>OZ010736.1:174904575-176147075 GCA_963932295.1 Tipula lateralis | reverse complement strand
GCTTGATCATTAGCAAATTACAAAATCTTTGATAATAATTTGATAATCGGTTTACAATGTATTGTAAGGATACAGATCAATAGAATAATGTATCAGGATCCTTTGAATGTGGCAATACCAATCTATAACTTATTCTAAATGCGTATAAAATTCGGCTAAATTCATTCAAATTCTAGGTTCTAGAAATGATAGTAAATCTCGTCATAAATGAATATACTTTTGCACATAGAACAATAATTTAATAAGCTATCTGTCAATATGAGTCAATATCCTTGGACATCTCTAGGATCAGAGATATACAATTTTAAAAAATAACCGAAATTTTCGAATTTTTGGATTCTACGAAAAATTGAGAAGTTCTCATCATAATAAGATGATCTTACCTCGATATAATGGTATTATGCCAAATCCTATGAAAACAAGAACCAGACCCTCTAGACATCTCTAGGATCAAAGATACAAAGTTGTGATGCAATAAAATTGCCAAAATTTTAAAGTTCCGAAATCCATAGCAAACCTCGTCACAATTTAATGTCAGTTCCCTCATGAAATGAAAATTTGTTAAGATATTCGAAAATATAGGTCGAAACCCTTGGACATCTCTAGGATCGGAAATCCAGACTTTTTTAGTCACTCAAAATTTTTGAATTTCTAAATTCTTCAAAAAACGTAATAAAAGTGATTGGATCTCAATCAAAATCATCACATACATCGAGTTTTAGATACACTATCCAAAAAAGTAGGTCTGAAGCTATTGACATATCTAAAACTTGAGATATAATTAAAAAAAAAAAAAAAAAGGTTCGTCGCTTATGCGATGATTTCAATTGGTCTAATAGGAAAAAATAACAAAAAATCCTATTGAATTTCTTTTCATTTGCTTGATCATTAGCAAATTACAAAATCTTTGATAATAATTTGATAATCGGTTTAAAACGTATTGTAAGGATACAAATCAATAGAATAATGTATCAGGATCCTTTAAATGTGGCAATACTAATCTTTAACTAATTCTAAATGCGTATAAAATTCGGTTAAATTCATTCAAATTCTAGGTTCTAGAAATGATAGTAAATCTCGTCATAAATGAATATACTTTTGCACATAGAACAATAATTTAATAAGCTATCTGTCAATATGAGTCAATATCCTTGGACATCTCTAGGATCAGAGATATACAATTTTAAAAAATAACCGAAATTTTCGAATTTTTGAATTCTACGAAAAATTGAGAAGTTCTCATCATAATAAGATGATCTTACCTCGATATAATGGTATTATGCCAAATCCTATGAAAACAAGAACCAGACCCTCTAGACATCTCTAGGATCAAAGATACAAAGTTGTGATGCAATAAAATTGCCAAAATTTTAAAGTTCCGAAATCCATAGCAAACCTCGTCACAATTTAATGTCAGTTCCCTCATGAAATGAAAATTTGTTAAGATATTCGAAAATATAGGTCGAAACCCTTGGACATCTCTAGGATCGGAAATCCAGACTTTTTTAGTCACTCAAAATTTTTGAATTTCTAAATTCTTCAAAAAACGTAATAAAAGTGATTGGATCTCAATCAAAATCATCACATACATCGAGTTTTAGATACACTATCCAAAAAAGTAGGTCTGAAGCTGTTGACATATCTAAAACTTGAGATATAATTAAAAAAAAAAAAAAAAAGGTTCGTCGCTTATGCGATGATTTCAATTGGTCTAATAGGAAAAAATAACAAAAAATCCTATTGAATTTCTTTTCATTTGCTTGATCATTAGCAAATTACAAAATCTTTGATAATAATTTGATAATCGGTTTACAATGTATTGTAAGGATACAGATCAATAGAATAATGTATCAGGATCCTTTGAATGTGGCAATACCAATCTTTAACTTATTCTAAATGCGTATAAAATTCGGCTAAATTCATTCAAATTCTAGGTTCTAGAAATGATAGTAAATCTCGTCATAAATGAATATACTTTTGCACATAGAACAATAATTTAATAAGCTATCTGTCAATATGAGTCAATATCCTTGGACATCTCTAGGATCAGAGATATACAAATTTAAAAAATAACCGAAATTTTCGAATTTTTGAATTATTCGAAAAATTGAGTAGTTGTCATCATAATAAGATGATCTTACCTCGATATAATGGTATTATGCCAAATCACATGAAAACAAGAACCAGACCCTCTAGACATCTCTAGGATCAAAGATACAAAGTTGTGATGCAATAAAATTTACAAAATTTTTAAGTTCCGAAATCCATAGCAAACCTCGTCACAATTTAATGTCCGTTCCCTCATGAAATGAAAATTAGTTAAGATATTCGAAAATATAGGTCGAAACCCTTGGACATCTCTAGGATCGGAAATCCAGACTTTTTTAGTCACTCAAAATTTCTGAATTTCTAAATTCTTCAAAAAACGTAATAAAAGTGATTGGATCTCAATCAAAATCATCACATACATCGAGTTTTAGATACACTATCCAAAAAAGTAGGTCTGAAGCTGTTGACATATCTAAAACTTGAGATATAATTAAAAAAAAAAAAAAAAGGTTCGTCGCTTATGCGATGATTTCAATTGGTCTAATAGGAAAAAATAACAAAAAATCCTATTGAATTTCTTTTCATTTGCTTGATCATTAGCAAATTACAAAATCTTTGATAATAATTTGATAATCGGTTTAAAACGTATTGTAAGGATACAAATCAATAGAATAATGTATCAGGATCCTTTAAATGTGGCAATACTAATCTTTAACTAATTCTAAATGCGTATAAAATTCGGTTAAATTCATTCAAATTCTAGGTTCTAGAAATGATTGTAAATCTCGTCATAAATGAATATACTTTTGCACATAGAACCATAATTCAATAAGCTATCTGTCAATATGAGTCAATATCCTTGGACATCTCTAGGATCAGAGATATACAAATTTAAAAAATAACCGAAATTTTCGAATTTTTGAATTATTCGAAAAATTGAGTAGTTGTCATCATAATAAGATGATCTTACCTCGATATAATGGTATTATGCCAAATCACATGAAAACAAGAACCAGACCCTCTAGACATCTCTAGGATCAAAGATACAAAGTTGTGATGCAATAAAATTTACAAAATTTTTAAGTTCCGAAATCCATAGCAAACCTCGTCACAATTTAATGTCCGTTCCCTCATGAAATGAAAATTAGTTAAGATATTCGAAAATATAGGTCGAAACCCTTGGACATCTCTAGGATCGGAAATACAGACTTTTTTGTTTCAATTTATTTGCTGATTTTTATAACATCGTAGAACATAATTATGGTCTTCAACATTGGTTATATGTTACAACATACCACGTTTAATGATTTGGCAATTTGAAAACCTACTAGACAAGTTTGTACCTTCACTTAAACTATCAAAACTTTCAGTTTTTAATCATCGCTTAATTTTAAATTTTGGTATATTTTTCAATTCTTATTGGAAAAAAAATAAATTTAACAGTGTAATTTTTTGTTATTATTTTTAGCACTAACTTCACTCTCATGGCTTTATATCTTACGTCCACTTCTGACTTCAACATATCTTGCAAATACGGATAATCTGAAATTATACAGAGTATTGATACAGAGCTGACAATATCGTGCATGAAATCAAAGGACAGCGAGTACACTGGCTCGGTCACGTTTTGCGTGCGGATCCGAACTGAATGATACAGCACGGCGTAAAGAGCGCTCTTGCACATCTTGTTGCTTGCAACAGTAGCTCGGGATCGAAACCGATGCAGTCAGATTGTTGATACTGTATGGACCAACAATGGCCTTTAAAAGCCACAAAAAATAAAATTATTATATTTATAGACGTTATTCATCTCGTTCGAAATATTTTTTCGTACAGCATCTTAACGTTATATAATCTAAATAGTATGTTCGTTTATAAATATTATGTGTACAGCTAAAGCAATAAGTCAGTTCTTGCTAAATCAGCAACAGTATAATAAATCAAAAAAATAATTTTCCCATTTTATTCTAGATGGGAAAATGATCAATCCTGGTTTATGTATACAGAGAGCTTTTCATTTAAGCATAAAGTACACACATTATACACACACACACCATCCAAATTGTTTGGCTACAAAAAATATCGTCACTCAAATTTCTCCCTGAACTTCGGTATACGAATCAATATTTTACGTTCTTCCGCTTGGCGGAGTCAATTTGTTATTTTTTGGCACATGGGTGGTTGGTGCTTTAAAATGATTGATTGATTGATTGATTTTAAAAATTCCAACAATCTATATTTATGGAATTTTATAATCAATCGATTATTTATACATATAAGTAGGATCTGGGTTCATGGTTCGTATATGTTGTGTATTCATAACCAATAACTTATAACCTTAAATATTTAATCGAATTTCACATCCGTATTTTATTCCGATGCCGGTACGGTTAAGAAATCTTATTCAATGTGATTGTATTAAAAGCACGTTTCTTGGTTTTGACATTGAAATTAGGGTTGAATTATTTATTCTCCTTACATAGGATATATTCCAGTAAAGTTTTGTATATACCGACCCATAGATTATACGAACAGTGTACGTGCGATGATAGTTAGGCTGATAGGATTTGTATGTACATGTGGACGCTGCCTCCTAATGGAGTTTGATTTATAAAATATATTTCTTTTGAGATTTGTCTGCTCGTTCTTTCAGTTTTTCAAAATTATGCTATAAAGAAAACACTGGATGACAAATTATTTGACAGTTTCGCCAATGTGATCACCACTTAATATAACGAGCCAACGGATTTTATGAAAAAGCTTAGCATTGTACTACAAGACTTCTCTGATCAGTGGTGAAGGCAATTTCCAGTCTCATGAGATAGAGGCTTCACCATATAAGATAGTAATATAATTTGATCCCTTTCGAATAATACGATTGCTCTAACCCTTCAAAATGAGCGGGTTTGTTGTACCTCATTAGAGCCGAATCTCTTCTCGGCGATCCATTTTTTCAAGTTCGGGCACAAGAATTAGTCGCAGTAGCTCATAGATTTGACTATTACAACTACGACCGTGGCCGCATCCTTGCATTATCTTAATGGAAGAGAACTTCTTTCGGCAAAAGTTGCAGTAATATTTGACATTGACTGTTCTTCCTTTTTGAAGATAATCGATGTGGATAATGTCGTATGCATTCCAAAAAACTGTAACCATGCCCTTGTTGGATGAGCAAACTGCCTTAGCTTTCTTGGGCGTAGATTCGCCAGTAGAAACCAATTGTGTAAACTGTTCTTGGGTCTCGGGATCCATGTTTCACCCACAGTTGTGAAACGACACAAAAACTGCCTTTTATTATACGGTGCCACCTTCCTCTGAAGTTGTCACAAGTGTGTGTTTTTGGTCGGTTGTAAGCAAACGTGAGACCCAACGCGCGGATAACCTTTTCATGTTTAAATAATATCAACCATTTTTGATGTGGTGGCATAATTTGCAAAAAACAATGGGTAGTCTGTTTTCAATGACCCTCAAAACTGAAATGAATGACAATCTCTCTAAAAATTGTAATTTGGTCTAGTAATGGTATTGATACATGACATATACAATTCGCGATTGTGGCATTCACTGTTGTAATTTTACCAGCTTTACCCTCCGCAAATGGATGGTTTCTAAAAACATTTGCTTCCAGGAGCATAGTTAAGGATGAAAATATAAAATGTTAGCGGCTCAATTTATTACGACAGATGAACATACACGTTATAGTGAGTGATAGAACACGTTAGTGTGTCTATCACCTGGTATGTCTTCTGTACACAAAGTACTACCTTATCGAGGAGAAAGACCAATTACTACATACAACTTCTATATGCCTACTGCAAAACGACATTAAGTGATAGACCAAGATTGGTGGTCATTATATCTCAACCCAACTACTTCGAAATTATCAACTCAGCCACATCAAACCGTAGAATAACCAATAATAGAAATTTTTGAGTTTTAATTTTACAAATTAGCTAAAATAAGCACCCGTACTTAGCACTCGTTTTCCACCCGGTAGCACTTGCAGCCTTTATTATTATTTTATTTCAAGATCACGCGTTCTCATTGGATTCGAGCATATACTTCACCATGCTCTTATTCCTATAGATCACTAATAACTAGCTTGTTAAACGGGTAGGCTGAAGTGTGAAAACTGTATCTCTCGTACACGATTAGGTGAAAAATTCACACGAGGACAACGATTTGAAAATTGAACACGAAACGTACTAAATATTAATCACCCAAAAATCCTTCGGGTGTTTAGGAAAATGTTTCATATCTGCGGTTAACAGCCCACTGAGACAGTCAATTAATAGCTCAATTAATAGGTTATAAATAACAACGTCATATTCAATGGAAAAGATAAAAACTGTGAGAATGTTTACAGAATGAAAAGATGGATCACATATCTATTGGCCACCCAACATACTGGCCAACTAACAGGCAAATAATTCCCGATTTACTAGACTTTTGTGTAGCAAAAGATATACCAAGAACATTAGTAAAGGCCGAAATGAACTACGAGTTGTCTTCTGATCACTCTCCGATATTAATAAGTCTTAACACGCAAGTTCTAAAACTATAAGTTATATAGATTCCTTTCAATCAACATACTAATTGGTCTCTATTTAAGTCTACGATGCAAATGTTCGTTAAATATTCCTTTAAGGACAAAAACAACTTCGTTAAATATTCCTTTAAGGACCAAAACAACTGACTGTAGTATTTTACAATAAGCCGCTAAGCCCGCTACGCCAATTAACGCTCTCCCAATATTCAACCCCTACTAATGACAAAACGCTTAATACGCAGGAAATGGCAGCTCCATAGGTCACTTTACTCTTAAATTAAGGTTAAACTCACAAATAGAACGTGACGAAGAGCTTCAACCTTATCTCAAGGGACTACAGCTACATAGAAGCTTAAACGATCAACAATATTATTTCCTCCAATACGGTAGCGTGTGACGTGCGCGTTGAACATGAAACAAATTATTTATATTTAGACACTACATTTCTCGAAACTAATACAAATCAGCTTTCAACACCGACTTAAGTTGATCTTAGGCCGTCCTCTTCCCTTGCTCTTCCCCCACCTTCCCAATTAGCAGACAAATTTATTTGATTTGGGCGCCAGTCTGCGCGCACGAATGTAGCCAGCTCAGTTTGGTTAGCCAGAGATCTTCGGGCTGGGTGTAACAATTGGAAGGTTATGCTGTTGAGATATGGAGTTTGGTACACAAAGGATTTGGAAGGGGGAAAATGAAAATGGCACTAACCTGTTTGAAGCGGGTTATGTCGCAATTTTCTTCGCCTTGTCATTTCAGTTTATGATCATTTCATCTTGGCCAGGTCAGTGCCTACTGCCTATGGAAAGGACGGGATTAGATACAGGGACCGAGGTATCTCCGACCAACCGGACAACAGGTATGTAGATTTTGTTTTACCCATTTATGCGTGATTTTAATATTTTCATATTTATTTCAGAACCCGTTTCTATTTATTTCAAGCTGGGTAAGAAGTGATGTAGAGAAAGCGAATATATTTACCAAACACCTGAACGAAGTTTTGAATCTGTGGCGTTCTGAGCAACTCCAACAAATCAATTAAATTATCTCACGCCACATTAAAAAAATAAAATTAATATTTCGAGTTAAGTTCTTGTAATTCACTAGTACTGTTGCGTCACAACTTAACGTACATATACGAATCGCACAGTATGAACATCAAGTCCAGGCATATGCTGCCTGATGAGATGGACTTGATCTTTTCGATCACTTAGTCATTTAATGACGTCATCAGATCGAAGCCGGCCTAGTGGATCACAAAGAATAAAAGATACAAGCAAAAACAACTCGAATTTTACAAAAACATATTCAAAATTTACATAAAGCCCACACGCTTCAAAACCTAACGGGAAAGTTGGTTTTCAAGAAGAAAGTCTATCAAGAATTTTGTTGATACGTCTGAAATTGAGCCAATCAAATACAAAAGTGGTTGGTGCACAATGTCAAAGAAAACGATCAATTCGATAAAAAAAAGGGCATCCACCCCACCCCCGGACAAAAATCATCTCCTGATAAGTAAAAAAATGCTGTTAAATCTACCGAACAAAAATATATCAAATTTTAATATCTTTATAATATTCAACGCTATAATGAAAACGTGTCACTATAGAAACCTGGAAAACTTCAATAACTATAATGATTCCGGAAACTTGGTAAAAAATGATTCCCGAAAACCCTGGCAAAAATGAAACACAAAAGTTTACTCATATCGCCCAAATCAGATTCTTACCAACTCAACTCTCTATCAAAGCTCTTCGAAAAAATTATGCTGCGAAAACTTTAAACCAATTCTGGAGGAGAAAACATCATTCCGGACCATACCGGACCATAACAAAATAAAGAATGAAGGCCAATAAAGCGTTAATATGCGCACATTACATTCACACTCCGTAAACACACCTGTCCGCCTATCAGACAAAATAAAATCACTCTCCCACTACACGAAAATGTTACTTGTCTTGGACTTCATTTAGATAGAAGACTCTCGTGCGTCAAACTAAATTGATTAATTGGAAAATACTCAAATCTCGATTGCAAGGTCTTACTGTACAAAATAATACCTAAGCCCATCTGGACATATGGTATTCAGCGATAGGGCTACGTGTGTGCTTCTAACTTAATAAAACTCGAAAGAATGCAGTCAGGAATACTTCGAGGTTTACACACCACATTCTGCTCAAAAGATACTTTTTCAGTCTATAGGTATAATATTGAACGATCAAGTTACATGGACAGTCTACGAGACGTTTCTGGAAAAATAAATCATGTTCTTCTTCTGGTTGCATATTCTTATATCAGCTATATAGTCTAATTTGCCCATACAGCCTAAGGGTTTTCGATTTAAGGTTAACGGGACCGTGGAAAGATTTTGACAAGAATAAAATTCTTATCTATAGGAAGACATCATACGAGTCTGATGATGTCGAAAAAGTTAAAAAGATAAGATGACAAGGATAAGCTGGCTAGAACAGCTTTTTTATTCCTAAGCTTTTTATCCCACTACATAGGCAGGTGCTCGTACACCATAGAAAAGTGATTTTACAAACAAATTTTAGTATCATTACTGGTGCCCTCTTCTGATGGTTCGAGTTTTTAAGACAACCCGTATACGTGGCCACACTACTTTTAACTAATGAAGTAATATACCACTGAACACGAACTACTATCCAAATCGAACAATTCTCCTCATTACATGTGATATTAAAATAAGGAAGAGACAACAAGAAATCGAAGGACAACAAGTCTATATCGGTTCGGTCACGGTTTACATGCTGATCCAAAGGGCACAGTAAAGCTATCTCTCATAGTCGGTTTTTTTTTAAATTTAGCTTTAATTGGGTGTAAAGGGTGGACTTTTGGACTGTCCTAGCTCCTTGTGTAACTGTCGAAGCCCATGCACCCAACGCGCGATCCTTCAAGTAAAGGTTGATAGCTGCCTTAAACTTGTGTATTTTATACTCAAACGGAAACTGAAAACCGGATTACGAATTCCACTTTATAGAAGTTCGATAAATAAATTCTCACTTTTCACTTTCAGTTCGAGGTTTCAGCAGCTTCACCATAAACCTATGCCCACTAACCGTCATGGCGTTACAAATGGTGGTATTTTCTCCTTTGTTCTGCAATATCTCTGCGGTTCTGTAGGCTGTAAGATCTTTCAAAAGTTTGGAGTTCCGTATTATTCAGATGGTACGCCGCCGAACTCTATCCAAAAACTTGAGAGCAATTCCCTATGCCTGCACCCCAAACCTGACAGCAATATTCTATACACGGTCTAATAAAGGTTTAATATATCTGTAGAATCTGATGCGATTTAAAAAACCGTCTGCATCTATTGAGGACCCGAATTTACGTGAAGCTGATTTGTCCAATGCTATAATCTGTTCATTCCATTTTAAATTGTTGCTAATCTGAACACCAAACAGACGAATTGAGTCACAACCCACGTGAACGTGGCCATTTACCACAAAGGGGTATTCGTTGCGACTTCTTTTTTTCTCGTTAAATATGACATGATTTTTTACTCCCATTTCATATATTGTACTGAAATCGGAATTAAGCGAAGTGACAACTTCCAGCCATCTACCGTTTAACTGTGAACGAGTAGACTCGACCTCGATGGAATAGAAGAGTGCAATGTTGCATCATCAGAAAAACTGAGGATAGGGTTCACAGTGCTATCCAAAAAGTTAGTAATGTATAACAAAGACAAAGTTGGTGACAAAACTGATCCCTGGGAGACTCCGGCATTTGGGGAGTATCGTTGATGATCTCCCATCTACGTACCAAATAACCTTCACTATATCGTGTGACTTCTCAGATTAAGGATTTAATTTTCCATTTCCGTATATATTATATTTTGACCAGAACAGTGTGCAATGTCCAGGTGGTCTATGTAAATCAGTTTCAAAGAAAAAGAGTTGGGTGATCAAACATGGGTCAGAGCATACAATACCATTAAATATTTAATGATGACTATAAGCTTTTGTACTTAATGGCTCTTGGATTTAAATTTTAATGGCTTCATAAAATTGCAATTAATGATTATATCAATTTGAATGGTTGTTTCGAACGAGATAAACATTTTTATTAATTAAAATGTAATCTACATATAGAAAGTATTTTTATTCATATATTCGAAACCCATTACAAAACGTGTCAAATATTGACGATCCCAAAAATTGTACATATATATTTTATATATGTACAGACTTTTGTTGTTTCCGAAATTTTTAATTACACTTTTGATGTGTCTCATCTCATTCTCATCGTGTCCATATGTCAGACCGTATACAAACAACATTTCACCATATGATTATATTTTTAATGAGATTTTTTATATATTCGCCAATCAATTCGTATCCGAGTATATAATAATGGCAGTGTAGACGCGACAACTGTATTGTACAAATTTATATTTAGTATGGCAAGTACTTACCGACATGACCAGCAGCGGGGTTAAATATAAAAACCCAAAATTAAATAAATCAAACAATTTTGAATTGTATAATTTACGATTTGATATGCATATCAGTTCGATGCTTCCGTCATTGAATGTATTTTTTATGATCCGGACGAATATAAATTTTGGTATTGAATAGATTGCCGATGTGATCCAAACGCCAACGATGACAAGCTGGAAAAAAAATCAGTATTTTGAGTTCGATAAATACCAGATACAAAATACAAAAGCTTGTTATATAAATATAAAAGATTTGAAAGCGTCTAAAACAGTTCCGTTCTGAAAAAATTATTAATTTAATACCTGTTGTTGCTATATATATAATTGGGTGGGTTGGTGACATTAGACATGTTATATGTTATATATTAGACAGCCAAACATTTTATTATTCGTTTGATGATGTTAAATACAGAAGACGTTATGCTTCGTTTACTATATACAATTGTGAGTAGAGCTTTGATTTTGTATAACATACATTCACAATATACAAAATGTCACGTAAACGTGGAATTATATTTCGAGGCACGTTGTAAATTTCAACACACAGTGAAACACTGTAAATCTTATATATATAAATAAGTATATACGAACCCTACATACACTTACCCTTAATCGTTTCGATGTTAAAATTTGTTTACATTGTATCGGATGGATTATGGCAAAATAACGTTCCATACATATGACCACCAGAATAAATATTGACGCCGTGTAGCTCAGCGAGTGTACAAATTGATACATTTTGCACAAAAATTCTCCAAACACCCAGCTAAAACGAAATAATAGAATTTTAAATTAGAATCACGTCCTGATGACAAACACTGTACATACATATTATATCGTTCATAAGTCGAAAGCTTTTATTGTTTTGTTGCATTGGAACTATTTAAAGGTATAATTTATTTTGATTTGCACTGTCTGACGTTTTGTGAGACAAGAATATAAAAATACGAATTTATGTAAGTCTCAACAGTTTAAGAACTTAGCAACGCCAACACCTAAACAAAAGCTCTTTATTCTTTTTGACTTCAAATCATATTAAACTTTAACAAAGAATAAAAGCTTTTACCTTACAATGTTGTTTAATTATTCAAGCTTTTATATAAAATAAAAAAGTTTCTTATGTATACAACAGTACTCGTATAGGTTATCGTGTGTCATAATATATACAGTTCGGCAAAATAATCAATCTTATTGAAACAAATATTTTTTTTTCTCGAAGCTTTTATAGGTGCCAGAATCAATTAAACTTAAAAGAATGTACGTGAATGAGTAACTTTTCAATTTGAAATCGATAAAAAATTTATTTCCGTTGATTGTGGCATGTTTTTAGGGTACGTGATTCGATACACTTCTAAACAATATTAGATGTTGTAGGTTTAATAATTTTGCGATAGCCTCATTGTGCTTTCATAGAATGAATTAATCAAAACCTTTTTGTTACAAACAAAAAGGTTTCAATAAAATTTATGACGACAACTTTAATATGACGTAGATGCTAGTAATGGTGAGGACGATTTTTAAAAGGCAGTGAAAGCATTTAAACCGAGCTTTGAGTGGAGTCTTGATGCACGTGATGATTACTCCATATTGACGCGTAATATGCACTCAAGACTATGCACTACTTTGCAGGTTTATGCAGCAGGTGAAAATTGATGTAAGTGAAGGGAATACTACTACTAGTAGCCGTGGAAGTGTTATTGGCTGCTTTAATGCATGTTTCTTCACCATTCAGGACATAGTATTGCTGATAGATAGATGGCCCTGGTACGACGTTGTTTTTTATGCAGTCAAATCTCGGCTCGGTTCAATTTCCATGGGAACAATGGTGTCCATTTAATTGCTGCCATTATCAGTTCGTTGATATTATAAAGAAGTTTTTGAACCACTGTCTGGGACATTGTGTTCGAGGAAGTGTAAACTTCTAAAACATCGAGGCTTAGATTTGTTCTAACGAAGGAGAAAAATTGATATAGTATATTGCGTGTCCCAACGACCATAGACAGTTGATACTCTAATTGGCGGAGCGCAAATCTCCACTTCCACATTACATTTTCAAGCATTCAAACCGAATTGAAGCAATAGTTGTTGGCAGAGCCGTTGAAAAATTTCAAGTAGACCAGTGGGAATATTTTTAAAGACAGTAGTTTCACTATATATGGACATGGGCAGCATGATTGCCCATTTGATTTGATTTGTAAAATTTCATAAATTTCCGAACTAATCGGACTGTATCATTCTACAGCAAAAGATTTATTTATCTGTCTACAGAGCAAATTTATGATTTATAATTTCCCCAAAATTTTGTCGATTCCAAATGATAATTAGCCAACCATAGTTGCAAATTTTAAGAGAATCCGTCAAGACAATATAAATATCAAAGTCCTCTATTAGTTTACAAGGTTACTTTTTATCGACTTTTCTGTGCCTGTTAAAACGACAATTTTTGCTCCACCAGTTTAAACTGCCCTCCTGTTGCTCAACAATCCAAAAGAGACGCGACTATATTTGAGTAAAACTAATTTGGAGCTACTTAGAAATTTTGTGACAGTCAAATCGAATTAACAGATGTTTTAATGTGAGCATAGCACTGGCAATAAATACTTTTATTTCCAAAAAGTTGTTTTAAAAGAAATTCAAGATCAGCATTAAGTCCTACAGGTTATTAAGACCATCTTAAGGCTGTTGATTAGTCCAAGTAATGTAAAGCATTCTCATATATCCATCGAATCCAACATTTGTTCTTGACTGGTGATTGGTTCATCAAGACCAACATTTAGTCACCGCTGCGCTCAGTTACATGCAACATGCCTACAGAATTGTGTGAGACATGATGCCTTACATACACTCGTGACTAGGATTGAATGATCTATGCGTTTCTTGTGGCCACTTTTCTGGATATTTCCGAAGCCTTTGATAATTCTACTTTCGTCTCGATAACAAATGCTCGTACTAAATTTGGTATCAAATCTCATTATAATTAAAAGGATTGAATGTGTACTTGAATCTCGCATAGCAATATCCGATCTTGAGGATACCTTTAGGAGGCGTGATTTTGCGGCTTCTGGTCATCGACTTAAAGTTATGCTGACGATTTGGTCTAACAGTTTCAGGCAAGCACCTGATTTTCTTATCAGATTAAATTCAACACGCTCTTTTTCATTATAGAACAGTGGTGTCCGGATAAGGATTTAGATGTGAATCTGTATAAAACCGATTTGGATATATTGACAAGGCTTAGGAACACTGCAGCTTTTTGTGTGCCATCACTTTTCGTATGTTAGCTCAGCCTACGCCGAAATATAGCTTGTAGGGGCCTACGTCAGTAACAATCCTTCATTTTAGGTTTAGCTTGTTCAGCTGGATTTCACTTGAGCGTGGAATACTTTCAGCACTACTTTAGGCCATAGATCAATTCTTAATGAATTCCAACGAGCTATGCCAAAAATCGACATAGTTATTAATTGGCGTCTGCCTTTTTTATTTTCTACAAATCTTTTGAGGTGGTTGGTTCATCAAGCAATACGTCGATCTCACCAAACTTATTGAAACAGATATCCGAATCGCTTGTATTCTTTTCAGATGGTTCTTTCTTAAACAAGGTGCTGGCTTTGACTATTATTATCCATGGCATGATTTAAGAGTATCTGGCAGTTTGGGGACCCACTGTACCATATATCAAGCGGAATTAATTGAGGTTACTCACTGCATGATTTCAGCTTTTAATCTTGTTGCCGGCAACAAAGAGATTATATTTTGTACGGATAGTAAAACTGGCCTTTACTCACTGAACAATCCTCGAAATTGATGAACATCCTATAGGTTCTAACAATATGGTAACGGTAAGATGGGTTCATGCACATTGTGACATTGACAACAACGAAGTTGACATTGACGGTAATGAAGGCCTACCTCTTTGCATAGTGAAAAAACAATTAAAACCGTTGTTCTATCAAAACATAAGCTGACGGGGTTTGCCACCCCTCCTTGTACATTCTTTCAATAAAAAAGAACAGCTTGAGAATATTGGTTTCCAACTGGACATGTCCATTTCATAGTCATCTTCATCGCATTGTACTTGCCAGAGATGCCGTAGGCGACGATTCTATTTAGGTCTTAATGCTTACACTTCATCAGCAGTTGTCCGGCTTTCCACCGCATGAGACCCCTTTTGTTCAAATCTGGGACAATTTCTGCAAAACTACTGTCCTCTGTACTGGTTCAAACCGCTCCAGTTAGCTGGACCGCACAAAACGCACCTGTGCCCTTTGGTGAAATCTAAAGTTTGCAACATAGGCTCTTTGTGGCATTGAGTGCGGAAAAAGAGTTCCAGCCAATTTAAATAATAATATAATAAAATAGGCCTTAATTCAAATGAGTCATATCACACACGATAACTGCGAAGTGAAACCAACAGTCTTTATGGGTTTTATAAAGTAGTGAATAGGAATTTTTGGTTCCTTCTTTCTAATCAAACCACGTACCATGCCCACAGACGTTAAAAGAAAGGTATGACTTTCTGCATTAGATTTCAGACCCATTTTTGCCTAGCAAAGCGTCTCAATTCTTTAGTGAATTTAGTAACCCAGAGTGCCTCAAGTCTAGTTTAAGCCACGCCCTCGACATTACTTCAGTCGCTATCACCAATATTCTTTTCCACTCAGTTTGCGAAATACAATTATGTTAATAAACGAACCTTGCGTGATGAAATAAAAACGTTATTGGCACAATTAATTATAGCTGTCAAGTAACAGATTTTGTCAACAAAAATGTTAACTGAAATGGTTTTTCTAATAATTTACGAGTTAACGATTTCATCTATTTTATTGAATACACACACACACACATTTATTGTGAAACTTTTTACGAGCTTTTTTCGCAAATGAAATCCATTTCACAAACAAGATCGATAAAACTGTCTCGATAAATTAGATCTGGTATAAAAATAATTACCATTTCCACATACACGAAGTATCACGTCAGATATACCAGATTTATTATAAAAACACAATCGAAAGCTTTTATGTGAACAAGTGCAAATGTTACACCTCATCCCAAATTCGATTACTTTTCTATATAAAGATTGTTATCTACAATTGAATTTGTAATTGATTAAGACATTTTATTGTCCAAATCTTAAATAAAATATTCGATCGACCTACAACTATATATATAACCATAATTTAATTAATTCATTATACCCGAAAAATTTATCTTAAAGGTATATAGAAATATTAATCCGATTGAATAAAGATGAATTAGTTTCCGGTTTTGCACCTTCATTTATTTAATGGATGATATAATTATGTGATAATAATAATTAAAAAATATTGGTTCACTTACCTGGGTATTAAATAAATAGACAGATTTTGCATGACACAAAATACGCCCACACAAAAATCGGCCACCGCTAAATTCGCAAGGAAGAAATTTGTAATCGATCTCAATCGTCTGGATAGGGTTACAACTAAAATAACCAGTAGATTACCTGAAACGAGAAACAAAATATCTTAATCAGCGTTGAAAGACATGTGGCATGATACAAGGTTAAGATTACATTCGTATGTGAATACATAAACAAAAGTTTGATTTGATAATCCTTTTCGTTCTTACCATAATTCGTTATTGCTTTGAGATCAAACAAAAAGCTTTACAATGATGAATTTATAATATTCAAAAGCCTGATTATAAACTTTTATTTTAAAATCTTTTCAAAAAAAGTTGGCTTTTCAGCAATATGATTTTGAAATGTGTGTATGCACGACACAAAGTTTTACGATTTAATACCGTCTGTAAGCTCAACCTTGTCATTGGTTTTGTTTTAATACCGTCTGAAAGCTCAACCTCGTATTGGTTTTATTTTTGACACACGTTTACCTATACTCGTATAAAAATACCACAAATAACATTTTGGTTTTATAATTTTTTGGAGTAAATCAATTGTGCTTTTTTGTGGGGAGGTTTGCATCTCCTCCCAAATTCATTTAAATTTCTAAGAAAACCCGGAATTCATTTATTCTATATAGGCAGAAACAAATGTTTTTTTTTATTGATTTAGTGATTCCATTAACTGTTATGTACATATAACTTTGTTAACTCTGAAAAATTTGTATGATTCAACGGTTTTTTCAATTTCAACCAGGTCCTATATAAATATGAAATTTTGTTGAAGATTCTGATGATGAGAAAATGACATATACTTTTGATATTGTTTCGGTTCGGATATATATTCTCTTCAACAAAAAGTTTTCAATTTGATTTTTATTCTCGAAAATAAGTTAATTTGGAGGGTTGATGAGTGGATATATTTTCGATTATATTAGCTACTAAAAGCTTCACGTCAAAATATCTGTACGATTTCTTGTTTGAGCCAATATTCGAACACAAGTTTATGAAAGCAGATTATATAAGTACTTTAACAAACCGACTGACTTGTTCAAAACAATTAATGTTATAAATTATCATGTACAGGGCCAAAAAGTATTAAATTTCTTTTCAAATCTTTCAAACTTTCTTGAAAGTATATATTATACAAAGCAATCATCTCTAAAATTCGTTAAAGTTATACAATTTATAACAGTAGCTATTATGTACTGAGATATTGAATATTGTTACAAAATTGGATTAAATATTACTTCTGGGAATCTGTAATGAAGGTAAATTAAGAGTAAATCCCATTATGAAGTTCGAAAATTGGAAATTTTGTTTATAATCTTCCAGACTTTGAAAAACTTATATAACATAAGGATTTGCATTTGTTTCCATTCAAGATTCAGTTGACACAAGAGCTTCTTCCACAAGACCAAAAGTAATTGATTTTAATCTTTCCAAGAAAACATTAGAGTTTTGAACAATCTCAAGTTATTCCAAATCAATACCACGTTCTCTAACTATGTGCAAAACTACCAGACTTAAAGCCGTATGTTGAGATTTGCACTACAGGCCCAATTATTGAATTCTAGTTAACCAATTAAAACTTGTGACAGGTTTTACAAGCGTTTTGTGTAGATTAGCAAATTTGGATAATTTGGAAAGTGAGACATTTCAATGTGGCTTATCTCCAAAGAACTTCCAAAAGTCGGAAAATTATAGATATAAGTGTTTCAATACCACTACCCTGACTTTTCTCCTAGATCTTGGAATGTACCCCAGGGCCAAACTTGCTCTAAAAATCAGACGTGGATAGGTATTCCAAAAGGGAAATCCCTCTAGGATTAATATTACCAGTTTCTTTAACTTCAACGACGACTGATGTACGGTCATTACAACAAAATTCATTTAGGACTCTAAATTTAGTGTAATTTTTAATAAAGACACAGGCTCTAAGTTTCAAACAGGTATCACTTACCAGGAGAGAATCTGAGGTCCTTCGATTAAATCCTTTGATTTTGTTCCCGCGAATCCACGGTTCCTGAATCAACAAAACATATATAGATAGGGAGGACGAAGCCTTTAAATGCTGTAAATTTATCTGTATAAACTGTACGCCAGACATTCCAATTAAGTTGAGATGGTGGAGAACAGTTTTTCCTTGATCCTCCTCGGCGCTTTTTGCGTCACATTTATTGTGATCATATTTAGAGCAAGGAAGGGTTTAAAACCAAATGTATTGGTTTTAAACCTTTAAAAAAGTGTGCCTTTCACTCCCTCTGTTTGGTAAAAACGGTCCATGTGTTGGTCATAATTGCCCGAGTTTTGATTTTCTAACTCCTTTACAATATCTGAAGGTTCTTGGATAGGGTTGAGGGCAAAAACTGTACCCCTCAAAGGCCTGGGTAGGTCGCAAAACAGGATATACTCCAGCTCAGTTCTCTTCTTGGGTTGTAGAGTCGGTACAGCTTCTAAGACCCACTTAATAGTGCACTACATGCTTAACATGCTGTTGTTCAAACCACAGCCCTCAAAAGCCAAAGGATCCACAGAAGCTCAAGGTGTGTTCATCACTTTTCTAGCAATTTGCCCGAAAAGTGATTAACGTCATCCCCTATCCAGATTTCATGAGCTTGTCTTTGACTTGTACACGGCTCTCGTGAAGTACAGCTTCTTTTACACTCAGTTTCGGATTTTCTTCCGATATTGAGCCCTTCTCCCGGTTGCCCTGTGACTTAAAGCCAGAAGGTACCCTCTGTCTTTTAGTTTGGCTACTTTGAGAGGGGTATTCGTATCCGACATGTTTCTTTTTCCAAAGGAAAGGAGGAAATTTGCCCTTAGAATATTTAAGTTCATGCCATTCAGTTGCTGGTATCCCGAGATCTTTTTCTCAATTGAAGAGCTTTTAACCACTTGCACATCCGACGGTTGTGCGTATGTGTCTTAGTTTGTAGCTGGGGCATCATTGTTCCCTGTTAAAAGTTCCATTGATGCCACCAGAGATATGTTCTTTGGAGATAAGCCACTTTGAAATTTTTTATATAATATTACTATGGGCCTAAAGTCAATTATGGCCAATTGTAGAAAACTGAACCATAGACTTATAATGAGTATATAACAATAACTACTGAATATAGAAATGTAGGAAAACTGCGATAAATTCGAATATTTTAAAATAAAACTGGGATGAGATATTATGAAATGTATCAGAAATAATTTGTAAGGTTTTTTTTCCTGGGATGGGATAGAATAGTGCTGTCCGACGAGTCTGTACATAAAATAATAAGAGTCCTCCACATCTCGTCTTTAGGTGGCCATCAAGACATTGCAAGTGACAAACGAAATTGGAGGTGTTTCAGAATTTTTTGCTTTAGAGTTTCAAAAGTATTTTGGCTTGAATAATTTGAATTGCTCGTATGTTTGAAGCAACAATTTTTGGAAAATTTTAAAAGTTTCATCAAAACACAAAATGAGTGTTCAGAAACTCCAACACTGGTAATAGTCACATAAGATTTAACAGCCTACATTAGGGCGAAACCAAATATTCAATTGGATTCCAATTACCAAACATCTGGTCTAATTAGAATCCAATTGAATAATCTCGAATTTATGGTTTCTGGTCATCTTGTCTTGTCTGACGAATCATTTTTTTTTTACTATTACATTTTTGAAGTCAACGAGACCACAACAATAAAGAAAATCATCATTGACCGCGTTTTTTATTACGTTTTATTATTTCACTATTTCATTACTGGAACGGCGATTGGAATTCGCACATGGTCCTTCGAACCGGATGCTATACCGCGTAGTGTAGTAAGCAATTTTCTGTAAACCAGTTTCAACATTCGGTTCCAGAATATAGTGGAATATTACATAGAGCACGTGCAGTCCAGATAATTCGGTCTGATACTTTGAACGGAAGTGAATTGAGTGATATTTACTCGCGAAATTCGGACAAATCGAAGCGGACATGTTCGCAATTAACGCTGAGGAAGAATCTCGCTTATTCGAGGCCGAAGAATAGTATTTTTCAGCAGCGGCGAAGATTAACGAAATCGTACGGTTGAGAAGCCTTCAAGAAACCACAAATCATGGTGAAAGCTCAATAAACGCCACAATTGGAAGCGCCGCACCAGCGGTAAAGCTAGCAAAATTGCAGATTCCACATTTCGACGGAGACTATACTGAGTGGCAGAGTTTCTTTGACATATTCGCATCAAGCATTCATGAAAATGAAACTATACCAACCGTCCAAAAGTTTCAATACTTGGTCGGCCTACTCAAGGGTGAAGCATACTCACTCGTCAGGCATTATAAGATCACCGAGGCGAATTACCACGAGGCACTGCAAAAATTAACACAAAGATACAATCGGAAACGACACACCATTAATTTGTTCATTCGCAAATTCATTGAACAGCCCAACGTTAAGGCAGCTAGTTCCGATAATTTAAGAAAAATTCTAGATACTTCCGACGAGGTGATACGAGGCTTAAGAGCATTGAGCGAGAAGGCGGAGTCAAGAGATCCTTGGCTCATATATATGATAGTGCAAAAGTTAGACGATGATACAAGAAACCAATGGGCCCAGGATACTACAGAGCATGAGTATCCGACATTGAAAATGCTGTTCGAGTTCCTCAATAAGCGAGTGGACGCCCTCGAATCTCTCAGATGTGACCAAGTACGGCCAGCGCGATCAAACACACAGATTCATCTGAAAAGGACATTGGCGACGTTTACTAAATGGGTGTGTGTCGCATGTAACATTAAAGATCATAAATTGATTGAGTGCGATAAGTTCAAGGAACTGTCAGTAGAGGACCGACAGATACTTTTGAGCAAGAATAAAAGATGTTTCAACTGCTTCAACTCAAATCACACTGTGTATGACTGCAAGTCTCGAAGTAGATGCCGCCTATGCTCACGAAGACATAATACGTTATTGCATACTGATGGGAATATATCAAGTGCCACAGCAATTCATGAATCACGCACTAACGAAGCAGAAACGTTAACAAATTGTACTCAGCATAACAATGGCGTTAAGGAAAACGGTATACAAGAATTAACCATATTACCAACGGCGATGATTTATGCAATCGATAGCAATGGCACCCGCCGACCTTGCAGAGCTTTATTAGACACAGCTTCACAAGCCTCTTTTGTAACTGAAGCTTTTGTACAAAAATTGGGCTTACGACGCGTCAACGGAAGGACGATTATAACCGGAATCGGGCAGACGGGCGCTGGTAAATCACATGGAATAGCCAAAATTCGATTTACATCAAGATTCTGCGATAAACCAGTGGAATTGATAAATGCATTTATAATTTCGAAAATCACATCGCCTCTTCCAGGACGCACAATCAATATCAATCACTTATCAACCATAGCATCAAGCGAATTGGCAGACCCTTACTTTAATAAGCCAGCTACAATCGATATTCTGCTAGGTGCTGATATTATCTTCAATTTGTTTGACGATGGCATCCAGAGAATAGGACCAAGCAATCTGATGGCGCAGAATACGAAGTTAGGCTGGATAATTGGTGGTGTTTATGATGGATCGACAGCAGAACCAATTAGATCATTAACCACGCAAATTAATATAGACGAAACACTGCGAAGATTCTGGGAAATCGAAGAGTTCTCTGCAGATACAAATACGAGGTACACGGAAGAAGAACAATCTTGCGAGCAATTCTTTCAAACTACAACATCCAGAAGCAGTGATGGCAGATTCATCACGAGACTACCATTTAAGGAAAACAAGATGGAGGAAAAACTGAGTCAAACTTATGACATAGCACTATCGAGATTATTGGCCATGGAAAAAAGATTTCGGAGCGACTCAGAGTTTCAAAGACTATACGTGGACTTTATGGGAGAGTATCAGGAACTAGGCCACATGACTGAGGTCGATATAAATGAGCGTGACTTACGTAAAATGTACATCCTACCCCACCATGGAGTACGAAAGGATAGCAGTCTCACAACTAAGCTACGCGTAGTATTTGATGCGTCTGCGAAATGCGGAGGATGTTGCTCTTTGAACGAGAAACTGATGATAGGACCTACCGTACAAGCAAATTTTTAGAAATTCTTTTAAGATTTCGGCAGCATCGTTACGTACTTGTCGGAGACTTGGAGAAAATGTATCGACAGGTTCTCATGCACGAGGAAGACAGGAAGCACCAAATTATATTATGGCGAGATGAGCAACAATGTATCAAACCATATGCGTTAAATACAGTGACATATGGCACGGCATCCGCATCGTTTATGGCCACCAGATGTTTAGTTGAACTATCGAAATCGTACTCAGATGAATTTCCAGAAGCTGCCCGTGCAATTGGCAAGGACGTATACGTCGACGACTTAATGACAGGTGCTGCAACATTACCACAGCTACAAGATTTGAAGCATAGCATAGTGAGAATCATGCAGAGTGGCGGATTCAATTTGAGGAAACTCTCCTCCAATCATAATTCGATCATAAATCAAACCAATCAGATTGATAGTGGTGACCTTAAATAGCTATCAGAGCACGAGCAATCCATTAAGTTACTTGGGATAGCATGGCAATCATCAACCGATCGATTCATTTTTCAAGCCAAAATAAGTACTCTAAAGAATTACACAAAAAGAAACCTACTGTCTGAAGCAAGCCGCATATTTGACCCGTTGGGATTGATTTCTCCGATAGTAATCCGGGTTAAAATCTTGTTCCAGAAACTTTGGCTGTTAAAGCTAGACTGGGATGAAGAGCTGCCAACTGACATAAAAATGGAATGGGTCAAATTAAGAACCGAACTATGCAGCAATTCTAAAATTGAGATTCCGAGGTGGATGGGTACCACCACTACAGTCCGCATTCACGAGTTTTGTGATGCGAGCAAATGGGCCTACGCAGCGGTACTATATGCGATCACAGAAAACTCAGATGGAGTTCATTCACACTTAATTTGTTCAAAATCAAAGGTAGCTCCTCTAAAGCAGGTGAGTCTGCCCAGATTAGAACTTATGGGAGCAGTACTGTTGAGCCGAGTTACGAAACAAGCAGTCAGTATTTTGAATCTCGAAATCTCTCAAATAACATTATGGACAGATTCTAAGATCGTCTTAGATTGGCTGTCTGATCAACCACGACGATGGACTACATTCGTAGCCAACCGCACGGCGGAAATAATAAATGAGCACAACAGAAGCATGTGGAGACACGTTCCATCAAAGGAGAATCCAGCGGATTATGCCACTCGTGGCAAATCGTATCATGAAATAGCAAGAGACGAATTTTGGTGGAACGGACCTCAGTGGCTGCGTGAAGATAGAGCAAGATGGCCAAAACAATCGGATAACCCCCATACAACTACAGAAGAAAGTAGTACCTCATTAGCATGTCACAGTGCAATACGCAGCCAGAGCGACACATCAGATATAGTATACGATCTGATCAATAAAATTTCAAGCTTTAATAAATTACAGAAAATACTCGCTTATGTTCTCCGGTTTCTTAATAATTGCAGATCATCGAAAGCGAAGGCCAAATCCAGAACACTGACAAGATCGGAAATTGAGGCAGCCGACCAAATCCTAGTTCGAAAGGCACAACTACTTGATTTTCCGGAAGAATATGGAGCTCTCCTTAAAAATAAGCCAATAGCAAGACAAAGCAAATTACGAACAATAAATCCCTTCCTTGATGATACTCAAATCATGCGAGTTGGCGGAAGATTGGAGAATTCAGCTTTACCGTATCATACTAAGCATCCCGCTATCATATCAAGCCAGAACCGACTGTCAACCTTAATTACTAGGCACATACACAACGAAAATCAGTATCCTGGTACCAATTTATTGACGAGTCTAGTCCGTCAAAACTACTGGGTAGTAAGAGGCAAGGACGTCGCAAACAGGGTATTTCGACAATGTATCAGATGCTCAAAGCAGCGACCGAAGATGACCAAACAACTAATGGGGCAACTACCTCAAGACCGAGTTCAACTTTCCATTTTCCGCAGTAGGCGTAGATTTCTGCGGTCCTTTCCAAGAACACGCAATTCAAAGACGAGGAGCAGTTCCCAATAAGGCATATTTATGTATATTTGTTTGCTTCTGCACACACGCAATACACATCGAAATCTGTATGAACTTGACTACAGAATCATTTATCGGAAGTTTAAAACGTTTCGTGAGTCGCCGTGGATTATGTAATACGATTTATTGCGACAACGGTACGAACTTCATTGGCGCAAAGAATCATTTACAGGCGGTTTACAACTTCCTACATCACCACTCAAATGAAATTGTTAGTCATCTTTCGAACCAAAAGATAGAGTGGAGATTTATACCACCGGCAGCCCCTCATCAAGGCGGATTATGGGAGAGTGCCATTAAGTCTACCAAGACCCATCTTCAACGATCCATCGGAAATGCGATACTTACGTTAGAGGAATTCACAACGCTTGTGACGCAAATTGAAGGAATATTGAATTCCAGACCGATCTGTTCATCTAACTCCGACGAAGTAGATTATCTCACTCCAGCACACCTGCTAATCGGTAGACACATCCAGCAAGTTCCTGAAATGCCGGAACAAAACCTATCAATTCATTCACGCTGGGATATAGTCAAACGAATTCATGAACAATTTTGGAAGCGCTGGTAAATCGAATATTTAACATCTCTACAAACACGTTCTAAATGGCAGGACAAACATCCAAACTTGATGATCAATGACGTTGTCATTATTCAGGACCATAACTTGCCGCCAACGCAGTGGTTGTTAGGAAAGATTATTAAAGTATATCCCGGTAGTGATGGTAATACCCGCGTAGTACAAGTTAAAACTAAAAATGGCACTATAAAACGATCAGTACAGCAAATTTGCCGTCTTCCTATTCTTGAATCAAATGATTCAAGGCCGGGAGTATGTTCAGAAACTCCAACACTGGTAATAGTCACATAAGATTTAACAGCCTACATTAGGGCGAAACCAAATATTCAATTGGATTCCAATTACCAAACATCGGGTCTAATTAGAATCCAATTGAATAATCTCGAATTTATGGTTTCTGGTCATCTTGTCTTGTCTGACGAATCATTTTTGTTTTATTATTACATTTTTGAAGTCAACGAGACCACAACAATAAAGAAAATCATCATTGACCGCGTTTTTTATTACGTTTTATTATTTCACTATTTCATTACTGGAACGGCGATTGGAATTCGCACAATGAGCAATATCAGGAACTGAAACCAAATCAAAAAAATATATAGGGCAATTGACCGGCTTTGTGATCGTCAAAGAAATACAAACTGAACTGATTTCTTTTCGAACAGTTAATCTTTTTTTTCGTCGGAGCATGGAAGAGAGTTCAACTGTTTATTACAAAACTCCGACGAGGAAGATTTTTGATAAGAGTAGGAGTAAGGTTATCATGACCTGCTTCCTTTATTGATCTGAGGTTCTCAATTCAGACGGATGCACGATCTCCTCGGAGCTAATTTCAACGCACGTGGAGTCGATTTCACTCAGAGTAGATCGTGCACCAAACTCAATTGTCGGATCGGTACGGTGTAGGGATATATTGTGGGATTTATAGAATTGCTGAGCCAGCATGTTAGCCTTATCTTTGTTAGTATAAGCAATAGTCATGCAAAGTTAGAGATGGTAATTGATTGCCTCGGTTTTTCAATTGTTTTACCAATTTCCATACCGAGGAGTGATTAGGTTTTATTTCTTGGAGTTTTTTTCTATGAAGTGTTTGTTAGTTGGGCTAATTTGGACTTAGTTAGTTTTGTTAGTTGGTTTATAGGACGTCGGAGTTTCCGATCGCAAGGCGAGAATGGTAGTAATTAGTAATTTTTAATGTCTGCGTAATATTAATACATAAAATACTCTTATTGAGTAAGTGAATTATAAATCGTGTTTATTGAGTTAGTGAATTATAACAGGTGTACGTATAAGATAACTCAACATACGAGATGCTAATTGGAAAATTCAACTTTTTATTTTATTTTATTTTTAGTTATCTTTGATTGGATGCAGGGTGGACTTTTAGACTGCCCTAACTCCTTGTAACTGTCAGAGCTCTTGCCTCCAAGGCACGATCCTGCAAGTAAAGATTGATAGCTTGATAACTTGTGCATTTTATACTCCAACGGAAACTGAATACTGTTCAAGGAATGCCACTTGTTAGATGTTCCATAAATGAATTAAATTGAATGCGAATTTGATTATGTTAGCTGTATGGATAGGGGCATTATCTTGCTGATATATCCATGGCAATGGCTCAAAAGTATCATTGAAGCGGGGAAATCCTACTTCAAGGATGCCCTTGCTGCTGTCATTTTCCGGTTGAAAATGACACATCTCCCGGACAATAAAATGATATACGCCGCCTTCCCGTCTGTGGTGTTTTGCTAAAAACTTTTCCTCTTTTCATTTTTTAGCCTATAACAAATAGTTTACTTCTTGTTATTTATGTATATATTTATTTGTTTATCAAACTATAGTGTTATTTATTTTATTTATTTATGTTTATTAATAAAAATGTTGTTGTTAATTAAAATGTTATATTTTATTATATAAAAATTATTATTAATTAAAATATTATAGTATTTATTTATTATTCAATGTTATAGTTATTATATAAATGTTTATTGTTAACTTTCACGACCACACTTCACCAATGGTAATTTTGTAATGGCCTTCAAGAAAACCGGGACCAAAACCTCGATTGTTTTTACATTACTATGGATCTACCAGAATCTAATCTACCAGAAAAACATCATCATTAGAAATTCTAATGGTCCTCTGGGTGGACAATAATCAATAATCATTTGGCATCATTCGTATGGTCCTCTGGGTGGTTAGTATTCAAAAATTCCATAATAAGTAATCAATTGGCATCATAGGTACTTTCCTAGAGTTTTCCCGTCCTTCAGAAAAACCGGGACCAAAATCCTCGATTGTTTTTACATTACTATGGATCTAATCTACCAGAAAAACATCATCATTAGATATTCTAATGGTCCTTTGGAATTATTTTTAAATAATCTATGGCTTAGCGGCCGTAATCTGTGGCTTATACGGCCCTTATCGCGTCTCAAATGAGACGCGATAAGGGCCGTACGTGAGAATTTTTTCTTATTCAATTCACAAAAATTTAAAATTTAAAGAAAATTAATTTTAAATTTATTTATTCATCAAAAATAGTTACAATTGGAAAATTCAAAGAAAATAATTTCCATTTTCATCTATTTTAGACATCGAAAATGGAAAATTAAAAGAAAAAATTTATCGTTTCAAAAATTTAAAAAAAATCCGGAGCCCACAGATCTCAACCGGCAACAAACCCGCTCACCAAATCCGAGAGCCTCACACTTTTGAAATGTAAATATTCCGGATCAAAGCAAGTTGAATTACTTTTGCGATGTCGCGCACCCACCCCGAAAGAAAGGAGGCGGGTCGTATGACTTGTGAGATGAGTGTGTTGTTACACACACCCATCAGACAGTCATATTGACTGGCCTCAGGGGTGTGGGTGGCGCGACATCGCTAAGTGTTTCCAACATTACTTTTCTCTGAAATACTACATAACTTAATGGAGGCTTAGTGATACGTGAATATTAACCTGCTAAGACTATAGACTGTTTTTACGGTAAACCCCACCAACCGGTTTCATTGTTCGTAGCTAGTCACCTATTCAGTTTCGAACCTATGTTGTTTGTCATGTCATGTCGTCTTATCCCACTCTACTATTATTATACATGCACAATCAAGTTAAATACACAATACTATATAATTTCAAAAATATAAATTGTAAACGCATATATATATTAAGTTACCCATAATGTTAATGGCTTGGTTGGTAGCATATCGGCTCAATACGCTAAGGTTCCTAAGTTCGAACCCCAAGCATACAATTTTATTTTTAAAATTTTTTTTTCTTCGAAAAATTTGAAACATAAAGAAAATTAATAGTTTTTTATCTAATACAATTCGAAAAAATGGAAAATTTCTTAATATCTTACCATCATCCATAAACCATCATCATTTTTTCTAACGATACTACTAATCACAGATGGTAGTAGTATCGTTAGAAAAAATGATGATGGTTTTCTGATGATGATGTTTTTCTGGTAGATTAGATCCATAGTAATGTAAAGACAATCTAGGAGTTTGGTCCCGGTTTTCCTGAAGGACGGGAAAACACTAGGAAAGTACCTATGATGCCAATTGTTTACTTATTATGGAATTTTCGAATACTAACCACCCAGAGGACTGTTAGAATTTCTAATGATGATGTTTTCTTGGTAGATTAGATCCATAGTAATGTAGAAATAATCTAGGATTTTGGTCCCGGTTTTTCTGAAGGACGGGAAAACTCTAGGAAAGTACCTATGATGCCAATTGTTTACTTATTATGGAATTTTCGAATACTAATCACCCAGAGGACCATTAGAATTTCTAATGATGGTGTTTTTCTAGTAGATTTGATCCATAGTAATGTAAAACCAATATTTCAAAGGATACTTTATTTCATTTATTTATTTATCCGTAGTTTTACTAATACATTCAAACACATCAATAGAATTTTATTTGGAATAATGATATTAGGAAATACTTCATTTTACACTACACACGTGTGAAGTTCTTCCTAAAAAAATCCTTGATTTTGTTGTTGTCTTTTAAGGATTGTTTAGGAAGCAGTTCACGCAAATCTAACTTCAGCCAAAGAGAATAAATATAAAGAGGAACTCAGTAATATTTTTAGTTTATATGCAACCGAGGTTCATATAAGATGTTTCTGTTTATATTTATTCTCTTTGGTTCAGCTCTTTGCTGAAATATTGGAGAAATATCCATAAAGTTTAGCTAATATACTGTATCGTTTGGCATCGACCAGTAACATTTTTCTATTTGTTAAAGCATGTATCAATTCCATTAGGGTGTTATCTTTGTTGATGAAATCCGTGATATGTACATTCTGCATGCACTATATAAACGGCTGGTCTTGAAGTTTTGCACATAGTTAGTGGACATGATATCGATTAGAAATCACATGAGATCGTTCATAATTTTAATGATTTTTGGGAAAGATAAGCAACAATTACTTTTGGATATATTATATATTTTGTATCCACACAAAATTTGATCTGGACTGCAAATCTCATTGATTATGAACTGTACGTTTTTAGACAGTAGAATCTTGTTCTAGTACTTATTTCCCAATTTCGATCAATTACACTATTTTCTGGGATGATTTAAAACATCGTGGGATGGGATTAAACTAGTATTACCTGATGAACATATTATTTTTTTCTGAAATGATATCCTGGTATAACTTCACACACCTCACAGACAACTAAATGAACTAGGGTTTCGGGTAAAAAATAACTCAACATCTTAGAATGCGCTTCTTTTGCGTTAAAATGGTTAAGGAGAGGATCAAAATATTAAGATAAAATAAAAAAAGATGATCACAAAGAGGTCTCAAAACTACAAAATGGCCGAACGAGAGAAAATAAAAAAAGCTTCTAATCTCCGTCTGAACTTGATATAAAAGCCTTATGGAAAGCAGAAAATATTAAATTACCCAACTCGTAAAGCAGTTCAACAAAAAAAAAATGCTGCTTGCAAGATGAAACCTAATGTACTAGATGCAAGAGTCACCACTCGGAAGACTCGACAACCAAAATTTGTCATATTGGAAACATGACCGATAGATGGAAGAGTTTCACTGGTTTAATACCTTCAGCTGGAGGTTTAAATTTTGAACCTTGGATATGGCAAGCTTCACGATTATGGCAAAATAGGCAATTTAGGGCAAATTTGGCCAAGATCTCACATAGACGATATATAAGCCACTCTGTTTCATTCTAATAATAGAGAACAAAATAAGAAGTTTATAAAGCTAAATGATGAACCTGTTCAATTACTGTTTGATATAGTTCGATTATTTGTGAGAAACCTGTAGGTTCAGTAGGACATAACCATGAACAGGAAACTATTGCCCATGAATAATTTAGAAAGCTAATGCACAACAAATAGAAAACCGAGTGGAGATAAAAGTCCTTCGGTCTCGTTTCGATTTTGGAAATGTAGTAATATGCTTATACTCAACACCTTCATGATTAAGACACGGATGTGGTAATGGTTACTTTGAAATGGCCAGCCGAAGTATTACGGGGTTATTAGTGTAAATACTTTTCACCAAACGAAAACGACTTAAAAAATTCAATTAAGGCTGAATGTGCTTTAAGATATAATTTATGATATTTTAGGAGAGCTAGCACTAGCCGTGAATTTAACGCACGAGCTTTTGAATATGGAAAGCCATACCAGAATACTAAAAGAAATATGGTTATGAAAATACTCTGGGTATCTAGAAGTTGATGCACAAAGTACTTTCAACCGATTTATAACATTATAAGCGTTTAAAGTACACCAAACGGTGCATTTCTCTGTTTTCCAGAATCTGTAAATAGGTCGCTACTTCCATAATGTATGGCAGCTCAATTGACAGTAGTTCTTATACGAAACAACTTTTTTTTGCCTACTATATAATTTTTTACCGACACACTTACACCGATTTTTGTATTTAACGAAAACTTCACAACCGTACTCAACAAAGCTTTATTGAATAAAAAAATAAACGTATCGTTTCCCACGCATTTGAAAATTAGGAAAATAGAAAGTACAAACGTAGTTATGGTAACGTTTTTGATTACAGCATTTAACAACAACAAAATATAAAATCGTTGGAAAGATGTGTAAATACGAGTAGGTACTTCATTTCAACCGTTTGAACTTTTTTTTAATGTTTATCTTTAAAAGCTTCCTGGTTTGTTTTATTCATATTCGATACCGGGTAAAAGCTCTGTATTTAATGTGTGTACACAACATATTTAAATAACTTCCGACGAACGAAAAGCTATATGTTGGATATAAAATTAAATTAATGGTTAAAGATAAACCCAAAAAACTAACACAACATATTAAATATTCAACAGACATAATTAGATACAAGCTACGATTGGGTGTGGGTAGGTATGTGCTCCAAAATGATTTTAACTCCCCAATCACAAATTCTTGTAATTTTTTAGGGAAACATACCTTTTGCCAATATACACTTAATTATTTAGCAGTTATTTCTGCACCTTCGAAACGAACTCGTTCGTCAAGAGATACGGAAAATCTCATTTTGTGTCACTCGATATATAATTCGATGTTTACTTATATAACACCTTCCTGTTAAAATTTTTTTACATAATGTATCAATCTAACCGTAATTGATGTACCCAATACGACTAATTCGACGAATTTGTATAAGATACATGTGTGTAGATGAAATGATAAGCCTTATTCTTCTGTTTATATTTGGATTAGAATTGAGAATGACATTGATTTGCCGATGGGAAGACACGTGTATTAGTAATTATGCGTGAAACTCTATATGGCAAAAATATACTGTGCACACATACCATATACAGGGTGGGACGAAAGTCCCACTACCATTTTATTTGTGCGCCATTTCGATTATGTAACGTTAGGTTAGGTTCGGTTGAGTGGCTGCTACAACACACTTAGACAAGCTTCAAACGATTCAACATCTTTAAGACAATATTCGTCACGAAATTGAAAAAATTCAGTCTGACATGTTTCAGGATGTCATGAAAACTGCCTTAAAAAAGCCGAATGTTGTATAGTGAATCGCGGTCACCATTTAGTCGGTATAATTTTCTAATCATATCAAAGAACAAATGTAAAGACCAACCTACTTATATTTTCTTTGAACAAAGTTATAGTCAATCAAAATGATAGCGGGACTTTTGTCCCACCCTGTACCAACTTGTTCGTATAAGGCTTATCGCCACGACTAACACATTAACCAAATTATCTATCTGGGTCGTATATTATATGATATTTTCGTGTTACGTATATATGAATTTTATATATTACGTGACTTGAATGTACAATATTGGATGAGCTAAGGAATGTTCTATTTGATCAGTTTATCACCATATTTCAAAACAAATCACCTCAAATTGAATTTATATTTTTCGTTAACTGATTTTGATGACGTGTCACTTTTTTCAACATAAATCTTAAAAGCTTTGTACATTTTTGATGTTAGTAAAGAGATTTACAATGAGAGGTTTCATTTTGAATAACCGGCTATTTGGGCAGCTGTCAATTTTGAAGCATAACTAAAGCATTTTATTGTCGGCGTAAAGCATCGTCCCTGCCGGCAAAATTAGACGGCTTCCCTGACGGCAAAAATAATCCAGACTACGTTACACCGACTTAGTGTTTCGAGAAAAGGATCCGAACTTCCTGTCCCTCAAGGGAATCTTAAAGGAGTGGCTCGGTTGTGGAAACAGAAGCATTGCAGTTCTTTACGGATGGCTCCAAGATACATGGTAAAAGAGGAGCTGGAGTCTTCTGTGATAAATTGAAAGTATAGCTATATCAGTTCGTCTTCTACGGCCAATCGGACGCCATGGGGAGCTGCAAGGCAGACGAACTAGTGAGGCATGGTACAACTCTCCAACTGCTACCGGAAAGGGAAAAGTTGGGCAAGGAGGCAGTAGCCTCAGCGTATGAAAGGTGGACGACATTCCCTACATTCTCTCATGTAGGGATAGCAAGGCAACTCTGGCCAAAGTTGGAATTGAAACGCTCAAAGACACTGAATCCCCTAGGAAGACATGAACTAACAACGATCGTGGAGATAGAATTAGGATCCTGTGGTATCACAACGAACCGTCACCAATCTAAGTGTGATCAGCCAATCAACCTAACCTGATCTAGATCTAAAGGCTTTTTAAGGTGCAGTTAACATAATAACTCAATCCGATCAATCACCATAAACGTCGTCCATTCGCTGATTGGATTCTTCAAATGCATTAAAATGGCCAAAGTGATGAGGCTTATTTTCACCTTGGAGGCTACATTTATAAGCCGAATTATCACATTTGTTTCAAAAATTCAAGAATGATTGTTAAAAAGTTTGGTGTGGGTTTTTAACTGGAGCTCTGACTAGACCTTATTTTTTTCAAAAATGAGGTTGGTGTAACTGTTACGGTGAATGGATTGCACTACCGAGCTATGATTGCCTAGATGGCGCTACGTATCACTCAAGCAGTGAAACAATCGCAATTTTACAAGAAAGTTTCCTGACCGTTTTATTTCTCACAATTGCGGCCACAATAGATTCTTGTGATTTAACACCTTTAGACTTGTTTCTTTAGGGCCACGTGAAAGATAAGGTCCAAAAGGTATCATCATGCTCCACAATCGTTTCAAGACCTTAAAGATGGAATTCGTGACGTTGTCGAGCACACACAACTGCAAATGTCCAAAGTGGTCATGAAAAATTTCATGAACAGCATATATGGCTGCAATCGTAGCAGTGGCAGCCATTTGGCTGATATTGTTTTCAAATGTTAATGGCATACTTACGTTTTACTAAAAATACTCGTTTTTTTCTAAATATCAAAATGAAAGCTCTTATTGAACAACCTTTTATGTTTCGAAAAAAGCTATATAAATACAAATGGATCAATTTGAAATCAAATATTGAACAAAAACCTACTAGCAAATCGGTATGATGATGTGAGCCTTTTCATCTTGATACCATATGTCTAGGTTAAGTGAGGTTGGGTTGAGTGGCTGCTACACCACACTAAGCGTTGTGATACCACAGGATCTTACTCCTCTTTTATCCTTATGGGAACCAGTTTGAGCTTTTTACGTAGCGTAATAAGTCTCGCACCTTACAGTTTTCGAGACGCAGTCCATTAAGAACTTACTCAAATATTCATGTCTTTTATGTGCGAGCATAGGAGTTGGACTACCGTCTCTTCCTCCTCCTCGTCCATACAGCTTCTGTAAAAGTCATTAACTTCTAGACGTAGCCTTCTCGCATGTTCTCCAAGAACACAGTGTCCTGTGAGTATATCCCCACGATCGTTTTAAGTCCACGTCTTTGTAGGGAGATAAGTGCCTTTGAGCGTTTCAAGTTACCGTGCCTCGCTAGTTCATCCGCCCTGCAGTTTCCCATGACGTCTGAGTGGCCTACTCATCTCATTTAGAGACGAGGGGTAACCCAACGCCAATCTAGAAGTCAGAGAAACAGAAACCAGCGACTTGATTACCGCCGTATATCTAAGAAAATCAAATTTCAGTAAATAACATTTTATGGATTCGCGACTAATCTTATAATTCCAGACAATACCATAATTGTATCATCAAAGATTAATTATAAAATATTTGAATTAGACGATGAATAATTATCTTAGAAAATCTTATAATTTCATGTTTCATACCGCGACAGTCAAAATATACATGTTTAATGAAATTATTTGGAAATTATTCTGTAACAACCGATGTAAGGCGGTATGTAGGCGATGTAAGGCGGTCTTCGCGATGTATATGTCTATGCTAATAATCTAAAAAGATTCCTGAAAAACTCGATTCTGACAAATTCAGTCAATGCAAAAAGTTATGATAAGATTTAAACAGTAGTGGGGCTTTTTAAAGTGTTATATAGAATCTATAAATAAAAGCTTTCAGCGTAAGACATTTAAATGTTGTTTCAAAAACGTATTCTTAAAAAAAATATATTTTTTACAACAAATTATTATTTAATAAAATTATTCAGCTGAAAGCTTTCAAGAATCATTGTCGTCAAATTTTCAAAAAGAATTCTATTAATAAAAGATTGCAAAATTGAAAAATATTTAAAATTTGGTTCGTGGTGTTTTTCAATATATCGATTACTACCACGTTTTGAGTACATAGAAACTCTCAACCTCATTTCTCATTGATCATTTTATCTTAGCCTATGTACCGACTATTTTTTGACAGGATTCTACTCGTCTTTTGATTGAAGTCAACTTTGCATGGACGTAATCGTAAAAAAACGATTCATTGAAACCAACAGTCACATGATTTTCGGCAGAATCTGTGGTTTGTGACCGAAATTGATTATGATGTCCAATTCATTGCGCCTACTATTGGTTTTGACACTAAAGGAACTGTCAAATATAGCGAAAAGCTCACAAAAACATATGGCTCCTGACGACGTCCTTGAGATAGGGAAATGAACTTGCGAAATAAACTTCAATTTTGACTAGTTTGAAGAATTCCTCTGAAAAAGGAGTCTACTTCAAATTTCTCAAAAACCCAAAGTTAGCAAATAAGTCCTCACGTCCTTTGTATATGAATGTAAAAATTGTTTTACGATTGAGTGAAAATAAATATTCCAAGAAGGTTTGAATTTCCATTCATCTCTTAGCTTTTATTGCTCTTATGTATCCATATATTCCTTTTAAAGAAAAAATATTAATTCTAGGAGATGCCACGTGGGTCCCCACGTGTCCGAATTTCCCACGTGTCACTATTAAACTGACTAGCCAAATAGTATGTGAAATGAAACCAACAGTATAGACCACAAATATTTTTGTATTTCGAATGTGAGTTTAAGGGGAACAATAATTTGATACCCATCTGGGCGACTAGTAAATTTATAAATAAAGACGACAAAATCAATATTTCCAGACGATGTACACCGTTTATGCCAGTTTCGCCTACAACTAATATTTTGACCAAAATCGATATCTGGGTGGAAAATTTCACTTAACAACACCAATTGGCGAGATGAATTTTAAAACACAAGGTAGATGTGAACGTGAACATTTACTTTGGCTACGAACTACCCAAAATGTTCGAAAATCATGCCCAGAATATCGAAAATCAATCATTCATCATGGTATGATTACACTCTAACCAACTTCCTTAAACAAGAAGAACAAATTCATTTCCGAGATAACAACGTCTTCTACAAGGTTTGAACTCAAATATACAGAACTTATCTCGCAACATTCCAAGAATAGATAATCTTAAATCTTTTTAATTATAAATAGAATTTTGAGATATAGAACTTTGAACGACGTAAGAATACAAAATTCTTGATAATTTAACCTACTTGCTGAAAGCGTTCAACACTTTTACGGTGGAACTTAATAAAATCTGTTGGATCAAAATCGATACGTATATTTTGTTTAATTAAAGCTGAACAACCTAGTAAGCCTGCGAAAACTGGAATATATTAATATTAACAGGGTTTGCAAGCTCTACACGGTCAGTGATACCTGCGCAAAACCTAGAGCCCATGTTTATGTTCAGAAAAGAAACAGTGTATTTGGGGTAAAGTTATAATGATCTATGTCTACTTCCTGTAAGGTTCACAGCCTCATCCTCCTACAAACGAGTTAAACTGAAGATATAGAGTTAGCAAACCACAATGATATTTAATCATAGTGATGTAAGTGAAACTCTGATATGCTGATGTTCCACAAAAGTTAAAATTAGGGAAACCGAGAGCTTCTGATCAAAACTCATTTTCCCATCTCACAAACTAACTGTCTAGTTTCTGTAATACGAACCAAAGATCGTTCATCGACCAGATGAATAATTGTCGGCCTCCTTTCACATACCTTTATAGCTAGTTCGATTTTATGACATTTCAAATCGTGGATGAAGATCATGTAAGTATTCATTCTGAAGGAATGGAAGCCTAAATAAGATCAGGCCAAATGTATACGATAAAGGTAAAACTGTTCAAATAATACTTCAAGTGATTGGACGGAGAAAAATTGGTAGGAAACGGATTGAAATCAGAATTTAAATTGAACGCATTTCTGAACATTCTAAGAATATTTTTGTGTACAATGTGCACCAATCGTTAAAACTGGTTCGTAAGGTCTCAGGTGAGACGCGGTAAGGGCCGTTCACGGCCTCTAAGCCATAGATTACAAGATACGTTTGATGACGTGTCTTTATTGCTATGATCCCCGCAGCTGAAAGAGATGGCATGTAGACCACATTTGTAACGTTGTTTATTGCCATATGCAAGTTCTTTTAAAAAGTTATATATCTAGTGGTTTGGAATCATGGGGTTTGAAACGTTTCGATTGTCAGACCCATAATCTGTTTAGTCGTATTAGTCGTCTAAAACTATGAGTGGGTCAGAAGAAAACTGAACCTCTTTCAAACTCTTGTTTTTATTGGTATCAAATGGGCCCGAACTAGAAAGCTCTTATAATGAGTCTATGACTTTCTACAAAACCTCGGTGTCTTACACAATGAGCGTGTATGGTTATAGGCTCGAGGTTGGTAAATTCGACACCAACACACAATGTATTATAGTAAACTACTCAACATTCAGAAGACTTTAGGAATCTTGAATGTTTATTGCGTGGGGAACTTGAATGTTTATGTACTTCTCAGATTTCGGAGAATGATTCAACAATACTCGTAAGGTGGAGATCTATCCAGGTCAATACGATTGCAAACATGATTGATCTATTTAAATACGTTTTGAGTTATTCTCGAATGAATACTATAACATCTAAAGATTGAAGGTAACGAAATATAAGTGCGAAGCGCACTGTAGGTACAGGTGAAGTTCTGGAAAAAATAGGTGAGAAATTATTGGAAAGCCTTAAATGAGTACTTTGTACAAAAAATATAAAAAAACAATTATAATATTTTGAAGAACTTTCTACCAACTATACATATACACTACATATACATTTCTTACAATATCACTTTGAGTGCCATCTTTCACAGGACTCGTGAACTATTTCCATAGGCAGTTTGATAATCGTACATAAGTTTAATATCGTAGGACTGAAAGCGTTTTAATCTAGGTACATTCTATTGTAAAGTACATTCATATTTGTAGAATGATTTCTTACAAGTTCACTTTGGGCGCCATCTATCACTGAACTCATGAACTATATACATTGGAAGTTTGATTATTTGAGTACATTTGATAAATATCGTGGGACTGAACGCATTTTAAACTAGGTATATTCTACTTTAAATTCTTTTTTTGTACAATAATTACGAATAATATTTCGTTCAATGCCATCTATTGCTAAACTTATCAACTATTTCCATCAAAGTTTCATAAATTGAGTACATTGAATTGTTATCGTGTGACTGAAAGAGTTGTACACAAGGTATGCATTCTATTATAAGGTACATTCATTTTTGTAGAATGATTTCTTAAAATATCACTTTGAGTGCCGTCTATCACAGGACTCGTGAACTATTTCCATTTTCAGTTTGATTTGAGTACATTAGATTAATATCGTAGGAATGAAAGCGTTTTAAACTAGGTACATTCTTCTGTAAGGAACATTCGTGTTTGTTAAATGATTTCTCAAAATCTCAATTTGAGTGCCATCTAGCACTGAACTCATGAACTATATCCATTGGAAGTTTGATTATTTGAGTATATTAGATTAATATCGTGGGACTGAAAGTGTTCTAAACAAGATACATTCTATTATTAATTCTATTTATGTACAACAATTACGAATAATATTTCGTTGAATGCCATCTATTACTGAACTCATGAACTATTTCCATCACAATCAAACGACACTCAAAAGTGACTCTACAATCAAACGGAATAAAAGTGCTCTATAAGAGTTCAACACTAGGTATGCATTCTATTATAAAGTACATTCATTTTTGTTAAATGATTTCTTACAAGTTCACTTTCAGTGCAATCTATCACTGAACACATGAACTAGATCCATGGGAAGTTTGATTTGAGTTAAATTAATATCGTGTGACTGAAAGCGTTTTCAACTAGGAACTTTCTATTATAAGGTACATTCACTTTTGTACAATAATATCGAACAATATCTCATTGAATCATCTATTATTGGACTCAAGAACTATTTTTTATTAGAAGTTTGATTTATTGAGTACGTTGAAGTGATTTCGTGTGACTGCAAGAGTTCTACACTAGGTATTTATTCTATTGAAAGGTACATTCTTTTTTGTAGAATTCTTACAATATCACTTTGTGTGCCATCTATTTCTAGACTCATGAACTATTTTCATAGAAGTTTGATTAATTGAGTACATTGAATTATACTGTGTGACCGGAAGAGTTCTAAACTTAGTTATTCCCAACAAGATGACTTTTCGATTACAAACTTTACTCGATAACCCATTCATATTGTATTAGGTTGAGTATTTTTTGCGACCATGGCCCGTACAATATACAGACTACATTTCTTTGTTTGACAACCAAATTTTACTAGATACTGAAGATCTTGGTTGCCATTCGGGAGAACAAACAGTTTTTGGAATAGCAAAAAGGATTAATGATCCCATGGTGGGGTTATAAAATTAGTTAATTGTTTAAAAAAATGTACTTACCGAAAAAACAACAACAAAATACTAATGAATACAGTGATATGAAAATAATTCGTACATAAATCCGATCGAATATAAACTCCTTCTGCAACTTGGTGTAATCGAATTTCGTGCCATTCGCCGCCGCACTCGTAACAAAATGATAATCCAATATCGAGCTTGAAGTACTATTTAACGTACTAATTGAATTGCTTAGACTATTTAAACTATTCCCACTATTAAATGTTAGTGAGGGGCTGCTATTAAAATCGTCACCGTAGAAATTAAAATTATTATTAATTAAATAATTATTATAGTTGTGATTATTAATGAGAGTTAGATTTAATATAAAATTTGTGTAGCTACTACCAGTCGCCGTATTTGTTGTACTATCATTATTGTCATCGACGGAGATACTGTCGTTGTTCGTTGTATTAACACTGTACAAACTATTATCATCGATTGGTGTTATATTAAAGTAATCAACCGTTCCAGTTTGTAAAACCGCATCGCTTAAACTCATCGCGGAGTCTTATAGTTTATATGCTGCTGGCAACTTATTTACTAAATGCATTTGAAATCTTGTTCAACATCATTATCCTCTCGACACTATTTTTTTTTATCATCGACGACGATTTTCATCAGATAATCAAATAATACGAAAAGCTAACGATTTAATTGACCTCCAATCACCTTCTCATGCTCATAATATGATTTTTGTCGTCTGGAGAATAGATGCTGGGAAATAAATAACAAAGAACAATAAAAATATTATTAATAAAAATATAATTTAATTATAGATTATTGATTGAGATGTAATATAAATCAGATATTGGAATACAGCCAACTAGAGCTTGATAACTAATCGACTTAATTGCATTTTATCGAATAATCGACGTCGGACGAGATTTTAATTAATCGTAAGCAGTAGGTGATAGAAAGCAGGTGACATCAAAATTTGAATCGTCTAGAGAATGAGTTGGAAGAACCAGGAACTATAGGAAAAAGTACCAGTATGAGCCACAACTTTTGCGAAGATGAACATAAGGTCACCTATGGCACAATGCATATGCAGATAAAGAGTTACAAGAGTGTGATATGATAAATTTGGCTGATCGATCTGGTCACCATAACTTTATATATGCTGATCATATCTGAAGTTTTGATGACCACAAGTATCGTTAATATATGTCGCATCAGTGTCCAACTTAGACCAAGATCTTATATTTGTGCCAAAAGTAAGATAGAATTCTCACTTTCGGAAAAATAAGATTTCATTAGTACATCTAAAGCTTTTCGATTTGTACTAGTGTAAGTTCCGAAATAACCTTCATGTTACCACAGAGAACTTTCTTGAGTTAAGCGGTTGCCGTAACACTATCCATTTCCTCATAAAGATCTCAATTTCGATGTCATTTCACTTCGAATACGTTTCTTGTACTCTATTTGTGAAGATTTGTGCAAGTCCCAATCTTCCGTTGTACCTGTTTTCATGACTTTTCTAAGAAAATTTTTTGTTGGCTTCCTCAGTCGGCCCAATTCAGTCAAATACACTATTTAATGCATCTTCAAGTTTGTCAGACTGACTGATTATAGATGTCACGTATTGAAATGGAGTATATAAAGTTCCAAATCATTGTTTCTTGAGTTCCTAAAGTCTCTTATTTAAGGTTTATCCCTGGTAAGATGAGAAACCGAAAGAAAGAGAGAGAGTAACGTCCTCTAAGACCACCCAGGATGAGATTTTTCCATTAAGACTCCGTGTGGCAGAGTAATATCATTTACTTCTTGCCTTTAGAATGCCAAAAAGGTAGGTTATTGCCCACAGATGACTAGGTCAGACGCGAAGAGAAAAACCCAACTAGGATTAATATCTGTGCTGCCCTAGGTTAGGTTAGGTTAGGTTGAGTGGCTGCTACAGCACACTTAGACCGGCAACGGTCCGTTGTGATACCACAGGATCTTACTCCCCTTTTACCCCTATGAGAACCAGTTCGAGCTGCTTACGTAGCGTAATAAGTCTCGCACATTACAGTTCTCGAAATCGGAAAGGCAGTCCATTAAAAACTTACCCAGATATTCATGTCTTTTGTGTGCCAAAGCCGGGCATGAGCATAGGAGGTGGACTAACGTCTCTTCCTCCTCCTCGTCCCTACAGCTTCTGCAAAAGTCATTTACTTCCAGACCCAGCCTTCTCGCATGTTCTCCAAGAAGGCAGTGTCCTGTGAGTATCCCCACGATCGTTTTAAGTTCACGTCTTCGCAGGGAGATAAGTGCCTTTGAGCGTTTCAAGTTCAGCTTTGGCCAGACTTGTCTTGCCACTCTACATGAGTGGGTGTTCGTCCACCTATTGTTCGCAGAGGCTTCCGCCTCTTTTTTAAGCACAGTCCTTAGTGCGTTAATGGGTCTCCCCAACTTCGCCCTTTCCGGTAGCAGTTGTGCTGCCCTAGCATACGTGTGAGTTAGCATGGAATTCGGTAATGAGTGGTATATCATTACGGTTTGCGTACTCTATAGTTTTGATCAACTCTGAAAAGGAGGATGAAGTTCCGAATAAAATAAGCAAATATCACTAGAATCTCACGTCGAATATCCTGTTATTTCACTTCAACGGTCACTTCTGTAAGGTTAGTAGTCTGTATTTCATGTTATTACTAACAAAAACAAAGGCGCCCACAAACCAGGAGAGAACCTGAGGTCCCTGGATTGAGTCCTTTGATTTTGTTATCGTGAATTCATGTTCCTTGAATCAAAAAGACATATTTAGATAGTTAGGTATTGCAGTTTTTCGTGTGTCGTTCTAGGAGAGAGGACAACGTCTTTGGATGCTGCAAGTTTATCTGTATAAACTGGGTACTTTAAACTTTTCCATTTTAATCAAGCTGGGATACTTTAAGTAAATAGCTGGGGCATCATTGTTCCCTATTAAAAGTTTCATTGATGCCACCAGATATATTTATTCTAAAGAAGCTGAAAGCACTCCCGAGTCATAAGGCTTGTTGGCACTGTTTGGTTCCTCCAAGTTGAATATAGGGTAGTCTATAATTTCATTTCACGAGTGGTGGAGTAAAATTTTGTCCGACTATGCAGTGATCTGCAGAGCACAGATAAGGCTACATGATCCGAAGGGCACCTAGTATCCGGACAAATCGTTTAAGGCTGAGCTAGTTTTTAGATTACGGTTGACACCTAAACCCGATCCACTTGTTTAGTGCTTTAGTTTTGCTTGGCTCCCACTTAATGTGGTTAGCCATAGTTGCCCGGTTGTCACCATGAGGAGGTTACACAAGCACTTGTGGAAGCTGCAAGATATGAAGTTTTTCGCAATGCATGATTATTTCCAACATCCTATGATGTCCACAACTTGATCAATCGAGAGAGTCTATGGTATCTGATTAAGTATAAGCAAAGGACAGCAAATAAGCTGGATTAGTTGCGTTGGGGATAACGTAGATATGCTATTATCGTTTCGTCTTCATATTTAAAGAATAAAAAGTCGTATATCATATATTGTTATCACATCCACATCTACAAATGGCTTCCTAAATTTTTAGATACTTTGAGACACAAAAACGATTTCTGTTTTCTTAGTATTTATTTGGCCGTAAACATTTTATAATATTTATCTTTAAGCAGAATTTACAAAGAATTTAGAAGGCATTCCAAGAAGAGATATAGCTAAATTATATGTCTTAAAATAAACCAACAGAGCTAAAAACGAAAAAGAATATCTGCTTTAAAGCATGCTTTTCTGAGATAAATGGTATAGAAGAGCTTTTTCGAAGGTAGTTTGAAATTTAATCCTAAATTTTTTTTGCGATATACGGGTATGTATAATTCAAACGAAAAATCAATCTTCATTGTTCAAATCTAATTCCGAAATGCATTGCCTAATAAATTGTTTTTCATGTTTGAGAGAAAATATCGTACACCTTGTGGTCTCCATAGTGGCTTGGTAGTTTTGGTAAGATAACATGACATAGGTAGAGCCTTCCTTGTGAACCGAAAACACTTTAAATCTAACAAAGTATTTTCCATCTTGGTTTACACGAGCTTATACTATTATGATATTTTAACCGTGTAAACGCATACTATACAGTTTGTAAATGTATTATGACTTGGCAGCTGCATTATGAATGCAATCAAGAAGAGTAGCAAGTATATATTGGCAGGACTCACACAACAAAGAAATATATCAAGATCCCTAGAACTAGGACCTCTAATTATACTAATACATTTGAGTATATGGAAACTATCATGACAGTAAACATACAGCAAACTATAGTTACAGTTTTATAAAATCACTGAAATTGGTATCACTTTTTTTTATGTGATGTCTCTTCACTTTTCATTCACTTTTGTTCAATTTAATTTAATAATGTGGAAACACATTGTTAGAGCAGCTGTATAACGCTACAACTTGCAGGGATGTTAAAATTAATTATAAACTTGTGCTGTGCATATAACAGAACGTGATATTTTACGTTAATATTTTACTTATAGCAAAGCTTTCATAAATGAGTCTCAGGTTGACAATAAAAAAACAGTCAATTTACAATGTCAACAAACAATGAAATTCAGCTAATGACTTTATTCTGTAGCGTTACAGGGTGAACTCAGTCGAGCAAACTCAGTCACCACGCAGAATCGATTGGTCCCAACTGATGTTGTTATCCGCCTTCTAAATTCCTACCTTACCCAAATACGAAGCTCACCTGTATAACAGCTAAAAATAAAACTAGAACCGAGCAAATGTCGTCGATTGCTTTTGTATAAGTATAATTGGTATTTGTTTGTTTCGTGTGACACATGCTGTGAGAGACCACAAGAGGTGCCATTAGCAGCGAGTGGAATCGAGTGTCTCGATTCAGGCGTAAACTTTCAGCTAGTGAAGGCTAGATGGCGGGGGTGATTTGCGAAACAAAAAGTCGTTCCAGATTTTCGTAGTTCGTGAAATCTCGATCCGCTGAGTTGGATAATTTTCGGTTTACCAACCAGGAGCAAAAAAAAAAAAATAAGAGGAAAAACGAATAAGGTGACGACGCAGAAAAATGGACGATTTGGACCCTCAAAGGTGACGGAGATTTAAAACAACTGGATGACGGTGGGAGATATTTGTGACCACATCCAGGCTCACTTATGGAAGAAATTGTCATTGGAGACACAAGCACGATAGTGGTTACTTGGCTCCATCGGACACTACGACAGCGGTACAGGTGAGTTTTCCTTTTATGTCCCACTTCCCTCTTTTGTTTTTTTCATTTCCCTATATCTTCCGACCCTACACTTTTCCTTCATTCCAAGGCATCGTATTCATTTCCTTCGAGTTCCATCTCGCTCAGCCCAAGAGCAAAACCGGACACACATTTTTTTTGTCTACCCAAGGAGCAACCGCGACACAGGAGAGCACGTTACAATTCCTAAACTTACTACCTATTATCAAAAACCGCTTCCCGAAAATTTGAGTGTTTGTAATGCAATAAAAATTATTTTATTAGTTGTATGTTTACCATTTATCGGTATGAATGAAGACTGTTGTGTATAGCCCTATTCGTGTATATTTTGGTCGAATGATACAACCATTGCTCGTTTGTTGAGTAAATTTGAGGCTCCAGGTTATACACCAAAGGCAGGCCAAAAATCTGTTTTTGAAAATGAAGACGAAAACACAATTACCATCAATTCTACTCGATACCATGTCATGGTAATGGACAGGTAATGGACGATTTTTAACCCCATCGAGTTGGGTGAAAAATATGAAACAGATATCCCTACTGCTTTCACTTATTGCTAAGAAACTGGTATCAGTGTCACCCCGCCCACATTCTCCCTCAAAAAATATTTTGAATCAAAATGAAAAGCTGCCAAGCAAAAGTAAGAATGGCAACAATCCAACGAAATATTGACGTCATAAATATCCGGGAGCTGTATAAAAATATAAAATAAATTCTAAATTCTTCAGATTGAATTCGATCTGTATTATGAATGATGCAAATGTATAGAGTAAAGCACACCAAGTGTTTATTAATTTGAATTTTTCTGGGCGTATAGTGAAGTAAGGGATACATCGATACTCTGTTATATTATCGTTGCCTCTTATTATGCCTTCCGGACATTCATGAATTGTATCTCTAACTGTAATTGGCATCAATATTCGCAGGCTGTAACCTGTATCACGTATAAAATTGTTGGAATACCTTCTAGACAGGCAGAACTCAGAAGCATAATATAACTAGAAATAAATATTATACAGGGTGGGGCAAAAGTCCGGTTTATTATTGCCACTAAGTGGAAATTGCATCAAAAATATCCTAATCGTCCAGTGCCTCACAAAACCATTATTCGTTTACATGCGAATTTTCGACCGAACTATACGACAGCAAACAGATCTCGTTCTGGAAGACAACGGACGTCTTGTAACGCTGAAAATGTGGCTCTGGTGTTACAAGATCAACGAGTTAAGTACAGTAACGTAATCTTAAGGCTGTCTGGTGAAATTGAAGATTTTCCGTCTAAATTGATAATGAGCAAATATTAAGCCTTTTCATTTCAGTGACCACGTCAATAAATCGAACAGTCGGCTTTGGGCAACACAGAATCCTCAATTATTTATCAAACATCATTGCATCCACTTAAAATAACGGTATGGTGTGGTATTTATGCTGGAAATATCATTGGTCCCTATTTTTTGAAAATGACCAAGGTGTTGAAGTTACTGTTATTGCCAAACGGTACAAAGACATGATTCGTAATTTTCTTGTGCCTGAAATGGAAGAGCAAGGAATAGAGTGGTATGTGGTTTCAGCAAGAAGACACCGCACAGCACACACAGTACGCTCAACAATTCAATTATTGAATGGCCAGCCAGATCTCCAGATTTAACAGCACCAGACCTTTTCTTATGGGGTTTTTTAAGATCAAAAGTTTATTTGAATAAGCTCTTAACGATTCAACATTTTAAAAACAATATTCGTCACGAAATTGAAGAAGTTCAGCCTGAGATATTGCAGGATGTCATGAAAGTTGCATAGTGAATCCCGGTCATCATTTAGCCGATATAATTTTCCAATCATAACGAGAAAAAATGTTTAAAGACCAAATAAACTTTTTGTGAAAACCAAACCTTCTTATCTTTTTTTTGAACAAAGTTATAGGCAGTCAAAATCGTAGCGGAACTTTTGCCCCACCCTGTACTTCCATTCGTCCAAAATTCTGTATACATGCACTTTTTTGTGGACGGAATGAAATCTATTTGGTCCGATGTCTTACTAATACCCAAACAATCGGATTGCACCTAAAATAATGTGTATTAAGCGAATTATGGCATATATCAGCCAGCTAATTAAACTTCCGGGCGATTGATCCTTGGGGGACTATATTTAACAAGTGTGTGATACAAGCAGACTACTCACAATATAAATAGTTGTCACCCGGTTCATGTCTATGAATCTGCATCAAACCGTAAAGCTCATTAAATGCTGATTCACCCTTACACGATATAAATAGTTTAATTATTAACATTTGTTGTTTTTGACCACATTTTAAATTTTTAATTACACTATCCCATAATCAAATTATACAGACAATTAATTATATTAATTTTCAGCTTGTTAATTTTTATTGAAATGTGTATATTAGTCGATAGCAAAACCACCCATTTTTTATATTAAATGTTATTGGTAAATCCAATTGTTTTGTCTGATATGAACAAGGGTGCGAGAGCTGAAAAAACACCATGTCCACATATTTCGTATAGAGTTGTAATTAGGTTAATAATTACAATATTATGCTTTGTGGTGTGCAGCCCATCCTTCATTTAAAAAAAATATACCAGATCAGAATTATAAGCTTTCGAAATGCAAAAACCTCAATTTTATCCTACTAATAAATATTGTTTATCTGGTTGGATCGTTAGGCTGACGACCCAAACAATAAATGTTAAAAATATCAACAAACAACGAAAAATCGGATACCGCCAAAAAAATAATGACGCCCGCTTAAGTACTCGGAAACAAAGAGTATCGGAACTCGTAGCGTTCCAAGAAACTCGATGGTCTAAAATGGGGAGACCATGTGTCCCAAGGCTATATGTTGCTAAACAGTGGAGAAGACTTTGAGTAAAATTTCTGGAAATCTTTGAGTTAGATTTCTCATTGAGCCACTGGACTTTCAGGTAATCCATAATCAAATGCGAAAGGTTCACTTGCTTTATTACCACCCCAAACAACTACAGCTCGAAATATGCATCCTTTTGTAGCAGCTGCAGGCCAAATACAAAAAAGATGGAGATAAAAGAATAACTAAAACATATTTGGAAACATAACATAACACCGCCCAGGTAGCGCAGTGGTTGAAAGCTGCGGCAGTTGGGGTGGGCTAGGTACCGGGTTCGAATCCCGATAGGGGCAGGATGGTAAAGAGATTTTTTACCATGCGATTACGATCGGTGGTGTGAATGAAAACAACTATGACCCCCGTTTGGAGTGCAGAATTCATGGGCCAACCCATCTTCCATGTCAGTACTATAGGCTGTCATGGAGCTATGCAACGTGCAGGTTCTACGTAAATCGGACCTATAGCCGTACATCCTCGATTTTGCTGTAATGGCGTAAGGTAAAGAGGTAAATAAGCGAACCGCGAAAGAGTTGGAAGTGCCTCGAGCCCCGAAACAAGATTGTAGAGAGAAAAAAAAACAAAACATAACAAGTTTAAATAAATGTATTCCGAATTTGTGGCAACAGATGATCAAATTCTGAAGCTAGTATCATCCCTCGCGGGTGAAGATCCAAGAAATGTTTAACAAATTAATCGGAGAAATTAGTGATCGGCTGCATAATAGACCACCGAAGACACCTGCACTACCATTATTGGAAAACCTGTTACGTTGCTCCTTCACATATACCATAGCAGCGACCATTTAGAGGAGAAAGCGAAAAAAATCAATCAGCAGGTAAGTGCCTCGAAGATGCCGAATAAATAAGTCCACGAGAAAGAAATCAAGAGTGTGAAGCCTGAAACTACACTTCAAGTCTCGCCAAGATCAGTGTTGGGCGTGTAAATTACACGATAAAGGTTACACAGTTATTTACATGTAATTTACATGTATATTACACAACATATTTTTACATTACGTAATGTAAATAACAAATTTTTCATGACAATAGCGCTATCTATTATATAATTTAATAACTATAATAATTTAATTATTGTAAAAATTTACTGTGTAACGTTACAAATAAAACAAAAAACAAATTAATATGTCAAAAATTTTTGATATCGTTTTGATAAAAAAAAACATAAGTATGTATTAGCATTGGTAATATCTGTATTTTAAATTTGAACACAGATGGCAGTTTAGATACATAAATAAACTTTGCCTAGAATTTGTAGATAACTAAAAGTCTAAAATAATTATGATTGACCGTCTAAATGAACGGTTTGATTGATATTTATGATGCGTATAACCAGAGCCATGTATTGGGCGGAAATTTCTTTGAAAGCAACCAATAGTCCCGAGGTAGTCAGTGAAAATAATTGCTCATTTCAAAGAATGATTCCATAATTATTCGGTCACATCAAAATATACGGCAGATAATATGAATACGAGGAAAAATTCGCCAATATATTTACTTTTATACTAAAACCTTACAAGCATTCTAAAATTCCAACAAATCTATTGATCTCTTGAAAGGAAGCAAAATGTAAATGGAGTGATTGAACGTTCTATTATTTTTTGGTCTTTACAAGAGGAGTAGGAAATCACACTTATACAAAATATATAGTGATATATTGAAAACAGCTGTGAGAAATTATAACCAGATGTGCTGCGTATTGTGGTAGTTGGAAAAGCATCTTTGTCAGAATAAGATAATTGGGATGAAAAACCAAGATCGGTCCTCAAAACTGACACCCATAGAATTAACTACTCGATGGGCTTGCGTGGATGGAAAAGTGTGCAGGCTATCTCCTTCAGGAGTGCCGTCAATTAGTGTATCAAATAAACTTCCTGAAGAGAAACTCGCTTAATGCAACAAGGCGCAGTCGGCAGTCTCTTATTATTTAATTTAATTAAAAATTATTTTTTGATGTTTCACGTTTTCTACACTAGACGAGCAACCTTACTCACGGTTATCACTAATTACATCGGGGCAACTGAAGAATATAAGAATATAAAACAAACATTAAGAAAGAAACTAAAGCACGATTGTAAATATGGATCGTGTTTTATTATGCTATTCCATTGCTGTGAAATGTTTTCGTGGTCGTATCTCGTGTGGGATGACCGTTAGACGTCGCCTTACCAAAGGACAGTAGTGGCGATTGTGAGTATAGCAGGAAAGATCGGAAAGTGATGACAGTAATAGTCGGAGGACAAAGTACCAAATCGTATAACAAATACTTAAGCGTATACTAGACTCCATAGTTAAAGAATAGCTACAAGTTTAGTCGTGGAATGGAATCAATGTATCGAGTCTGCTCCCATAGAGTATCATGCCTTAGAGTATTTTAGCACGGTATCCGAGAAAACAGTAATGATTTTAAGCGAGTATAGTTCTGATTAATCTACTTAAGTTTATACTTAAGTAATTTTAGTTTATACGTAAATACTTAAGTTTATACGTTTATAAATTTTACTGTGCTCGTTTTTTAGCTTTGGACTGTTTTATAACTATTTCCAACCATTTATACACTATTTCCAGTTATTTTTCAGAGTTTTCATGTTTTTTACATATTTTATGTAAATTACACGTTTTTTACTGTAATTTACGTTATTTACATAAAAATGTAAATAACGTTTTTTACATGTAAAGTGTCCATCACTGGCCAAGATGAAGATCAATCAAATTAACAAGAATATACGACCTAATTGAGCAACAACAACGATCCATATTAATCAACATCGATGAATCGGAGCAGGGTGCGAAATATTTCATAGATGATTACTACGGATTACTTATAGGCCCTGTGGGTGGGGGCAACCATGTTTCGTAAATATTTCGAACGAAACATGAGATCCATAGAATACCACCACAGTATCCAGAGCTTGTCGTAGGAGGCGACTAAATCTGGTTGGATCGCTGGGCTGACGACCCGCATCCGTAAAAAACAATAACAGTTAAAAATGTCAACAAAAACAAAAAAATTGGATACCGCCTAAATAACAATGACCCCCCGCTTAAGTACCCGGATACGAGATTGAGGATCAGCACGTGGAACGTGCAGTCACTAAGAAAACCTGGCGCGTTGGACGGCCTTATCACATGTATGAAGGAGTATCGGCTGGAACTCGTAGCGCTCCAAGAAACTCGATGGCCTAAAAGTGGAGTCCATGTGTTCCAAAGCTATACGTTGCTATACAGTGGAGATGACCTCGGAAATCTTGGAGTTGGCTTTCTCATTGGGCCGCAGGTAAAAAAGGCTGTGTTGGACTTCCAAGCAGTCGATAATCGAATGTGTAAGCTTCGCTTGCACATGAGATTAGCCAACCTGTCAATTGTATGTGTACATGCGCCCACTGATGTAGGCCAACCCCAAGATAAAGACTCATTTTACAATAATTTGGATAATCTGATGGGCTCTATCAGATTGGTGATTGGTGACTTTAATGCTAGAGCTGGCAGAAATCAGACCGACTTATGTAATAACATAGGTCCGTACTCCCGACACGAAACTGCGACCGAAAATGTGGAAAGAATGATGTACTTTGCGATCGCACATGATCTCCAAGTGTCAAGTACATTCTTTCCCCACAAAAACATCCATTTGGAAACCTGGACACATCCACGTAAAACATCCCGAAGCCAAATTGACCATGTGTTGATTTCAAAAGACCGGGCTCGGGTTGTTCAAGACGTGAGATCGTATCGGTCGTCAACAAAATTCGTAGGCAGTGACCATTTTATGGTTGCTGCAAAGCTACGATGGAAATTTTCGTACAAGTCAAGGAGGACAGGAGAATATAAAACGCGATTCTCCTGTGAAGGTCTGATAAATGAAGAAACGCAACGAAAATATCAAGATCTTGTCAGCAATAGCATTTTACGATCCAACTACCAATCTGATGATGTGAACAGTGTCTGGGAAGTATTGAAAACCTCGGTTGTCGATGCTGCCCAGCACACTCTCGGTATAGTGAAAACAAAGCCCAAAAATGATTGGTTTGATGAGGAGTGTCGTCTTGCTGTTGAGCAACGAAATATAGCCTATAATGAAGCGCAGACTCGGTTTACAATCGCAAGGAAAAACAAAACAGTTCTCGCTAGGAGGACAGCTAAACGCATTTGTAGACTGAAGAAGCGAGAATGGTGGAAGGCTAAGGTCTTAAAAGTACAACAACTCAGCAATGAGCACAATTCGCGTGGTTTCTTTAAAGGAATCACCGAATTGCACCATATCTTAAGATCTCGGTCAACTGCCATTCGGGACCAGGATGAAAACCTCTGTGTTAACGTCGATGCGGTACTCGATACATGGCGTGAACATTTTTCTGATCTACTTAATGTTCCACATGTATCACAAGCTGTATTTGAATACTCTCAAATACAGACCGCGGAGATGTTCATTGAGGATCCATCCTATGAGGAATTCACAATAGCCATGCAGAAATAAAAGAAAAATCGTTCACCAGGGGTTGATTGCATTAATTCAGAGCTCTTGATATTCGGAGGGCTAACTTTGTGGAACTGTCTTTTCGACCTTGTTCGATTGGTATGGCGAAATGAAGTTATGCCTGATGAATGGAAAGTGGCCGCGTTATGCCCAATATTCAAAAAGGGTGATCGCATGAAATGTGAGAATTATCGCGGTATAGCTCTCCTTTGCACAGCATATAAGTTACTGTCATACATTATCTTGGGAAGAATTACTCCTCTAGCGGAGGAAATTCTCGGTGACTACCAAGGAGGGTTCCGTCCAAATCGGTCAGTCACTGATCAAGTTTTTTCGCTGCGGATGATTCTTTCCAAGTACTACGAAACATATCGCGATGTACACCAGGTATTCCTAGATTTCAAGCAAGCCTATGACTCGATCAATCGAGAGAGGCTATGGTATGCGCTTGAATATTTAGGAATACCAAAAAAATATGTACATCTCTGTAAAATGACAGTAACGCATTCACAATGCTGTGTTAAAGTTGAGAACAGGCTATCGAGAACTTTTGCAATCAATTCCGGTGTTCGACAAGGAGATGCGCTGTCCCCGATACTTTTTAATCTCATGTTGGAATACATCCTTCGTAAAAGTGAAACACCTCAGGACAATATCTTATTCCGACAATCCAATCAACTTCTTGCTTTTACAGATGATATCTGTGTGATTGGATTAAATGGCAACGGAGTGAAAGAGATACTTGATCCACTGGAACAGTGTTCAGCTTCCATTGGTCTCAAAATCAACGAGTCAAAAACCAAATATCTAATCTCGGGTTTTAGAGACCAAGACGCAATTGATTTCAGTAGTGGAAACCACACGTTTGAAGGAGTGATGAGATTCAAGTATCTTGGATCTCTCATTACTCACGATAATAGTGTGGGCGAGGATACCAAGGTCCGCCTTGCCGCTGGCAATCGGGCTTTGTATCCTCTACGTCCACTGCTGAAATCAAAATATCTTGCAAATACGGATAAGCTGAAACTGTACAGAGTGTTGATCAGACCCGTTGTCATGTATGGATGTGAGAGTTGGACCTTGATGGATGAGTACGAAAGATGGCTTCTAACATTCGAGAGAAGAATCATGCGTGTGATATATGGCCCAAAACGCGACGTTGATGGCACATACCGAGTTCTTTTCAATCACGAGATCAGGAATTTAATGCAAATTCCTGATATCGTGCATGAAATCAAAGGAGAGCGAATACGCTGGCTCGGTCACGTTCTGCGTGCTGATCCGAAACGAATTATACAGCGATCTTTAAAGGGAGAACCGCCTTTCGGTAGGCGAAGAGGTCGCTGTCGGCGACGATGGCTCCACGGCGTAGAAAGCGATCTGGCATCTTCCAATTGCTTGCAACAGTATGAATATCTGGCTCGTGATCGAAACCGTTGGAGTCAGATTGTTGACACGGTACGGGCCAATAATGGCCTGTAAAAACCGAAAAAAAAAAAAAAAAAAAAAAAAAAAACTACGGAACACTGATGCGGAATGCAGACACAACCTTACTTAACCTTCATCAAGTAGTAAGCGATCATCGAGACCGTCCAGTAAGATAAATCAACATGCGACTCCTCAGTTTGAAATGCCATTTTTCACGGAGAGTCTGAATAGTGGCCATCGTTTAAAGTACTGTTCCTTTAGGTTATATATATCATGGTAATCTTTCTTAACTCGAGAAGTTGTGGTATTTAAAACCCACGTCCAGAATGCGGCTGTCAAACTAATCCGCCAAACGGAAAATTATGAATATTTTGCAAACTAGATATGACATTTCAACTCATTAATATTCTTGCCTATATCATAAACGAAACTACGGCATCGCAAATCCGAAATATATGATACGTTGTGGTAAAACATTGCACAACATATCATCACACATCACATTGGTGGCACATATCATCATAAAGCGAGAGAGACCTTGAAGAGATATCTCTCAGAAACCCCCTAGAAGTTCCTAAGCTCGATGAATGCATGACAGGTTTCAGTTGTTGGAATCCTCAACGATACAAAAACAGCAATCATTTGAGCATTACAACCAGAGCCTAACATACAGAGGAAAGTGTTCCTAAATACAAACAGGGGATGCAAGATATTACCAGCATCTGTCCTTATTGCAGAGAACAAGAACATCATTTCCGCAACCTCAGCATCAAATGGCGGATTGATGACTCAGTGCTCTGAAAAGGCATCCTCTACGGTGTGTCTATATAACGAAAAGCATAACCAGTTACAACAACCAACATGCACATCATACTACGTTACTAGCGACAGCAATGGTGAGGAGTGCATACAACGAAGAGGGAGAGTTGGGGACGATGGCTCCACGACATAGAGAGCTGATCTTTTGGGAAGAGCTGGCTCCTAATCGAACCCGATGGAGTAAGGTGCTTGACACGGTATTGATGTTATTGTATAGTACACACGTGCTGTATCACAAAATATCTAACCCAGAAGTTCATCATCTTGATGTTCAAAGTGAGCATATATGTAAAAAATATTAAATTTTGATTAAAAATGTTTGAAAGGTTGATTTGGGACATTTGTATGGGATCTAGAATCATTTGTAGCACATGTTGGCGTATATTTTAATTTTGCATCACTACATGGTGCTAGTCAATTTGAGCTTTGAGGATTCATATAAAGTTGAATTTTTGGAAATTACGTGCTACAAAATATCACGCATGTATTTTTGGAAATGAGAGCATACAAATCTTATAAATGTCAATAAGAGTTCGTACGGCCTTGTGATGACATAAATTTTCATTTGATTTACTGGTTTTCTTTGGAAATCATAACACTTTCCCGACAACACTTCTGTATATTGTATATGTGTGTGAAGGTACATGTTTCTTAAGTTTAGAACTTGAAACGTAATAAATAATCTAAGTAATTGTAGAAACCTGCACAAAAGGAAATATTTTGTGGGTGGGATTTTGTGGTAAACCATACATACATTTAATATATTCGAATTTCTTTTCAACAAACGTAAGATACTACCTACTCCTTGTTTTAAAGATATTTGCATATATAAAATTCATACAAGTATATTCTCGTATGTGTATCATCAGTAGAATAAGGATTCTTAGAAAATAATAAGGTACTTTGTGTACACCTTTGTTATTTACAACTATGTAACCTACTCTTAACACCACCAAACTTAATATAGCACTATTTTGTTTATGGTGATACGATCTGCCAACATATATCATATTATGCTCATAAATATGTATGTGCACGCACATGTCAATTCATTTCATTTTATCATCACATAATACAGTTTAATAGTTTTGTATAATATTTCAATAACATATCAAATTTGTATTCATAAAATTCGTTTCCATATTACATAAATGTCTGTAAATAAATATTCTGAATAAATCGACAATGCCAAACGTTGTCCTCATTGAGATTACTCTATTATAAATGGGGGTTATAGATCAGCGTTGTTAACCTAGCTAGCCGTTACCAACTTTTCTGCGCCCACAAATCAATCCTGCCTATTGGTTCTGGACCAGTGCGAACCGTTGAATTTACCCCACAAGTAACATTTTAATTTAACAAGTAACTTTCCTATACCTGTACCCGTCGTTTTCTCGCAAAATATTTTTACAAGTAAAATTGGTCCGCAAATTGAGAGAAGTTAAACAGCGCTGAATTAGATGAATAATTTTAATTATACGGTTTGATAAGTTTGAATTTTAAAAATCATATAAATTGGTTATAAAAAACGATAAAAAGCTTTACGATACTATATACTAACAAGAACAGCTTTTTAAAATTTATGCTTATCTATTTTCACTCTTAATAGGATTAAATTGAATTTTTTAATGGATTCCCGGAATTAAGAAAGGCTGAATGGAAAATTGTGCTGTTATCTGGTTAAGGTTAACTGGATTAACTACAGATCCACTTTTCCATTTTAAGCCACATATCAGTTACAGCATCACAGTAAATAAATAACCGATATAGAGAGTGCTTTTCTAACGGCATAATGAAGATTTTCCGCATTGCTCATTTCGGCAAATGATGGGGTTTTTAAGCTTAACTATCTATAATGGAACTCTACTAAAATATATATACGACGATTGGTTTCTAGGGTTTTGTTGAAACTTCCATCCCCTTCATAGTTTATATTGAGTTTGTTGTAATGAAAATTCTTCTTCTTTTGCAAGCATTAGAATTCTATGAATGCATTTTCTGATCGTTTTCAAATGGCGAATTTCTATTAGTCTGAAAAATATGACAAATAGTAGCTAGTTTGTATATTTTATACGGCTTTTACAGGTCATTCTTGACCCGTACCGTGTCAACAATCTGACTCCAACAATTTCGATCACGAGCCAGCTCTTCATATACTGTTGCAAGCAACCAGAAGAATCCAGATCACTCTCTACGCCGTGAAGCCATCGTCGCCGACAGTGACCTCTTCGCCTACCGAAAGGCGGCTCTTCCTTCAAAGATTGCTGTATCATTCGGTTCGGATCAGTTTTAGGCCCTATATCACACGCTTGATTCTTCTCTCGAATGTTAGAAGCTATCTTTCGTACTCATCCGTCAAGGTCCAACTCTCACATCCATACATGACAACGGGTCTGATCAACACTCTGTACAGTTTCAGCTTATCCGCATTTGCAAGATATTTTGATTTCAGCTGTTGACGTAGAGTATATAAAGTTCGAGTGCCAGCGGCAACACCAATCTTGATATTCTCTCCCACACTATTATCATAAGTAATGAGAGATCCAAGATACTTGAATTTCATCACTCCTTCAAATGTGTGGTTACCACTACTGAAATCAATTGCGTCTTGATCTTGAAAACCAGAGATCAAATATTTGGTTTTGACTCATTGGTTTTGAGACCAACGGAAGTTGATAACGGTTCCACTGGATTAAGTGTCTCTTTCACTCCGTTGCCATTTAATCCAATCACTCAGTTATCATCTGCATTTACAAAACGTTGATTGGATAGTCAAAAGAAGATATTGCCTTGAGGTGTTTCACTTCTACGAAGGATATATTCTAACATTAGATTAAAAAGTATCGGGGACAGCGCATCTATACTTGTCGAACACAAGTAGTGATTGCAAAAGTTCTCGATAGCCTGTTCTCAACATTAACACAGCATTTTATAGAGATGTACATATTTTTTCGGTATCCCTAAATATTTAAGCGCATACCATAGTCTCTCTCGGTTGATCGAGTCATAGGCTTGCTTGAAATCTAGGAATACCTGGTGTACATATCGCGAGAAGTTTCGTAGTACTTGGAAAGAATCATCCCCAGTGAAAAAAATTGATCAGTGACTGACCGATTTGGACGGAATCCTCCTTGGTAGTCACCGACAATTTCCTCCGCTAAAGGAGTAATAGGATCATGAGCGATCGCAAAGTAAATCATTATTTTCCCATTTTCAATCGCAGTTTCGTGTCGGGAGTACGGACCTAGGTTATGACATAAGTCGATCTGATTCCACCAATCTCCAATCTGACATCGTGCTCAGGTATAGATCCCATCAGATTATCCAAATTATTGTAAAATGAGTCTTTATCTTGGGGTTGGTTTACATAAGTGAGCACATGTACACAAACAATTCACAGGTTGGCTAATCTCATCTGCAAGCGAAGCTTACACATTCGAATATCGACTACCTGTAGGCCAATGAGAAATCCAACTCCAAGATTTTCGAGGTCGTCTCCACTGTGTAGCAACGTATACCCATGTGACACATGATCTTCACTTTTAGGCCATCTTGTTTCTATAGGAGTGCTACGAGTTCCAGCCGATACTCTTTCATATGATAAGGCCGTCAAAAACGCCAGGTTTTCTTAGTGACCGCACGTTCAACGTGACGTTCCTCAATCTCGGTACTTAAGCGGGACGGCATTGTTGTTTTGGTGTTTTGGAGTATCCGATTTTTTGTTGCTTGTTGATATTTGTAACAAATATGATTTTTTACAGATGCGGGTTGTCAGCTCAGATTAAGTCGCCTCCAACGACAAGCTCTGGGTACTGTGGTGGTATTCTATGGGTCCCATGTTTTGTTCGTAATATTTACGAAACACGACTGTCTCCACCCACAGGGCCAGCTTGTTTGTAATATCAAGATAAATCTCACCATAACTATAAGGTCGATCAAGATCCGGAAGAAGTAAATAGTACTCCATTTGTTTTTTACCAGTCCAAGGCGCAATAATTAGCAGAATGAAATACCTAAAATTACAATCCCTAAAGGACCAGAAGTAAAGGATATTAAGCACTTTAATAAATCTTGAGGCTGGTTCAAATAGAATAAGAAAAGAACAATAGTATGGCCAAGAAGCAAAATAGGTCTATGCTCATCCTTTAGGACAGCTTTTTCATGACTCGAAAGCACACAATCATATCTTTTGTTTGAATCTGTCCCACGTTTATTAAACTTGTTCGAAGAAATGTTAATATTTGTTTGGTTCACCTGATATCGATTAGTAAATCCTTATAATTTCTAGGAAAAGCAAAAAAATGTTTTCAGATCATAATCTTTCGCTTCTTATACCAAAACCAACTGCATCGCTTTCATTGTGAAATCAATGATACGACATACATTACCGATATACGCATAGTTCAAATAGGTTTCGGGCACCTTCCAATCATCTCACTGACTCACTGAATATGAAATACTAAAATCTTAACAGTAAGTCTTTTTGATCTGTAGGTCATACTTATGGTATAAATATAGGATCTTGGTCCAAGTTTGACATTAATATGACATATATGTTAAGAAGTGGGTCTTAGAAATCGATTCACCTGAAAATTTAGCAAACAAACCCAATCAGCTAAATTTTGTCCACTACTACAATGTATGTGGCACACTATAACCACTTGGCTTTCGACTTTATTATGAGAACTAAAGATTTCGTAAGACATTAAGCTAAAAGCTCAATTATGATCTCGAGTGTTTCAAATGCACATAGTTATAGTATAGTACTATAGTACCTGTATTGTGGTACCTGTATTGTGGATTTAAGGTCGGATAAAGCTCTATCATAAATTGTTTCAACTCGATTTCGCCATGAACTTTTTGTTGAAGTTGATGGTTGCAGACAATACATCCCGAATTTAAGGGATTTTATTCCTCGGTCAATCAGGCTCGATTTGCCCATTGTGACATCACCTCATACAGTCTCGGAATCTGTTTGTTCTTGATATAGGAGATCCTAATAAGAATCCTTATTTAAAACTGTGCAGTCTATGGGGACAGTATATGAACAGCAAAAAGAGCACAACAGTTAATTTTTCTCCTCCCCCAAACTGTTCCGAATTTTTATGTGACATGTATTTATTCTCGAAGTGCGCTTATCATAATTCAAGAAGATTTTGGTTGGGCTAGAGATGAAGTAGTCCATTCAGGTTCAGACCAGCAAAGTGACAGTAGATATCTCCGTTTCGAGGGAACAATGTTAGTCCTAGAATGTACTCAGGTTCCACAAAAGTTGAAGCTGCACATAAAGCGAAGGTTCACGTGGTAAATACCGTGTCAAAAACAAGTTTAAATGAAACAGTATTGGAGTCAATCGCAATTAGAGGTATATCAGAACTATATCAGAACTATATCAGAAAAATGCAGTTACGACGATTTCACATTTGTGCTTTTCGGTTATAACTATCGGTTTGATTGTTTCTTCCTTGTAGGCGAGCGGCTATTTGCGCTGCACATCTTCTGATCCAAATATCAAGCGGGAGTAGACGGTTTAGAAGTCATTAAATAAATGCGACAAATAAGATTATATGGGTCTAAAATCCGTATATCCATAGTACACGCGTCTGGACTGTTTGCATTTCCTGTAACTGTTACACATGCTTTTTTATTTTGGCCAGGTAATCTTCCGACCTAACCATAGTTCTCAGATACTTAACATTTTTTAACAAACAAAATTTTCTCAACTCACTTTATCGCTCTACTGGACATTTCCACAAAATTAAATCATAATCGTTTCGGAAACGGTCTTGTTCAACTCCAGTTAGTTGCACTCTAAACCCATTACTGTGAAACCATTCGACAATCTATAGTATAATGTGTTCCTTTGTCCATTTTTCTATTACAATAACAAAAGCTTTGGACCGTATCTACCCATCAGCGGTATAAGATAAAAAAAGCTTTCGTTGTATAGATAAGTTTAATTGAATTAAGCTTGAATATTTTTGTTTTTTTTTTGTTTTCCGTTCAACTGATTAATTTTTGGGTTGAATCTCAACGGAATATTATACAATTAAACAAGCATATAGTCTTCAAACGATAACCCAACATCCCATGAGACAATCTATACTCGTATAAGAAATTTTTGAATTATTTATTGCATTCGCAACTATCTCATTTGTGTTATCACTTTTATGATTAAATTTAACATCAAAGTTTGTTTTCTTGAATAATTCGTTCAAATATTGAACCAACATCTTTTGCCGCTGTCTTTCGATCTCACTCGATGTATAGCACACATGTTTATTTTTGATAACATAATTTTTGATTAGAAATGAATTTTTTTTTTTTGCTCGTATCTGAAATTTTTTTAGACATATTCTACTTGCGCTTCCCTCCGAGTATACATAGACAATCTTTTTGTGCTTTCAGAAAATAAATTTATCGAATAAGACGTGTACACATATTTTAGATGTGGGTATGTTATGTGTACGTATACGTATCCATATATACCATGTAAAATATTTAAGAAGCTCGAAGGCCCAATTCAGCAAAGATTTTAACTTCTACGATTACATTTTAAAATTATTAGGTAAACATGCACATATTAACATACATTTATGTCTTTTGAATAAACCGGTGCTTTTTGCTTAGAACGAAAATTCCTTTGAATTTAATTTATTTTATTTCTGTTTTTTATCTTCTGGGATAGATTGGAAGGTATGCCCCAAAAGATAAGGAACGAAGATAGAAATATTATTTCCAGGAAAATATAATTTATTTATGTTGTGACTATATACATTTTTTCATTGCTTAAATGGCTTTAAGGTTTGGATCTCGTTTCTTAATTTTGTGTTCTAGACCGAACCGTTATATATGCATAAGATAAGCAGGAGATAATCGCTTTTCTATATAGGAGCTCTGCTAATCCTTTTGAAATTACATAATGTTTTGATTCACATATGTGCGTGGTGATGTGCAAACGTCTTATACATGTATGAACAGATTTTTAATAATTTGATTAAATTAAACATTCTTGTTCCCACAAACTCATTACTATTTACATAAAACTGAGCATGTCGCTGTGTGTGGTTTTATCAATTTATAAAATCGATATCGAAATATGCATTCTCCGCAGACAAATTTATTTATTTTTAAGTTATGTTTTTGATTTAATTAATTTAAAATTTTAATTTGGCTTTGAAAAGTTTAATTAATTGATGCGATAGTATAATAAGGCAAGTATGTTTTTACTCAAGGTCAATTAGAGTTACTTACTTAACCTTAGACGCAATTGATTTCAGTAGTGGTAACCACACGTTTGAAGGAGTGATGAGATTCAAGTATCTTGGATCTCTCATCACTCACGATAATAGTGTGGGAGAGGATATCAAGGTCCGCCTTGCCGCTGGCAATCGGGCCTTGTATCCTCTACGTCCACTGCTGAAATCAAAATATCTTGCAAATACGGATAAGCTGAAACTGTACAGAATGTTGATCAGACCCGTTGTCATGTATGGATGTGAGAGTTGGACCTTGACGGATGAGTACGAAAGATGGCTTCTAACATTCGAGAGAAGAATCATGCGGGTGATATATGGTCTAAAACGCGACGTCGATGGCACTTACCGAGTTCTTTTCAATCACGAGATCAGGAATTTAATGCCAATTCCTGATATCGTGCATGAAATTAAAGGACAGCGAGTACGCTGGCTCGGACACGTTCTGCGTGCTGATCCGAACCGAATGATACAGCGAACCTTTAAGGGAGAACCGCCTTTCGGTAGGCGAAGAGGTCGCTGTCGGCGACGATGGCTCCACGGCGTAGAGAGCGATCTGGCATCTTCAAACTGCCTACAACGGGTTGAAGAGCTGGCTCGTGAGCGAAACCGATGGAGTCAAATTGTTGACACGGTACGGGCCAATAATGGCCTGTAAAAACCGTTTAAAAAAAAAAAAATTAGAGTTATTAGTTCCGGACGAAGCTCAGTTAAGGACTCGAGCTGATATGGAGGCAATTTATTTTGACCTTAAACCACAGATTTTAGTTTTGATTCAGGGGTTACGACATCATTCTTTAGATAATTCATCAGTCAATGTGGAACAATCAACAAAGCTTTCGTCATCATTGAAACTACGGAAAGTTGAAATACCAATCTTCAATGGGGATTATGCAAAATGAATGGAGTTTCATGAATCATTTATGAGCTTAGTCCACAATCAAGAAAATGTGGATGATATCACGAAATTTCAATACCTACGATCTTCACTGGGTAAGATTCCGTATCGCACAATTGAATTATTGGAGCTCACAGCCGCCAACTATGTCGTCGCGTTAAGACTTTTGTCAGACACATATGAGAACAAGAAGATCATTTGTCAAGATAATATACGTTCATTGTTCTCATTCAAGACAGTTGATAAGGGTTCTGCGCAAAAAATAAGAGAAATAATCGGTCAATTCAATACTCATTTGCGTGCTTTAGAAAGTCTTCAACGTCCAGTGAAACAATGGGACGACTTAATTGTAACAATGATCTACAATAAACTTGATCATGAAACACGATTCAAATGGGATGAGGAATCACCTTCGGACCGCCTAGCAACCTTAGATGAATTAAGGACATTGTTCAAATGTGGGTCATTCGATCTTCAGGTGCACGAGATTTCTGTCACTCTTACCTAATGTTCGTTACCAACAAGCAACAAAACGCCAACTATGCATAAATTGTTTAAAAATCGATCACAATACAGCGGACTGCAACTCCAACGAATCATGCAAACATTGTAATTCTAAACATTACTCTCTTTTGCACCAAGCTCCAGTTACTACTTGCAATGAGATAACATCTACATCAGCTACAGCAATCCTAAGTAATGTCACAAAGATTGAAGAACTTCAGGTAACCAAACCATGGTTCGTCCAGGCCTACTTTGCAACCCCAAAATTACAAGCTAATATGAATAGCCAACAAACAACTCTCTTATCTTCAAGGGAGTCCAGTTCCTACGTATTTCTGGCTACATCAGTTGTTAAACGATTTGTTAATTTGTCTAATAAAGTTGAATTTTATTAGACACATTCAACGAATGAGTATCCTGCCCAGTGCTTCTTCTTCAGCTTCACAGCTTAACTTTAAAACTGAATCTTTAGCTTCGAGATTGGGCTTGAAGAAATCGCCAATTCACACACCTATATCGGGAGTCGGTGATTTAGCAGTCTTCAGTGCCTGGAAGACAATCGTAACATTTCATTCGTATCACTTATCATTTACTGCCAAAATCTGGTTCAACGGACCTTCATTAATCAATTGGCCCAATCTATATTCAGTGCAAGCAGATGCTGAAGTACCAGAACAACGTAAGATAAGGAGTGTGTTGGTATCCTGCCAATCTATTAGTATACTATCAAAATTTTCACAATTTGATTTCTTTCTAAAGGTCAAATAACACAATGATTACAAGTCGTTTATCAATGTGGTAGCATATACTAATTGTCGTCTTCGAGGTTTCATCTTCACCAGATGAACTTCAAAATGCGTTAAATTGTATTGTGAGAGCAATACAAGCTGATTCGACCAGAACCAAACCGCCTTTAAAAGTAAACTCCAATCCCTCAATCCTTTCATTGATAAGGCAAATGTCATTCGCGTTGGTGGTCGACTCAAAGGTTCACAGCTTCCTTTCACAGCAAAACGTTCAATTCTTCTTCCAAAAAATCACCCCTTCACTTTAACTATGTTACGCTTATATCATTATAGAAACTGCCATACGGGTCCTCAAGGACTTGTGGCGTTCTTGAGCAACTCCATCAAATACAATTAAATTATCTCCCGCCACAATTAATTAATTATTAAAAATATTTCGAGTCAAGTTCTTGTAATTCACTAGTACTGTCGCGATACAACTAAACATATATATACGAATCGCACAGTAGAAACATCAAGTCCGGTAGCATATGCCTGATGAGATGGATTTGATCTTTTCGATCACTCAGTCATTCAATGACGTCATCATCAGATCGAAACCGGCCTAGTGGAATACAATAACAAGGAACAACTCGGATTTACATATTCAAATTTACATTAAAGCTACACGCTTACTACAGACTACTTGCATCAGTTAGACAAGAATTTTGACCACTAAACGGAAGAGCTCAAGCACGAAGAATATGCAAGGAATATGTTACTGGTGTTTTAAAATACGTCCAGTTAACATTTCACAACTTATGGGGGTAATCTACCCGAAAGTCGATTCCAATGTACCTCACTATTCTCCAATGTTGGTGTGGATTTTTGTGGACCTTTTCATACACACAAGAAAATTCACAGCAAGACACCAACAAAATCATATTTGGGCTGTATTCGTTTGTTTCGCAGTAAAGGCGGTTCACATCGAATTGATTGCCGAACTGACTACTGCCGCATTTATTGCAGTATTGAAACGATTTATTTCAACACGCGGTCTTTGTAGTAATATATTCACCGATAACGCAACGAATTTTGTTGGAGCGAGGAACGAACTGCGAGAACTATACATGCTATTCAACACGCAGCACCATAAGGGCACTCTTCAAGCCTACTGTCAACAGGAAAAAAATTAAATGCGCCATTTTACGCCACCTGGTTCACCTCATTTCGGTGGTCTTTACGAAGCAGCAATAAAATCTGCTAAACATCACATTAAGCGAGTTATGGGAAACGCATCTCTCACAGCCGAAGAATTGTATACTTTTGCTAACCAAGTAGAAGCCGTCTTAAACTCCAGGCCTATCACACCACTTTCTTCAGATCCAAATGATTTCCAACCACTCAATCTAGGCCACTTTTTAATTGGACGTCCTCTTAATGCAATACCTGAATATGACTTCAAGAATGACAAAATCCCAGTATTGAAACGGAGGCAATATACACAACAACTTCAACAGCATTTTTGAGCCAGATGGCATATGGAATATCTTGCTGAACTTCAAAAACGCCAGAAATGGACCTCAAAATTCAATAACGTTACCGTCGGACAATTAGTCATCATTAAAGACGATAGCATTAAGGGGCGAGTGGCTCAAATTCCTCCAGGTCCAGTTCAGCTAGTAAGAGTTGTCACACTGAATACCGCGTCAGGTAATATGAAGCGGGCATAACTTAAAATAAATAACCATTTTCTACAACACTGCAGTGTTACTCGTAATAAATTATTCAGTACAATAAATATATAGTGCAGCATGTACTACAAGCCATAAGGGCTCAACTACATCCCGAAAACGCTTGGGAATCATTTTTGAATTTTTTCTGTCTATACTGGATGTCGAAACGTCACAATAATATTTATATTAGATTATAATTTTTAATAGGTTGTTTTAGTTGAAAAGCACCTTAACTGACTCGGATGAAGGTAAGCAAACTCTTTTCAGCTATTTTTAAAATTAAGGAACTCATTACCACTAGGACTCACGGTTCAACCCACATTAACTACTTACAGTGAGTTTTGGTCACCACCAGCAATCGAACCCGAGACCCTTGCCCGAATGGCCCTGAAACACTGACTTTGCAAAAAAGTATTTATGTTAATTTATAATGTACAAATCGAACGTCGGTCAATTTTTGACGTTTCAAAACAGATGGCACTGCGAATGGTGTTGTCCTCGTTTTTTACATGTTTACGTTAAATGTAATTTACGCTGATTTTTCCATAATTTACAAACTGTAAAAAGGTTTTTTACATGTAAAATCCCAACAGTGCTATATAGAAGTAATGATAAAATTAAACTGAACTGTTGATTATCTCCCAGTACACTTCATCATCTATGATGATCGTTTATATGGAAAAAATCCAGTCGTCCATTTTTTTTACTGCATATGGCCTTTATTCTTGAATCTTTTATACATAGGAAACTAACCTCTAGATTTATACGATCCATTTTGTTGTCGCCTATATCTTAACCTATTTCCCTGGCTAATTCGTTGGGATGATACGACTCTCTGAACTTGTTCCACAGTTCCTCGTACTTCTCTAAATCCAAATTGATAAACTGGAATTATTTTTTTCTAGTCCATAATAGATTTAAGTTTTTGCAGTAGCTTTCTTTCGATTAGCTTTGATAGAGGGGATAGTGACCTGATTAAAAAAAATGAAGAGACTCATCTTCATGCTAGCATGAACGTCAAAATTAATGATATGATATGATATGATATGATAGGAGAAGTACAAGCCAACCAGTTACGGTGAATCTGAGATTGTTACCATAATCCTGGAGTATATTCAGCAGAGTTCCAAGTAGATATCTGAGAATTTTTACTCCAAAATTATGCGGGCCCAGTCCCTGCTTGCATCTCAACATATAAGGTTTAGGAAAAGGAAACAATCACAGAAACGACTAAGGTGATAATCCACAGCAGAGTCATTGCTAACTACCTTTTAGTAAATTATTATATATTGTTAGTATAATCATTTTCACATTTGGATTTGAGTTTGTTATTATTGTTAGTTGGATAGGTAAGGACCATTCTAAATTCATCATATGTATTCGTATCGCCTCAACAGTTAAACTGGAGTATTTTAAAAAACATCTTTGGGTCATCTCATCATATGCTGTATTTAAAGATGTGTCCCTATAATTCCCAATCCATCACCATCTAACGCGTGGGGAATATAAATTTTCGTAATGACCCGACAGCATTTCTATATACAATATGATGATCTAATACATTGTCAATTCGTTTGTAAGGGAAACTATTTAAATAAATAAATAGTTTAGTGCGGTCATAATTAGCTAACCTGATCGATCATTCCATTCCACACATTCTATCTTTATGTCCGTTTTAAGATTTTACAACAAACAATCACACAGTACACAAAAGAAGAATTCTTGTATAACACACTACAGTTTAATGAAAAAAATCACCAAAGCGGCCGTCCGATTCAGAAAGTTTAATAGTTTGTAATAGAATTATTATACAGCACAAAGAAGCTGCTTATTAAAGTAAAATAAACTCTCTGGTCGAGACCACCGGTCAAGTGATCCCCATCCAATGTTAAGAATGTCACTCAAGAAATCTTATTCATTTACACTTATATGAATAAAGAAAACAAAATTATTTAAATAAATTAGTGTTTTCCATAGAAATAAAGACAAAAGTTATTTAAGAGTACAACATACCGTGGTACATATATACACCCAAGAGCAAAATTGTGGACCTTATTGACCAAATAAAATCAAGAGAAATGTTAACCGTTCCTTTAAAACACGATTATCCTAATATATGAACAAGCATCTGCTTAATCGAACTTCAACATTTTAGCCAATTCAAATCTCGCCAACAAATAGGTAATTCTACCGATCATATATATTATCGTCAATATAATGATCGTATAGTGGTAGTGATCGTAGATCGTATTTAAACAATCTTCAGTCCCCTTTACCATTAATATACATGGCACTACATTAAAACCTCAATAGTCTTATAGATATAATCTTTAGTTCAAATTTGATATAAGATACAAATATGAAAGCATCATTTCAAAAACTGTTGAATAGCAAATCCATAAGTATGGAAGGTTTTCTGTATTTACCGATATAAATGTATGTACATACTAACATGTGTATTATAATATTTAAAAACAAACTGAAAAAATTAAAAGTTAATTAACAAACTTAATTTTGTTGTTCTTTTGTTCAGGATCAGGACTGATCTGTTTCACTGTCTTCAAACATTATATCTCATGAAAAGTGGTTTGGGCGTTAAATAGATTCGCGCTATAAAAGAAGAAATTTCACGTTGTACTGAAACAGATTTTTATTTCAAATCGCGTTATATCGAAAACGCGTTGTATAAGTACCGCGTTAAACGAGGGATACTTGTATATATATTTAAAACAATTTGTTGTTTTTTTTTTACGTGCAAGTGAACACCTGCACAAAATATAAAATAAAACAAACAAAAATTCTCTAACCAACATAGGAAAGAGAAGGATAGGAGTTTTGATTGACGAAACGAAAAATATGTTATATACATACTATTAATACATAGGACGTTCAAATGTAGACTGTAATGTATGTATTTGCGTTTTCAACATCAAATAATGATGTATATATAACACACACAATACACAATACCAACGTTTATAAAAATAAAATGTAAGTCGCCAATTACATTGAATGTATATATAGTTGCCATTACAACGATCGCACAATGGCAGTGATCGCGTTAAATTTAAATCTCCAAAATCTCTTTTACTGTATGCTTTGATACATAAATAAAACAAAATACATATTGAAAATTGTTTAAAGGAAAGGGGAATATATAGCGTTCTATATGAAGAGCGAATTATGGGATGGGGAATGAGGTAACTAAACGAGACAGAACGAAAGACATATCGCATGCGATCGTTTCCAACGGAATATTGTTATGTGGATATGAAAATGATGTATATAGAATACAAAGACAAAACGTTATATACTTAGATACTATAATATATAACGGAGAAACAAGAACAGACTATATAATATAATAAAATAAAATATAATACTATGTAATAATATATAATGAAATGTAATATAATAATATAATATAATAGCGATACTCATCTGTAATTAGATTTTCAACTACACACACACACACACACAACGCATTTATTTAATTTAATTTAATTATAGAAACACCGAGCAGACAAAAACACGTCCACTCGGTATAAAGATCCACACAACACTCCAGCATGAACGTCAAAATTAATGAGAATTAACATGTTGTTCGGTTAAAGGTAGTCTTTAATAAAGTTGGATGTGATATCAGCCTTAACACTAAACAAGGATGGTAATAAGAGAAAGGAACCAAGGAAGATGAGTAGAGTGGTTTTAACCAAGAAGGGAAGGAAAACCCACTCAATAAGCGACCACACTTCATACTTGAGTATTTCATACATAATATACTTATTTAAGAGGGCACTTTGTTCAAAAAGTCGACGTGTTCAAAACGGCTCACCTTTAGTAGAAACTTGAAGATAAGTAAAGTCCACATTATACCAGTTATCGATACAATAAGAAAATACCTTAACGACCAAACAAAACGACCATCTTAAATGATCGTAGAGCATAACTGCAATTTGCAACAATGAATATATTGTTCAATGCAGGGCTTTTTATGGTTTGAACAATTAGTTGAACGACCAAATCTTATACTAAATCGTGATGCTTCTTTTACAAGCATACATATTTTTAAAAAATTTTGACACACTTAGTCATTTTCCAAAATAACCACGGAAACTCCTTAAAATATGCCTTTATTTCATCAATCATCTCATCGTTTGATAATCGTTAATTGTAGAATCTGGTTGATATGGAAGTTAAACTTAGTTTGTCGTCCCGATTTGAAGAGAAAGCAGCGTTCTTGTCCTGCATTCGGAGATTTTGTGTTCGATTCCCGGTAATGACCAAAAAATTACGATTGGGTGTTCTAAAGGAGTAAGCATATATGTGAATAAATTTTGGCAATTGTGTTTTGGAATAATTCCCTCCTCCTTTAATATTTTATTTAATCTTATTCATATTCATGGGATTCCGATCTACAAATAACTTATTTTTTCGTATGTCGTAAAATCGGTGAAAAAATCTGCATGATATTTTCTTGCTAAACATTCTTAGAAAGCTGTAATTAGATTTCATTTGTTTCAATTGTTGAGACAAAGGTTAGCTTTGCTTATTAAAATATTCAATAAGCTAAGTAGTTGGTCGAAATAAATTGTTACGAAAAATGTTTTTCAACTCTCCTATGTCCTAGATCATCTCATAAATCTTATCAACCGTTTCCGATCTGAAACTCAGTTCTGGAACTCATTGTATCGGAAAAGTATAAAATTTAAGTCAACTTACTTTCGGCGATGCACTGATTTTGTTAATCCATTGGTTTTAGTCAAACCTCATTCGACACCTTTCGATTCACTTAATTCGTTAGATGGGTACAATTAATCCCAAATAACGTCCTAGTAGTGAAAACAGTATTTTCAACTGCATTAAACCCAGTTATATGATTGTTTTTCTATACTGCCTAAGGTTCCACGTTTCATTTTTCAAGACCCCAGGAGAACCCTAATCTCAGTACTGTAATCGTTATCACTATTGCTGCTCTTTCTGGTAACAGTTGGATAAGTTCAATCATTTTTGGCTAGTTTGTATGACTACAAGTTCTAGACTAACCTGTTGAATACAGCACAGCAACCATATACAGTGCATTCTTCTTGCCAAACATGTTTTTAGGGAGAAGGAGGAAAATTACATCTAAAGTAAGTCCTCAGTGCCTTCCCCAACGTATGTTACTTTAGCAAAAAAAGACTTCCTCTTGTCAACTCGACCATTCATGAGTTTATACCGAAGTATAAATACAATTATCAGATGATATATCACAAAAAATGTAAATCCTGTCAGCATCGTACACACGTAGGTATAAAACAAAGACACATTCAATTTTGTCTATGTAGCCCGGCGCAGTGCGATAAACTGTTGAGTCCTCAAAATGTAAAATCAACAAATAAATCTTTTTGCCAGAATATGTCAATGCTTCTTAATTCATTTCTCAACTTGATTCTTCTTGATTCATTATATAAATAATGATGCAGCTGATGTGAAAGAAGATTTAGAAATTTATCGAGTTCAGTTTGAAATAATAAAGAGTTTTCTGTCACGGGTAAGAATATAAACATTGCAGCACTTTACCAAAACATCTATATAGGAATATCTAAGTACGATGTGGATAGACAATCAGAATCCATTGCAAAGTGTAATCAATTTTTACACCAATATAACTTTCCTAAATCGATAAGACTGAACTTCGATGGCATGTGACAAACGTATGGGTGTAGCTACGAAGGGAACATTTTTTAAAGTGAGAGCCATAAAGGTATATAGAAATATGCTCGTAGTTCATTAACCACATCTGAAGGAAGTAAAACTGGTTCGATATTTACAAACTATAATTCAAAATGTTAGTAATACGAATCGGTCTTTCATATAATAGAGGTCGGTCTTAATTAGGCAGACGGAAGATACCGTGAAACCAGGAAATTATCACTCAAATTAATCGTTTCTCCACTTGATGAGTTTCAGTGTAAATTTTTGTTGCCGGTTGAGGCCTTAAATCTAAAACTAATACAGTCAATGTACTGGAATGTTATACACCATAAATATTACTGACAAGGTTGTTTTCACGATTTGCCAAACGTATTTCGTTTCAGCTCTGCTGTTGATGTTCTAGTACTCTGATAACTGGTAGAACATATTATCAAGTTCCAAAACCAATATATGTACTAGAGACAGCAAGTGTGTGCTGAATGAATATGTTTAAAAGGAGGACATTTTACAAGTTCGCAATATAATCAAATTCCCAATCATAGGTAGACAAAACTCAACATGTTGAGTGTTGACCGCACGCTCCATAATTAATTTATTATTATTTTCACTCTCATATCAGACTTCAAGATTTATAAATTATTTTATACATAATCTGATCTGTACAAACATAATTCTACATAATATTATTTGAATCGAAATCGAATCATTGCCATCAACAATGAGCAATTCAATTTATATTTTGATCACAATCCACACTCACATAATGTGAAATCCAATTATACCGAAATGCTTGAAGGTTATATATATCCGATAATTGCACTTCTTTATATTCGATTTCCAGACCTTTATACACTTCAATATGTATCAAAACGAGTTGTGTTTGTTATATCCTTCGATCAACCTACGTCAAACGAAATTGATTTGACCATTCGATAAGATTTAAATAAAACTCAAGAAAAAAAAACTTTGACCAAACTTTTTTTATGATTTATGTGTTGATTCGATTTTAATCTCATAAATCGGAATCTTACTAAACCTACATCGTCTTATCGATTATTATTCAAAACTTATATATTTAAACTTATATTTTGTTAACAACTATAGGATGTTCCGACAACTACAGGATGTTAAGACGAAGGAAAAAATCGGAGTCTCAGCGGTGATAATTATAAGTGATACGATTAAGGACGAAACTAACTACGATTTACGTAGAACCATCCGCACAATGCATAGCTCCATGCCAGCCTATATAGTACTGACATTGAAGATGGGTCAGCGCATGAATTCTGCACTCCAACATCCTGCCCCTGATTAGGATTCAAACCTGGTACTCCCGCTCCAACTTCCGCAACTTTAACCACTGTACTATTTGGTCGGTGTACGTTTATTTAAACACAACACTGTCGTAGGTTATGGTATGACAGACGTTCCATATTGAAACAGAATGATTTCCACAGTTATAGATCAATGGAGATGAATGATAGCAATTTGTATTTATTCAATTACCCAACAATATTGATTGATAATACATAAACCGAGTTAAGCTATCTTATTTCAGAGATTGGCAAACTGAATTGTGCGATGTATTTTCGTGGGATTAAATTTTAATTTATTTGGTTGAGGTTTTCAAGACCATATATAAATAATATATACTCTTATTTCGTATAATATGCTTTTATACGACTTGATTGCTAATTAAATTGGGTAGTGTCTTATCATAACGCTGTAAATAATAATAAGAAACGAAATAAAATATCAAATTTGAAATTTTATATCATTCAGCAGAGTTTTATATAAAATAACTTGGTTTTGTCTCGTAAAATCGTTTCAAATTATCTACCATATAGCTGGCAACGTGGATAATGTCACTAAAAAACTTAAGTACTTTGTCGAGACGTTCATTCTATATCAACTGCATTTAAGCGATACATTTATATAAATATTGCTCATATAAGAGAATCATCGCCCACGACATCATTATAAGCTGATGTAGACGGGAGACAATCAAGTATAAAATTCATATATTATCGCGTATAGCGAACTCGCCATCAATATTACAAAATAGCGTAATTTAAATATAATCAATTTTTATTGAACCCCTCATAAACAATCATATATATATATATATATATATATATATATATATATATACATATATATATATATATATATATATATATATATATATATATATATATATATATATATATATATATATATATATATATATATATATAAAATTGCAAATTGGAGTCTGTTTTGCTAAAATTACAAAACTTTTGAAAGCAATGAGCTTATTGTTTCATTTTAATATTTTGAACGTATACCACCTAAAAATGCCAAAATATTAAAAATACGTTGATTTTTTGTTTTTTATTGATTTATAGAAGTTCTATTTTTAATATTAATATTTATAATCGAAGAGATGGGCAGTAACCGCCCAGGTGGCGCAGTGGTTAAAGCTGCGGCAGTTGGAGCGGGAGGTACCGGGTTCGAATCCCGATAGGGGCAGGATGGCAAAGGGATTTTTCACCATACGATTACGATCGGTGGTGTGAATGAACACATCTATGACCCCCTGTTGGAGTGCAGAATTCATGGGCCGACCCATCTTCCATGTCAGTACTATAGGCTGGCATGGAGCTATGCAATGTGCAGATGGTTCTACGTAAATCGGACCTATAGCCGTACGTCCTCGATTTGGCTGTAATGGCGTAAGGTAGGACGTAAATAAGCGAACCGCGAAAGAGTTGGAAGTGCCTCGAGCCCCAAAACAGATAGTAGAGATGGGCAGTACACAAAAAAGAAAGCCATCGCCAGTGAAAGATTGTTTCATTATATAATGTCTTCAGAACCGAATAAAAATTTTTATCATACATAAGACGGTCAATGTTCCGTGAGCAACAGAAAAACCAATTTCTACCAGCTTAGTGAGAAAAAAAAACTGGTTAAAGCTCATCTGAGAGCTCAAACCAGTCCAAAAGCCTGAGTTCATATCCTGGTGAAAAAATGTTTACTATGAGGCCCAGGAGCATGTTTCTGGTCTCCAGAGATGTAGAATGATATGACTTTCTCCGGTGAATCAAAATACAAAATGCATGTTGTAGATAGAAAAATGCTCGTAATGAGAAAACCAGGTAAGAGGCTTAGCAACGAATGTCTTTTAAGACTTAAACCGTAAAATGAAGGAGTTATGGTCTGGGAATGCTTTTTTGAAAATGAAATTTCAGCTATCTGTATTAAAGATTTTTGGCGAGACTTGCAAATTAATTTATCAACAAGACAAAGTTCCATACCGCAAAAGTTGTGAGTTATTTGTTTTGAATTGTAGATAGAAAAGTTAGCTTTTAGATAAACATAAATAATTTGTTAAAAATTTGTGTTTTTCTTATCTCTTCATTTAAAGGTAAAGAAGAACTTCGAAGAAAATCAAGCGCCCAGAATCGATTCAAGCTTTAAAAAGTTTGTTGATGTCGATTTAAGAATCCGTACCTCCTACGACTTAAAAAAAAAATTATCAAATGCAATGAATCGAAAATGTATTGCTGTAATAAAAGCAAAAGGCGGTCCAAAAAAATATTAATAATAAAAAAAGAACATCTATATATATATAATAAACAACAAGAAAATAATTCAATTCATTTATTTCCAACGTATTTTGAATATTTTAACATTTTTAGGGTTTTTTCAAAAACTTCGTCATAAATGAATTTAAAATGAAATAATAAGCCAATTGCTTTCATAAGTTTTGTAATTTTAGCAAGAAAAACTCCAATTTGCAATAAAATACGTTGGCCCTAATTTTTTCCCAGCGATATATATATATATACATATATATATATATATATATATATATATATATATATATATATATATATATATATATATATATATATATATATTTTTTATATATATATATATATATATATATATATATATATATATATATATATATATATATATATATATATATATATATATATATATATATATATATATATATATATATATATATATACTCGCGGACAAAATTAATGCATATTTTTTTTGTAATACAAAAAAATCCCGCTGGACAATTTCAGTGGAACTGGTATCAAATGATCCCAAATTTATAATTTTCTCAAAAGAGGCACAAATGTGGCGTTATCGAATTAAAGCGGCTATTCTTCTGGGCATAATAAGTAGAATGCTTTGTATCAATTCTTGCGGAATGAGATTCCACTCTTCTTGCGCTGCAACTCTCAGCTCTGTTGTCGAATCTGGTGCAGGATTTCTAGCTCTAACACTTAAGCGGTATCGTAAGACCTTAGAGTATAAAAGAAAGCCCGAACAAGGACGTTAAAGGTGCACAACAGAGAATGACGATCGATTTTCAAAAATGAATTCGTCACGAGATCGAAAGCGAACTTCTACTCAACTCAAAAATGAGTTACTCAGTGCGCGTCAAGTGAATATTAGTGTCAGAACAGTTAGACGAAGATTAAAAGAAGTGAACCTAACTTCAAAACGGCCCGTAAAAGTTCCACGGCTTCTTCCCCACCACAAATCCAGCCATATATATATATATATATATATATATATATATATATATATATATATATATATATATATATATATATATATATATATATATATATATATATATATATATATATATATCTGTGGCAATATTTTAAAAGGGAATAAATCGAGTTATGCCCTTTGGCATTTTGTCGTTATTCAAACTCACAATTTCTTTCTCAATATCCCAATTTTACTCATTTAGAAATAACTCTATTAATAATCAAAATATAACACATTGAAAAAGGGCATAACTCAGATTTGAAAAAAAATATTTTTTGAAAAACGGAATTATTCGAATAATTTGTTTATAAATAAAACACTGCTGCTCGAATATTCATTTTATAAATCAGTAAAAGGGAATAAGTCAGGCTAACACAATTGATTTAAAGTTAAAAATTAAAAGTCATAAAGGCATTATTCGAATTATGCTCTTTTGGTAAAACGTGTTACATTATTTCTTCTATGCTAATTTAATTTAAGCCCTTTTTGCATATTAAAATATTTGTAAATGTAAATATTAAAACAAGTTATTTCTTTAATACAAAAGTGTTTCAGGTTATTATAAAACTAAATAAAATTAAAAAAACAAAATTAATTGAGTTATTCTGTTTTGATATTTTTAAAAAATAATAGTTACAAAACTAAGTGTAATTATATCCTTATGGATAAAGTGGTTTAGCGAAATCTGTGTGCATAAAATAAAAATAAAATTAAATTGGTCAACAGTTGAGTACAAACTCCGTAAACTAAAACTACTCCAGTTGCTGAATAATTATTTTTTTAAAAATAGATTATTTAAATCTAAATAAAGAGGAACCACCGTTTATTTTTAAATATGGAAAGACTCACAAGAAATGAGAAACTCATTGCATTGTCTAGGAAAGGTAACATGTACTAAAACACTGATTACATTTTAATTAAAACTACTATTTTGAAACTACAATTTGTTAGACATCCAGGATAAACTGAAATCAACCACATGCCATATTGATACCAACTTTTTTTATCCTGTCGTTGTTTCTGAGACATCTTCATCATTCAACCAGCCAATGTTAAATTTAGCTGGTTTAACAGAGTTAGAAAACAAATTTACAAGAATCAAAGCATCCACAAGCTCCACAGATAATGAAGGTAGTGTATTAATAACCGAAATGCAAAATATCGCATCTTCGTCAACTGTAATCAGCCCAAGTTGTTGTGTTGGTCCACCAAGTGAGTAAAATATTACGACTGCAAATTTGTTTGATGAACGTATCCATTTTAATTAAATTATTTGTATCAGGCGCAGAATGCGATTTAGAGTCTAATTTCGATGACAGCATAGATGATCCAAACTTTATTCCATTAGATACTTCAGATTCTGAATGCAGTATTTCAGCAAATGTGAACGTCGATACCGAAATACCTGACGAAATTTATGTGATGGCAACGGAAATAGAACAAAATTTGATTGGGAAACGCAAGACCATACAAGTGAAGCGAAACTCGGGTCAAGCTTATGTAACTCGTACTGGACCTTACAAGAAAGCTCGAACTTTCACAGCTCTTATTAGCTGTCGTAAGAAATGTCAATCAAAAATAACTATTGGTGATCAAAAGAACATTTTCACTTACTACTGGAATCTAGGTAAGTTGGTATTTTTCTTACAGATTTGTTGTGAATTTATTAATAAAATTTATTAACTTGAATTGAATTTGGCAGGTAATTATTCGCTACGTGTAGCCCATATTGCAGGTATGATTGAAATATCGGACAAGAAGTCAACTTCACTCATTCAAAAATCGTCTCGCAATCGACGATTTAATTGCAAATATCATTTCCAAATACGAGGAGAAAACATAGAGGTTTGCAAAAAATGTTTTTTGATGACACTCGGAGAAACGGATAAAGTTGTAAGAGTCATTATCGAGAAAAAATTGAATACACCAGGAGCAACTATCGTAAGTGATTTAAGAGGTAAACATACTCCTAGTAATAAATTGGCTGACAGGATTATTAATGACATAAAAACCCACATTAATGAGTATCCGGCTTACGAAAGCCATTACACGCGTAGGGATACTTCGAAAAAATACCTGTCCGCTGATTTAGATATTGCGATAATGTATCTTCAATATTGTGGTTCAAGAGAGAAACCGGTTTCGTTGACCAAATTTACCGAAGTGTTCCACCAAAGCAGTCTCGATTAAACGGAGCAAGAATGATCAAAATGAGCTTTATTTAGTGTAACAAAAAATACAAAAATCAACGTCAGTTTCATACAAAATGTATGAAAGGTAAGGCTTTACTATATAGTAAATATTTGAATGAAAAGTAGTTCAAATTTAACTTAGGTTATATTCAATTGAAAACAGAAATTTCAAATTTCATCCTGAAATTGATCATTTTTCGATTTATTTTTCCATTTTCCTTTATTCATTAAATGAAAATATGGTATTTTAATAACTTAAAATGAAAACAGAGACAGATACATAGTTAGGTTACGAGAACTATATTTTATTTTAAGTATGCTCACAAAGAGAATAAATCAAAATGGCACTTTACACCAAACAAATCAATTTCATTAAATGTTAAGTTGTATTGTAATTTTTGTTTTGCTTTCATGTATAAAATGAACAATACCAATGTACAAAATCTCATATACACTATACACATTTAACTAGATTTAATGATTACATGCACACATGTATGATTTTAACATGAATGGCTTGCAAAATTTTTATACAACAGCGACGCTAGTAATGGCATTTCATCGAACTATCATTCAATATAAAAAAATATTCTCTCTCTGCCATTGTTATGACATTTATGTCATTATGAAAATTGGTTTTGTATTTAATGCATAATTATGCAATTAAATATTATTTTTATGTTGATACAGCATTAATAAACCATTTTTAATGATTCGATGTATTTCAGAATTAAGAATATAGTGTAGTGTTGTGCTGTGATTGTGAATAAATGTGTAGCAAAATAGAAATTGTGATTAGGTTATGTGTTCATTTTGAAGTGTAAACATTAATCAGCTGATAATATTATTTATTAACAACTGCATGTTGAAAATATCTTTTTAACTGATTTATGTTTAAAAATTCGGTTTTAGTTAATTTTTTCGAATACATAATTTCATTTAAATAAATAAATTATTAATTTTTTAAGTTTTCGCGTTCAATTATGTGTATTTTCGTCAATATTATTTTTCTAAAGTTATTAAGAAATGAGTTTGACTTTCGTGGTACAACCGATAGAGAATTAGAGCGAGGAAAATATATTTTAGAGGATATCGTTTATATTGAAATGAAAAGCACAAAATTTATAAAAATATAGATCAATTTATAATTAAATTTGATCGTGATTTATTTTGATTTGAAAAAAATGGTATATGTTCACATCTAATTTCACCCTTTCTTAGTCATTTTATGAAATAAAATTTTAAAAGCTCCAAGTTGCAATAGCTAAAAACTTAAAAAGAAATTTGCACGTTTCGTATGAGTTTCTTGATAAAACGTACATTATTGATACACTAAATAAAGCTCATTTCAAAAACTGAGTATTCATTCTGGCTTTATATATTTAGGATGCTTTGGTTCCACACAATGAATTTAAAGTTCAAGCAGCCGAAGGTCGATACATGTAACACTTGCGAAATTTTAAAAGCTAAAATTGATATTGCAAATGACGAATCAAAACAAGCTTTAATTATTGAACAAAAAAAACATCATGAAAATGCAGATAAAGCTTATAAATGTAAAGAACGCGACAAAAATAAGGCTAAAGAAGATGATTCATTCAAAGTATTCAGCTTTGACTTACAGCAATGTTTACCAACACCATATTTGCAGACGAATATATCTTTCTACAAGCGATCACTTTGGACATACAATTTAACTGTGCATGATTGCCACACAAATCAACCATTTTGCTTCATGTGGCATGAAGCCATTGGCAATCGGGGAGGCAATGAAATTGCTTCATGCATACTAAAAAAATTGCAGATGGAACCACCTTCTTCAAAACATATTGTGTTCTATAGTGACTCTTGCTTTGGGCAAAATAAAAATACTTACGTTGCATCGATGTTTATGAGCTTTTTGCAAACCGATACCAATGTTGACATAATTGACCACAAGTTTTTAGTGGTCGGCCACTCTCACATGGAGTGCGATACGGACCATTCGGTTATAGAACGTAAGAAAAAAAAACGCAAATCAAAATCCATGTCCCCAGAGATTGGTTTCAATTTGTCCGTGGAGTTGGGACAAAATCTAAGTTTTTGGTTCATGAAATTATGCAAAGTGATATATTAGACTTCGGAGGATTAGCAAAAAACAAATTTTTATGGCGGACAATGGACAGTGATGGTAATAAATTTTCATGGCGAAAAGTAAGATGGGTACGGTTTACGAAGGAACATGGAATCATCCAATACAAAAATTCTTTGGATGATGAAGAGGAATTTAAAACCCTCAATGTAAGACGACGAGGGATAAATACAATCGTGCTAGATAATATCAACAAACACTATGACGGTCCGATTAAGATAAGCAAGGAAAAGAAAAAAGACCTTCTGGACGTTTTGCCTTTGATCGACCCAATGTTCCACGATTTTTATAAAAATCTTCAAGATGATAATATTTTAAATTGCCATCCGGACCTGACAGAATCTGATGAAATAGAAGAAGCATAGCAATCTCAATAACATTTGCCTTTGTAGAACATATGTTTTGTATGAATTTATTTATCTAATAGTTTATTTTTTATGAAATATTGTAATTTGTGATAATTTATATGCTAATAAAGTGAATTGTGTTTTCATGTTAGCATAATATTGTTTTACCAAAACGTGATTGTTTCACTTAAAATAATAAACTCAATTAAATAGATTTTGGAAAAATGGATTAACTTATTTAATATTTCCAATTTCTACTAAGTTGATTTTGCAAAAGGGCAAAACTCAATAAATTTCAAATATCTGCTAAAATATTAAGTGCAAGTTAGAGTGAGTACCGCAAGAAAATAAAGCATATTTTTTGGCCCTATATTAGTTAGTTGCACAATCAATTGGTTTCTTACATTTTTTCAAAATTCAATTTTTAACTGAAATCTTCTCCCCTAAAAACCTCAAAAAAAAAGTTATTCCCTTTTGCATTGTGACCACAGATATATATATACACAGTTGTGTGTCAAATAATAGTAGTATGTACCTGTATTTTAGGTTTTGTGTTTATAAACATATCCTTTCATGATTTAACTGACATCTATTATCAAAATGAATATTTTAATGTCCACTGAACATAAACCAAACACTATCTGTATTTTTTTTCTCAAACAAATTCGGAATTCCTCTTATGTTCGATTGTCAGTCCAAATTTTTATCTTCGAAATAATAGTAAGTTTCCTTGATTATTGTTTAAAATAGAGGTAATCAAGAATAGCGGTTCGGAAATAATAATAATAATAAGTTAAATAAAATTATAAATTTGATAAAAAAAAAATTATTTAAATAATAATGGGCCCGGGGAAAGCATTGTTCCGAAGAGCGAAGAGATTTAATTAAACAATTAATCAAAGAAGGATAAACATATAAATTTATCCCGAAAATGTTGGTATGTTCACTTACGTCAATGCTGTTAAGCACAAACAAAAACCAGAACCACGAGGAAGAAAACGAAAAACTTCGAATCAAACTGGTCGGGACATCGTGATTTGTGCGAAAAGGAATCCTTTGTATACCTTAACGAAGATCAAACAAGATCTTAATTTAGATATAGAAACCTCAACATTTAGAAAACGTCTTTTAGCAGGAAATTTAAAAGGGTTGAGGCCTAGGAAAGTGCCCTTTTTAAATAAGCAACGAGTGAAGGTGCGTATACCTTATGCCAAAAATCGTCAAAATTGGCCCCTTGAAAAATGGCGTAATATTTTATTTACGGACGAGTCCAAAATAGTTCTCTGAATTCCGACCGCAATACACGTCAAAAACCATTAAACATGCAGGGGGAAATATAATGGTTTGAGGTTGTTTTTTGTGGGTCGACGTTGGCCCGATATATTGGATTAAGGAAATTATGAATGCGGATAAATATGTTGAAATACTGGAAACCGTTATACTACCTTATGCAGAATACGAATTGCCGTTTAAATGAGTCATACAACCAGACAATCATCCGAAACATACCTCTAAAAAGGCGAAGGAATGGTTCTTGCGAAATAAAATTAATGTTATGGAGCGGCCTGCTCAATCACCTGATCTCAATCCAATTGAGAAAATGTGGGCTGATATAAAAAAAAGATTTCCAACTCCAACCCAAGAAACTCGAAGCAATTATGGGAAATAACCAAATCTGCATGGTTGTCCATTCCCGTTGAAAGGTTGCTAAGTTTAATAAACTCAATGCCTCGACGAATGAGTGCTGTGATAAAAGCCAAATGGTATACTACTAAATACTAATTTTAACTGGTATACATAACAAATAAAATAAATTTTATAAATTTTTTGCTGAAGTTTTAAAAATACTACTATTATTTTGCACACCACAAAATTTCATTAAAATACAAGGGGTACAAAATTTTCACCTACTCTGACAGGTATGAGCCATACACAGCAACTATTAGACTCTCTAAACTACAAATAATTTTAAAACATATCTACGTTCCAAAATATCTCATATATGAATTAAAAATTTCCTAATATTGTGAAATTATTCGATCACTACTATTATTTCACACACGACTGTATATATATATATATATATATATATATATATATATATATATATATATATATATATATATATATATATATATATATATATATATATATACTATATATATATATATATATATATATATATATATATATATATATATACATATATATATATATATATATATATATATATATATATATATATATATATATATATATATATATACCATATATATTTGTAATGAGAGTAAAACAGACTTACAAGATTTATAAAAAAGATTTGAATCGAACTTTTTCACCTTATAACATTACGTATATCATGAACAGTGCAGAGCAAAATCAACGAAATTTCAATTTAATAAACTTTTTCGAACTTTCAAAAAAGTTTGTTTTATTTTTTTAGTGCAAAAAATAATTTTAAAATAATTAAAACTTATTTTGTTCGAATTATCAAACCGGAAAATTTGGGTGGTTCGAACAAAGCTATTCAAAGCTCGTTGTATAACTTTCGTTTTTTTTTATTAAACGACCCTATTTAATGAAAATTACAAAAATACTACGTTGATCTAGATTAGGCGCGAATTAAAAATGAGATTTTTTTGTAGATACTAGTACATTAGGGTACGGAAGATTGACCAAACTGAAAAAATAATATTATGTGAAACTTGAAAATCCTGCAAAGCTTTAGTCATAAACTTGAGAGCGGTTTAAGTTATTTCAATTAATTTCGAAACCCAATCTTTATAGATGTTAACCTTGAAATTCATAAAATAAGCCAATTTGAGGGTTATCGTTGTATACGAGCGAAATAATAAGTGTTGGGTATTTCGAATGAAAAATTTCGAGTTGATTAACTATAGTGAGGTTATTTATATGGATAGGATCGCAACATAAAATCTGTACAAGTACTCGCCTGGTTCTCGACATTATGTCTACCTTTTTGCACCCCCATTGGTTCCAGCAAGACGACGCCACATGCCGCAATTTGTCACTAACCATAGTATATGATATTAGATCCACTTTCTAAAACCACTTAAATTTGGATTAGTCTTAGAAGGATATCAGATTAATTTTCTAAAAACTCTGTCTAAATTCGAAGTTATTCAGAGATTTAATAGGCTCACAAGAAACTCATTTCTCCTTTATAAATAGAAACGAGTTGATAAGTGACTTTAGAAACCTTGTCATCTGAAGTCGAATAAAAAGTAGATAACGATATCATCCGTAATCGACTGAGAAGTAGAAATTTGTAAACAAGGCACATGACGAAAAATTTATGAAAAATTTAACAGACACTTCATCCTAGATATGTCCGGTATCTGGTTGCCTCAGTTAGAAAACTACAGAACTAATATAGAAAAAAGGAGTTGTCTCAACTCGAAAGTACGAATGGAGTTTTGTAGCGTTGAACTGAGACCCCGGTTAATTTGTAAAATGCCAAAACTGCAAAATAATAAAAATCACAATGAACGCCAGACTCTTCAATTTGTCTAAAATTGACATGATTTGTCCCACCAATACTTGTTATTATATAATACCTTGAAATTTTTAGACTTATAATGAGCTTGATGGTTCTAGAGTAAGATGACATTAAGCTCTGGAACCATTTTACTAGGTTAGAAATTTGTTCTTTGGATCGAAATACCAAATTTGGTAATTATACCCTGCATGATCATCATATTGCATAGGTAACCTCTGATGACCGTGATGAAACTGTTTTTATGGTGCAGTTTCTTCGGTCGTCTGTTATTAATTATTTTAAACCCAATCAGTTAGTTAGTAAATGCTATTATGACAACTCACTTAAAGAGGAACCACGCCTATCTTTTCAGATATTATAAAACACGTAAGACTTTTCGATTCGACTATCTGACGAGAACAAGCCAAAAAGAGGACAGGACGATTTAATTTATTTGATTAAGACGAAAGTCAGGACTTTCTTACTGGTTACATATCATTTAAAGATGTTAAATATCTGCTCCCTCAATACTGAGACTCCTGAAACTAGTTAATCTAATGAAAAATATCTCAGCCCTCATTTCAATATGGAATAATAAACTAAGCTAAAATGTGTACAAATGAAGTGTTTAATTGGAATATATTGTTACTTCCGTGTCCTCCCAACACTCTCCAAGTGTGGCCAAATAACAGGTAAGATTATTAGTGAACCAAAAGGTATCAATCAAAATAAGACTGTAGACGTCACTAGTTCAGGTGTCGACCACCAAGTTTTTCAGTTCGACTAATCGCGATGTTATTTTTCAATAAGTAAGAATTAATCGCTATTATATGTATAGTCTTGAATTAAGTCAAACTATTTCACATTAAATTACAAGAAGAAAATAGTATGGTGCAAGGTCTTCTAATCTGACTAATCGACCTAAATATTTCCAGGAGCTTAGCACGAAAACAACACAGTTTTTTCCTATGGTATATTGAATCAAGGGTTCCAGAATGATAGGTAAAAATATTGTTAACCAGGAAATGGTTCTATTAGTCCCCCCTTATAATGTCCTTCCCACCTTTCACATGATCCAATCTTTCCTTGTGGTGACGATCTACGAAACTCAATCGACTAAGGCCATGAATCAATAGCTTGCTTTTGATGAGGTTAATTTATTGCAACTCGAATGAGGCATAGGTTCTGCTTCTGGTTGCAAATGTAGTAAATCCATTGAAAAATATATCAACAAGTCTGACAAGTCTTAAAATCACTACAAATGACTAAAAAGGTTGATCATATTCTCTCCAATCAAAATATGACACCTGGTTATAAAAAATCAAAGTGACCCAGGAATATTCTTTAATAATGGGTCAGCTGATTTAGAATAGAATGAATTCGAACAATAAAAATTTGTAATTTACTGCCATCTATGATCAATTTACTATAACTTTCTAAAAACTTTTATTTTAGTTGATTAAGACAGCGTTTAGACGATACCAAATATTTGACAAATGTTAGTTTACCAATGTTTGATGAATATAGTGAATCTAGTCCCAAATAACAATCTCTTGCCTTAAAATATAATTTGGAGAGTACCCATTAGTTAGCAATAAGTTAACTGTATGATTAACATAAACTCCCTACTTTCAAAAGTTCAAGCTCCCTATGTTTGTCAGCATATACAACATATATCATCATGTTGGTATTAAAGAATCACTGTACGTGTTTCCTTACTAGGATCTGATTTCCTGACTAGGGTACTTCTGTTTTTAGATTCTTATGAAGGTTGTCTTGAACACAGTTTTGAACAGTTTTTCACTAATCACATCACTCACTTCTCCAATAAATAATGGTTTTGCTTAAGCGTTTTATATCGACAAGGTGGTGCACTCTTCCAAATTTGTAATGAAGTATCCTATTACCTAATAGTTCTGATCGGTCATCAAATGTTAGATTCGTTCAAGAATCAAATTTTATTTCATTTTCCAAGACTTAATGGCCTAATTGTACCATTGAATATTTAGATGGTATATTCTGTTAATTGGCACAGCACCTTCTGTTATTTTCAGCTGTTCTCCTTTCCAGTTAAAGTATTTTAGACTATTTTCCCTTAATTGTCAGGCTTGGACAAGATAGTCCTGTTTATGAGTGTGATTTCGTTACACATTTCCGTTTAAAGCTCATCCACTTTTGCTTTTACATGATTAGCCTGTACTACCTCAATCATATCATACCAACCGAAACCGTCAATCTATCGCTCTTTAAATATAAAAAACCAACTGAGGGAGAAAATATGAATTTGTCTTCCTTTAACTTTTCAAGCATACTATCTCGATTCACACCTTTCAAATTGTAGCACCTAAACGCTATCTGTATTTGATTGACGCCTCACAAAATAAATCTCACCTTAAAACACGTTTTTCGTTATAATTAATTAAGATGTAAAATAAAATCTTGAAGAGTACTAAATGACATAACAATTTCATTATGTCGTACGAGGCGAAAGTAAAAAGAAACTAAACGTAAGATGAACATAATACATATATTCATCTTCGTGACTCCAATAAAAAAAAAACTTCGTTTATTTAACTGTCATCTTCTATCATGATTTTATTATCATTGTTTGCTGATAATATTATATAAACAAACAAAATCAGTACTCAACAACCATAATTAAACAAGTCGTGCGAAGGGAGTGGGTTGGGGTGATTCTTCTTATTTCCATAAAACATAATACTAATTAGAAAATAGATTTTTGTTTTTCGTACATCAAGGGGAGATTGATTTCGATTGTTTTACTGGCTTAATTAATTTTTTATGAATTTTCTTTTCGAGAGTACACAAAGTCAATTGCCCGAATATTGACATAAATGTGAGCAAATATAGTTTCAACCATATGGCCCATTTTCAGTAGGTGTGTGTTTATATACAGGTAGATATTCTCCACTTAACAAATAGACTTTATTTAAGTGTTCTGAGAAGTTAATAAAACCAATATGTGTTTATGAGATGAACATAGGCATTAACCTTTCGTTATATACCAAACATGTATCTAGAAAATAATTTGGATATGTGGTGTAAATAGTTCATTTTCATACACATGTGAGTGGATTTATACCACAGCCTCGTTTTGGGTATGAATATATATATATATATATATATATATATATATATATATATATATATTCTTAACTTAAGTACATATCAACTCATTCAATACACCCAATCATTAAAGATGAAATCGTTTGGGTACATGTACAAAATTATTTTATGTTCTGTAATTGAAAATTATAAAACTTTTATTGGTGCCCAAGGCGTTCTTAAGATTCAGAGAATATTTTTAGCATTTATTTAAAATTGTATTTTAAATTGAAATTTCTCATCAAATGTAATACATATTATTATATGAACTGCATAAAAGTTCAAAAATAGTTTAAAGTTGTACAGTTGGGAAATATTTTTCCAACCATGTTGGAACTCACAAAAGTTCTGATAACGAAATGTGTACGTTTGAAGTAGGATTGGTAAAATATCTATAGAATTGCTTAAAGAAAAAGCTCATTATCAATGTTTGAACATTAAAGTGGTTGGTTGTGTAACTTGTTCTTTACATGACAACAATATACGTTTTTTGATCTCATATTTTAAATTTTCCAGAGGAAAGAGGGAAATATGAGACAGTAATGGCCTCTACCTACATCTCGAATGATACGAATTCAAATATTTGCTTAATATATTCAGGTAGCTAATAGTGACAGTAAACCAACCTTTATCATCTTGTAGTTATGACTGTATTTGAAGAAACACCGGAGTTTGTAAGTTCTAGAGTTCATAAAAATACAAATATAGGAAATTAGTGTTGCCAGATATACAAAACGGTACCTACATAAAACTTTACACGGATCTGAAATGCTCTTAGCTGTAGGGAACAATTAGATTGCGAGGCCTTAGAGCTAGTCCCTAATAAGTTGTATAATTTAACGCTCCAGATTATAAAAAAAGATTGTCCTCAAATTTTAAGGAATCAAATAATCATATAAATGGAATAGATCTCCTAAAGGGTAACTGAGAGAAACTGTTAAGATACTGCTTTAGATCAACTCACTAGGCAGAGACATACTTGATCAGGTAAAAACCTCAAAGTAGTAGATTCGTAGGTGTCAGATGAGCAATAAAATCATTAAAACACTTTAAATTTCATCGGAGAGAAGGTATTCTTCCCATTATGCTGAATAAATTTATATAAGTCATTTTTCTTTAAAGGCTTGTAATCAGATCGATTTCGCGTGAAATTTCTATACGATTTTACCAAAGTGAACTCAGAAATGAAAAATTTCATTTATGTTTTCACTAAGCAGTACTTAGTTCATTAGCGCAAAAACTTTAGTTATCTCAATGCACCAGAGATGGCGCGCATAAACTCTACAAATTTATTTCACGCGAAAATAATGATTCGGACCATTTTTTTCACGTGAAATTTGAACATTTGAACTGTTTGAACATTTGAATTCTCAAAAACAATTCATTTCTATTTCACGTGAAAATAAATAATTGTTTGGAGACCGCGGTAAAATTTCTTCTCACTTTGAACTGAGTACTAGCCCTTATTCCTAGCAAGTGAAGTAAGGTGATTGTTAAAACCCTTATACCAAAAGAATGATTTTAACATACTGTTATAATCCAGAGATTTTTCTGTTAATCCACTTCATTAAAACCAAGCTTATTATACACTAACGATTTTAAGCAGTCACGTTTCTAGGATTAAAATCGCTCTCAGTGCTTTTATATGCATTCAGGAAGCTTTCGATAATACTTTTTACGATTCGTGGTTTCATTCCATGCTCAAGTGTGCAGATTATCACAGCTTAATTCGATTATCATAGCTAAATTGGGAGATGAGTTGGTTACAGTGAAGCCCATGAAGGGATGCTCTTAAGAGAGACAATGAACCAGAGCAACCAATCATTTAGGAAAAATTCGATGTGATCATATCAATTTTAATGCAAAACGATCGATCAATAGTGTGGCAACGGTATGTACAGGAAGAACCTAAGATCAATCCAGGTAAACCGAAGGTCGTGCTTTCTATTTAGCGATTATTAGACCCACGATAACCAAATACTGTGATAAATGTGCAAACGTTGTCAATACAGCACTGTCAATAGGAGCACTGTTAGTGCTGCCTCCACTGCATATGCTTATAAAAAATTTCCTGCCTTGCCTGCATTGAACCAGAAATTCTATTCGGTCATCTAAAGTCCTAATTTAATTAGGGGACTACCTACTCACTAGCACGTCTAGTGGCTAACATTGAAATCGAAAAGCGCGGGAAAATTCTAAAATGAGGATGAAAGCTCGACTAGATGCAATAAACAAAAGACCGATCTTTTGACAAACAAAAAGCAAAATGGTAACTGATGAAAATGTCGTCTAACGAAGTGATGAGGTTAAAATATAACCAGTAACTCTACCTAAGCTAAAAGAGAAAATTCATAATCTAAACACGAATAAAACTCGCACACAGTAAGGCAAACAAACGATGTAACGATAAAAAATCATTCAGGCCAATATCCAGGGAGTATAGATATCATATTGAACGAACTTGCAAATTTATTACTGAAGAGAATTGTTCCTCTTAATATCCTAACACAACAAAGAAACATTTCCGAGTAAAGGCTAGTACTCAGATCAAAGTGAAAAAAAAATTTTACCGCGGACGCAAAAAATTTATTTATTTTCAAGTGAAATAAAAATGAATTGTTTTTGGAGGATTCAAATGTTCAAACAGTTCAAATTTCACCTGAAAAAAATATTTCGAATCATTATTTTCGCGTGAAACAAATTTGTAGAGTTTATGCGCGCCATCTTTGATGCATTGAGGTAACTATAGTTTTGCGCTAATGAACTGAGTACTGCTTAGTGAAAACAGAAATTAAATTTTTCATTTCTGAGTTCACTTTGGTAAGATCGTATGGAAATTTCACGTGAAATTGATCTGATTACTAGCCTTTAAACATAAAGAAGGATCACAATCATAATATTTGGGTATATTTGGGTACCTAGGTGACCAATAAGGCCGTTTATAAAATAAGGCCGGCTTCATTTTTGAAAAATAAAGCCGGCCTTATTTTATAACGGGCCGATGGTTGCACCAGCCCATAAGCCACACCAAACCGTTACTTTGGCTGAATGCAACGGTACCTCTTTAATCTTTTCGAGCTGTTCTTCAGCCTAAATACGGGAATTATTAACGCAGCAATTAAGCCAGCAATGTGCCACATCTTTAAACAAAATTTTGGTTGAAAACAGTGGGTTTTTGAAAAATCTACGTTATTAGTTGAAAAACGTTTGTTTTACATTCATCCCAGCCAGATATGGTGATTTTGAACGGAATTAATCTTTAAAATTCATAAAAACCATAAATACTAAATCTTCTACAGTTGGTTTATGAGACAAAAATTCAGAACCATCGGTTAAAATGGGGACGAGAACACGCAAAATAGCTGAAGATGCATCAGACAAAATTGTACCACCGGCGCAAACATAATTTACCAATTTAATTCTTTTCGGTTTTCGGCCTTAACTAAAGCCGGTACAAATATTTAATGAATGCCAATTGTATATGGAAAAATTGCACCGTCTCTACAGTCTATTTCAAAGTGGTTTTGAAGATTACAGCAAGGCATTTTGCTGTAGAGAATGAAAAACCGGAAAGGTAGACCAAAATCTTCCACTGATGATGTTACTGTGGCCCTAATAAAGTCCAAAGTTGACGAATATCCACGCATGACACAAGAAATTACTGTTGATAAATTGACTTTGAATGGCATGGCGTTATCGCAAATATATTTTATAATAATCATAAAAAAAAGGCTCGAGTGCATTTTGTTAAATTTTTCCTAAGTCTAGCAACATTATTAAAGTCGTTATTGGTGGCGAATCTGGAAACGAAAAAGCAGTCCATGGTCTGGAGCTTAACAGAGGCAAACCCACTCGTTATACAACAAAAGTAATACCGAAGACTGTTAATACGAAGAAATGGTACCAGCCCAATTTTCACCGGATCTAGCATTTTATGACTTCTAGTTATTTCCAAAAATTGAAACATGTTTAGGAGAAAAGGTATTTAACATTTCTGCGGAGATAATTGATGCGATTAATGCTGAATAATAAGAATAAATACGAAAAGATGGATCATTCGATAAGTCCGTAGAATGAAACATAGATGGCGTTGTTAGAATTTTTGTTTAGTTCTTACCTTCAAACGATACGTGTATAAATTTGACAGCAATCTGATTATTGATCCGTGATTTATAGCATTTTGTGTGAAGCAACTTTTGGTTTTGAAAAAAAATGGGAAAAAGTGAATTTCGAGTGTTAATAAAGCTTTTTGATGAAAACAAAATACAGTGGAAACCAAAAAATGACTTACTAAACATTATTCGAACTCTGTTCCATCGAGACAAATGGTAGAAAAGTGGATTGCTGAATTTAAATGTGGTCGTACTATCACAAATGATGCAGAGCGCAGTAGACGCCCAAATGAGGCTGTTATTCCAGAAAGATATCACATGGTAGTATTTTTACCATTTTACAACGAACATTTGGGTATGCGAAAACTTTGTGCAAAGTGAGAGCCACGTGAGCCCACTGACAACCAAAACCAACAACGCTGTTTGACCGCAATAAAATGAAATTCTATGGTCGATATATGACAATGGATGAGATATGACTTCACAATTACACACCAGATAGACAGTCACTGAGTGGACAGCAGTCGACGAACCGAATTCAAAGCGAGCAAAGATGCAACCGTCGGCCGTTAAGATGATAACGTAAGAAACCACCATCAACTCTGACTATTACTGTACATTTTTGGACCGATTGATGGCTGAAATCGCAAAGAAACGGCTACAATTGCAAAAAAAACATCAATACAATGAAACGTGTCATAGATCGATGAAAACGATGGACAAAAATTGCATGATTAGCCTTTCAATTAATTACCCACCATATTCTCCAGATTCAGCCCCCAGCCACTTTTTCCTGTTTTCATATATCAAGACAATGCTTGCTGGAAAGAAATTTAAGTCCAATGATAAAGTAATCGCTGAAACTGAGGCCTATTTTGACGAGAAAGAGAAATAGTGCTATAAAAGTGGTATCGAAAAGTTAGAAAATCGCTATACTCGTTGTATCGCCCTTGAAGGCAACTGTTTTCGATGTTGAATAATAAAATCGAGTTTGGCCAAAATTTCGTTTTTTCTTCTTGAACCTGCGGGCTTATTGAATGTTGAGCGAACTTTTGTTACTCCCCTCGCAGTTATTTTTGGATGTCAGGTTTTGCTAAATTTGATTGCTTGCTTAAAGTATTGACGTTTATACCCAGATACGACTGTTAGCTCACAACTTAGCAGATTAAATTCGATATTTAAGATAGAAATCACATCGAATATATAACATGAGTCCCTAGCGTACTATTTATACCCATTATGGCTATTAATACAACATTAAAATTTAAATTAAAAAATATCTTATTTGCTCTAAGAGATGTTATATAAAATTTGTATAAAAAATAAATAAATTGCTACGATTTTATCGTTCCGACAGAAATTATTGTAATAAAAACAAATTCTATATTCAATAGAATTTATAGAATAAAATTAAATAAAAAATAAACTTTGTTCTATTTCAAAATTATTTGTTTAATAAAACAACTTTTATTATTATTCAAACAAACCACTTTACTGCATCGATTTGTTATATATAAATATCTATACGAGTATATATATATATATAAATATATATATATATATATATATATATATATATATATATATATATATATATATATTATATATGTATAAAATCGCTCTAGGATAGAACGTTCAAACAAACCCTTTGCATTGTAAAAGACAACATGTACATATCGTTTACTATGAGTGAGTTAGTCGAGCACCCACCTCCCAAATCAAATACAACGTCTGACATCGATTTTATCTCGTTTTAATGGTTTATCGATTTCGAATTTGTTTAATTTCCAATTAAGAGTGTTGTTCGATTTCATCCCGCAACGCCGCAGCGTTACGACGACATTATAAAATATGTCGTATAACATTAACTCAATATTACGAGCGTGCGATGGAGAACGCAGAATTTCAAGAAGGAAAACAAATATTTTAACTGGTATATCGAAATATTTTTTCAAAATATTTTCATACCCACCATAAATTGCCCCATCATCGCCGTGGTGAAAACACACAAATTTTACAGATTCGGTTTTTTTTTCTACTGTACGTGGAAAGCAAGTGATACCAAATACACACTCTACACATTATACGAGTTTATAATAAATGGCTGTTCATTGAGTTATGTATGATAACAACAATGATATGTGGTTTTTGGTGATATAACAATTTCAAGAGCACATTGAGTTATTTATATTTAAATTTATATTATGGAATATCATAAATTACAGCAACACTTATTTTAATAATAAAATGGTGTAATTCATCAGACCGTACATCAAAACGTTAATACTGCAGACTGGTAGATTTCTTAATCAATAAGAGACCATCACCTCATATTTTACACCACACTGTCATAGTATACGTCTTGAACATCGTTAAACGGGAGTCATTTGTTAACCAAATATGTGGTTTGTCTGGCTGTCACAACAGCATAAGGTAAAACCTAAACACTTAATGGAAATAAAACGACTAGTTGTCATCTTAATGATGGTATAATGCGTTTTAAACTGGAAATAACCAGTAGGAATACCAATACAAGCCGAGCTCTCTTCAATGACAGACCGTATTTAGTTAATATCATATTACGTTCACTAATAAAGTACACTGTGCGCTCCGATGTGGAGGCCAAATGTCCTTTACCTGGTTACTACTTCAAAGGAACTGTTGGTTTGAAAACCTGTTTTTGCTAAAAAAAAATCTTTCTTCATTTTGCAACGAAATAAGAATATGACAGTAATATGTTACAGTAAAATGTTGCGTATTACAGTAAAATGTTTTAAATGCTATCAACTCCGCTTTAAGTACCGTACATTACGAACTGAAACTAGCAGGTGATCTAAAATTAGATAAATTTATGAAACTTTGGGACATCTAAGCAACTGTTAGACTTCTAGTAAAAATGAATTGAAGATAAGTCGCGAAACAGGATAATTGGCCAAATAATTAAGATTATTTCAAGGTGAACTCTCCAGAAGATTACTATCTCAAGTAACTACCATAGTTTTGACGAGCTATATTTTTGACTCCCTAAAAAAATCTAGGTTATGGCGCAATACGTCAATATTTCTTCACCTAGTAATAACAGCAGTCAACTGGTTTTATACAAATTACATGCAAAACCATCTCCATATATACACAATTTTTAAAGTGCAGTGCGTTAAGTCAGATAGTTTATTTAAGTGCTCAAATAACTGAAACTGTAATGACCAAGTATCGATGAATGGATTTTCAATTCTTCATGTAACAAGAATTAAGGAAAGGTTGGGGACGTAAATCTTTCGAAACAGTATAATGTAACCTACCTGCTTTTGAATGAAAACAAAACTTTACTGTCCTCTTTATCAGGACCACTTGTCTTATATATAAAGTCGAAAGTATTTAGCTAAGTGCCAGATGGAAGGGTCAACGATAGCATTAGAAACCGTTCAGCTGGTGCTCATGAAATTAGAGTTGGGAATGTCGCAATCTGGAAAGCCATCCGAGAATGGAAGCGTACGTCAATCTTCTTAGTCTCAAGGAGTCATTTTAAGTAAAAGTTTTACTTAATCTAGTTCAGTAGTCAAATGAAATTTATCTAGTGTTACTGTCCGATTTTCTAGAATTTCCCAAAAAAGATTGCCTAGTATAATATATATAAAAAAAATAGTAAACTGCTGATACACAGAAAACACTCACCTTTAGAATTTTCCTTATTCTTGCACATTTTCGAAATTATGTTTGACAAGTTTTATACAAGATTGCTTTCAGAAGTCCTAGATTAAACTAGCTAGGTGCCGGTTACAAAAAAGTGATCGCAAAATATTCACAAACTATTAAGTTAAACGTGATCTGATCATACGAAAAGTAGCAGAGAAGATTATCATTACTCAAATTTACAGATTTCTAAGCAGTTTTTGGTTCACTAGCAGGTGCTACACTTTTGAAGTGGCCATTAAATAATCCTCCATGATCATAGTTATATGCACCACTTCTAAAACTACTCTTCCTTTAATCTATGCGGGCACCATAACCGCTCTTCCATATCCCACTATTTCCACCATGCTGTACCACCATGCCTACTAGCAGGCACTTTACTTTTGAAGTGGCCAGATTCTCCGTGATCATGGTTAAATGAACCTCGCACCTCTTCATGAATGCCATAACCAGAACTACCAGAACCACTTTTGTATACACCAATTTTTCCGCCATAAGTCACAACACTGCTATGCAAACTAATAGATCCCACGCTATTTAAGTGGCCAGATTCTCCTTGTTCATGGATAAATTACGCTTCAATTCATGTATCCCAGTACAAGCGACACTATAATCACTGTATAAAACACTATTCCTCCGCTTAGCCCGCCGTGTATACTTGCCGTACCACTATGTCCATGACCAGGTTATATACTTTTAATGAGGCCAGATCCTTCGTAATCATTCTTAAATCCATCACTGCGTTCACCAATTATTTTTCCGTGTCCAGCACAATCTCTATCATAACTAAATATACTTTCTTTAGCTTTGTAACTATTTTCTGCATTGCTTTCATATTCGTGTCCAATTTTAAATTTATCACAGCCTTCGCCATGTCCGCATGTCTATTTTGAGAATGGTCTTCATCACCATAGTGATGATGAAGTCCATTCTGAATGGACATGGACATCATAGTTATGTTCACCCCATCCTTCATGATGTCCATCCCATCATGCATGATGTCCACTCCGTAGTGTTTACCACCAACACCACCCTGATGGGTAATATCTTACTCTAACAATCACTATAAACTCTTTGGGATCTGTGCTTTAATTTTCTCTGTACGTTAGTGTTTAAGTTCTCGTAATATTTAGATGTGTTGGTAATTATACACTTCAAAGATGCATATATTGAACTGATCAGCTTAAGAGATTCAAAGACGATTTTTTTGTTCAAACCCAGAACCCTTCCGTAGTGTTAAGACCTAAAATACTAGGTGTTCAACTTGTTTCCAAGAAACCCTAAAATAACGACTTGTGCCTGACTTTCATATCTACTCACTGAGGAGTCAAACTGAGGTAGTTTGGGTACCATTATGAGAGTATACGGGTTAAAATTTAATCAATACTGCATTCCACCACTAGGTTTGAAAATCACTTCTGGCTTATATTACACAAGGTAACCAGGGAGAATTCGTTATATTCGAGTGATTTCCGAAAAGATATTTATTGCTTTACATCTCTTACTTGTCTCAAAACTAAGCTGAATGTCTAAAAGATCTATGCGTTTGATTCAGTGCTGCGGAGCCACCCCGGAAATGAGTCATAAAATGTTACGCATCCTAGATTTGCTTCATACGATTAATGTTGGGTTGTTCTTTTTATCTCAACAAAACATACTGATAAATCTTAAAACTAAATTTATTCTATTATTTAAGTTGGATGAACAATTTTTTATACCATGCACATCGAGCACAAAACTAGTAAACGAATAACAAAATGAAAGTTTTGCATCTTTTAAGAACTTATAAATTTCAAATCAAATTATAATTTTCCACAACAATGACATCATAAAAGTTTACTTGTTGGATTATATGAACGTGCACATACATAAACACATTCGCATCATAATTCGTACCAACAAAAGTTATAAGGCATCAGGATTAAAAAAAAAGACAAGAATAAGAAAGTCTCTTATATACTTTATGCATCTCTGAAACAGTCGTTACAAATAAATCTTGAGTAAAGCTCGAAAGCTATGTCAATTTCATAAGTTGTGACAAAAATGTGCTGAAATAAATTTGCTGAAAGCTTCAAGTACCTAAATAGATAAAATATGTAATTTTATAATGTACAAATTGTTGAACTGTAAACAGTTTGGCAGACAATTATATCAAACACCCTCAAGGTTTAGACAATCTATTCTAATCAAATTTAACTTTTTCTCCATTGCTTAGTACTTATGTATATGTACGTCACAATGAAATAGTTTTGTCATACCATTTTCTGATTTGCTACAACTTGTTTTATTAAAATTTTGCTTGAAGACATTTTTCGATTGTCTTATATCCTTATATATAGAAGACGTTACACAAATACATAATAAGCTTTTCTCGGAAATACTGTATAGTACGAGCTGAGCAAATATTGTAACTTTACTATAGCAATTTTACGCTCGTATCAAGAATTTCATAACCTTGGATTTTAGTGTTCGAGGAACATATTTGTTTTCTGCAAAATGTAATGTATAAAATTCTTGAAGAATGAAACCTTGATTTACTGGGTGTTATTATAATATATATATACATTGGGTGTTACAAATGTGTATTTACATTTGGTTGAACATTTTTGAAAGCTTTTTTTTTTCTTGAATTCATCCCCTAAGATTTATGTGAACATAAACAATAGTGGAAAGGGATAACATACATAACAAACTGCTCTTTTCGCTTTAATGCCCAATCTAATTATTTTTGAAAGCTTAAATAAGCTTTCCATTATTTAGCGATAACTGTGGCCCGAAGGCAACCGTTTGGTTTAACATACCACTTTTTATAACTTTGAAGGCTATGCTTTCATGAATAATCTTCTAATAACTGATAAGCTCAATGTGGATGGCAAAAACATGTTTTGAAAGCTTACTTAAAAAGCTTTGACAATATATCTCCTGTTCCAAGTAAAGAACTGTTGATACTGCATCAAACGCATTACAGTCAATTGGCGATCCATATAAAGAGCATTTTTTACATTGAGCTGACAACGCTGCTTTATTTGACAACCCATGTCACAGCTGATAGTTGCTTAATGTTTAGTTTCATTTGACATTTCATTATTGATAGACTTACATCAGAGCAACGCTTGCAAATTGTTGAATTTTTTATCAAAATAATGGTTCTATTCGTCAAACTCATCGTGCACTTAGGCTTATAAATCGTTTTCGGGCCACGTTTGATGTGCATCCCGTGAGTCGCCAAAAAGTGCGCACCGAAGAACCTGTAGCCGCTGTGTAGGAAAGCATTGAAGAATATCCAAATCATCACCGTTCTCAGCAACTGGGGTTATGTCCTTCTACTTAAAAGCTTTCAAGATCAAGCACAAATTGATATTGATGTTGAATTTCCATTCAAAATTTTGCTCTCGAAATTTTCACGTACCTCGATTAGCTGGCATTAATTTTGCTGAAATATAATTCCAACAGGACGAAGGCACATGGCACACAGCGCGAGCATACCATTGATTTTGTCACAGAAACATTAAATGCAAGAATTATTTTTTTGTTATTGAGTTATTGGCGAAATACGGCTACAATGCTGCGAACAGTTTAAGACCACCGTTTGGTAGATGGAGCAATTGTTTATGTTTTGTCCCAAATATTTACGCAAAATGCACCCTCCCACCACAGGACACAGTTGTTACAGTATTCTCAAAAATATTTTGCTTTCTATATGTAAAGTTTGGTTTCTTATATTGAAAAAAAAATTAATTATCTCAGATAATCGTGAGATGAATACGAAATGAAAATTTGCTGTATTTACAAGGTTTCGCTGAATTTCTATTTCAAAAAATATTTTATAATAAATGAAGACATACACGTTTATTCAACGATATGTATCTTGTATGTATAGTATATTTTCTTCGTACAGTATATTGCGAAACATTATGTTACGCTTTTAATCACGCGGTGGGTAGATCTCAGCTCTATTATTTACAGCACAACAACCATCGTAGATTGATTTACGTACTCGGTTACGTATACCAACTTTTACAATAGATGAATTTTCCAGTGTTTCCTAAATCCTGGAATATATAGTCACTATCAAAAGATTGGTATATAATTTATATGGTATAATAGAAAGCATACATAAAGTATATAGGGTATGTAGATGATTTTCCGCGTACAAATAGATAAACACAATCATAAGGCAGCTGTATAATTTAAAAGAAAATATTGCGTTTCGGTATTTGATTAATTTCGTTGTGAGTCGATGTATTCTTATGAATACATATATGGGTGATTCATATATATAATATAACTTGGGGTAAGTGAATCACAAAAACCAACCCAATCTTGTTTACCAAAAAAACATTTTCAATAGTCTATGAATAGGTCTTAAAGAATCGGGTAGATTAAGCTCTACCCGCTTTATTATGTATCCCTCATGCACTGAAAATATTCTCTCAACCTCTTCAAATATTTTCGTTACGCTCAATTTGTTGCCAATTTGTTACCAAACTAGCACTGACAGTTTATAAAGATCTCTTACAATGTGTGGATGTTAATAAAATAATACTTCAGTTTTAACCAGAGTACTATCGTTGGCAATGTCCAGTTGCACGTGTTTCAGACTTTGAATTTCCTGGATCAGAAATTTTCATTGGGAAGTTACGTTGTGGTGAATAAAGTTAATTTCTCGAATGATCCACGAAAAGTATTTTACAATTAGATAAATTAGATTTAAAAAACAGTCAAAAGTCTACTTATTGCTTGTAATGGTGTCGTTACTGCCTAGTCAGCTTAATATTGATATAATCCCAACTTAAACTTACATAATCATTCTTCAATCTTCTGGATGGCCCACCTGTATTGTTCTGAAACTGTGCAAAGAGTATGATTGAATTTCTTTTTATATATAAAGGAGAAGATTTCCCAGATCCCAAGACTTGGTTATTCAACTAGTTTTTAAGTCAGACAAGAGGAACCAACTTCCGTGGAACAGCCGCATCTTATCATTGGTTGTAGCTTAATGGTCAAGAGAGTTTCTCATCACACCACACCCAAATTCAATTCTCACCGTTGACCAAAAATTAATATGCTTCGGATGACATAAAAAGAGATTGTGTGTTAAAGCCATTCGTTGGGCTGACCTGACTACCTATAATGTGAACCTAAATGGTTCGTAAGATCTCAGTTGACACGCGGTTAGAAACGTTTACGGAGTTTAAGCCATACATTTAATTAGAATCTATAGTGAAAATCTCATCATTGTCAATAAAGCAAGAGGGTCAACTTGCCGTGACAACTACAATTCAAACTGATTCAGAACCTCCTTTAAAAAGCACAGTTATCTTGGCTTAAAATTTATTCATTTTGAATTATAATACTTTAAGGTACTACAGGATGGGTCAACTTGGCCTCCAAAAACTTAATGACCCGTTTCGAGGAACCAAAAGTTACTCTTCTCAAGTGTTCTCAGTGTAAACACGACAGGAATGACCCATTTGGAGAATACTACAGTTTGTCTAACTGGTCGCACTACAAAAGCTGTGGATGTTTTACGAGAAAGTGCCCGCACTGATCCATTTGTGTTTTCAATTGATCATCACTGGAACATTGCTACGATTAGAAAATGCCAACAATCCTATTATGAGCGATAAACCACATTTTCATTTAGACGGATGTCAATTGAAACCGTCACTGGTGTGGAATATCGGACTATGCTTGACAAGTTTTTACGTCCTGTTCTCAATAATTGAAACAGATGGTGCCGGCAAGTTAAAGCTACAGCTCATACCGCGAGAGACACAATAATTTCAAAAGATGCTGATTTTACATGGCTTCCTCGTTTTCCAAGATTTGATGTCCCTAAATTTTTTTAAGGGATTTTGTTGAAGGCAAAAATAGACAGAGACAATTCTGTTTGGATTGTCGTGCCTAGGACTGGATTACCCTGTAAGTGGGTCAATTATTCACATGCTTGGGTGCAGTAACCATCCTGCTCGGAACTGAGGAAATCCAAAATCAGGAGGTGGGTGGTTAAGAGAACCCCACATGGAAGGTGTACTATCTCCTCTTCTCTGGAACATAGCATTGAATGGGTTGCTAATCGTGACGAGGTTGACCGATAGATGTGGACTGGCAATTAGCTCGTCCAAAACTGAACTGGTATTATTTACTAGGAAATATAAAAACCCGGTAGTAGAAATCTCTCTTAAACTCTCTTACCTGTATTAAATGGCAGGAGACTAGCTTTAACTGCCAAGGCAAGATTTTTGGGCGTAATTTTGGACAGAAAGCCTAGCTGGAATCCCAACATTTTGGAAATAATAGACAAGGCTAATATAGTCATGTAATCGTGCAGAAACGCCATCGGAAAGATATGGGACTTGAAGCCAGAGCTGGCTATCACATCCGTAGTAAGACCTGTACTTATGTATGGGGTGAGCGTGTGCTGGCCAGCTCTTGATAAAGTAAAGAAAAAGAGGATTGAGAAGGTGTAACGAACGGTCTTCATGCTTACAAGCGGGACGGTGAGGACAACACCTTGGAGGTCATGTTTCACCTTTTTTTCGTCGATATGTATGGTAAGCAGATGGCAACGATTACGGCCAGCCAACTATCAGACATATCTCAGTGGACATGTCTACAGACAGGACACTTGACGATAATAAGATCGCTATAAGGAAGGAACTGGCGAATCTAGACTACGTTACACCAAATGTATGCTTCGAGAAAAGGTTTGAAACTTCCGGTCCCTCAAGAGAATCTTGGAAGAGCGGGTCGGTTGTGGTACCGGAAGCACTGCAGTTCTTCACAGATGGCTCCAAACTACACGGTAAATTAGGAACTGGAGTCTTCTATGATAAATTGAAAGTAAATATATCAGTTCGTCTCCTTGATCACTGCAGCGTACACCAGATAGAGGTGATCGTAATTGAGGATGGCCTGAATTGGTTGAGACATATTGTGGTATCCTCGACGTCTAGAGTGGAGTTGAGTTGCCACTTGTCTCTGAATGAGATGAAAGAGCATTATAACAACTGGTACAACTATCCAACTGCTACCGGAAAGAGCAAAGTTGGGGAGGCCCATTAAGACCAAGCAAACAGGCAGTAGAACACCCTCTCATGTAGTGTAGCATGGCACGTCTGGCCAAAGCTGGACTTGAAACACTCAAAGACACCGGTCTCCCTACGAAGACGGGAATTAAAAACGATCGTGGGATATTCACAGGACACTGCCCAATGGAAAAAATGCTAGGAGGCTAGGTCTAAAAGTAAATGATGTTTGCAAAAGGTGTATGGACGAGGAGGAGGAAGAGACGGTAGTTAAGTTAGTTCTTATGTAAGCTCAGATCTCGAAAACAGTAAGGTGCGAAATTTATCACGCTACATAAGTAGCTCAAACTGATTTTCATAAAGATAATAGTTAAGTAGATCCTGTGACATCACAACGTACCGTCGCCGGTCTAAGTCTGTTGTAGCAGCCAATCAACTTAACCTAACCTTACCTAGCAGTAATGTAAATATTTTTTATATAGCTGAACATCAAAGATGGAGCCTTCTAACTGAGTATACTGGAATATACAGGAATTGGAAATATAAATAATTGTCATTGTGCCAGTTCTACAACAAAATACATTTCGGAAGCTTAAACATTTAGCTCTCAAAAAATATAAAACTACCGCCACTTGCCGATTTTTTTTATTATATACAACTTTTCACTTTTAAGCCCTTTCAAAAAAAAAAAACTTTCAAATATATTTCTATGAATTTAAACTTCATAAACTAAATTGTTATAATTTTATTAATCAACTTATTTTCTAAATTCTGTTATTAAGTGAGTTTCTGACATTAGGGTTCTGAAAACAGCATTATCAAAATTAAATATACCTTTTAATCTTCTTGGAATTTATATTTACAAACATGTATATATATATATATATATATATATATATATATATATATATATATATATATATTTATATATATATATATATATATATATATATATATATATATATATATATATATATATATATAAATATATATATATAAATATATATATATATATAAATATATATATATATATATATATATATATATATATATATATACGTATATATATATATATATATATATATATATACGTATATATATATATATATATATATATATATATATATATATATATATATATATATATATATATATATATATATATATATATATATATATATATATATATATAAATATATATATATATATATATATATATATATATATATATATATATATATATATATATATATATATATATATATATATATATATATGTATAACCAATATCTAAATATAATTTGTTTTAATTTATTCCTATACATACTTTTAGACATATAATGTAGATATAGACAATTGTATAACACGAGAGCTTTTTGTGTAATTATTTTTAAATTTAAACGAAAGCTCATATTAATCTTTCTGTTTAAACATTTTAATTATACCTATACCACTGTTTTATTATGATAACCGAAACGGAAGCTTTGTTAAAAATCTTCATTATATTTAAACATAATATGGGGTGTTGAAAGCATCCTAGGCATATGTCTCAGCACACACACATACACACACACATGTATACGTTGAAACATAAATAACCGCCAAGATAAAGAAAAATGAAAATGTAATTTTTATGGTGTCCCGTTGACCCACCGCATAATTCAATCGTGTTACTGGGTTTCCTTTTTTACGCCACTAAAGCTCTTACACAGAAACCAACAATGATAACAACACGAGGCTACATTATGTATACTGAGTCAAATGGTATAGGAATATGAATATATTATCTTTTTGTTTATATATGTGGAACATCATATTTATGTTGGGATTTTTATCGTTTATTAAGTTTTTACATATTCATACTCGTGATATGAGTTTGGATACCGTATATGAAACCACATTATATTATGTAAAGGATTAATTTTAGTATATGTACAGATGAAAGGATATGTTAAAATTTATTACCGGCTTTTAAGTCAACATATTTTATTTAGGTGGTTTCGGTTTTAAAACATGATGAATGGTACCCACGGTTCGAGGTCTCAAACATGCTTTATGTGATTTACTTAACTTTATTGTGCTTTTAGTAATTATTTTTAATGTATAAGGGTACAATTCTGTACAGGTTTGCATCTTAATGTGATAATATTATTCAAAGTACAGATTAATAGCTAGTTTACAAGGTTCATAATAACACTGATTCCATGTTTAAGTGTTTGTGTGTGTAGAGTGTTATAATCTTACAACAAAAATTATATGCAAATTTAATTAAAAAAGCTTAAATAAAGTTTACCCTCGTTTTATGTCATCCGTTTGTTGAAGCAGCAGAACATAATTTAGCACAATTCGTGTTGCAAATGAACTTTAAAAAGTTTTCTTTTCATATCATAATTTTAATTAATTTTCACTGAGAGCTTTACAACAACAACAACAACAAAATGAGAATGCATTTCGACACGTTTAAACACTTTATAAATTTATCCAAGCAATTGACCTTGATACTTTTATAAAACATTGGTGCTTTCGTTTTCGTACATTTCAATTAAATAATCGAGATGCTAAAAAATTGCTTTCGAGCTTTCGAGATGAAATTAAATTTTAAAAATTCATTTATTTTCGAATTTTCTACTAAGAATATGATTAAGGAGCCAAAAAAGTTTTGCTACGTTTTAACATCTGTACTAAAATAAATTGACTAAAGCTTTTATCAATTTTTTATTTAATTATCAACATATTTGAAAGCTTTGTACAGTTTTTGAATGGTTTTTGAATAAACGTTTAACATAATGGAAATGGTTGCTTAAGACATATACTCACATAAAAGTCTAATAATCTTTGAATATGCAATATCCTGCTTGCAATTCAATTAGGTTTGACACATAGAGAAACAACATGCGATGTCTTTGAACATAATTAACTTTTGAAAGAAAGGAAATCGTGTCCTGATAAATTAAACATATTTTTGCCTAATCGTGTATTATTTATGCCTTTCATGAAATGTATGTATATGTTATGTCATATCCAGTCCGACTCAAATCTTCGACTATTTTGTATGGGTTATGAGAATAATCGTTTAATAAGATCGATATAGTTACATGTCACCACTTTCTAAAATAGGTAGTTTGATTTTACCAACTCGAGTTCACTGGTAAAAATCGCATATTTTTAATCGTCTTAAATTAACCAAATTTACATTTCTAGGGACAGATTCGTTTGATAGTAGGTAATATCCAGTTTGCATTTATGTGCTACTTGGGAGATATCAGAATTCAGAGACTGCTTTTTATCTATTTGTTTTTATTTGCTAGTTCGCCTGATTGAACTATTGAGCTGGTTTACTTTTTTGTTATTAACAAAAACAAGTAATAAATCACTGTGTCTTCAGTATTGTTCCGAAAGATTTCATTTTGTAAAAAAGCTTCCCGAATTCTTTAGTTCATTAACTTCACAATGATATTACAAAATAAAATCAAAGCTATTTCTTGTACAAGAAATAAAATATAGAAGTTTGAAAAATAAATATATATTACCTTGAAATCAAAAGCTTCGCACAATCAATCGTAACAAAACCAGCATTTTTATTTGAAAATGTCAAATATACGAATAAGTTTTAATCAAATGACTTTTTGGAGACTATAAATTTTATTAAACCACGAGAGTTACGTCATATCCAAATAAAAGCTTGGTGCTTTAACTGCACTAGAACAAATGTATGTAATTCATAGAGCAATCGTTATTCCAATTTGATGTTGTTTTGCATTCAAACCAGATTACTAACTATTTTGATAACGACAAAGATACCATCAAGAAACTTTATCTGCAACAAATATCTACTACTGTTGAGTCAAATATCAACTACGTCATGGGTGCAACTGAAACATTAAATTAGGTTAAAATCTTGATTTAAATTTTAAATTCTAACCGCAGAATAGAAATTCAACCAAGAAAATCTTTCTAACAATCACTTAAGAAAATTTTACAATTCTTAGAACTCAATAAAATTATAAATATTAAATTATTTTAGAAATGGTAAACATAAAAAATTATGGTAATTGAATAACCAACCGAATATGCTTACAATTGTTACGAAAGCACTCCTATCCTCGAGGTCATAGCCAAATAAGAAAAATCGTCAAGATGTATGCAAGCCTTTAATAGCTATGTAGTGTTACGTTATCTCAATGATCATTGAAAGCTCTACAGGAATCAAATAAAATCCATAACTAACAATTCAAAATTTGTCCATAAATATCGAGGAATAGTTTATTTAGATTCAACCTTGATAAGACTGGCTTTAATCTATTGACTTTCACTGAGCTTTAGGCTCGTGTATAATTCAAACATGTTTACGTGAATATGTACTCTCAAAATAATCAGCATTGATACCATTCTTGAACTTATATCGAATACTCATTTAAAAAAGATTTTTTCTTACAATAATAAAAGCTTAGGTAAGATTTATTTTGTAATATAATATCGATACAAATCAAAAGCTTCTTATGTTTTTGTCGAATTCAACGTGAAATATGTTTAATGATTCATAAATATATTTATCAAAATAATGAATCCGAAACATGTATTGGAATAGACATTATAACAAATTGGATACTTTGTGAAAAGCCTTTATTACCTTATAAGCGGTCAAACACAATATGTCGTTCAATGTTACAAAAAGTTTCAGAAACAATTTCAGAAACATTTTGAACAATATCACTTTAAAAATTAAATTACTTATATTTCAAAATAAATGTTGTTGAGCTTTCACCAAAATACACTTATAGACTGTCCTTCCTCGAAACTAATAATCAATTTCATAAGAATTCTAAATTTTTTCGACAGAGGTAATTGTACTGAACTTGGATAAATGTTTTTATAAGAATATTGTGCTGTCAATAAGAACTTAATGAAATATCTCTTCCACGAATGTATATATTAAACTGAACAAATTAAATAAACTAGATGAAACAAAAAGCTCATAACCAAATAGAATATTAATTACGATCGGAGCGTAGAAAAATTATCCATGTTTTAATTGATGCTCATTTGTTTTGACAAATGATTTCTTAAGACCATTAATCACGAATGGCAGACGGGAATACTAGATAACGTTAAAAGCTTTAACTGTCGAACACATACAAATTTTTATTTGTTAAAAGCTCCATTATTCATTTGCAAAATAAATATTTTTGGTTGCTTTCAAACGATTTGATTAGCATATAAAACGCCTACAAATGTTAAACATAAACATTCTATGCTCAAGGTATTCACAACCAATTGTTATATATTAAAATATTATTTTTCATCAGAATAATTAATAATTGGATTCCAGGCCTGGGCAAAAAAAAATTTTAAAAACAAACACGTCTCTTATTTATTAAAAGCACAAAGCTTAATATACATTGTGTTTGGTTGTTCAAGACGTTTTAATTAGAGCAACAAAAGTCTTTTATTAAACTGTATTGTAGACGGAGAACCTAAATTAAATTTTTTTTTGTTTTAATTTGTAAATTCCAAGTATTTTTTTATTCGTTTATCTATGTACCAGTCTTTGGTTATTATGATGTGTATATACCCCAAAATATTTATCAAAATGTTTATTATTATTTATAAAGCTTTTACCTTAATTAGGTGCGGGAGAGTATTAGGCGAAGACGAACAGATAATAAATGTTTATCGTTTATTGTCTACCGGAGCGAAAATGCCGATTTTCCTCATAAATTTGTCCGCAAATTAATTAAGACTATAAATTATTTCCGTTTATAATGATAAAGCTTTTTATAATTTTTACGATACCAAAATGTGCTAAGTATTCATCACTAATTTATACAATACAATGTACTAGTATATACGACCATACAAAAGACACTTTCTTGTAATCACTTTTTATGTACGTACACTTTGTCTCATACAATTTTTATTACATGATAATAAATTTAATTGGATTTAGTGAACCCCCACAAAATCGTACAAAACAACCCATTCTAAATTTAGGAATTTTTAGGGTTCACGTTTATAGCTAATCCGTTTATTTGTTCGAACAAAAAACCTAATTATGCACAACAAAAACACGAAACAATTAGGTAGCATGAATTTGTAATTAAAATCTTAATTATCACTTAAAAACAAAAATCTAATTACCGTTTTCAATTCAAGGTTTGTTTCAATGTAAATAATCAGGAAATTTAATCACCATAAAAAATTTCACTCAAAAATTTTCACTCAATTCATAATTTTTGTATATATTGTACTCAAATAAATATTTCACCACACCGAAATAAACACTCACAGTAAAAAAAAACACTCGCCGAAATTTATTCACTCAAACCGTCGACAATATATACCGTCAGTTACCAAATGTTGTATCCATTGAATTCAAAGCTTAACGAATAACTGAAATAAAATCAAGGAAAACACAAAATTGTGTTGATCTTCATATCAATGTGCTCTCGAAAAACTGAGCATGTACCAAAAATAGCAAGCACGAGAAGAGAAATAAAATAAAAGGGAAAAACATTAGGAAATTTTATATAAATTTTTTGTTGTTGTGTTATCCAATTCGAAGTAGATAAATTTATTTATTTTTTTATGGATTATATCGGCGACAAACTGATACGAGTGTAGTGATTTTCCTGCCAGGGTATACATATACGTGTGTGTGTGTATTTATGTCCCAGTATGAACAGTGAAAATGAACATTGATAGTTTTCTTGTTGTATAGACATAGCTCTGGTGTACATGTTTTGATTGTAAATTGAAAATTTTGATGTGTTTCACGTGGTGGGATGGGGTTCCACATACATACACAGTGTTATTTTTATATAACGGCGATCCAACAATAACGAATATATTTCATGATAATTGGGGACTGTATAGGTATCGAAACCGATTTTCGGTTTCGGTATTGTGATACAGGACGGATAGTCTATAATTTTCGATGTATGATGTTTTGGGCCAAAATGATTTTTGTTGACACAAATGGATGTGAGGGTTATGTCTTATGTATATGGTATGTTGCCAAAATAGTCATTTTGTTCTTTGGTATCGTACTGTTATGATAATTGGTCACGTTTAGTTGCCTGAGGCATGATATTTAATATACGGTTTATGTGTACATCTGCAAATCGAAGGGTATTAGAAGGTTGATAGCATTAAGATTTATTTATGATATTTTGGCAATAATTATTTTATTGATGGTGGCCAATAAAAGCGTAGGCGTATTGGGAATCAATTTTTATTTTAATACATTCGATTGAATACTAAGCAGGTAACAAAAATACTTGGTCTTAAGACAAATTCTGGATTTTGTGTTCAGGCATCCGTAATAAATAAAAAAAGATTAAATTTAAGCCGACAATTCAGCAACGTCAACAAGTAGTTTATGCTATCGATAGAATTCGGCAACAACGATTTATCATATTTATTCGAATTTTTGTCGATATTCAAACTATCATAAAACACCGTTTATTTATGTTTGTGACAATATACGCCAATATGCTCTTTTTAAAGACACTACAAGGTCATTACCAGGACCGCAGGACGTTCGTTCATCTGTTATTCGATAATCTGATATAATGTTCTTGCATTAGAGCAGTGATGTATACAACGACAGCAACTTCATAACCAAGAGCGTTAGCTAGTATAACAAGGGTGCCTCTTACTGTTTTCCTCATTTTTAATTGTATACAATGTCATTATACCAGATTTACTTTTTATTTTCCTCTAATTACCACTTTGTGTTGGAATCTTCTGTTTCATCCGAACTTATAAACTGATCTGCAAAATACTGGCAAAGGCGTTCTAATCTACCTGCCCTTGATTTCTTAGGTTCAACTCTTTTTACACAGATCCACTTTCATTTCTAGAGCTCAGGCGCCTACTGTGCCCACATTGACTTTTAATTTCGTTCGATAGCTCTCGCTTTAATGTCACAATTAAAGCTGATACTTGATCTCTCTTATACATCAATTGTTATTTTTGTTATGGTTTTCTTAAAATAGCTTCATCTTCATTCGGTGAATCCAGATTAAAATCTTATTTGTCTGGATTCCTATTTTCTTGTTATAAAGCTGTTCGTAGAACAAGACTTGTTTCTAAGTTGCTATGTAGACTACTGAGTATAATTTTTCCAACTTGTTCATCCTTGCAAATGACCTTAGCTGACTAGATGGCATTTGAATTTTATATACAAATGTTTAAGGTTCAATTCAGTCTTCTAATAGTGTTGTACTCTATCGAGACTAATTGACAACTGATTATGAGAAATTAAACGACTTTTTGAACAGATATGCTTAATTGGACATAAACAGAAAACCTAAGAAATGCATGACCAAAATCTCATAAAAGCTCATCATTGGCAAGAAATCAACGTGGATAAAATATACACAATTACGATATAAAGCTTAAATTGGGAATTTAAGTACCAAATCTTAGATTTATGAGTATCTCGACTCGGTTTAATTGTATTGCATTCGAAACTACTCAACTATCAACTATAATGATGTTATTTGAGTTAATGTTTTCATTTTTATATATTATGAGCTTTTAGCTGTAACTTTTTTTGGTTTGTAATAAAAGCACATAGCATTTGAAATTTATGAGTTATTGAAAAGGAAACATAAATAAAGCTTTCAAGTGATATGATCAGATTTATGTGAATCAATTATCTAAAATGATGAAATGAAGTCAAAAATGTTTCTCTTTTTTAGATGTCTCGTGCAATTTCTAGATTTTTGGACGAACATATTTATGTACACATACATGGATCGCAGTCAATGTTGATTGTAATTCCAAGTAACACAACTTTAACCGAATTTCTATTTGCTTATTTGACGAACATCGTTTTTTGTTCTTCTCGTATGTATTTTGAGATAAATATATTATAAGATTGCTCCTGGCCTTTTTCCAATTTTTACCTACAAAGCTCCCAAGAAATAACATTTCAAAGAAAATTGTTAATTTTTTCGATACGCTCTACACAATATTGGGAAATGGTTAAATAAATTTTATTTGTAACTCAGTTAGTACGACATATAGGTTGGTGTAAAGCAATAACGTCCCAGGAAAGACGTTAAAAGGTAGCTGAGAAAGAGTTAGGAGTTTTTTTGGCTCCAATTAAGTTTGTATGTATATATTGCATGGTTTTGTGACACACAGTAAATATCAATCAACTATAGAAAATCAACGTATAGCAAGTATAAATTTTACCTACCACAAAATAAATACTTCTTCCCCACAGCTCCTTTGCCGCAAGTTGTACAAATTCTGATTTGATGAACAAAAATTAATATCCCCTGCACTTAAGACAAATTCATACGTTTAAATTTGTCACAATAATTCATCTATTTGTGTAAGATGCAATTTGCACACTTGTCCTCAAATTGAAGGTTATACTGTCTACATTCAAAAGGATTCTAATCGAAACACCCGATTGTAAATGAAGCCAACATTTTATCAAAATACCAGATAGTGTGCGTAGACGAATAAATAATCCTGTGAAATTTTGTGCGATTGGAGGGATTTAATTTAATCTATAGTATGAACACTATTTACATTCACTGTGCCTGTTGGTTTATAACCAATCAAATGACCTCCCAAACAATTTTGATTATATATAATTGTATAGCAATCGGTTTTCACTCCGATCCGTTTGATCGTTCTATGTTTACTCTCATATTCAACTTTTTGTCAAAACCTACCTCTAATTTCTAGTATTGGTAACTTCTCATTCCATAAATAACAAATAGTTTATTAGAGTTTATTTCAAGTTCAAATGGACACGATATTGCAGTTTTGATTCGCTTAATCAACTGCCTTAACTCGAAAAGATATTCAGTTTATTTTGACGTTTTTGAACGTATCAATTATTGGATTCTAGAAATAAATAATACCTGCTGGAACAAGTTACGTCAGTCGTTTCCATATAATCTTCAGAAAACAGATTCGCTAAGAATATTAAAACTCGAGATTGCTACATTTTTTGTTAAATAACATTTCTTGGAGGTAAAGCAGTAATCTCCAAAATTAATAGACTTAAACTCTTTTCTTTGAAAGTTTCAACAGATTGGGCAACATCTAAACTTCCAAGAGTGAGTGATGGTTATGACAAACACAATGTTTATAATCTGGAGAAAATCGCGTTGCTGTGTTAAATGCTGTAAAGCAAAACAAGCAGCTTTTAAAAGGAAACATGTTTCTTGGTTTGTGTCAAGATAGTTCAAATTTCCAACAATAATAGAGTAGATCAAAAAAATCACGATTCTTTATCCTTCCAATAATACACTAAAGCTAATACACTAAAACATTAATGACTTTTAATCTCTCCGAAAAATTCATCTCAAACATAGAAAAAAATTTGAAAAAATAACCTAAAAGTTAAGATTCACCAAATGAGCTGTGACAAAAATATTATCCCATCACATTACAACGAGTAAAAATTGACCTCTCTTTTGATAAATATATGAGACCAAATAATCATGGGAAGAATTTATCCCGAAACTATACTAAAGTCATTTGCTTAAGAAAAGCTCATTACCACAAGAAATTGAATTTTTCCACTCCAATAACCAAAATTAAATAATTTTTTATTATTCTTGCCAATCCGTCTCTTGGACGGAAACTTAGAGAAAAACAAAATTTGTGTACAATATTGTTACGTTTTTCCCTAGCAGGGATTCAGACCACTCCACGGCTCGATCACTGGATTGTGAATAATTAAACTACTTGCTTGTTTTTCACTTTAACTTTTATTTAATAAACACCACAATTCACTTTCACAGTACTTTTATTTTACTGTTACTTTTACTATTTGTTACTTTTATACTCGGTCATAGTAGAATTTTCCATTTATTTATTATCTCGCCTGTATACTGCGATTCATGCTGGTTTCCAAATACGAGCTTAGTACTTCTATTCAATCATAGATGTCACCCGTGTCCGTAACACCACCCTCCGCCCAAACCTGTTCGTCCCGAACAGGATCCAATTCCCTTCCTCTATAGAGAGCCAACATTTCCAAATTTACAACCTTTGGTTTTCCTCGGATGCCCTTCTCAATCCGTAGATTACATAACTGATTTTTGTAATCACCTTGTATGGTCCTTCCCAGCTAGGTTGCAGATTTGGTGATAATCCTCTCTTCCGTTGTAAGTTGTGAAGCCAGGCTGACTGTTCTTTGTTATATCTCAAGCCTCGAATTTCATATCGAGGTTTCACTCTGTTTCTTGATAGTCTTATCCTTTGTAGTGGCTGCTCTTCCATACTGAGTTTCACAACTCCCATCGTCTCTGTAGTAATTTTATCTTCCAATTCACCACGAATTTCCGTTGAATGTCGCACTATAATTCTCCTTACGATTGGCTCACCGTTATTTAACTGTAGTTGTAGCTTAAAATCTCCACAGTTTAACGTAGCACACCCTATGTCCAAAACGAATTTGTTCTTCTTCATGAAGTCCACTCCCAAAATAACTTCATCTACAATATCGGCCACCAAAACTTCGTGACAGAAGTTTCTGTTTCCAATTCGTATGGTCACTTCCTTTTTTCCTTTGATCTCTGCACATTCGCCGGTTGCTGTTTGCAGTTTTAATCCTCCAATTGAATCAAGTATATTTTCTATTAAATCAGCCTGCACAATTGTCCGCATTGCTCCTGTATCAAGTGTTATTATACAGGCTCTCCCGTTGATTTCTCCATCTAATGTTAAGCCATCACCACCTCTTATCAACCGTGGAACGGGGATGGCTGTCATGCTGGATTTTGTTGAAGAAGTTAGGTTTCTTTCTTTTTCGACCTTGTAATTTATTGTTGGTAATATTACAGGATTCTTCTGATCCCTTGAAATCTTCCCTTTTCCTCCAATAAAACGATGATGGTATCATCGCCCGCTTACGTTTAATTCCCAACAATCCCTTGAAATATGACCAGGTTTGTCACATATCCAACATCTAATTCTAGCTTTTCCAGACCGAAATTTTATTGGTAGCCAATCATTTCCTGATTTGTTGTAATTCCTCGAGTTATAATTTCCTGATTCTAATCCGACTCGTCGTATTTTTACATCTGGTATTATCATCTTATTAACAGTCTCAATTGTTAATGCACAAGCGATGGTCTCCTCAAATGTTGTTTTCGATGCTAACACTACCGCTCGTCTGGTTTCTACGTCACGAATACCATCAGTAAACGCATCAATTTTAATTCTTTCCGTGTATTCGGGCGCCATATTAAAGTGTGTTAGATGTACCAATCGCTCGATATCTGCAGCAAACTCTTGAAGCGTTTCTCCGATACGTTGATAACGACATTTGAGCTCCATCCTGTATAGTTCACGCTTGTGATCAGCACCATATTTTCTTTCCAAGGCCTGCATGACTCTTTCATAGTCCCCGCGATCAGATTCTGGAACGATTTGCAACATATCTGCCGCATCGCCTTTTAACGCAACTATTAGAGCTGCGACCTGGTCTTCCTTACACCAATTATTTATTACTGCTGCCGTTTCAAATTACAATTTGAAAATGTTGAACGACGTTGTTCCGTCGAATGTCGGAGGCTTTAATTTACTTCCACTGACTGGTTTCTGGATTTGAGTAGCACCGCCATTATTTTTAATATCTATAATCTCTTTTTCTAGTTTCAAAAACCTTTCATCAGCCGCTTCAAATCGTTGTTCCATTTGACATTTTACTGTATCCACTTTGGCATCTAAGGTAATGCACATTTCGCGGAACTTTTCACTGACTTCGGATATAAAATGCCGTTGAATATTTTCTTGTTCTTCCAATCGTTCTAGCACAGTTTCTTGGTCGGTTCTTATTTCGGTTTTCAAATTTTCTTGGCCGGTTTGCAAATTTTCTTGGACGGTTCTCATTTCAGTTTTCAAATTTTGTTCTAAACCGCTCATCATTTGTTGCATCGCCGCCATTAACTGCCCCATATTGAAATTTGTAGGTGCTGGGGTAGGTTGATTTATTGCTGCTGGAGCTATGGTTGGCCGACATTTGTTGCCCCTTCCATTGGATCCTCAGCATTAGGTACTCCAGTATTGAATTCATACTGGTGGTGACATCTATGATTGAATAGAAGTACTAAGTTCGTATTTGGAAACCAGCATGAATCGCAGTATACAGGCGAAATAATAAATAAATGGAAAATTCTACTATGACCGAGAAGCGGGCAAAATGAGTATAAATACGCGAGTAGATAGCATAGACTTTCAGTCTGAATTGGGAAAGCGATAAATTAAAATCGGGAAAAACTATTAAGAATTGAAATAGTGAAATAGTAAAAATAACAGTTAAATAAAAAAAATGTGAAAGTGAATTGTGGTGTTTATTAAATAAAAGCTAAAGTGAAAAATAAGAAAGTAGTTTAATTATTCACAATCCAGTGATCGAGCCGTGGAGTGGTTTGAATCCCTGCTAGGGAAAAACGTAACAATAAGTAAGCTAAGAATCAAAACCGGATGGTGTGGAAGCGTCTGAACAAGCTTATCACTTGTTCTATTAAATAGACATCTTTAATTATTATCTTGAACTAATAGTACAACGGAGACCACAATTTCAGTCTATATGTCATCTAGTTTAGTCCATTGAGAGTGTTGTTTGTGGGTAACATATCAGTTTAGGTGGGAATGTGTACATCGCTTATTAATTATGTTTTAAACAATGGCGTTGATAATAGTATATTGGCACACAACTTCAAAATTCAGTTGCTATGGACAAATTGAAGATGTCAAAGCGGTAATAAATTAATTACAGTGCTTTCTCCTTTTCAGGGATAAACCCAAAAATTTCTTTACATTAATTATATGTGAATTAAACTTTGAATTACTTTCGATTCTTACACTCCAATATTTTAACCTTGGTTTATAAATTAAATTTTAAGATAATCATCTAAACTTGCAAAATACGTCAGCTAAAAATCACCATCAAAAGCCTCAGGTTTAACAAATTTTAAATCAAAAAATGTATATATTGTTACGTTCACCCCTAGTAGTGATTAACTTTTATTAAAAAAATCACCACAATTCACTTTAACAGTAATTATATTTCACAGTTACTTTCACTTTTTCACTTTTAATCACTTTTTCCCGATTTTTATTTACCGCTGTTCCAATTCAAACTGAAACTCTACACTTTCTGTTCGCGTATTTATACTCAATTTGCCCGCTTCTCGGTCATACTAGAAAATTCCGTTTGTTTACTATTTCGTCTGTATACTGCGTTAATGCTGATTTTCAATTTCGAACGGTAAGTTATTCTACTCCATCAGAGATGTCACCCGCATCCGTAACAATATTTCAAAAAGTATTTGATTAAAAATAGACATGGTCTGGACAAACACCTGAAAAAATTATTTAGAATTTGTTTGGAGATATGACTTTAGCCAATTATATTGATCCAATAATAATGAATAGCTAACGGTATCAATAGCCTTAGAAGTTTCAATAAAACGCACGTTTATTCATTTAAAATGAAATATATATTGTAAACAGAAGCACCAAATGTCAAGCTCCAGTATTTAAACCCTTGCTAATGTTTTTGACGGTCACTCAAAAAGTTTAAAATTTCCAAATAAGACATGATACTTTTCAACAATTGTTCGGAAAGTTTTGATCAGTTTAATAGCTGACGAATACGTGGATAATTAATCATGTACAATATATATTTTTTCTCACACAAAGGAGTCACATAAGCAAATTTTAGGGTTTAAGAGAAAACACCAGATGTTGTGGTTGTACGCAAGAAAATAGCTTAGACTAGGGGTAGTTAGTTTCCATTAGGATGACTGAAAAATTTATATATTTATATATATATATATATATATATATATATATATATATATATATATATATATATATATATATATATATATATATATATATATATATATACACTCGCGGACAAAATTAACGCATATTTTGTAATAAAAAATCCCGCTGGTCAACTTTAATACTACTAGTGTCAAATGATAGCACATTCATATTTTTATCAGAAACCACCTTGAATAAAGTTTACTGCAAGTCAATCAATTAAAATTTTCACAAAATGCTTAATCAAAAGTGCATTGTGTTTGAAATCCAACGCAACGATCGGCTTTTGTTCTATTGCATATCAATTATTTTTGAATGCAGTACCACTAGTTGTTGTAAATATGTTCTAAAGCAAACACCTAATATAAAATCCATTGTAATATGGCACCCGTTCAAGAGCTGGAGGCGGTTAAAGTGGTCACATTGTATCAGGAAGATTATATACCAGTACAAATCGCACGAAAATTAGTAATTAATCAGTCTTCGGTTTCACGAATACTTAAGCGGTATCGTGAGACCTTAGAGTACAAAAGAAAGCCCGGACAAGGACGTAAAAGGTGCACAACCGAGCACGACGATCGATTTTTAAAAATGAATTCGTTACGAGATCGAAACGAACTTCTACTTAGCTCAAAAATGAGTTACTTAGTGCGCGTCAAGTGAATATTAGTGTCAGAACAGTTAGACGAAGATTAAAAGAAGTGAACCTCCAAAACGGTCCGTAAAAGTTCCACGGCTTCTTCCCCGCGACAAAGCCAGCCGTTTAAAATTTGCTCATACTCATGCAAATTGGGGAACTGATCAATGGGCCAATGTTCACTTTTCATATGAGACCAGAATCCAATTATGGAAACCAGATGGACGTGATCTTGTATACAGAAGAGTTGGAGAACGCTACGCACCATGTAATATGGTGCAAACTGTAAGCTTTGGTGGAGGTTCAATAATGTTTTGGGGAGGGCCGTACGGAGCTGGTGGAGATTGGTTTGAGGATGAATGCAGACTGGTATGCTCGAAACATTCTTAGCGATCACGTTTTGCCATATTTGGGCTTCATAGGTTATGACAGTTTTGTTTTAATGCTTGATAACGCTCCAGTCCACGTTGCTGCAAAGGTACGACAATATCTCCAAGATATTGACAATCGAGCACTTAAGTGGCCACTAATGAGTATTGATCTTAATCCGATTGAACACGTGTGGGACATTCTAAAACGCCGTATTAGAGCTAGAAATCCTGCACCAGATTCGACAGCAGAGCTGAGAGTTGCAGCGCAAGAAGAGTAGAATCTCATTTCGCAAGAAATGATACAAAGCATTCTACTTAGTATGTCCAGAAGGATGGAAGCTGTAATAAGGGCACGGGGGGGGGGGGAGGTAAATACTCATTATTAAATTAATCAAATTAAATTGTAATACAAATAGTTTTAATGTTTATAAACCGCTTTTAAAAATTTTTAAAAAAAAGTTCGACACATTTTAACATTTTGCAATAAAAAATAGCCGCTATAATACCATAACGCCACATTTCATTGGGATCATTTGATACCAGTTCCACTGAAATTCTCCAGCGGGATTTTTTTTATTACAAAAAAAAAATATGCGTTAATTTTGTCCAGGAGTGTATATATATATATATATATATTATAAATATATAAATATATATATATATTTATATATATATATATATATATATATATATATATATATATATATATATATATATATATATATATATATATATATATATATATATATATATATATATATATAGGTATATATATATGTATATATACCTGGTGTTTCTGTTAAACTAAGACAATCAAATATCTCGAAAAATAGCCACTCTATAGAGTGGCTATTTTTCGAGATATTTCATTGTCTCAGTTTCAAAGAAACACTCGGTATATATATATATATATATATATATATATATATATATATATATATATATATATATATATATATATATATATATATATATATATATATATATATATATTCCGTATACGGAAAAATGTTCATATTCAAAATTTAATCATACCGCGGGGGAAATATAATACATTAGTGCAAAAATATAGTCCTCTTTGTAGGTGTGGCGGGGTAAACTTTTAAACTAAGATAGCATGCCATATTTTTATTGCAGATACGGATTCTACGACTAAAAGTATGTATGATTTGAATGAAATATTTTGTTCGGTTCATGATAGATGTCGTTGTAATCGACGAAATTCAATTTTTACTTAAAGAAAAATTATATTTTTTATCCCGCCTGGACTAGTTTGTCAGTATTTTTCATAATGGACGCAGGCTTTATCTTCATGTCTTTATCTTCATGTTTTTGGTAAATAAACGATAAAATACTTTACAATGGAGCGTTTAACTGTGGCAGAGATAATTGAAATAAATGGTTTTGGTTTATGGAGAAGCTGACAGAAATCTTGAAAATGCTGTTGTTATTTAAGTTCAACGTTTTCCGGATAGGATTCATTCACGTGCTTCATTTGACCGTACTATCAAACAATTTAACTTATGCAAATGTTCAACCGAAAAAGAGAACCCGTAGAGCAACAGTCACTGGAAAAAATAATGAAATTGCTGTATTGGCAGCAGTGGTTCATAATCCTCATGTTAGTACACGACAAATAGTTCACGATTCCAGGTTGTTCCTCACCAGTGTTTGGAGAATTTTAAAACGGTACAAGTATCATCCATATCATGTATCCTTACACCAAGATCTTCATAGCGCTGATTTCCAAAATCGGGTAACTTTTGTTGATGGGCACGTGAACAAATACAACAAAACCCCAATTTTTTTCGTTGCGTAATGTTCTCTGACGAGTCGTCTTTTACAAACCATGGAACGGTTAATCGACATAACATGCATTATTGGAGTGTTACAAATCCGCACTGGCTTCGTCAAGTTGAACATCAGCGTCGTTGGACTGTCAACGTGTGGTGTGGAATAATTGGCAACAAACTCATAGGCCCCAACCTTATTGAAGGCAACTTGAATGGTCAAATGTACCGAAACTTTTTGGAAAATGAACTGCCAATATTATTTGAAAATTTGAGCTTAGAAGTGAGACGGAACATGAGGTTTCAACATAATGGTTGTCCTGCACACTATTCGGTGGTGGTACGTGAAATATTTGATCGTGATCTCAATGGTCGCTGGATCGGTAGAGCTGGTACGATAAATTGGCCCGCCAGATCAACAGATCTTACTGCGCCAGATTTCTGTTTAAGGGCTATCTCAAAGACAAAGTTTACAAACAAGAACCAACAACACGTGAGTACATGATTGAGCGAATCAGAAATGCGTGTACTGAGATTCAACCAAACACACTTCTCAGTTGTGTACAATCATTTGAAATGCGTATTAATAAGTGCATTGAAATCGCAGGCCATCATTTGGAACACTTATTTAAAGCTAAAATTATTTTATTGACCTGCCATTTACATTAATAAATTGTTTTGATGACAAATTTCGAGTATTTCCAATGAAAACGTGATGTTTTTTATTTCAAACGTATTGCAGAATCGAACGCGTGTGTCTAAGAAGAAGAAATTGAAAATATTGAATTTCGTCGATTACAACGCCATCTATCATGCACCGAACAAAATATTTCATTCAAATCATACCTACTTTTACCCCCGCCCCACCTACAAAGCGAGGGGTGGAGGACATGGCCAAAACGTGTCCGCTATATGGCCAAAAAAAAAAAAATATATATATATATATATATATATATATATATATATATATAGATATATACATATATATATATATATATATATATATATATATATATATATATATATATATATATATATATATATATTCCGATTTGTTGTTACAAAGAATTTAACCGACCAGAATTTTAATTCTTATACAGTATTTATTTTATAAACAGTTTCTTTCTTCTGTAACTTACTTGGAATTGGATTTTTTGAAAGTTCTATGGATAAATGCACAGAAATTCTGCTGTAATCTATAATTATACACAGAATATACTAAAGAAATATGTTTAAACTCATTGAATCTTATGAAAATTCGGATGAATCCTTAAATTCTAAACTTTCATACTTTATTGATTAATATTAAAGCTTTATACAAAACATCACACTTTCCATGTATTTGTGTCTAGTTTAGTATACACAGCTCACGATCTTAAAAGCTCTGAACACATTCTCTGTTTCAAAATATGCTTGCTTTATTTTAATCTCAAAGCTTAGTTTTAAAGCTTTTACAAAATTGCATTTAAAATTTTATATCAATAGCTTACTATTCCAAATTAGTAAATGAAACTAATTCGTTTACTATTGGTTTAAAGGGAAAGGGAAAGTTTTAGTCTAATGACGATTTTTGTTGCCCACGTGATATACTACTTGTTGCTGTTTAACAATTAGTTGATTGATAGATTATTATAAACCTTAAATTTGAAAATTTTACTGTATGTATCGCAAAAGCTCCCATAATCTCATTAGAGTTGTTTGAATACTGAACAGTAATTGAATATGGGTAAATTGTGATAGTCACATTTAAAACAAACAGCTTTATATTTAAGCTTTTATGAAATTATATTTTGAATCAGTAATTTCTAAATGAGTTTCAAAAGCATTGTTTGAAAATTTGCTACAAAGATGTACTCAGTCAGCTAATTTCAAAGAAGCTTGGACAACTACTTCGGGCCGATGTAAAGCTTTTCTGTACAATCAAGCTCTTACGAAAAGCTTTACTTATTTTTTCTTATCTTTCTTCAAATATGATTAACCTAGTATAGGAGCTTTAAATAACAAAGCTTATCAATAACCTCCAAACAAGTCCTCATTTTATTTTAGGAATTTCCACTTTTGTTTTATTATAAATTACTGGTAAATACTGTCATTACCAACTGTTCTACTTAAATCTACATTCATTATATTGCGTCAAATGAAACTTAAGATAATATATGTTGCAATGCATATGGTCACTGTTAAGCTGATTTCCTATTGCACACTACTAAATAACCAGAGTCGTTGCTAATTGGACTTCCAACCAACACAGATACCGAACAACTTGAGAGTATGCATTCCACTACTACTGCATTAGATAATCTTCTGATTACTTGAAAGCGCGAGTCACAACTTTAGAATATGTCTTGATGACCGAAATGACTAAGAATCCTGAACCTGAGAGAGTCTCTATTTCTACAAGAGAGGATTTATTAAATGTTGTAACCAAACCAGAAACTGTTACCTTACTCCACACAAACTACATAAGCATTATAAAGGAAACTTTAAGTATTATTTTTGCTAGTGAAGTGCTGTACAGGAAACATAACTTTTAAAGCTCCCAACAGTAGTAGACGACCATTCGTACAATTTATTGAATGAATTTGTTGAATTCGGCCTATCCGAGAATCGTTTCAATAAAATAATTCATTTTTTTCAGAATCGATATTTATCCATCCGATAAAGGTCCATAATTCTTATTTATGATTAATGGGAATTCCATAGACCATTGCTTTTCGATGTATCTAGAGTTCAGTTGTATTATAATTGATTTTAATTCTGAGTATATGTTTATCGAGAGATACGTTCAAGTATGTATCACCATATCTCTAAGGTGCAAACTTTTCATCGTCGATTTATTATATCGAATGAAACAGTCAACTTATATCAAATTATTGAGAAATGGTACAGATCGATAACATATGTATAAAAATTGTTCTGTACACACAGTTTTAGGAAAAACGAGAATCCACTTAATAGCTGGTATGCGCGTTTTCTTTATTATTCATGATAATGGTTAGCATCATATTCAACTTATACATATTTGAAGGAGACTCATTCAACTATCTTGTATATTTTTATACTGTCTCTTTAAGATTTTTTGCTTCTTATTTAGTTTTTATGTATGTTTGTGTATATAACGACACTGCTGGTGTGTATGTACATAATCATTAGTTTCTTCGCAATAGCTTTTCCTTTGCCTTTGTTAAGTTTAATTCATGAATATATACATTCATGTTTATGATACATGGAACATATTAGATTGGCATGATGCCAGCAAAGGCGCAACTTGATTGTAGCTATAAACATTCATATAATAACGTTTATCAACCATAATTGATCATAATTAAGATGAAGGATTTATGTGCCATAACACAATGTAATAAGCTAGAATTGGGAAATTATGTTAATCCTATATTTGAGAACGCGATGAACTGTAAATCAGATTGATTATAATATAGTGATTGGGTTATTGTAATTCATCAAATTCTAAACTCATATGTACTCCAATAACGTTTCTAGTTCTAAAGAGTTATCCAATAGGAGGTATTTAATCCAATTGGGACTCACTTGTGTCAACTGTCTTGTTCATATGACATTTGTGTTCAGAATTCATTGACATATCACCATGAATAGAGTTACGCGAGAACAACGTTTGCAAATTCTGGAAATCTATTTCAAAAATCAGTGTTAAGTGAACAATTATTGTCGTGCTCTTCGACCATTTTATGGTGTTTAAACTCGCCCAACTGATCGCACTATTCGCCAAACAATCAATAAATTTTAGTATACCTAAAGTACAAAACGAGAGATAACAACACTTTCAAGTTCCTCATAGATACAGAAGCCAATAAGAACTTCGTAAAACCAGAATTAGCCGTAAGCTCGCTTCCCATAAAGTCCAAATTTAATATCAGGTCCGCTGGTGGAACCATCTTTATAAAAGAAAAGATTGTTGGTCAATTTTTTTAAAATGTTGGAATTTACAAAAGTATAGAATTGTTTCGTACTACCCGGACTAAAAGTCATTTGATGAAACAGTCGGGGACGACATCGACATATTATAGCCATCATCAAAAGAAAAAACAAAATATCTTACTCTTAACACCGAATATAAAAATTACCACTAAAAGAGAAAAGATCAGCTCAAGTGAATAATCTAGAAGTACGTAACGACCACCTGAAACAATCGATACCGATATAAAAGCCAAAATTAAGACAAATACCGAAGAACCTATTTATGTTAAGTTGTATCCCTACCCCATTTGCATAAGGAGTGCAGTCGAGAAACAAGTCGATCAATGATTATAAAGTTCATTTATAAGTTTCTCCAAAAGCACATACAACTCTGCAATATGGGTAAATTCGAAAAAAAGCTGGACGCTTCAGGCATCTAGAAGTATAGAAAGGTTATCGATTATAAGATACTGAACTCCATAACCATATCGGATGCGTACCCAATTCCAGATATATAAAACATCCTGGCAAATGTGGGCAATTCCTTATTCTCTACGACATTCGACCACACGTCTGGATTCCATCAACTCAAGATGAAAAAAGCTGATATACGAAAAACATCATTTTCAAAGATGAATGGGAAATATGAAATTTTAAGACTTCCTTTCGCACTGTAAGAATGTTCTTGCCATTTTTCAACGAATGATCGACAACGTTTTGAAGGAGTTTATTGGAAAAATATATATTACGTTTACTTAGACGACATTATCATATTCGGAGGGAACACCGAGGGAGAACACCATGTCTAATGTCGACCGAATACACCCGAAATTGAAAAGGGCCAAACTGCGGATAGTCTCGATAAGACAGAATCCCTTGTCTACGTTATAACAAACCAGGGTAAAAATTAAGCAAAAATCGGCAAACCGTTAACAAATATTACCAGAGGATGTGCAAATTGCGACCAATCAATCAAAAAAGGTGAAAATCACTCTCACCGAGAAACACAATCGCGACAAATTAAACATGTATTGTCATCTACGGAAATAGTGATCTTTCCCAACTTCGAAAATCCATTCATTCGGAAGTCAAGATTTGAAGAATACAATTACGAGTAAATATATAAACCAGGTGTTGCAGATATCCCATCCCAACTAAAGGTAAAGGCCAACACTCTATCAACAGATGGTACAATTCATAGCGTGGATCCGGAAGATTCCGGAACAATACATTCAAATTTTGCGAGTAGAACATTTTGCTGGATTCCAAATCCGACTAACTCTTAAAATCCTGCGAGACATCAAGAATGAAGAGAATAAATTTAGGATTATTCAGGAACAGCATAAAAGAGCAAACCGGAACTGGAAGGAGGATATAGAACAAATTTTGGAAAAATATTACTTCCCACACTTGGCCAGTTTTATAAAGAAGTATAAACAAAACTGTGAAATTTGCCATACAAATAAATATGAGCGCCACCCTGAAAAGGTTAAACTTCAACCTAGTAGGTTCTACACCTATCCAACGGAGATTCTCCCATAAAGACATTATTGACATCAAAAGAGCAAAGTTCATTACATGTACAGATAAGTTCTTGAAATTCATTAAACTCTTCCATATCAAAGACAGATCAGCTCATCGGATTACATCAAGACGTTCGCGATAAAAATTAATCTTATACCATCCCAAAAAAGCGAGATAAATGGATCGTTGTAGAGAATCCATTCAACCCTCATAGAGATGATAAGATGTCAACAAAACGATCTTAAAGATCTCCCGACAAAAGATCAATCAATCCGTCGCCGTTCTCTTGCTCTGGGTCTCTCGTAATGGACATTGTGGCGTATTTTGATGAGAGCTCTAATTGGTTAGAAGGCAGGCATGTTGTTCAAGAATTGTGCCGTAATTATGCTCATTTTTGGCTGAATATATACGTCAACAAACAAACGTCAGTAACGCAAACTACAGAGCAATGATCAACGACTTGCGGTTTCCACATGATAGTGAAATGTGCCAAAAAAAGGAACCCGTGAATTGGCCTTAAAGTCAATTGAGAACAGGAATTAAAAGAAATTATTTACAAACATTAAGTGTTTTACGACCGAAAATATTTTTTAAAAAAGTCTACAAGCTCTTTGATGATCCTTTATATTCTTATATGCTAAGGCATATTTTACTGATAACGAAACAATCCACAAAGCGTTTACAGGGTGTCCGCCGGGAAGGTATACTACTTTGTTTTGCCGCCATTTTGGTAAACGTTAGTCTTGACAGTTCATATTTGGCAGTCGTGAAGCGTGGCAAATTTATTGTGGAAAAATATTCGATAAACCAACGTGTTTTAATCGTTAAAACATTTTCTCAAAATCAATCATCGATTACTGTAACGATGAGAAAGTTACGTGAAATTTTCGGAAGAAACAATGTGCCAACAAAACGCACTATTAATCGTGTAGTGAATGTTTTCGAAGAAAGAGGGTCTGTAGAAGATAGGCTCAAGCATGCGCCACAACGTACAGCAAGATCGGCTGAAAACATTACTGCTGTTCAAGAAAGTATTCAAAACAATCCATCAACCTCAATTCGACGCCGTGCTCAGGAGCTTAGTCTTAAAAGAACAAGTTTGACTACAATTTTGCACAAAGCTGGCCCATGACAACCCCGATTTTCATGAAAAAATCATAATGAGTGACGAGACACGTTTTCATTTGAATGGATATGTGAATAACCAGAATAGTCGGTTCTGGGCAATGGAAAACCCTCAAATTATTCATCAGTCACCTTTACATCCATTAAAAGTGACAGTCTGGTGTGCAATTTGGTCAAGAGGAATCATTGGACCTTACTTCTTTGAAAATGAAAATGGCGTAACGGTAACTGTGAATGGGGAGCGATATCGTCAAATGGTTTAAAACTTTTTAACGCTACAACTGCATGCTTTGGGCTTGATTAACATGTGGTATCAACAATACGGTGCCACATTGCATCATAGTACGATGAGCATTCAATACGAGCAGACGTATTTCTCGAACACTATAGTTAAATAATTATAATTAAAAGTGTAAAGTCGTCATTCTGACTCAAATTTCACAAGAATTTTATTTTAATTAAAAAGTGCATTGTTTTAGTTTAAAAAAAAAAATTGCAGTGCTAATCAAAAACTTAATTGTTGTGTGCATATCATTTTAAAAGTATAGTGGCGTACATTATAAAGTGATAATGACATAAATTTTGGGTGGGTATGGAAAAAACGACAAATGAATGGCCCTTTGGTGGAAGAAGTAATGCACTTCTTAGAACACCACCAACAACTCCACCGCCGGAGATCCCCACAATGCGATGTGAATTACTGAAGTCAACTACTGAAGCCTCCTCCAGTGCTCAAATAGATATTATAAACAACGCGGAGATAGTAAATAAATTTCACCAAATGGAAAAATTAATCGCGCAGCTGAGCAATGAAGTTGCCGTTCTAAAGAAAGAAAACATAATGCTAAAAGAAACAATAAATACAAATAACAACGCAGGAAACTCAACATTAGTGAGCAACCAAGTACTCGCCTCAGATCAAGCCGATTATCACACTGATGAAAACGAGCTTGAAAGAGAAACCAACTGGATACTACAGAAATCCAAGAGAGCAAATAAGAAACCAAGAAAAGAAACAAACTTAAGCAAGAGTTTCAATTACTGACCAATTCAATTACTGCCCAAAAAGTGCGTGACCCAGAAAAAAAGAAACAGGTTCCACCCCCGATCAACATAATATAAGAAATATACAACCTATAAAAAAAACCACGGAACCAAAACATGCAAAGAGAGCGAGTAATCGAAAACGTTACTTATTCACAGATTATCCAGCAGACAGAGCAGAAACAGTCTAAAGTGGAGCTCGTTCTACTGAAAAACATATACTGAAAAACATAGAGAACATCAACGAAAGACTTACAACGCAGGAACGAAGTCTGCAAAAAACACTAGAAGAAATGAAATCACAAACTAATTTCAATAAAAGAATAGACGGAACCCTTGATCGAGTGATTCACAATATAAATTATATAAAATCAAATTATAAACAAAAGAAATGAATAAAACATTACGCATTGTAACCTGGAATGCAAATGGGCTATTGCACCACATACATGAACTAGATATATTCTTAAACATGCATAATATAGATATATGTCTTATATCAGAAACCCACTTCATTAAAACTTCGTTCTGTACAATGAAAGGGTATAACTGCTACCATGCATTACATTCAGAGAACAAAGCTAGAGGTGGATCAGCTATCCTCATAAAAGATCATATAAAACATAACGAAGACCTTAAAGTCGAAAAGTTCTCCATGCAAGTCACAACAATCAAAATACAATTAAACAATACAAAAACCTGCAGTATCTCAGCAATATATTTCCCCTCAAGATACAATCTCAAACAAATAGAGTATACTGATCTATTTAAAACACTAGGAAGTGTCTTTTTAATTGGAGGTGATTATAACGCAAAAAATACCTATTGGGGATCACGGCTAACGACGGTTAAAGGAAAAGAACTGTGTGCAGCAGGCAAACAGCTAAAATGCGAGTTTCACTCAGGCAGTGCACCAACTTATTGGCCTACGGATATCAGCAAGACTCCAGATCTTATAGACTTCTTTATTACAAGAGGGATTTCAGATAATTATATCCATATAGAGAACAGTGAAAGTCTTTCATCAGATCATTCACCAGTTATTATGATACTTAGCCAAACAATCATTATGAAAGAGAGCAATGCGAAATTAACAAACTACAAAACTAATTGGGACTTCTTCCAAACACAGCTAACAAAAAGAATAAGTCTGCAGAACCCAATACAGGGACCAGTCCAAATAGAAGACGAACTAGATAAGCTCTTCAATGATATTCAAAGTGCTGCGTGGGACAGTACTCCAAATTATAGTCAGGAAATGACGTGCAAAGTTAACTATCCACAAGAAGTAAGAGAACTTCTTAAAAATAAAAGAAAAGCACGAAAGAATTGGCAAAAATTTCTAAATCCGGAAAATAAGAAGGTATTTAACCATTTGTGTAACAAATTAAAATACCTATTAAAAGACATTAAAAATCAATCAGTTAATAAATATCTAACCACTCTAACTGGGCAAAAAGGTACTGATTTATTCATTATGGAAAGCAACTTAAAACCTCCAAAAAAGGCCCAAACTCCAGGTTCCTCCAATTAAAAATATAAGAAAATTGGGCTCGAAATGCTAAACAAAAAGCAGATTTGTTTGCCAATCACCTTGAAGAAACATTTCAGCCTTACCCCAAACAAACAAAAGAGGAAAATATTACTTCAATATATAAACAGGATGAAATAAAAATTACACCTGTAACATTGAAAGAAATTAATTGGGAAATCAAGAATAATCTGAATGCGCATAAGGCTCCAGGGTATGATCCTATAACGGGTCAGATAGTAAAAGCGTTACCAGAGAAAGCATTGAGGAAACTAGTGCATATAATTAATGCAGCATTTCGACTAAGATATGTACCAAGACAATGGAAAGTTGCAGAAGTAATTATGATACTTAAGCCGAACAAACCTCACAATGATAAAGCTTCATATAGGCCAATTTCTTTGCTACCAACATTATCAAAACTATTTGAAAAGTTTCTTCTTAAAAGATTAAAACCAATTATCGAAGAAAGGAATCTCATCCCCACACATCAGTTTGGATTTAGGGAAAAACATTCTACGGTAGAACAAGTACATCGAATTACTGATGTAATCGAGAAATCACTTGAAAACAAACAAATATGCTCAACCGTATTCCTTGAAGCGCAAGCTTTCGACAAAGTATGGCACCAGTGGCCCTATTCTGGTAATTCCCGGGGAAAACAGTATTGGGGAATAATTTTATATGTAATTAGAGTTTAAATATTTTTTTTCTGGCATACTGAGGTAAAAAGCTAGTGTTAAATTGGGAATAATTTTTCCTTTCAATTTTGGTATGGAAAAATTATTCCCAATTTATAAATATTTACATCGAACCTTTTTCGTCAGTAGGCCGGAAAAAATATATTTGAACAGAAATTTCATATAAAATCTTTCCCCAATTCCCTATTCCCCAATTTCTCGTGGAATTACCAGAATAGGGCCACAGGGGCTAGAATTCAAACTTCACCGAGATCTCCCGGAGCAATTTTTTCAAATTTTAAAATCATACATATCAGAGAGGCACTTCCGAGTAAGATATGAGAATGAATGCTCTCAATTAAAAAAAATAACAGCAGGAGTACCACAAGGGAGTGTTCTTGGACCAATTCTTTATCTCCTATATACAAGAGATATACCAATTACTGAAGCAACATTGGCCACTTTCGCCGATGACACGGCAATACTTGCAACAGCAAATAACATCAATGACTCCACTTGTAAATTACAGAGGGCTACTAACCTGATATGTAATTGGACAAAGAAATGGCGAATTAAATTAAATGAAGCAAAATCAATCCAAGTGAACTTTACAAATCTAAAAGTTAATCATATACCAATTATGATAAACTCGATAGCAGTACCGCATGCAAACACTGCTAAATATCTCGGCATGACTTTAGATGCTAAACTTAGATGGAAGGAACATATAAAAAAGAAAAGAGATGAACTAAACATAAAATTCAAAAAATTTATAGGCTTTTAGGGAGACAATCTGAACTAGCGATCCACAACAAACTTCTGTTATACAAACAAATTCTAAAACCTGTATGGACATATGGCAGCCAACTCTGGGGTTGTGCCAAAAAGTCAAATATCAAAATCATACAAACAGCTCCAAATAAGATCCTGCGATGCATCGTTAATGCACCGTGGTACATTCGAAACGACAACCTCCATCGAGATCTAAAGATCGAGCTTGTCGTGGATGAGATTAATTATCATGCAACAAAACATCTACAACGTCTGCACCAGCATGAAAATCTGGACATACGCTGTATGCTGACTACCACTCCAACAAGAAGACTGCAAAGAACCAAACCGCTGGACTTATCGCGACCGGGAGGTCAGTAGTGTGGCGAAAAATCTGAGGAGTTAAACGAAACTAGGGATAATCATGTGATTACTCCGACAAATTAAAACGTATTATGCAATGTAAATTACTAAATGGGTACAAGACTCAGTCGTAATATAAAATAAAATAAAATAAAATAAAAACATTGCATACAGCCAGGATTACAATGGAATTACTGCAAAAGCTCTTTCCACAACAAGCTATTTCAAAACATGGTGATTTGATTGGCCTCCACGGTCGCCTAATTTGACTGCGCCGGACTTCTTTTTGTGGGGATATCTGAAAAGCAAAACTTATGCAAACAAACCAGAAACGTTTGGGCAACTCAAACAAAATATTCGTGATGAAATTAATGTAATACGGCGTGAAATGTGTGGAATGTAATGAAAAATGTATTCAAAAGGGCTCAAATTTGTGAGGCTTAACAATTAAGGCGGGCATTTATCTGATATTGTATTCCATACATAATTGCCGATATTAAATAAAACATTTATCAATATAAGATCCATTCTCTTTCATTTAATCAAAAATTATAAACAAACAAAGTAGTAAGTTCCCGGCGGACACCCTGTATCTATGTCATACAATTTTGTAGAAAGCTTCATCCTAACCTGAGTTAGTAATAGAATAATTTTAAGGCAGATTTGAACATTTTCATTTTATATAACAACGTTGTTATGACAGAGTTGAACAGTAACCGAGTTATATGGCTGATTAAGTTAGGGTTAGTAAATAATAGTTTTTTTACCTATTTCAAATTATTAACACTATTCATACTCCAAAAATATCCTTAAACCGTATAGAAATTAATTTAAAACAATACATGGTTTTATCAAGGATTTGTGCTTTCATTCGTAAAGTTCTACAGAATTAAACAAGTAAGAAAATCATTTAGGCCTTATACATGGTTGTACGTAATCCAGTATAATAAATTTGAACCGATGGTGTATAATCTTCAAAATTGCGAATCCCGAAAATAAGCAGATGATTTCTCCTTTCACCATATATCTTCTATCTATATATACCGATTAAGAAACCCCTTTCTATCTAATACCGTGTCTATCTGTTTGCGAACCGCATGTTCCCAAATCTATCAGACAAAACGTTTTAATGTATAACCCAAAACAAAAATTAAATTATATTTTTTGTTCGTATATCTACCATAACACGCTTGGTAGACGAACGTCGGTACAACACTATGATGATCCTTAAATTATCATGAGCCAAGGAATACAAATCCTATATATAAATAAAGTTCATATAGAAGACATTTTTTGCTGTATCCTTTTTTGGATTTTGTGTTGCTTTTGGTTAACACAATACAGTTGTGTTGTTCATTTTCGAATGAAAAAATGTACTTCGGTCCCACCGCACGAAACATAAAATTCTCATGTTAATCAACATCACAACATAAAATAAAAAACCAACAATTAAAAAAGGATAAAAATGACAACTAAATATATAAATTTAAAATACTTCCTACAACATTAAGGATGTTGTGTAGATAAAATATAAAATAATCCATTTGGTATTTGAAAGCTCTCTCTCTCCCTTATCATGCCACAACCACCACAATGGACCGGGTAGTGCTTAATTCTAGATATAGTACACACTACATAGATACAATTCCTATAGCAGAAAGCTTTGTACACACAAATATTACATCATTATTGAAATGAGCTTTTAAAGTGTTGAACATATATGAAACTTTTCCATTGGTGATACATCTCGTACATTGTATGCCAACAAAGTAATGTCACATAAATAAATGTCTAGACAATTTTTGTCTGTTTAACATTGCGATGAATTTTGAAGGAATTATATTGTATATCGGTTGACACCAAAATGAGTTGGGTTTTGTAATTAAAGCTTTACAATTTTAATAACCAAAAATTATCAATATTGTATTTGTTGGATGACCTCAATAAATAACTAATGTTATAAGGTTAAAGTTAAGTGTTTTGTAAATCAATATTTACAATTGGTATGGAAACAGAATATGTTATAAAGATAATCTGTTGCGGGATAAATATACAATTTTGCATATAATGCTCGATACGTTTTTCAAAGCTTTGACTTTAACAAAAATGGGTTGAAAAATCGTAATTCGAATTTGATGGCGTAACAAATCGACCAGTTTCTAATGTTCATGCGAGACTTACGATATATGTATATGTACATTACAATTATGATGAGCCATCAAACTGATTCGTGTCTTATAGCTACCAACAGCTTAGCTACCACATGCTTAAATTTGTGAGTAAGGAAACGTGAGATGATGGGTAGTATGATGTTTCACAGAATATGAACTTCTGAGTTTAAACGTTTAACACCAACACCTACCATGTATTTGATGTTGCAAACTTTGGAGTTTGAATAAGTCTGTTAGGACTGGTGGTTGGTAGACGAGCAGAAAGCTGGAAGCTACCGAACGACCAAGATTCCTAGCATGAGCAAAAGATTTCCTATAAAATATAAACATGTTTACAGAAAGCTCATAAAGTCCCATAAAGGAATATGAATAAACTGCCCAAATCACAACATTAGCTATAAGAACGAATTACAAGCCCAAACAACAAAAACTTTTTTTTTGGCTATATTGGCCCATTGGAACATCCCACTATATCAGTGTACGTTCCGGCTATAGTTCCAATTTACGTCATCTGCACATTGCATAGCTCCATGCAAGCCTATGGTACTGACCTGGAAGATGGGACAGCAGACAGATTCTAATCTCAACTGGTCCTCTCGGATGAGTTCATTCGCACCACCGACCGCACCGCCCAAGCGAAGAAGAGAGGACTGGTTTAATTGATGATTTTTATGCCGCAACTAAGTAGAGGATTGAAGCAATGTAAACTATTCAAAAGTTCAACGTAAAGTTGAACCACCCTTAGCAAGTGATTTAAAGGAAAGCTTCCTTTGAAAATATGAATTGCTGATCAGTTCAAGCTCTTTCAAGTCTGTAAATAAGCTTCTGAATTGCGGATTTAAAGTATTAGGATAATGACGGAACTCACACTCACATTATCATAATTTACACACCACTACTGAACAGGTTATTAAGATTGCATACACCATCTCACAAAAATATAAAGTAAAACGACAAAAGGTACAACCTCATTTAAAAATTATTTATAGAGTACAATTTGGGTATCTACGTTAGAGCAAAGGATATACAAGATGGGTTTCTTTTGATATATCAATAGATGAAACAATTCTTTATGGAAATGTTCACTGGTTATGGGAAAATTAACTCAAATATTTCTCTAGCTAAAACTTATATCATCCCTGTCAACTGATAGTTACAAGTCCGTTAAATATTTAGAGGATACGTCTTAAGACATGACTTGGAAATGAAATAATATTCTACCAGAAGATACTCAAGAGAAAAAGAGAGTCTTTTTTAAAATATATACGGGGGCAATCACAAAAGTATCCGACCTGACCCAAAACTACTTTTTTGAATTTGTCAACATAATCTTGGTTTTAGCTAGATAGACTTGTCTTTGTTCTTAGTTCAATACTCTTCACCTCTTGTTCATAGTGGGAACAGTCGAGATACTCAAAATCAAACGCAGACTCTTTTTCTTCATTGTTGGTAAATCACCAACCCTTTTAAGGATATAGAGTACGTGAGGTACTGCATATCACATAATAATTTAAATGGCCGTTTATAGGAACCAAACTTTAAACTAAATCTTGTTTTCTCCCTTAAAATATATTCCACACTCAATACACGACGGAATCTTAGTCTATCTGGACGATATAATTATTATTATTCTTTCAAATCATGACTTAGAAGTCCTTCTTTTTAATACAATATAAATGCTGTATCTCTGACATAAGAAGCGTATAAAAACTCTTGAGTGTTACAAAATTATAAGTGTACTACATTTGGTTTACATATAACAAATTAGAATTCTGTAATAATGAAGATTCTTACTCTTATAATTGTGTATAATTGTCAAGCACATATTACTTAGGTTTGATAATTCCAAACTGATCAGCATATTGTGCGACTTGTTATATATTTAGGTCGTTTTGGAAGCTTTTTGACGTGACATTCGAACTTCAATATACTCGGATCATGTGAATAATACAATATTAATGCCCGGATTTTTGTAATACACTCACGGTCGTCCCCATGACTTATTACAAAAAAATTGTTCTATACTAAATTAACTAAATTCTGTGGCAATTTACACAAACACAAATTCATTGTAAACAAAAACACCGAAGTGAAATATTTCCCAAATAACAAAAAATGAACATGTGTGAGTGTTTATCAAATTGCATTCATTTAGGCAAAAAATTGTACCATAAAAGTTGCATAGAATTAAAAAAAATATAAAATACTAAAGCAAATTAAAAAAAAAATTAACAATTTGAAACTGGGTGAATTTTCAAAAACAATTTTTGAAACTTTATAAAATAATTGCCAAAAGGCCAATCCCAGGTGTCGACAGTATAGAACACTGACGTCATATCTGTGGCATGTTGCACCAAACTATAATGAACAAATCTGTTCAACGAAAATCAAAAAAGTAATTATGTGAGTAGGTTTTCTAGACCGCTTATTGTATGAACTTTGTAAAATAATTGCCAAAATATGGCAAGCCAAATCCATATTTCCAAAACGATTAGGTATTTTTTTGTATTAAAAGATATTTTTCATACCTTCCATTGTGGGAGGATCTAGATTAAATCTAACCAATACAATGCATCATGGCAGGCTGTCCAATGCAGTAGCAGAAAATACATGGTAAAAAAATTTTTTAAAGGTTGGAAGATTTATTAGTATCCTCGAAGAGAAAACCGCACAAATACGAAAACGTATAAAATTTCAACCAATATTTACTAAAGAGAAGCAAATATGGCCTAAATCTTTAAACGTATCTCATAAATTGGACCCAGACGATATAAAAAATGAAGAAGGTTGGAACAAAAAAGCAAAAACAGCAAAAACTCCAAAACATATAGGTCAAAAGGCTGTCGAACGATATATTGAAAACAAAAATCTCTTCGAAAGGCGTAAAAAGCCAGCATTTACAGTTGAAAGAGCGTCAATGGCAGCAATATCAGAAAAACAATTATGCTTACTGAAAAATAAATATTCTTTTAAAAATGATCGTCAAAAGAAAATATCGATATATTTTGCATGTGCATTCGATTCATTAGCACAACTTTTTTATGTGATGGGCATCGATTCAGTATATGCATTAGAAATAGCTTAACTTCATTTCCGCAGAATGCATTTTTTGTTTTTATTTTAAAATATATTAAAGATGGCTTAACTGCAGACTTATACAAAATGCGTACTGACCTTTTATTAAATTATTTTGGAATTGTTCACATCCAGGATGATGATGTTATTAATCTTGATGTTTCAACAAATATTTAGTGACAAAAAGTGTTGTTGTCAAATTCTTGTGCAATACTGACAACGCAAAAGAATTATGTTACCTACCATTGGAACTAAATAATTTCATTGAAATTCATTTACAAAATTACAATAGTAAAATATACATGCCTAATATTACCTGCCCAAAATGTAATAACAAAACATGCACAAACAGTTTTGATTTGAAATTTGGAACGGTGGTGGTTGATGTTCAGCCAATAGATATATCCACAACCTAAACAATCCAATTAAATTCAATGTAATTTAACTCTGGCCGAACAACATTTTAACTTAAAAGGAATAATACATTATGACACACAAATAAAGCATTATAAAAGTTTCATACAACGACCAAATGGATATTAAGAAATGCACGACGATTTGAATAAACGGATTACAAAAACCTCGCATAATCACTATTTGATTTTTGTTGAACAGATTTGTTCATTATAGTTTGGTACAACATGCCACAGATATGACGTCAGCTTTCTATATTTTCGATCCTGCGGATTGATAATTTGTTATATTAATTTATTTACTGTTGATTTTTTTGTGAGACATTATATACATTTTTATAAATTTTTCATTTGCCAAAATGAATATTTTATTGTTACATTTTGTTAAATATCGTGATTTAGGCGAATAAAATACCAATACATGCATAACACGTGTACGTATACGAAAAATGTGTGATTTTTTTTGGGAAGTATTTCACGGTCATACAAAAACACAAATGACAAATCACCACCAACATCACAAAATAGCACAAAACACAACACTGACAGCAACACTGATATACGTAAGACCAATGTCCAAGTACCTCCAAGTTGTGTAACGTTCGTTCCATATTATGAGACTGAAATTTTTGGGACCACTGTAATTTTAATATTTTATATTTATACCTTTGTACAGTGAACGAAATCAAAATATGAATATGAAAATATTTTTATTTTCGATACGACTAACCATGTTATTCGAGGAATGAATTTTCTCTTGTTGTGGGTGAAAACCAAACTTTATGTTTTGGCGGGAATAGCTATACTGAAAACCTGATATTTTTTTTTTGGAAGTTGATTTTGATTTTTGGACGGAGGAAGTCAAGAAAATAAGTGGTCAAGTTAAATTCATGGATACAAACTTAAAATTTTGATATTAAAGTTATTGATTGTAATATAATTGTTGCTTGTAAGCAATATTAAAAATTATTTAAAAAAGCAAAAAAAACATTCTATGTGATATCTAAGGTGTTTCCTATATGAATCTAATGTGATTCTTATATCAATCTAATGTGATTAAAATTATAATCAAAATCAAAAATTATAATAATGTTACCTTGTTAGTATTACTCTAGCAGAATGAGAATGTAAATTCGTTCATTTGACCATTGAAGGGTAAGTGGAGTGAATTGATGTGTGATGTGTACCGGACGTGTCACTTCGCCATAGCACAGCTGTGATACATACCTACGACCAAGATAAATAAACCTCTAACGACTGAGACGGGAGTGCTATGGCTGAATTTTAATTAAAAATCACAGTAACAATTTTTTTTATGTACTGGTTAGCCCTCTTATTTAACATTCAATTTTATTTCTATTTTTTCATTTTTTTTTTGCTGACGTTACAGTTGGTTGCAGCTTGATAATCAATCCAGCTGAATTGTGTGCTAGAATATAGATGGTGAAAGAAACGCGAAGAAGATAACTTACTGCCCAATGTACTGTCAGTGCGATACGGCAATGTCATATAAGGTGACGCGTGTAAAGAGAAATGAGCTTTTTTCTTGTTCTTGCCAGAGATACGATCAAAACCAGTGGATCGAGAGTAAGATAGAACAAGTAACAAATGAAATAAAAAAAAAGTTACAAAAGATAAAGTAAGTGAACAGTGCAAATAAATAAAAGAGAAACGAGAACCAGTGGTGAGCCCACAGTGCCAATAAATAAAAGGAAAACGAGAACCAGTGTTGAAAGACGTTATCAGGAGAACTTGATAAAAGGGAGTACCACACTAGGTGAAAGTGGGTCGTATCAAGAGCCACTTGGATGAAGACTTTGTCGACAAGCAGAACGCGAGCAACCACGGTGCTTGTGCGGCATCCACAGTACAACGAACACACGTGGTAAAAGGAACTGGAAACTGTAAGAGTGGATAACAGGTTAGTGCTATTTTCATCTTTTTGTCCAAGTTCCTAAGTGTAACAACTCCATATCTTAACAGTACAACCCCCCAATTGGCGAGCAGGCTGGCGCAAAACAATTAATTTTTCTGCTAAATTGGGAGGTTGAAGAAAATAAGGGGAGAGGACCGCCCAAATCAAAGTTTCGTCGGTGTTTAATTATTATAGGTTCAATTATATTACAAATATCAACTGTTATTTGTGAACGCGCACGTCACAGTTTTTTCTGTTCGTTTAACCATAATTCATTTCATACAAACTACTCGAAGTATTACTAAAGACGTATCGAGTCGACAACAAGGCGAAAAGCAATCTTTAAGACGTCGACGGTCTCTTTTGTTTAGTTTATACTTTGGCCTGCAAAATGGACCATATGGAAAAGTTCATTGAAATTAAGTCCGAGGAATATGGGGTCGTGAAGAAATAAAGCTGGAAGCTTTTCCTTGTAAAAAATAACATGAAGTGTCACGCGCTTGAAGTTTTCCAATGACTTCTGCCAAATTATTTACGTGCCCGCAAGGTAACAGAAAATTGTTGAAAATTTTCACTCAAGCTTTATTGTTTTACCTTTACGTCCTTTACAAAGAAAACGAATGATGAGCGTCCTGTATATATACATTGATCCAGGCACTTGCTTTCGTAGAGTAAAATTCTGAATGAAATTTTTGATGATTTTTCACCAATTGAAGCTCTGTTGTGGATAACGTTGCATTCTGGCCTACACCTTTCTGCGATGTTGCTGTTTTTGAATGTCCACCTCAATGGCGTTTATTGATGCTATCAGTTTAATTGTAGCGTTTTGTTCACATGTAAATCTCGTTGTTCATTGCGAGGGCTAGTTGCGATTTTCCAGCCTAAGTTAAAAACTGCCATAAGCTGTTTGGTTAATAACACTTCGACTGCCAACCCTATATAATTCACAGATCAATTTCTCCAGATCACACGAAGTGCGATATACTGAAAATGTATTTTTTTTTTAATTTCAACCGTTTATTTATTTATTTGAAATAACTAATCTAATACCTAATACTTTGTACGAGTACATCTAATTTTATTCAAACTGAAATAAACTGATAAAAGTACATATAGTTAGAAACGTTGACTTTACATAATCTAAATAAATAGGCTTAGCAGCAGCGAAATATTTTAATAATGCGATATATATATATATATATATATATATATATTATATATATATATATATATATATATATATATATATATATATATATATATATATATATATATATATATATATATATATATATATATATACGTGATTATATATACAACCTAAACATATACAGCCAAACAATAAAAACTAAAATATCAAGAGCTTTTGAGAAAAGTTTTTGTTGTATCATAATATTTTGATATCTCGATGAAAAAGCATTGATATTGTTCGCAGAAACGTATAACAAAATAAATGTGTAATGCGCGACTTATAAAATGTTTTTCTCATTTATGTAATAACAACCAGTTTGAGGAGTTTTTGATGAATCGAGAATCGAGCGAAAGGAGCTTTTTATGTCTGATATTAGATTTATTATATAGAAATCCCAATGCTAAGTCAAAACAACAATTTCTAGGATAACAAATCGTTTAGTTAGGTATTTCCAAACTATTTTATATTGTTGTTATCTTAGACAATAAAGTTACCGAATGATATATGAAAATATAAAACGGTAAGCGTTTACATATGAGGAGAATGGGGACAATATATTGATTTGATACGAGTACCTATATAAAGTATATAAGGATAAAATTATACAAAAACATTTCACTTTCATTGGGATTTACAAGTAATTGTATTTTATTGTTAACAATAACACTACTTATATAGGAACACACTCTTTTGAAAGTCGAGTAGGTTAAACACGTGCTTTGAGAAACAAACAAAAAATTAAATAGAAAAGCTCCACGATTATTATTCCACAATAATTCGATTAAAGCTTAATTAACATTTCCGTTTGTCTCAAATCCACTAATTTGTGGTGATAAGAACTGCGGTTAATAAAAAAACTTCTAGTAAGGTCTTTGTGTCGATGACATATTTTTCGAATTCAATTACAAGAATAATACGTTTGTGCGTAATGATTATTTGTGTCGTTCAGCGAATTGTAAAATAGCTGATATTTATCGAGAATAAATAATATATATGAAGACTTAAAGTTGAACGACTTCAAAAATTCAAGATTGATAAGAAAACGAATTTTCCAAGAACATTGAAAATCAATTAATTTATAGAAATAATACTCCCATTCGATACAAGAAGTTCCACGAAGCCACGATGTATAAATATAAATAGAATGTATCATTTAAATCAAACGTCTTACAATCCTATATAAAGTCTGTCGAAACATCTTTTTATCATTCTTATATATAAAACCCAATCCTTTTTATATAAATATTATGAATACATAATGAAAATATAAATATTTATGAAATATTTATTCCAAATATTTAAATTAGTTTTAATTTTATATTAAATGGAAAATTGTGTTTTATTTAATTTTAATATCGAAACGAAAAAGCTTTCGAATTAACTGTTTTGCCAACTTTTGAGTCAATATATTATTTTAAATTTATGGTTTTTAATTATATTCCACTTTATCTATACAATACTACCAGTGTTCCGCCAGCAGCCCAATTTGGTTGTAAAAATACAATTACCCAATCGATTTGGCGATGCAACAAGGACTGGAAGTTCAAATGACTTAATCGTCATGAACTTAAGCCGAGAAAGTAGTATTAAATGGGGACGCGCGTTCCATAAACATTTCATACTAACATTATTCCATAAAATATACGAGTGATGAAACGCTACTCCAACCAGGTTGGATATTTTTGAACCTTTGGAAGTTAGCCCAGAATTTCATCCTCGAAAATAAAAGAAATTGCATGTGGTAATACAGTTAATAAAAAAAATGTAAATGAACAATACAATAACCATTCTATTATATTATAATAAATATATGTAAAAAATAAAACATAGAGTTTGTTAAAAACTAAATCTTAATATTATTTATCATCTATCTTACATTACTCTCAGACCCGAAAACGTCTGTCGCGACACTTTTAGTATTAATTATATTAATTGATCATAAGCGTAATAAAAAAAATCTAGAAAAAAACGAAACCAATTTTCTTTACAACATATACAATCAAATATAAAATATCCAAACAAAGGGAAATTTAATATACTGATAGTTTTTATTTAACCAGCCCAGAAAAATTAACTATTATGATAGCTTTCATATACTCAGCCTCGAAAGATTACTGAAACGATAAACAAATAATCATTTGACTATTAATAGTTTGCTAAACTCACTCAAACATAAAAACCATTTGTTGGACGGACCAACTGATTATTGATTTGAGTAAAGAAAGGTTTGAGTTAGTTTATGTGATCTCTTCGGAGAGCTCCAAAGGTTGGACTGTCTCTCCTTCTGGTGCAACTGCTTGATTACCATAGTAGATAATCTGGAGTCTCCCTTGGCATCCTCCTGCCTCAATATCTTCCAGTTTCCTGTCGGAAGATTGGGGTTGCTAATCATTATAATCCCTAGGATTTTTCTGGGCTTGCTGTTCGGTTGGTAACCAGAAGCGTGCACTTGGCCTGCTAGGAGTCTCATCTCTGCTTACAGCCGCCAGTTTTGTGCCTTGCCACACGTCTCCTACCTCCACTACAGTCTTTTTATAAAGCTCCACTGATCTGGCATCAGAGCACGCTATTAGTTTAACGCATCTTTGATGCTACCCGGCATTTCTGCAGGATGGTGGGGATCCTGGATTTTCGCTCAGGATTTTTAGGAAACTTGAGTTTAGCGCACTGTACACCAAACTCCATTTTCCCATGGTGATCCTCCCATGTTCATGACTCCTGTCAATGATGACCAGCACCAACACACGCTCCTTCACAATGTCATTGAAGGATTTTGGTTTAGCATTGCTAGGAGGCAAAACCTTGTTAAGAGTTTCCTTTTCCGCTTGCAGTTTGACCCGGTTTTTTGTCGACGGGTTCTAGCTCATCCTACATGGTCTCCCTCTGAGTTGTCGCTGTCGACCATTTTCTTGGTCCATGCCACGGATTCCTTTTGCTCAGCCGTGAGCTTATCTTCAGAGGTTCCAAAATCCTAAACGCCGATTGAGCTCTCTCTTTTTGTTTCCAGCCTGTGGAGGGTGCCGATTTTGGAGTCTCGGAGAAATATTTGATTCACCTGTGCAGAGATCCGTTTACGCAGATGAGGCTACATACACCTTGAGGTCGCCAGATATTCAGAGGGCTCCGTTTGTGACTGAGATTTGTTAGATGGGCCTCCAGCCTGGTAGTTTATTGACGGGTCGCGTAACACCTTAAACCGACCCATCTGATGTCATTTAATGTCACTCGCCCACACCTAAGTCACTTTGCCCACCCGTTGTAACGAATATATATATATATATATATACATATATATATATATATATATATATATATATATATATATATATATATATATATATATATATATATATATATATATATATACCTTATTTATATGGATTACTTGACCGGTGGTCTTGACCAGAAAGTTTATTTTACTTTAATAAGCAGCGACTTTTTGCTGTATAAATAATACTATTACAAACTTTTAAACTTTCTGAATCGGACGGCCGCTTTAATGATCCCTCTTATTGGAAATGTAGTGTGATATACAAGAAATCTTATATAGTTTATTTTTTCGGGGCTGACAGTAACCAGTGTCATGATAGTTGAGATAAGTGTTGCCATCGCTTTTTTCTGGGATGAATTCTGGGCTAACTTCACATACATTATTTTTGTATGCTTATACAAGACAGGAAAAACTAAGGAAGAAGAACGAGTGAAATAATTATCAGTTCGATGAATGAATTCGATTTTGAAAATATTATAAAGTTGGATACTCAATCACACCCATAGCCGGTTTTGTTATGATCACAATTTAATCCAAAACTAATTTGGAATGAATATAACGTCGGACGAGAAACATTTGTTCACTGAAACTATCTACGACTCAAACCTGAGCCAAATTTGCCAAATACAAAATGGCTTAGATAGAACAACTGACTATATTTTTCCAAACGAACGAAGTGCATTTAAGATAAATCAATCAGCAACGCCTTTGGTTGTTAACGATGTTCACCATAAATCCATTGAAATCATATTTGAAACGAGAATAAAAACAAAAATTCTAGTCACAAGAGCTTAAAGCCTTATGAGTGTCGACTGGAGGAAAGAACACATCAGCAATATAGAAGAGAATGTAAACAAATTTTATAAAATCATATATCAAGGCATGTCCCCATAACTACGATAAAATTTAATTCATATCCACCATGGTATGACGATAAACTAATCAATTTGAAGAACCACAAGAACAAACCCAATAAAGTAAACTTTAAAGCAATATTCCGAGGCTAGTAAGCTTAAATATGAAGAATGTAACCAACTTTTCGAGAATTATTTTGTAACTAAATACTTACATAATTTGTATTAAAGACAAATTTAAAACCGGTCCAAAACACTTTTGGAGCTTTGTTTTAGATAAAACGTGAAATCACGAGTTTCCTGCCTATATATGACGTTAAAAGAAGGGAAATCATCGGGCGCGCAAGTCATATCCAATATGTTCTCTGAGTTTTTTCAATCTGACTTTAAACAAGAAGACATTTATAAGTATGAAATCCCTACCAAGCTAGCGTAGAGAAACTGTCCATTAAGGTTTGTAGATGTCCATTTCCACATCTAAAAACCTTATTGAATTCACCAGCAGCACAATCAAAGTTACATTGAAAGTCACAAGCAATTTGACGTGGTGTACACAGACTTTGCCAAGGCGTTTGACTTCATTAGCCACTGCACACAACTTTGCTCCGGAGACATCTAAGTAGAAACAAGTTCTTGCAAGTTGATGTATACATAGAACGAACTATGGTTCTAATGAACCGATAAACCAAATCTTAAATCAGATAAATCACCTGTTCGATTTTACTTCTATCAAGGATACCTTAAAACTAGCAACATCTTGCTTTCTTCTCGATTTTATGTGCTTTCTTCTCGATATATTATTTATTAATGTCAAGTCGTAATTTTAGACTTATTTATAAATAAATAAATAAATATTGCTATAATTGGTCAAAGCATGAGAGTAGTAAAGCAAACGAGACACTCACAATCAATTAGACGGAGTATACATATCTAATCTCTTGGCTTAGAGGCCAAGAAGCAATGAAAAGCACTAGTGGTAGCAATCATTTTGAGAAACTGTTCAGATTTATGTATATTAAATCTCTCTTTACACAACTACCAAGCTCTCTAATGCAATTTGTGGAACAGTGCTGCAATCTGCACAGTAATTAATAAGGAAAGCACAATAATACCATATAGGATCCTTCTTTATACACATTAGTCATATAAAAATATCGATAGTATTTTTCTGGTGGGAAAATCTAAAATGATGACAGTAATTTCCATTCAACTAACAAAGCTTTAATCATATTTCATCGGTTGCTTTCGATCTATACGATATTTAACACCTAAAAGGTAGCTATGTAAAAACTCCTATACTTTGAGCAATTATTTTACCCCTAAATGTTTACTCTGAAACATTATTTTCCCCTTGTTTCATAGTTTGTGCTATATTACAGCTACTAGTACTTTGTTTTCTAAATCAAATAATAAATAAAGTAGAACCTTCACTAGCACAAGTCGGTGTAAATAATCGATTAAGAGTTATTAGAAAAGTATATCGACTGTGTAACGATTCAAGTGCATGGAGATAAATTATGCGAGCAATGAGTTTTTTTTTTTACAGTACGGAAATCATAACGAAATGCAATTGGCAGATTTGTATGCCATTCAGTAAAAGGAGTAGAGAAACCCCCTTTATAAGTTCCATTTACGTTTTTCGTGAACCTAGACAACCCTCAAATATTGAATGATATTGACGACTTACAGATTTTGATTCAAAATTTATAGTCTTTCTCCCTATTAAGCTCTAACATTAATTCGACTAATGAGGGCAAATTCAAAACTAGAGCAGCTGAAAATTTTAAGTGTCTTAACATTAACCAGATCCATAATTTTTCCAGTCTTACTGGTGAAGACTCGTGACTGTTTAAATATTTGCTGATTTTCCACTTTTAATGATTTTTGATGAGACCAAAATGTATTCGGCTAGTTTTAAATTTCTTTTCTAGATCAAGGCGCACCATTTTCAATGCCATCTTAAGGTGCAAGAAATTTTGCTGATTTTGGAGAAAGTCTATACAAAACATTGAGACTAAGGCCCAAAAATGCTTCCATATTCGGTCTATCCCTTCCAAAATATGCAGAAGATGTCGAATTAAGGCATAATACCACAAAATATGAAATGTTCGTACTAAGCAAGAACTTGTTGTTAAGGTCCAGTTAACAAGGGCAAAGAGAAACTGGCAGACTTGATGATAATTCACAGTGTTAAAATCAACAACAATCAAGTAAGTTTATGACAATTATTTATTATTATATGAAAGAGGTCGGATATTAATCTGGATCTAATCTGTATCGGTCCATATATTTCTATCAGAACAGTCTTTGATATTTGCCATTATCTTCTGGCTGCTAAAATGTACTCTTTCTGTTCTTAACCGATGTAAGGTCGGCTTCAGCATCGAAAATTTGCCTTTTCTGAAGCGAAGACTTTGGAAGTTTCTAAAAAATCAAGTAGTTTAACAAATGTCAAACTGTGATGCTGAAATTTGGTAGTAATGCCAATTAGAGATGTGGTTGCATAACAATCAGGCCAAGTGGCTTGCACCTACTGCTATCAAGGATAGCGTAACGCTATATAGTAGGAATCCATTTTTGCAGTTTGTAATTTCATAATGTTATGTGTATCTTATAATTCAGGTTACGTAAGAATTTGATAAGTTGTGACCATATAGAATATTAGCTTGATTTATGACAAATAATAGAAGTTTGATAACCAAAACTATGTTATCAAGACGGAAAAACAAATCATTAATAATTTTGGACATCAATTAATTTGTTGTCACTTGCTTGAATGTTAAGGATATCTTATCAAACGGTCGATACGCATACGAGTAACCTTGTGACCACTTAACACTCTGTAGTGATAAAACAAACATACAATAATAGTAATTTTGAAGTGGTGAAACATTTTCTAGACAATTATTAATTTTAATAAGTGCATATCTTCCAATTGGAACTATATATTGCATATTGCAATTCCAAAATAGAAAAATGCTGATTACAATGTGATGGAGTATCACTCAACATAGCGGTGATTGATCTATATCAGCTTTGCCACCAATATGACATAACTGCAACTCATATAGAATTTTTCAGGTGCTAATCAAAATCAAAACAAACAACTAATCAAATCAAATTATAGCATCGAACAATAAGCGGTTATCAACAGTGCGAGGCGTTTATCGGGCAAAAATCAATCATTTCGTTCAACAATGAATTGGTCTTATATACAATGACATGCGATAAAACCCGTAACGTACATACGTTTTGATTTGTCTATAAAAGGCTGTTCGCCCCTCAAAACTCATCAGTTCGTTTTAAATTGTCAAACGTAAAATAAATAATGAAAGTATCAACATTTCTCGTTGGATTATTAAGTTTGGGTGTAGTAACCGCACTACCCCATGACGTTTTGTTTGGTGGCCGCAACGAAGCCTTCGACGATTGTGGACAAAATGAAGAATCTGGTTTGGGGCCTGTACTACAAGAAATCTTCGCCCTTATACCAATTGGCGAAGTTCTAACAATTCTAGCCGAATATTTGAGCGACGACGAAGAAGTACAAAACGCGTTCGAATTCATTGAATCGGACGAAATGGCCGTTATTGTTGATACAGTGTCGAGTCAAAAAGAATTCATTGTCGTTATGGAATACTTGTGTGTCGAACTACAGTTGAATGCATATTTCTATTTGAACTCGTTGGGTGATTTATTAGGTTTCCCACATGTTACACGTCCAACTCCACGGCCAGCATTCGATCGTGAGCCGGGAATACGGGGAATGTTTAATGAAATTAGTGCTGTACTACCATCGGAGGAAATAAGCGCCCTTTGGTGGTACAATCGAGAAAATAATGAATATTTGGATCGAGCAATTCTTAAACTTCAATCGGACTATTTTAAGACTGTTGCCGAAGCTGTTGAAGAACTCGATGAATTCCAATATATGGTAGAGCGTTTGACCGCCGTCGGTTTTGATATGGAATACGTGATTGAAGCGATGAAGAGATGGTTGGGATGGATTGAATAAATATTTCATATAAATAAATAAAAATCAATTCATTGTATTATGTAATCAAACAATTTTTAATTTAATTATTAATTATGTATTAATTTTGTATAACCCAAATTAAAAAATTATTAATTTTTTATTATTTTATCGATACATATACAAGTGTGAATGAGCACATTGTGGTATCAAAAAAACCATTCAACGAAATTTCAAATATCAAATGTATGAGTGCTGTGTGACTTTGCCAGTCATCTGTGAAATTTCTGTAATTTTTTAGTTAGCAGAATATTCTTTGTAAAAGCAGATTATAGATTATAAAGTGATCGTTCACGGGAATAACGAGATTTCTTCCACCTTTAACGGAAAGGTAAGTCTGTAACGAGTAGCAATCCAAGACCAATATTTTCTATTTTAATCAGCATTTACATACTTAAGATTACTCGTATACTCCAATCTAAAATAGTTGATTCAAGCACTTGAGGTTTGAAGCAACAAAGCTTATATAAGCAGTCGGACTATATACATCTACTTGACTATGATATTCACAGTAAAAAGTAGAGTTCATGATGGAAAAATGTTTACCTGAACGTGTCAGATGGGCAGTTAACTATTTCAAGCAGGTAACTCTTCAGAAATTTATCTGCTTTATTACAGCATAGAGTGAAGAAAAATGTGAGGGGATAAAGGTGATAGTATCTTTAAACCAAAATTGAGAGTCGGCCTGAATCGAACCAATATCATATAGACCCATTATACAGTATTTTGAGGCTTTTAATAAACCCGACAATCTTCCTAATGGCATTTGGTTGGGCCACTCATCTCATTTTAAAGATTGTATCTTAGGTATTGTGACCCGTGACGAACCCAGACCTCATTTCAGTTTTGCTGGTGTTGATGTTAGAACCAAGGTGCACTAGAAGCTCATTGGTTATATCACCAATTTTGCACTCAACGCTTGGCGATATCAAACTGTGACCCTGCAGAGCAAATAAATAAAATGCCGAGCAGCAAGAAACCACCACATAAGTGTAATCTTATACATTATCGAGTATTGGCAGTCCCAAACTATCTTTGATCTGCAAATATTTGACCTGAGTGCCACGTTAAGCAGTCTCGTATCTACTCTTAAATTAATAAATTCGTACCAAAAAAAAATAATCGCTCACTTTGCCTTTAACAGCATTGTTACCAATAAAACAATGATAATACCTTATCACTAGAAGAGCGCAGCTGTTGATTAGATCCTCCTTTTTGAATGTCAAATCAATTAAATATTCTACAAAAGTCAAATATCTTGGAGTGGTTCTGGATTAGGACCCGACTTTAAATTAGTATATCATCGAGATATATAACACAGCTATCTGAAGAATACTTTATGGTCTGATATTACACGATATTTCATATAAAGGATTCCCAGCTGGAATACATGTGATACGTAGAAGAGGTCTGTGTGAAAGCTGCGTCAACCAGATACCTTAATACTGCTAGGATCCTTTTCAGTTCATTCAAAATTCAAATATTATTATTTTGCGAGATTAACCCGGAGAAGTGTTAAAATTTTGCTTCTCCCTGAAAATCGCTATATCATCACTCCCAAAATATTAATCTGCCTGACAAGTCAAGATCTTCAAAAATAATTATAAAACGGTACCAATTGTTGTGTATTGTTCAAAACATAAAATTTTGATACCTTTCTCGCTACTAAGTCATCTCGACATTTCCTTTAAATTTTCCCTTTTTTCCAACAACAGTAAACCAACTTTTCTAATAATGTTGGTTTTTTTTTACTGTGGTTTTCTGTTTTGTCACCTTTCAACTCAATAAAAAGTGTAATCACTGGTTTATGATACACGTCGTTTAATAATATCATCTTCGTTACCAGATGTTGTGTACGTTGGTTGTACTTGTACCCCAATCTTTATATAAATAAACATTAACTTAAGATTCAATATTAAACTTTACAACAGCTGTACTATGCTATAACAAAATGCATATATTCAGGAGCAGCTTAACATCATAATAATAATTTTCTCGCTAAACATTAATAAAAAGCATAAATTATGGTGTTGTTCGTGATTATTTTTTTAAATTGGATTGAAATTGTCGTAGCTCCAGGTTATAGTAACAATTGTACTAGGGTATATAAATGTGAAAATTCTACAAAACTACTAACAAAACTATTTTGGGTTTACTACTGAAAAATGACATTTAGGGGAATTCTTCGAAATAAAATCAATTATTATCAAAAATCGTGTTTTTTTACATAATGTCAAAGATTCAATAATAAATTGGCATATACATGCTGGTGATAGAACAGAAAATTTTAGGTCGTCAAAGTTTTTTTCAGAAGCCAGGAATCAAATGTTAGTAATCGCTGTTTCACTGAAATCGATTGCCTCATAATTGTATCATGTCGTTTTATATAGAGATAATAGTTCCGATGATCATCTAGGTCAGTATTCTGTATTTTATGCAATAGATTTGTATGCGAGTATACAACTCGGCTTTTAAGCCACCCTTTCGGTTTGCTTTTTTAATCACTACAAAAGCTAAAACAAGGGGACAAGGGGAGAGATCACGGGGTTTCAGTCTATTCTATACTTTCAGAAGTAATATTCGAGCTGCTTTATGATCCACACGAATATATCACGATATGGAGCCTCAATACTTCGTCTGAATTACTTACATTCTGCCATAAAAATTTTTTTTAACAAAGCCAAGTAGATCGTTAGATTTTGTGGTTTCAACAGTAGTCAAAATAAAGAGACTTAAGAACCGAACTCTGCTGCACTCTAGATGAAATGGCCATAGTAAAAGATTAATAATCAAATATCCCCAAGTTAGGCGATGCTTACTGAGGAAGGACAAATAATGAAATACTCTACAATAACTCATCTGGTATAGTGGGCGCTATGGGCAATACAACCACTGCAGCTCTTGAGATGGGGTTGGGTCTGGTGCTGCTTGATCGTTGTGGCCCTTATGAGCACTATCAAATATTGAGGGAGAAGAGCTGGACATAACTGCCCACATTCATTCGGACACTATATATTATCGAAGCATATTTTCGTCCAAATATTTGAAAAACTCAAATAAGACTACACCAGCCCATCCGATACGATTTGATGATATTTACCGATGGAAAAGTATGTTTAATCTAAGAGTATGATGGTGCCAGACTATACATGCTAAATGTTGATGTGAAATTATCTATCCTCCAACAGCTGGAAATTGCTTCAATTTTGCATCCTGGCTGATAGCCTCAATGGCTGATTGAGGACCTGGCGGGGCATTCTCATGGGAACATTTTTTCCTGAATAATCACATTTTTCTAATGAAAATTCGGAACAACGAGAACTGCGAACAGCGTGGGGAATAAGAAGATGAAACTGTTATAAATTCTTCCTGTGCTCCTGTCCTTCATACTCTCCCTATAGATTGCAGTGTTTTGGTTTACGATGCCTATTTGAGGATCAACTGACGACCTTGATATTTTTTGGCAAATAAATGTTGGATCTGAGTGTGTAGTCTGCAAGGGGATGTTCTAGAGGGCCAATTGATAATCAATCAAGTATCGTACTTATTTGAAGATTATTTGAACCTTTTTAAGATATTACGACTCTTCTCGATTGATATCTGGATTATTTACAAATCAATGCTGATCAAAGCATGTCACTAAATTAGCCGCTTGTCACTCGTGGGAAATGTCACTAATCTTCACTACACTCTAACACTTCGCTAGTTAAAAAAATTATAGATTTAATGCAAGAATAATACAAGAATTTCCATGCTACGTTGTGGCATATACTATCTACATTCACTAGATGTTGATTCGCTCTTTGTATAGAGTTCTAGTCTAGGAGATAACACGCCTCTGTCTCTCCTAACCTGATCTCCAACCTCAACTGGTTTCCGGTTGGATTCGTATCGGCTTTTCCTTTGTGTACTGCTACATACTTGTACCACTACACCATTGCCTCTTATGACGTTCACTGTATTGATTAGTAAGCATATTCCTTAGAATGTACAAAATAGGGATAAAAAAAGCTTAATATCATCTACCAGCGAGAAGCGGGAGGAACCAGGTTCGAATAGGTAAAGGATGCAAAGGTACTTTCATCATGGGCCGACACATCTTCCATGTCAGTACTATAGGCTGATATTCAATGTGTAGATGGTCCTCCGTAAATTGAAAATAGCAAGCAGCGAGAGGTACTGGGTTCGAATCACATAGCGGCAGGATGCAAAAATAGTTTTTCTCACCATCGATCGTGTGGGCGGTGTGATTCGTGTCATCTGAACACATCTGGCCCTCTGTTGAGTTTAAAATCAATAGGCCGTCCTCTCGTCCATGTAAGTACTATAGGCTGACATGAAGCTATGCAATAAGAAGATGGTTCTACGTTTAATCCGACCTATAGCTTTACATCCAAGACCCTTTGGTATCACAACGGACTGTCGCCGGTCCAAGTGTGCGATGGCATTCGAGCGACGGCTGGTTGCCGACTTTCACTTTGAGTTTCTAAATCAGCATAGTAAACAGCAAGTATTGCAGTACTGATGGTATCTTATTTAAAAGCTTGAAACGGTTTAGAGCTTATGTGGAGGGGTTCGAACTATCGATAATTACCGACCATGCGAGTCTTCAATGGCTCATGAATCAGAGTGATTTGTCGGGAGGCTAGGTGGTGCCTAAAACTACAAGGTTTTAAATTTCGCATTATTCACCGTAAAGAAAGCCTTAATACTGTACCAGACGCGTTATCTCGGGCAAATTGCGATGCTCTCGATTCACCATGAAACTCCAGTCCCGACGATATCTTGGTTGTCGATCTAAACTCTCCAGCTTTTCTTGAACCAGCATACCAAGGTCGTATTCGCGAAGTGACCAATCACCCGCACTCAAGTCTCAAGGTCGAAAAGGAAAAGTTACTAATTCAACCCTTATATGGTCATCGGTACGACAACTCTGATTTATCGTCATGGAAACTGTTCATGCCATCAGGCTTGACCGCTTCATTGATAAAATTAGCTCATTCACCCCCTTCCTCTAGCCATTATGGGTATATGAATAAAACTCTTAATCGACACCAGCGGTATTTTTACTGGCGTAGCATTACCAAAGATGTATGTTATTTTATACGAAACTGCTCGGTATGCAAAATGGTAAAACCTTCTAACACGTCTCTAAGACCGCCGATGGGAGAGGCCGTCGAAACATTGGGACCATTTCAGTATCTGTATTTAGATTTTCTTGGACCATTTCCTCGCTCCAAAAACCTCAATACTCATGTGCTTGTAGTGCTGAATCACTATTCTAAATTTGTATTTCTCAAACCCTTTAAAGAAGCTTCTCCTGTCTTGATGTGTCGTTATGTCGAAAAAGAAATATTTCAACTGTTTTCTGTACCAGAAACGGTGCGTACCGACAACGGACAGCAATTTCTATCAATTGCCATTCGTCAGTTATTGCTTAAATACGGAGTTCAACATCGCCGCACGCGTATCATTCACCACAGACCAATGCGGCCGAACGAGTAAATCGTACCGTCTTGTCTGCTATCCGCGCGTATATTGGAGATAATCATACCGATTGGGATTGTCATCTATCCGACGTAAGTGCAACGATGAGAAATGTGATACACTCTTCAACACCATTTTCCCCGCATTTCTTGGTATTTGGACAACACCAAATTAATCATAGTTCAGAATATGAACTCCGGAGATTATTAGGTTGTGATGACAATAACGAAGCTAGTACTATAACCCGATCGATTTACCAAGATACAGCGAGTGAAAAAGTATTACTCCATCTACGAGCAGCACATTTAAAAGGGGAAAAATATTACAATCGTCAAACTAACCCTCGTGAGTTTGACGTTGTGCAAAATGTTTTTGTACGCACGTATACGTGCAAAGTAATACAGCGCGAAAATTTTTTGCGAAACTGGCACCCAAATTCGTTCCAGCCAAAATATTCATCCTCGTGACGGTCAAGTAGCATACAGGTTAGCTGATCCTTCTGGCAAACTACTAGGCGTTTACCATACCCAGGATATTCGACTCTAGCATGATCCTAAGTCACAATTATGATGACAATTATGTTAATGTCTTCATTTGCCCGGCGTTATGAGACTATCAGGGTCTGGGTCTTCCCCACGCTGTTATGGTCGCCCAATGAAATCTATTCTCGCTTAGGTGCTTCATGATACAATTCATGATACTCACTCATCCATAATAATTATGGTAAATTGGTGTAGTGGTAATAGAATAGGTAATAGATTTTATAATTGCGAAAAAAAAGGTAAAAGTGGAAAGGTGGAAAAAGGAGGGGAGAATAGATTTGGACACGAAGATGGTCGCATAAGTCAAAAGTAAAGAAAAAATAATATAAAACAAATCGAAAAAAAAACGAAAGAGATTAAAAATAAAAATTACTAGTAAAATCGTATACGAGTATGTGTATAGAAGGCAACCGAAGCCCAAGATAGTCATTGAAAGGGAAAACATTTGTTCACCTCTTAAAGACGAGTAGCAGCTAGTGCATAGTGTTGGGTGATGGTATGTTTATCATGAAATAAAACCCGTATGAATTGATCATTAGCATCCATTTTTATCACATGGATCAATGACCATTGAGAAAACTCCAACCTCAATCAGTTAAAAACGGACTATGTATGTATATACTTTTGTGTGTGACGGAGTGCAGTAGAAAAACGCCGAATAAAGTTGTGTGCCGCGCTCGCATTGCGTTCCTCGGAGAGATCACGTGGGAAGGATCACGAGGAAAAGTAGCAGCTGTACTAACGGTGATGTGACGGACAAACCTTGAATAGCAGGGAAGGCAACACATTTTCGTTATTTAAATAGTTTCTTTTGAGAAACCATCAATTAAGTTTGGTTTAATTTTCATGTTTAATTTTCTTTTTCGTTCTGGGTTGACACTGGGTTGACTACACGGAACTCCGAGTATCCACGCGCCAATATTTAAGAGGCTATATCTATATCGTTTACCATGTATGAATTGCAAAAGAATCCCGTATAATTAATAAGCTTTATGTATTATGAACTAATGTTAATTGTTATTATTATATTGTTTTTGTTGTTAAAATTAAATTATATGGTTCACATAGTTAAGAAGATAATGTGGTAATTCAAGTATTGTTCGGTAGAAGATCATGGGTTGATGTGTGGGCTGGGTAAGTATGGCTGAGTGTTTTTTGGCAGCATCCTAGGTCCCAGCGAGACTCCACCACAACGAGCTTCCCCAGACCGAGCTTTAGCCGTGGCATAGCTGCAGGTGGAGATCGCGGGATAATTTCTGTATGCGTGCGCGACCGCATGGTCTAACGCTCACGTAACAAGCTTTTAAAGTGTGATACTATATCTGCTGATCAAACTTTATAATCCCCATCTCATATTTACGAGTCAACCATAATGCGACAACAAGTGGAAGTTTTTTTATTGATAGTTATAGTTGTGATGATTAATAATTTAAATGTGATAAAATTTGCATTTGTGACACATTGCACTCTGTGTAATCATCGCAGAGATAATTTCACACTCAAATAAATAAAAATTTGCAATTCGAGTGCAAATGGAATTAGATTAATATGTCAAATGTTATCGAACACATACAATGCGATAAGAGCTACCAACAAATATGAAAAATAAAATTGATTTTTTATTGATACTCGTACATTTCAGAAATATACTGTAGGATAAGTATAAAGAAATTGTATATAGGTATACATGTTATGCTAAAATTACAAATCATTTTGAGTCTAAATGATTTAAATTTAAGCTCTTCAAAGTGTTTACATAACTCTGTTGTGCCAGAAGCTATACATCATGTTTATTTTAAGTTTTAATTGGATTATCCGCATATATACAAAACAAACAACATTTATCTACATATATGTAATGTTACGTATATGTGACGTCATAACAGGAAGCTTCGAATTTTCTACTGTATACAATAAGCATGCACATGTTCGATATGTATAAAGAGACATTCAGTGTACGAAGATAGTTTTGTTTACTTTAACGAGTTATTTTGTATCCATGGTAACTTAAGAAGACCCTTGTCGATAAACGAAGCTCTACTATCTGCATATCCCAAATAGTTTTAACTCGAAATTAATTAATTTTAATTGGTATAACATAAAAATTCGATTTATATACTCGTATTGATGTGAGACATTCTACGTACATTTTACATGACGAATAGTAAGGATTTCCATCGGGAAATCCATTTCAATTACAGGATGATGTATTGATTTTGGCTGAAAGTCTCAAACTGGGGAAACAAATCGATATGATTTAATCGGTTTGATTTATATATCGATTTGTATCCATGTTAATACGAATTCTAGATGTGTGTATAAATAACATTGACAGCGGTATATATAACAAACATGGTACTATGTTAGAATTTTCTTATCTATGATTTTTTATTAGTTTATGTTTGTTATGTATTCGGCAGAAAAAGGTTAACAAAACATAACATTGTTGTAGAATAAATGTGTACGTTGATAACACCTAGTAAAATATTGATGGACTCACCAAATTAAAAGTATTTCAACTCTGAGCCAATAACTGCACGTGTTCGATTTAGCTGACAATGGCATAGATAAGATGTTACGCAAATCGGAGAAATTTCTCACAGTATTGGACGTGATTTTACTATTGGAGGTGACTTTAATGCGAAAAACACTTATTGAGGATCTGGACTTACGACGTCAAAGGGTAAAGAATTGTTTCAAGCAGGTCAGACATCAAAATGTGAATTTTACTGTGGTGGTTCCGCAACATACTGGCCCAGTGCCGAAGCTAAGTTACCGGACCTAATAGACTTTTATGTACCAAGAGAAATATCTCAGAACTACATTCACATTGAAAACAGCCATTCTCTAGTATCGGTTCACTCACCGGTTATCATGACAGTCAGTGAAACGGTAATTCAGAGAGAAAGTGCACCCAGATTAAAAAATTCAAAAAAAAATTGGCATCTCTTTCGTAAATTAATGTAAGAGAAAATCAATCTCCAGGTACCGATAAGAAATTCTCGACAGTTGGAAGACGAATTGGAACAACTCAATGAAGTAATTCACAATGCTTCATTAGTAAGTACCCCCACTTTACAACATAAGAAGGCGCTTAACGTATCCTACCCAATGGCTCGTAAAACCTGGCAATTTAATCGAACACCGGAGAACAAAACAATTCTTAACAATTTATGTAACAGTCTTAAATCCCTTCTCAAAGAAGTTAAAAATGAATCAATCAACAGATATCTAATTAGCCTAACTGATGAAAAATATTCAAAAGGATGATGGGACCTGGGCAAGAGGTCACAAAGAGAAGGCTGATTAGGTTACGGGGTATCTCCAGGAAACTTTCCAACCGCTACCAAGACAAACTGTCAATGAAAATATAATACCAATTCACAAGCTGGATGATTTTGACGTACCACCAGTAACTCTCAAACAACTAAACGAAGAAGTGAAAAGTAACATGAATGCTAAGAAAGCCCCAGGGTATGACTTGATTACTTGCCAAATTATCAAAGCCCTACCAGACAAAGGATTTCGTAAGCTACAACACATAATCAATGCGACCCTTCGGTTAAAATATGTTCCGCATCAATGGAAAGTTGCAGAGGTAATCATGATACCAAAACCTGATAAACCACTTAACGATAAAAAATCATACAGGCCTATTTCTCTGCTGCCAATAATATCTAAACACGCAAGCATTCGATAAAGTTCGGCACAGTGGTCTGGAATACAAGCTGCATAGAGATCTGCCGAGACAATTCTACACCATACTAAGATCTTATTTATCCAATAGACATTTTCTAGTGAAATATGAGGATGAATACTCTGAGCTAAAGAAAATCTCTGCCGGTGTCCCGCAGGGGAGTGTATTAGGACCAATCCTGTATTTACTATATACAAGAGACATACCAACCACAAATGAAGAAACCATAGCCACCTTTGCAGATGACACAGCAATTATGGAAATTGGAAGTAATGTCGCCGATGCAACGAGCAAACTCCAGAGGATGACCAATGCAGTTTATAACTGGACAAAGCGTTGGCGAATCAAGCTTAATAAGACAAAATCCACGCATATTAACTTAACATATCAAAAGGATTACCATCTACCTATTAACTCGCGACACGTGCCACATGCAAATACAGCTAAATATCCTGACACGACCCTCGACACCAAGCTCAAGTGGAGAGAGCATGTCAAAAAGAAAACAGAAGAACTTAACATAAAGTTCAGAAAAATGTACTGGCTCATAGGTAGAGACTCTGAGCTTACAAATTCTGAAACCGATATGGAATTACGGTATACAACTCTGAGGATGTACCAAGCAAACGAACGCCAAAATGATACAGACGTTTCAAAACAAGGTTCTTCCTAGCATCGCAATGCTCCATGGCACATAAGAAATGAAAACCGTCACAGAGACCTTCGGATGGAATACATTAAAGATGAAATAAAAATGCATGCCACAAAACATGAAATAAGGCTCCATGAACATGGAAGACCCTTTATTCGCCATATGATAGATAACCCTATCGTTGAAAGAAGACTCCAAAGAACGAGGCCACTTGACCTAGTGAACTTACCAAATTAAAATTAGTAAATAGGTTTAATTAATTATGGGACTAGCCAGTGGGTTACATCCCAACTAAAGTGAATTGTACTAGAAACATAAAAATTTGTATTTGAAAGAAAAAATTGCTAGATGAGCGCAGTCTCAATCGCAATAAAAATAAAGCAAAAAAAAAAACAATATGGACTGAACGTAACCGAGCTTTGTTTGAAAATCTATTAAATTGACCGTTTAACTTCCATCAGTTGAAGCTTTATGACCCAACTATGGTAGGCAATTATCAACTTATATTGTTGATGGTACTAAGCAATCTTTACAGAGATGTTTTTGGATATCTAAGAGCTGATAACATTATATTTGAGAGTCGCGGTTCTCAGAAGTATTTTTTATGGTATGATTTATACCACCTGGTAGTCTATGAGTTGAAAATTTAGTTCATTGAGGATCTACCAAATCGAATTGCCGGATTTGATATAGTTTTTGACATTTCTATATGTTTATAGTGATATGTTTATACACATTAGTTAAAGATTGTTTATGCTTTATCTCGCGATTTAGCACCAGGGCAATATAGTAACGAACTATTAAGAAAGTAAACGTTTGCATAGACAAAAAGAATCGGCTACAAAAGAGGATTGAGATCCAGAGTCGAGTAGAGCTTTTAACTAGCAAATTTTGTTCATTAACCATGAATATATACTACTAAAGCTGTCGGAAATACAGCTTTAAGAAGAATTCAAGCTTTTAGTGAATTATAAGATGATTCGTTGAAAGAATTATAATTGTTACTAAGCGGAAGCTGTTGATGATGTTCAGTCTAAAAGACTATTATATTAATGGGTTTTCATCTTCTCTACGGTATCCCTGGCTGATCACTCCTTTATTCAAATGATATTCACATCTTAGGTACGATTTTTTATTACATAGTTGCCTATAGGTAGTAAATAAGCTCAATTTTGAGAGGATCAGCATATAGCAGCAAGTATAACAAATTTTTTAACAGAAATTATATGAAAACTTTCTCAGTTCGAATAAAATAATATTTACATAATCGCTTTGAATTCGAGATAATACGCAGATGCTTCTTTTTGAACATGTTCAACATTAACCTCAAAACTGTAGGAACTCTTATTTGAAACGATATGTATATATATATATATATATATATATATATATATATATATATATATATATATATATATATATATATATATATATATATATATATATATATATATATATATATATATATATATATATATATAGTGTCAACTACATCTCCTTTCTGTTTAGCACAGAATTTTAATCCTTGGCTTTTAAATCTGACTACCGCATGTTAGAGACCAATCGGCATGATTATTTGAGATAATAAGTTGTGCAAAGAGAACTTTCAGTATTTCAATTGAACAAAGAAGCTGCATTAGATGAAGCCGTCTTGTTCAAACAACATCAAAATCCAATCCTTGTGGCAAAACATTTTCAGTCAAATTACTACGTTGCAAGAAATTATAATTTTGGTACAATCCAAATCCTGTTTTGAATTTTAAGAGATTTGAAATAGGATTCAAATGATTGTATTGAATCAAATTTATAATTTCCTGCAACGTTGTAGCTTTAACTCTTATTTCTTGAGAACTTCCTCAATTGAATTGATATTGTAACACTTGTACTTGAGTAATACAAAGTATCAAACCTTATCGCCCAAGACAACCAATTTTAATCCATTCAGAACATTTGTTGAAAGCCAAGTTGTATTGTCGAAAGTAAGCAGAAACCATTGAGGAAATGAGGCAGTGATTTGTGCTTCCAAAGACGGGCTAGCAAACCTCATTATAAAATTTCTGTTTTTGTAATAAAGAAAGGCTGATAATGTTTATGCCATGTTACAGTTCTACCATTCAACAACTTGCATAATACATCGAATTCAACTTATTTATTTCTAGTTTTAGGTGACCTCAAAATTCAAAATCTCATCTTTAATTTTTATTTAAACGTCTGATATCAACGAAAGAGCTTCCATTCTCACTTCAAATCCTAATAATCAATAAACACACTGTAATATATCCTTACAACGTAAACATATTGATTAAGGATGAAAACCTCTGTGTTGACGTCGATGCGGTACTCGATAAATGGCGTGGACATTTCATTGCCCTATACTTAATGTTCCACATGCATCACAGCTGTATACTCTCAAATACAGACCAAGAGATGTTTATTGAATATCCATCCTATGAGAAATTCACCATGACCATGAAGAAACTAAAAAAAATCATTCACTGGGAGTTGATTGCATTAATTCAGAGCTCTTGGTATTCGGCGGCTTCGAAATGTAGTTATGCCTGAAGAATGGAAAATGGCCGCTTTATGCCTAATATTCAAGAAAGGTGATCGTTTGAAATGCGATAATTATCGCGGTACAGTTCTTCTTTGCACAGCATACAAGTTACATACGTCAAACATTATCTAGGGAAGAATTACTCCTCTGGTGGAGTATTTTATCTCTGGTTTTCGAGACCAAGACCTAATTGTTTTCAGTAGTGGTAACCGCACGTTTGAAGGAGTGATGAGATTCAAGATTCTTGGCTATTTCATTATTCACGATAATAGTGTGGGAGAAGATATCAAGGTTCACCTTATCGCTGGAAATCGGACTTTATATCCTCTACGGGCACTTTTGAAATCGAAATATCTTGCAAATGCGGATAAGATGAAATTGTACAGAGTGTTGATCAGACCCGTTGTCATATATAGATGTGATAGTTGGACCTTTTTTCTAACATTCTAGAGAAAAATCATACGTGTATATGGTCCAATACGCGATGTTGATGGTACATACCGAGTTCTTTTCAACCACTCCTAGATCAGGAATTTAATGCAAATTTCTGATATCGTGCATAGAATCAAAGGACAGCGAGTACGCTGGCTCGGTCACGTTTGGCGGGAGAACCGCCTTTCGGTAACCGAATGGGTCGCTGTTGGCGACGATGGCTCCATGGTGAAGAGAGCGATCTGGCATTTTCTAGTGGTATAACAACAATGTGAAGAGCTGGTTCGTGATGAAACCCGATGAAGTCAGATTATTGACACAGTACAGACCAATACTTCGGTGATGTGACCTGATTAAATTATACCATCCTATTATCTATACTAAGAATCGTGAAAATGGGCTGCAAAGAAGCCCTCCAAATTTCATATGCAATTCTACTTAAAATCATATCACATTGATTGATTGATTGATTGATAGGACTGTTGGACCAAGCGCTAGGCAAGATTCCCGGATAACGCCGGGCCTATTCCTACAGCCGTTTACATAAAACAATAGGTAAGGATGGGAAGGTATGTTAGTAAGGAGAGAACGACCCGGTTACAGACACCTGGCAAATCGTTTACTAAACTACTGTTAACTGACAACAACAAAACAATCACAATTTTAATCTACTAATCTGCAATCGCCAATCAGCATTCTCCAGTCCGCATTACCTATCTGCTCTGCTGTATTTTGCATAAAATTAAAACTAAATTAAAATTAAAGTTCTGAAATAAATGTATTAGTTAGTCGCTCAGGAATCTGTAATTAATTAATATTATTATCTGTTAATTAATTAATTTTATTATTTATTTCATCTCCCGCCCACACAAGTAACCTAATTAAAACATAAGTACAGAACTCTGAAAGAAAATTTATTAACTTATGGCTCAGGTATCTGAAACAATTTAATTAATATGGTATGATAGTTTAAGCCATCCATTACGATAATATTGCCATAATTCTGTAACATGCTTATCAGAGAAACAAATAGACTAAGGCGACAATCTTCAGCAGAACCATTTTCCTGTTACATAATACTTAAAATAATATAAACTGTTAGTAAAATCTATATCCTTTTCACATTACCATTGGTTATTATTATTATTTGGATAGGAAGGACATTTCTTATTCCATCATATGTATTTGAGTTACCTCAACAGTTGAAACTGGAGTATTTAGGTTAATTATCCTGGGGTCTTCTCATCATATGCTGCATATAAAGTTGCGTCCCTATATTTCGAAATCCACCACCATCTAACGCGAGGGCCAGTATTTATTTATTTTATGACCCGACAGCATTTCATATACATTCATTATGACGACCTAATAAACAGTCAATTCGTGTGTAGGGTAAATTATTTATATAAATAAATAATTGAATAAGTTAGTCATAACCTGCAACTTAGCTATAACGTAATAAAATTAAATCATCTACACAAATTCTAAAAATAAATTTACTAGATAGGCATCTGTAACTTAATTATTATTAATTTTATTCTTTACTTAAACTCAAGTCCGCACACCAATCATAGTTAAAGACAAATACAAAACTCTTATTTAATTAACTTACGGCTTCTGAATCTGTAACCATAAATTAAATTAATATGGTATACTAGATTAAGTACCCGTCAACCATTACGCTGATGATACCATAATATTAGAATATGTTTGTCAGAAAATGAAAATAAATCTCTGAAAACGTTTTACATTCCAAAATTATGCAACATCTTTTTTAAATAAAATAAACTTTCCTTGTCAACCCCCTCCAACTATAATCATATTTACACTTATGTAAATAATTAAAACCAAACTTTTCCATAATTTATTATTATTATTTTTATATTAATGGTCGTGATCAGGGATGTCACTTTATAAATAAAAAAACAAACAATTGGAATTAACTTGAAAAAAGCACCATTAAATCCAAATACTAAACTTAATACGAAGCTTAATAAATTTAAATAACGCATGGATAACCCACAGGCACGTATGCACGACACACAGGCAATAATACAGTCAGGGTTGCCACATCCATGCAGAAAGTATGGAGCAGAAGCGCCCCAAAAGTAGAGGAAATCGACACTCCCGGAGCGAACGCCATTCAAGCAAACAAAACACGATCCAAATTCCACCAAACATACATCTATTTGTAGCAAACAAACCCCACGAGAACCCAATTATAAGCATCCAAACTAAAACTCATTCAAAGCACCCTCAACAAAGGAACACCAACCTACAGATTAAAAAAAAGTGCAGACCTATCTCAACTGACATCCAATAAACCGGAATCTATCCAAACACCCCACATTCCGGCGAATCCTCCAGCTCCCATTCGCGTCTAAATCCCCACATGCCAACAGAGGCTCCTAGCCGCCACCGCAACTAGCTCAACCCTCATGCCCGTCCCACTCAAATCCAGCCCCGGAACTCCCCTCCCCCCTTAACCCCAGCAGTACCATGAGGCAAAAGACAAATTACCAGCTACAAATAATACCTACAAAAACCGCTTCCTCCAAAACACTCCTGCACAATCCCAGCCCACACCAGAATCAGGCGACATTTTCTAAAAATTCCGCCAAAACATCAAAAGCTCCCGACACTCTACAAAATTGAATGCCTCCAGAACACCACTACAAAAATGCTACAATCCCGCCGACACCCAAACATTCTAATAGTTCCAACTCCCCGCCACTAAAATAAAATCCCCGCCCGACCCGTCACAAACTTCCATTCTAAACAATCCTCAACCACAATCCCAAAATGTACCCCCGATATTGGAAGATACAGACTCGTACTGCATAAAATCTAAACACTCCTATCCTACAAAATCCCTGAGGATGTGTACACTTTCCTTATTACTTATGTGTCCCACACACGCACCCTTGTGCTGTACACACGTTAATTCTACTTAAAATCCTATCACATGTCATAAAAGACGGGTCACCTCATTAGTTCAGCATTCCAAAAGAAATTCATCAACATCACGAAATCGATACTCACTGCTTCACCTGTAGTCGTTTTTACGAATGAACCATTTGACCTATGGGGTAAAATAGAATTTATTCAGATTCTATTCTCACGTCGTTATCTCTTAACTAGCACGGATTTTAGATTTTTTTTTATAAATATATTTAGCTTTAATTGGGTGCAGGGCGGACTTTAAGACAATCCTAGCTCCTTGTTACTATCAGAGCTCCTGCACCCAACGCGCGTAAAGGTTGATAGCTTCAAGTAAAGGTTGATAGCTGCCTTAAACTTATGCATTTTATACTCCAACAGAAACTGAAAGCCGGATAACGAATTCCACTTCCTGGATGTTCGATGAATGAATACGCGCTTTGTACCTTCAGTTCGAGGTTTCGGTAGCTTCACCGTAAACCTATGTGCATTGACCGTTCCTGGTGCTACTCGCCCTGGCGTAACTAATGGTGGTATTTTCTCCTTTAATTCTGCAGAACATTTACCAATTATTAATCTATAGAACACGCAAAGTTCTGCAACATCTCTGCGGTGTTGTAGGCTGTCTAGATCTTTCGTAAGTCTGGAGTTTCGTATACTATTCGGATGGCACGCCGCTGAATTCTATCCAGCAACTGGAGTGCAGTGCCATATGCTCCACCCCAAACTTGACAGCAATATTCTATACACCGTCTAAAAAAGATTTTATATATCTGGAGAACCTGATGCGTTTTAAAAAACCGTCTGCATCTATTGAGGAACCCGAGTTTACGTGAAGCTGATTTGGCCAATGCGATAATGGGTTCATTCCGTTTTAAATTGATTGAATACTAAGCAGACAAATTGAGTCACAACCCACGAGTACTTGGCCTTTTACCACAAAAGAGTATTCGTTGGGACTTCTTTTACGCAAGAACGTGCATATTTGTGTTTCTTTCTCGTTAAATGTGACCAGATTTTTAACTCTCAAATATTGTACTAAAATCGGAATTAAGCGAAGTGACAACTTCCAGCCGTTTACCGTTTAACTCTGAAGGAGTAGGCTCGACCTCGAATGAAATAGAAGAGTGCAATGTTGCATCATCGGCAAAACTGTGGATAGGGTTCACAGTGCTATCCAACAAGTCATTAATGTATAACAAAAACAAAGTCGGTGACAAAACTGATCCCTGAGGGACTCCTGCATCTGGGGAGTATGTCGTTGATGATCTCCCATTTAGCACAACGTTGATCTTTCGGTCTTTGAGAAAGCTTTTTATCCACTTGATGGTCATCAAATCTAAGCCGTATGCCACAAGTTTAGAAATGAGATTGTCATGCCAAACCTTGTCAAAAGCCTTGGATATATCCAAAGCGATTGCAAAGGCTTCTCCATGGTGCTCAAGGGTGAGATTCCATTTGTTTGTTACAAACGTCAAAAAATCGGTTGTGGAGCGGCTTTCACGGAAGCCATATTGTTTATCTGAAATTATTTTATTAATCTCAAAATAATTCACCAGTTGTTGGTTAATGCATTTCTCAAAAACTTTAGCCACGGCTAACACAATTGATATTGGCCGGTAGTTTGAAGGGTTAGTTTTATCACAACCACGTTTAAGCACCGGTTGCACCAACGCACTCTTCCAGGCTTTCGGGTATTTACCTTGCTTAAAGGAAAGGAGAAAAATTTTAGTTAATATTGGAGCCAAGTCACTGACAAACCCCTTCAATATTCGAACAGGAATTCCGTCAGGTTCGGTGGCCTTATTTATGTCCATTGTCTTCAGGTTCTTGAAGACAATTTCCTCCGAGATGTTGACAGGATCCGTTTTGGTACCACAATACGGAATTGACGGAGTCGTAACTCCATCGGGGACAACTAAGGTCGAGTTCGAAGTGAAGACGTTTGCCAGTAAGTCGGCCTGCAAATATGGATCCACCACCAAAGCACCGTCTGCACATTTCAATGCTGAAATAGATGTTTTGGAAATATTGGCAACCGATGCGACCAATTAGTAAAAGTTACGATCGGAGATTTTCAACTCGGAAGCCTTAGCGGCTTTCTTGTTGTCAGCTCTTTTCGCTCCCTTCGCACAGATTTTTTTACAGATGTTACGTGTGGCCTTATATTCGACAAACGAAATTTCGTTGCGCTTACATTTCTTGTGAGCAGATTTATTTTGTCTGGCTGCTTTGGTGGCTTCTTTTGAAAAGATTTTAAAATTAGGATTGGGATTGGAAAAGAATGATGGGATATATTTATTCATTCCACGTAGAACGGTTTCGGTGAAATTGGAAACGGCGTCGTCTATTTGATTGTTATAAAAACAATGGCTCTCCCACGGGAAATGCTAAAAAAATGACCGTAAAACATCATTGTCAGCCTCGTTAAAATGCCATAGACGCATTGGCTGCTATCTAAATTCTGGTGGTGTTGCGACAGAAATTTTTACTGTTATCAGGTTGTGGTCAGAATTTCCAATTCCAGCCTAGACACGCGCTTCCATGGAATGCGGAATTGTTGTTAGACAAAGATCCAGAATATGACTGCTTATAGAATTTTGACATTCAAATGTGGAATCCCTAACAATCTGCGTATAGGTCATGCGAAACAGCAAGCCACTCCGTCTGACGCTTAGCACAGTTCGTATTTTGGTGATTCAACCATTCTTTATGGTGGGCATTAAAGTCACCAACCATAATTAATTCGCAGTAGGGATGTTGATTGTGAATGTCATCACATTTGTCTGACAAAACTTCGAAGAAATTCATGGTTTCTGAATCCGTTTGATTGGGGGATCTATATAAACTAATTAAAAAAAGGGTTTTATTAGGGATGGATATTTTAAGTACAATAGTTTGAGCGGTCTTTGAGAAAATTTCGTACTTCTGATGTCGAGCGTACGGTATGTAGTCTTTAATGAATATGCACACTCCGCGTTGCAACTCGAATGCTTGTTCGAACTTGTAGCACTTGAAGTACAATTCGTTCTCGTAGATGTTATGAGGTACTTTTGTTTCCGTTAGCACTAATATGTCGGGCCTGCGTGATTCGAGATGTTGATGTGCGCAGTTTTTATTAGTCATGAGTCCACGGAAATTGGCAAAATGGATGGTAAGGCTATCAATATTATCTTTACGAGGATTATGCCTCGCCCCGCGATCCGAAGAGGCATTTTTCGGGGATTTTTTAATTTCTATAATCATTGTAAAAAAAACATTTTTGTGCGCAAAAATGCGTAGAACCGAAAATTTTCGCTATGATAAAGCTGAGAGTATGTAGTAAAGGTCATTTCATCTGAATTGGAATAGAGTTATGGTCCTCCAATACCATCGGATTGTTGTATAGTGAACAAAAAGTAGACCGCAACACGTTCCTGCTTCTTAACAATAGTGAGGGAAATTGATATTTCCCACCAACTAGTTATTAATTTAATGGCTGGAAGGTACATTCATTGTGCAACGCACTATTCTCCTAGAGTTTTCAAATAATTTCCAATGTGTTCGACTATAATTTAATGTGTTAGTTGAGTATAAAGTGCATTAGAACATCTGGTCTTAAAAAGGATTGTAGTTCTAATTTATGATTTCTTTCTTCTTAGATAGCTCATAGTTGTAAAACAAGTCACAACTCTAGTCTATGTTGCTCTTCTTCGATAATGGGTCTCAGTCACAATAATTGTGGCAAAAATACCACCCTTTAGAATTTCATGCCACATGTGGTATGCTAAACAAAATAACGAAAACTGAAATAACTCGAATACCAGTATCGTTCATTTCTAAATGTAACCTAAATTTAATGGACAAAATTCCAAACCGTCGACTCACAAAACTATTTTTGTATATATCGTATAAAATATGATATCTTAAGCAATTCAAATTTATGTGACGTATATTTCTTGTAACTAATCTCGTATTGTTATCAATATGTCAAATATTATTACACCATCACTCAACATATAGTATTGAAATATTAAATTACCCCAGTGGCACTATGGCATGGTGTTAATGAACTGTTAGATCTTAAATAGACAAGACAAAACGTTGAAATATGAACGCGTCTGTTATTATAAAGCGACAAACCCACTATATATATATTTTATATATGTACAAGAACAATGATGCGAGCATATGTGATTTGCATTCCATTCCGCGCGTGTTTATTGTATATACATATATGAAAACCTATCGAGGACACTTTATATGCAAAGCACACAATTTTTAATCATTTTAATTGTTGATCAAGCATTAATTTAACATACACGGTCGTGATGCATACTGTCATTTCGATATTATGTTACTCGAATTTTTATATATAATTCAACAATAATCGATTAATTGTTTAACACACATCAAGCTTTGATTTGTTTGTGTGTCATAAAATCATAAATGTGTAACATAAACCATATATATGAACATACATATATACAATGTATATGTAAACATACATACAAAGATAAGTGACTTATAGTTCTTGAATTATATGCCGTGTTTAGACGACAAAATTTATTGTAAACAAATCAAGTTGGGTTACAATACATATATAGGACAGATAATCACCAACCAACAAAACCGCAATCTACAAAACCCTTAAACGTTATACATGTATATATATATATACTCGTATGTAAACAATAAACATACAAACATTACGACATGATAACACAAAAGAGTCGAGTTAAAAGTGATTTAAATTGCTGAAGAGAGGTTCAAATTACTTGTTTATCTAGGACGTGGATACCATACATATACTCGAATCGTATATAGATGTTTTCTTATCAACTCGAAATAAAAAAAAAATTATATCTTAGTATTTTCCGTATGGTAAACAATACAATAACGTACCCCAAAACAAGCACCACCACCACCAACAACAACAACAACAGAAAAGGATGAAGAACAATATAATAAGAAATTATGATGTTGCTCTTATCAGGCATTTCTATACGTAGTCATTAGGTTGAATAATCATTTTAATTGTTGAATAGATAAACACACAAAAAGGCATTTTGAGCTGATTTCAAACATCAAAGGACTTATACTAAACATGATATTTAATTCAATTATATGAGCTGGGGATAAGAAAGGATATCAATTAATTAGGATCTGAGCAGCCTTTTGTTTGATTCAACGAAAAAATGTTAACTTTCTTATGTACCATACATAATTAATTTTTATTTATTGTTAAATCGAAAGTGATTACATCAATACAAAAGAGTTCCCATTATATGGCGAAATTTCAAAACAATGATAAAAATAATGATCCCACATATATATCTGTATGTACTACTCTCATTATATTTCCCACCAATTGCGTTCCATACATATTATAGATAAACGAACATACATAGGAATCATTCATACATCAATCAACAGATCTAATTAAAAATTAATAAAAAATAAAAGTACAATTGCGAAAAGTTAAAGTCTCTTCGTGAGATGGATGTGCTTCAGATTTTGATGTAACGATTCTATGAATTATTTATAAGGTTGGATTACGAGGTGACTTAGGTAATGAAAGTTAAAATATTTTGCGATTAAGATCATTCAACTCAGTAAGAGAATTTCTTCTGCAATTTAAAATTATAATACTAACGTATAACCATTACTTAACGTAATAGTATATTATTACCTACCACTGATTATAGCTTACACCAGTAACGAGAGTCGCATTCTGAACTCAGTGACGTTTTGATAATTATTCCATACTCGCATATGGAAGTAACATGCAAAAAATTATTACTTCCATTAGGTTTATGCTTATAACCTCTTAAATTGTTTAATGCAAAATGAGCAGCAGGGATCGGACAATATTTAAAAAAAACTTTAAACTAATTATATTGTTATTCTAGAGTGCCAAGAAATTCAAGAAATTTTGATTTAAACGTATCGGCAGATCTAAAACTACTAAATGGAACTGAATGGAACAGGAATACCTCGAACAAAAGAATTTCGAGCAGGCAGAATCAATATTTCTGCTATCGTATGTTGTATAAGATAGCAGAAAAAATCCAGCAGAAAAAATATTTTTTCTACTCACTACTAGAGGTACAACAATCGCTAAAGAGATTTTTTCTGCTGTCATTTTTGAAACCAGCAGAATTTTTCTGTAATATTTAAATTATCATCAATATTAAAAAAAATATATTTAAGGTTTCACATAAAATCTTTAAATTCTCATATTACATCCGAAGATGAAGTCTTGGTCAGAGCACCTCCAGATTTTTTAAAAATTTTGCTCCATCCATTCAAAAAATTCTGGAGGTGCTCTGACCCAGACGATTATCCTCAAACTTCATCTTCGGATGTAAACGGTGGTTAAATTTTAAGGGCCGACGTTGAATGTGAACCACACCGAAACGTCAAGTTTTTTTTAGCATTTAATTTGACATTTATCAATTTCAGACTAACTCAATTTCAACCATGGGAAGATACACAATCGAGCAACGCGTTAAAGTTATTCAGGCATATTATGAAAATTATAAATATTATATTTTAAAACACCAGTGCATGCTCGTACATTTCGTACTACAGAAAATATTGCTGCTGTTCGCGATAGTGTGACTGAAGAGCCGTCCACCTCAAATCGTCGTCGTGCCCAACAATTGCACCTCTCACGCAAGTCGTTGATGGACATTATGTATAAAGACTTGCATTTACACGATTATAAGGTGCAATTGACTCAAGAACTAAAGCCTCTTGACCATTTCAAACGTCGTCAGAATGGTGGCAAGAAATGGCAACAGTGGATGATCGATTTTCGAAGAAAATCATCTTCAGTGATGAGGCACATTTTCACCTCAGTGGATTCGTCAATAAGCAGAATTGCCGCATTTGGGCGAATCATAATCCAAGAGTGATTGTCGAAAAACTAATGCACCCACAAAGAGTGACTGTTTGGTGCGGTTTAGACCGGTCAGGCAGTTACTGCGAATGGTGTTCGATATTGTGAGGTGATACCGAACTTTTTATGGCCCGAATTAAAAGATATGGATGTGAACGATATGAGGTTGCAAGAGGACGGTGTCACTTGCCACACAGCTAACGAAGCAATGGTTCTTTTGTGCGACAAATTCAATGGCCATGTTATCTAACGTGGTGGCGATGTCCATTGACCGCCAAGATCATGAGATTTGACAACGTTGGACTTCTTCCTTTGAGGTTACTTGAAAGAAAAGGTGTACGTCGATAAGCCAGCAACAAGAGCTAAGGGAAGAGATAATTCGGCACATTAACCGTGAAGATGTGTCGTGGAGGTGGGCCATTTGGCCGATATTTTGTTCCATACATAATTGAACCATACCATATTATTATTATAAAAAGAATTGACAATAATTTCCTAAATACTTTGTGTTGTATTCAAAATCAACATTGGCCTTTAAAATTTTACCATCCTTCATTATGACCTAAGCTATCAGTAAATCATAATGGCATATTGGTTACTCGGGGCTCCATCCATAGCTCACAGTGAAAAAACTGATTTTTATGTATGGGCCAAAACTTCGAGAAATTCTGGAGGTGCTTTGACCCAGACGATTATTCTAAAACTTCATCTTCGGATGTATTATGACTTAAGCTATCAAAACATCATGATGAAATATTGGTTACTCATCCATTCCTCAATATTTAAGGTTTCACCCTTTATGTAAAACCTTAAATATATTTTTTTTAAATTGATACAAAGTTACAGAAAATTTTTAAATTTCCTTTTTTTTAAACTGACTCTCCGTAAACCGTACCACTTTATACAGTCAACTAAGTAATCCAAATATCTTTCTACTAACTTTAACGAAATGGTCACCCCACGTTAGAGTTTTGTTAAACTATCCCCAAATCACTAACAGTATAGTTAAAAACGAAATGAGTGAGCCACTAAGATTAATACAGGGTGGAGCAAAAATCCTGCTTCCATTTTGATTGCCTATAACTTTGTTCAAAGAAAAGGTTTGGTTTTCATAAAAAGTTTATTTGGTCTTTACATTTTTTTTCGTTATGATTAGAAAACTATATCGGCTAAATGGTGACCGCGTTTCACTATGCAACTTTCGGCTCTTTATAAGGCAATTTTTAATGACATCCTGCAACATCCCAGGCTGACCTGCGTTTAGGGCTTATTCACATAAACTTTTGATTCCACGTAAGAAAAAGTCTGGTGCTGTTACATCCGGATATCTGGCTGGCCATGCTAAATCGCCATTTCGCGAAATTAGTCTTCGTGGAAAATCCTCATTAAATAATGAGGCACACACAGCCCGTTCAACAAGGCTGCGTGTGCCCCATTCTGCTGACATCCCATTTCAGTCCTTGCTCTTCCATTTCAGGCACAAGAAAATTTTGAATCATGCCTTGATACCGTTCGGCAGTAACAGTAACTTCAACATCTTGGTCATTTTCAAAAAAATAGGGACCAATGATGCTTCCAGCATGAATACCACACCATACAGTTGTTTTAAGTGGATGCAATGATGTTTGATGAATTACTTGAGGATTCTGTGTTCTGTTTATTGACGTGGCCACGGAGATGAAAATAGGCTTTATCGCTCATTATCAATTTCGACGAAAAATCTTTAATTTCACCAGACAGCCTTAGGATTGCATTACTGTACTCAACTCGTTGATCAGGAGCCACGTTTTCAGCGTTATGAGACGTCCGTTGTCTTCTAGAACGAGGTATGTTTTCTGTCGTACCGTACTGTCGAAAATTCGCATGTAAACGAAAAATTGTGGTTTTGTGAGGCACTGGACAATAAGGATATTTTTGAACCAATTTCCGATGAGTGGCAATAATGGAACATTTTTTTTCATTGAATATACTCACTATATCTGCTCGTTCTTGTGGCGTGTATTTATACATTATAAACTTGGGGCGAATACACAACACAATGGTTAAAGCGAAACTGAGCAAAACGGCACATAACCAAGATCTAACGACTTTTTGTAGGTATTAATAGATTGCGATTTACTAGTTAAGACGAGCACATTCGAAATCGATCAATTATATATTCTGTCTAAAACTTTGTTAACCAAAAAATATTACTAGCAACAGAATGCTGATCGAACTTACTACTTCTATAAATTTGGACATAATCAGCGAAAATGTGAAATGAACAATGATGAAATGAGGATTCTATGTCATTAATGTACATAGCAAATAATAAAGGACCGAGTACTGAACCTTGAGGAACACCTGAAGTAATTGGAAGGAAATTAGAACAACAACTACAAAAAAAACTGCCTGTGAACGATCTGATAAATAATTTATAACTAATCTAGCTGCTGAAAGTGAAAATTTAAATTGTGCGATAAGCTTGTTATAGAGAATGTTGTGATACAAAGACAAAGGCCTTTGAAAATCTAATTCGTGCCATAGAACTTTCTAAACCCAGATTGAAAGACATTGAGTAAAGTATTATTAATTATATAAAGATGGTTCTGCTGTTACTCCTCAAAGGAAATACAACACTCTTCAGATATAAGATCAACAATAGGACCAACCAAAGTTGGAGTTTATAAATTCGAGCTAATAAAAATTCGAAAATAAAAATTAATTTTACGTCAGCTTTGAAATCAAAACTACAATTATTTCCTGCTTAGACCTAGATTTCGAATATTGAGCCAAAACATCTTGAGTGGAAGAGAAGGATTTAATTTATCCTGGAAAAGACTACTTTTGGCTTCCCTAATCAATCTTACTACCCTAGACATCCATGGAGGACATTTTAGGTTATCACTGCGCAAAATATTCAAATACATTCGAGAGAACAAACTATCCTGTAGTATATCGAAGTTGAAGTCACCTGAAATGAATATTTCATCATACTGGCAGGTGAGATAGTTCAATATCTAGTAGGGATTTTTTAAATTGTGTATAACAACTCTTGCTTTTTATGGGTGGGTTGTACATAGTTCCAAATAAATATCTACGTTTATTAAGAAAAATACAAACAAATAAGAACTCTAAACCTAACATTTGAGAAATAGAAGGTGGTATGTTTACAGGTTTATACGACATGTGTTTACCTATAAAGATACCCCGCCCATCATGGGATATCTAGTTAGGCTGGGGAAACCACCCTATCTTTCCTAACTAAATTAAATCCTTCAATGTCTAGAACTGAGTCTGAGACATTGGAGGACAAACAGGTTTCGAAAAAGCCAAGAATGTCAACTGGTGAAGAGATTGAGATCTACAGGTAACCATAGATCGCAAAACCACGCGGGGTATAGACATATTCAATGACATGGTGTGAAAAAAAATAACAATATTTAAAATTTATAAACTTTAATAATGAAATTTCGAATCCGGGCCAAAAACATTAAGAAGATTAGTTCCATATTCATGATATAAATATAACCGAAAGAGTACTCAATGTTTCTTCTTACCAAGTAGAGTTAATCTAGACTCTAGAGCATATATATACTGCTTCAACAAAACCAATTGTACCTCATAAAACATGTTAGAACAATATAGAACAATTATTAGTGCCACTACAGAACACTGTCCCACTGACAACAAACTCCTTCGCAAAAGATAACAATCAAAGCTGACAGGATACAAAGGAGAAGGAAATTAGAATGCAATTTTTGGGGGCATTTCTTACAAGATTTGCCTTTCGTCATTATATACGTTATGGTATGGAACAGGAAACTATTAACAGCATTTCTCGATATATCCTTTCTGTAATCTGTATATTGAACATTTTGTAATTGGCTATCCTTCTAAATCTAAATTAATCGGCTTAAACGATACTGAACTCATCTAAACTGAGACTTTTTGAACCGTTTTAATATAAATTGGTTCATATTATAGGAAGTCAGAGCAATCCGATATCTGTTAACTTTTACCTCATAGCCGATGCAATGAGAAATAAAAATGTTGGCTATCGCACACTTAGACCGGCGACGAACCGTTTTGTTACCCACTTTATGTACGACTATAGGTCCGATTTACGTATAACCATCTGTTCATTGCATATAGCTCCATGCATATAGCTCTATAGTACCGACATGGATGGTCTAAGTTTTACAAACTCAACAGGGGATCCAGATGTGTTCATTTCCACCACCGATTGCACCTCCCAAACGATCGATGGGGAAAAATCTCATCCTACCCCTATCGGGATTTGAACCCGGTACTCCACGATCCAACTGCCTCAGCTTTAACCATAATCACATCCAAATCATATAATATACCGGCAATCCAATCAAGTGCTTGTATGGGAGTATGCTTTCTATGTAAATAGATGAAGTACAACGGAGTGAAAGACATACGTTCTCTGTCATTAACTTCCAATATACAAAACTGAACATAATCACCAAAATTGATAAGAATCGTGCAAATTATGTCGACATGGCACGGACAAACAGACCGGCCTGTAAAACCTAGATAAAGACAAATATAGTGAATGATGTTCTGTAAAATTCTGGTTTCAACTGAAAATCATTCTTGCGAAATCATTTCTAATAGAGATTATTACTAAAGAAATTCTAACACATTGAACTTCGATCATGCGAGAAAAATCTTATTTGCTTGGTAAATGAGATTGATATCTGCCAATTATATCAATATCGTTTTAGTTACTTTCTTTTGTAAAACTATATATAATAGTGCTCACCTTACACAGAATCGAAAGGTGAAACTGTCATACTGGCCACTGAAAAATGTTTGAATGACTGACTGTTTAGATTTTTGTATTGCAAAAGGAGAAGAAGCCAAATCGCTCACTACGGCGTAGCGTAATAACCGCCGACAGCGATGCTCAGATTACCAAAGCTATTATAAAACAACAATGTAACTGACAAATGTGTGTAGCCCAATAAGAAACCCAACTCCTAAGATTTCCAACGTCATCTTCACTGTGTTACATGGTATCTACATTTTCCTCATCACATTTCTTGGAGGACAACGAATTTCAGCAGATACTCTTTCATACATGAGATAAGGCCGTCAAATGCGCCAGCATTTCTGTGACTGCACGTTCCACTTGCTGATTCTTAATCTCGTGTCTGGTGGAATCCGATTTTATTCTTTTTGTTGACATTTTCAACAGTCTAGGTTCTTTTTAACGATGAGGGTCATCAGCCTAGCGAAACAACCAAATTTAGTCGAGGCGACTACGACAAAGTCTGGTTACTGTAGTGGTATTCTATCGATATAATGTTTCGTGCGGGGAAATTACGAAAATTTCTATTTGCATGATCATTTGAGAATACTATTTAAAGATTAGCTGCTGTTGGTAGTCATCGATTCCCTCACAGAAGGTTATATATAGCCATTAAACCACCCGTATAATTACTCCGCTTCAGTGCTATTGGCCCTAATGAAAAGTACAATTCTCTTCTTTGTTTAGTACCTATAGTACGCATTTCAACCAAAACAAAGTGTTTGATAGATTCCGTACGTCACCTCGTAAGGTGAGTGAAATACATTGACAAAGTTGATCTTCTCGCGGTTAGTTATATATATATATATATATATATATATATATATATATATATATATATATATATATATATATATATATATATATATATATATATATATATATATGTATATATATATATATATATATATATATATATATACATATATATTTATATATACATGATTATCATGTTTTAACCTTCAACAGTGGAATGCAATCTTTGCGACCCCGTTCGCATCCACTGCAAATTCGTCATTACATTGTAACATGCAGAATACAATGATCGTTACGCCACAATAAATTTTAAGTGAGCCAAATCAGATCATATTTGTCATAATAACTGAATGATACGTATTGATCTAAATATTTCTTTAATTTGGATGTCAAATGTGATATGATCTTAATGACTTGAGGGTCGTGAAATGACACAAGCGAATCAAGTCGCTAATAGCAGGTGGCTGTTAAGATTGGTTAATAATTAGAATAACGCGATCATTGACTCAATATCTCAATATAATAACATACCTGGCGAATAAATCTTAAAGAAATCGATAATGCAACAAACAGTGAAATATTTTTTACCAACAACTAAGTTTATTTATATCGTGATGACAATCAAACTATTTTACAAATAATATCTTAAATTAGTAAAATCGTATTTTAATCGCCTGGCCGCAGCTGAACATGAGCTACAACATAACACACTCATCGAATGAGGCAAAGCGAAAATTTATCAAAACTACAATGAATCATCTGACTATATCAATCTTTTTCTTTGACTACCCAGTGAAACGCATATTGATAATTAGATATAAGATTATATTTAAGCATGACAATCTTAAAATTCTTGACAAACTATAATACTCTTATAAGACTCAATTATTCGCTTCACCGCTTTGCTGTTTCAATTCAACATGAAACTGGCAATAAATCCTATAATTAACCCATTTTATTTCGGTGAATTATAATAATTGTACATGTATCCAAATAAATTTGAGATCACTGACCGGAAATACATCATCAACATAGCTCAAACCCGTTAATTGAAATAAAAAGATTAATCTGTGCAAAAAACCCAGCGCCATATGAACGATATATCTACACAACTTAAGTTAAACGATTATTTAATTATTAATCATATCAAAATATTATATAAACCTCCACAAGTATAGTCGATTTCAGAAAAGATCACTCATTTGCGTTCGACGATCGAACGAAAATATTCTCTCTAACATTCCATTTAATTTTTTAAAACCTTACAAAGTTACAACAACCGGAGTGAGTGATTTAATTTAATAGAAAAAAAAAGAGAAACGACTACAATACGAAAAACAAAAACACACACACTTCTCGTTCTCGTAAATTTTGTTTTGATTCTTTTATTTCGTTGTATACATAGTTTAGTCTTGCTTTAGATCGTGCACTGTACTGACGTACAATTATTTCATATTAATTACGAATAATAGTGTATATGGTGTTAACCTAACTTAATTACAAATTAATCGTGAATATAATATTAGTTAATGGTGGGTGAAAAATAAATATTTATTATAAGTGATTATTACAATATAGTGAAAAATTATAGTACATATAGTGATTAGTGATCAAATATATTATATAAGGATTTTCACAAGGATAAGAGTATAAATAAATATTTGGAATACACCAGACGATCGAGATTCATTTAATTAATACAAAATTGTAAGTAATTTTCTCTTAATTATTTTAATTTACACATATGGGATTTATATAGTAGCGAGAGTTAATTAGAGTGAAAGTTATAAAATTATAATTATTTACTTATAGTAAAAGAATAATTTATTTTATATCTCTCTTCTAAATATTTCAAAGAAGATCGTTAATTATTAGATTCGAAAAAGTAGATCAATCATAAGATGTTATAAAGATTTCCCGCGATCATTATCGAAAATTTATTTTTAATTATTACTAATATACTGTTTTATATATTTGATCGCGATCGTAAAAATATTTTATATTCTTACGGATTACTCAACCTTCTTGGTATATTAGTGCGCATGGCAATAGTGTCACTTTATATACATAAATTCTTGGAATTTCCACTTAGCGTTTTTACTAAGCTTAAATAACATTACTTTGATTCATCATATATAATTGCAATATGTATCCGACCAGAGTTGAAATAATCTTGGGTTCATACCGCAGACAATGTAAATAGTTCAAATTGTATGATCTTGTACCTTTGGACATTTCAAGGTTATTTTACACTAATATCTTAATCATGACTTTGTATAAATCTTTGTACAGTAGCGTTTCGCAAATTATATATTTAATCGATATAATAAAATTATATTTGCTCATCTCTTTTTCCATATAAGTTTTAATGAGTCAAAAAATTACTTTACGTAATGATCAATGCAAATCAATAACAAGTTAATGTAAATTCCAATAATAAAACAAAGTGTAAATTGTTTGTATATGACATTCACAAAAATGACAAAAATGTGGTATTTCTTGGAAACCGCGTTACTTAACTGCTTAGGTAGCTGGAAATTTACGTTCACTATATATAAAACGTTGTTTTCAGGTCACTGTGTAAAAAATAAACTTAATTTTTCCAATAAAATTTTAATCGCATATACATAAATAATTGCTTGCCAATCACCATGATATGATCGACGAATATCAATGATCTTTGTAAATCGTTTGATATTCTAATGATCTCCTCTGTCGTTGTGTTTGATTCATTTTGCTTTGTATTTTGGGTTTTTATTGTTACGGGAAGCACATACACAAATTTATTTAAATTTCTTTTCTATCTTTTATTCGTTGCTGCAAAAATATCATTTTGAATAATAAGAAGTCATCATACTTAATAATGTTCATAATTTTTAATGAAAAACGGAAATCATCTGACAATGAATAAATTTTTATTTTACACACACCCAAGGTATGTGAGGTACATACGTAACCAAAAACCTTTATCGCATATGTGAATAGCCTTGGGCAAGGTAACATCTATTTATATAATGTGCACCATTTGTGATTGATGGCGTATTTATTCAAATCGATGGGAATTCGAAAAGGGCTTATTTCTCATATCGTGAAAATAAATTAAGCAATATACTAAAACATTATGAATATTAAAAGCAGAACAGTAGACATTCGTTTGTTTCACAAAATTCAAATTTTAACCGGTACAGTTTGCCATGAGAAAAACCAAAAAGCAAACTAAACAAATAAATTGAATTCCGATTGTGTGTGTTCAAACATGATAAAAACAAATTTAGTTTGTTCGAGAAATTCTTATCGGTAAGATGTATTTGAATTAATAAACTAATTGTATATAATCAAAATGTAAATATTGTCTATTTAAGTATTGAATAAATAAAATTGAACTTAAACTGTATTTTATTATGATTTCGATTGAAAAAAGTGAAATTTGTTTTCTGTTTATCAGATTAAAAAGTACAAGTGTGCATTGTATTGTCCAATTTTGGTACATACGAGTACGAGTATACACACTTGGTTTTCACTTTTTTCAATAGTTTACAAAACAAACAAGCCAAATCGAATTACAACAAATTAAAATTGTCAATGTTTAATTAGATTTTTGTCTTGGCTAACCGTTTAATTACGATAAATTACTTGTCTAATGAACTATATACTCTGAATCAGAGTGGAACCGTTTATACATATACGAGTAGTTATACTGGGAAGTGATTGTCTTAATTATGTATACATTTTGGTATGTCTGCAAAGTGTATGAGCATTCCTATATAGACAAATGAATTGTATTTGAAAGGGTCATCCACTCTAATATAAGTATTCATTAAGTCAACTTATATACAAAATACAAACAATAGACTTTTTTTGTCTTTTGTACGACATTTTTAAATTTTTGTATATTCAAACATATGTTATTCAATATGCAGAATGAAAAATGATACCAATATGTCGTCGTATTTTTGTTACAAACAATTTATAATAATAATATTTTAAATAAAAGCAAATTTATTAAAAAATATATATGTATGTATATAAATTTTGATGGTGTCACTCTCAATCCATCACAACGAAGGTTAAATAAATTAATTTACTAAAAATTGTTATTATAAATATATATTTGGGTTATACTTATGTATATAAATAATATTTTCAATTACACTTAATTAAAATAAACCATATTTGGTTTAAATTAAGTACTTGTCCGACACAAAACTAAACAAGTGTATAAAGTAGTTGACAAGGTATATATTATATACAATTAGCAATGGTTTTGTGTGGGACACACCAGTCATTTGAAAGTATAACTAATTTGATGTAGTTAGTAAGTTAAAACAATAGAAATCATGTTCTACGCGTTAATAATTCAACCCGATCAATTGATCTCAATTTACTTTCACTTCTAAATTATTAATTAAATTTTTCTGAATCTATCTAAAATATTGTATATCTGTACATTTTAAACGCGTATATAATCGAGTTTGTCTTTTGTTCATGATCATAAATTAATATTAATTAACTCTTATAAATACGATCTTCTAAGAATTATATTTATAAATTCTTGTGTATATACATATGTAAAAAAATTTATGATCGCAACCTACAAATAAAAATTAAAATATATTTGATAATCATTTCGACCTACGTTTTAATCTTGCCAGTAAGTGTGACGATCGTATACCGATCAATAAATTTCTAATCAGATTGTAGGTGTTAAACAATTTAAACCATTTATGGATGTTTTTATAAAATTTCGAAGATCATCATATTTTTTTTTAAGTACAATGATCGTCATTCTTGATCGTGTAAAGAATATTAAATCTTTAAAATGTCAATTTTGCAATACATATGTATAATATACATAAGACAAAGTTTTATAAACCATATTGTTCTCATTTTTTAAATTTTTCAACCATAACTTTTGATCGTTACATTTGACTGATCGTATTTCTTTCCATTTTTTTTTTCGTCTTTTTTTTGAAAAAACAGAGTTGAATACAAAAACTATATACGATTGTATTGTCTTAAATCAACGACTTAAGAAGTATAATAATATTATTATTTTTTCAATAGAGTGTTGATGATGGATATAATGGGCATGATCGAATGACATGTGTTTCGAAAATATATAAACGTACGTATACGAGTGTTAATGACATTTTATTTATTATTCGATTAGTGAAACGGAAATAAATTTTATTTTATTATAAACGAAATATATCTTATTCTATATAAGAATTAGTGTTTTGATTATGGTCATTAAAGGGTGAAATAATCTTAATCAATATATACACACAACATAGAACACAATATAAAATATTTTTTGGTTAAAATCTTTTTCCGTCCGCTTTCTAGAATTCATTAAAATCATAAATACAATAAAGTATGTACAAAGCGGAAATGATGGAAATTTGTAAGTTTTTCTTTTGTTCGCGTTAATATATAACCTCAAAACTTTAAACCGATCTTCACAAACGAAACATCAAAGTTAATCGCAATTCATTTTATCATATTTTGTACTAGATGGCCGTAATTAAAATTTTCAGGTTGAGTTAAATTCGATATGCTTCAGAAATTGTGCACATACATAGATTATAAGCTTATTCTGCTTTATCTTAGATTTTTGCCCCGTTCCTATTGGCTATGCGTGACAAAGTAAAAATAGCAAACTACTCAATATTTTTCTTTTGTTTGTTTGGCAATTCATGCTCAATACCAAGACCATGGTGAAAATATTTATAGAAATTGGAAAAACATGATACAATTTAATTGGTATTTCCTTTATAGTTGCTGTATTGCACACACATGTGCAGAATCCATTTATGTATATGATTTTATGCCCTTAAACGATTATAAGGAAGTTAATTGAAATACAATGACTTTGTTTAATCAATAACGCCATGTTTTTTGTGCGATAAGTATTTGCAATATACATACTACTTAAATGATTCAGAAAACAAAATTATCAACTGTATGCACAAGTAAAGGGTTATGATTATTTATAAATATTTCTAAGAAAAATTTCTAATACGAAACAAAGTGATTTATAATGCAATCGTGTTTCTAAACAGATATAAGAGAGTAGGAGTCAAAAACTATATAGAAAGTACAATAATATTAGATTTCAATCAAACCTCACCCAATACGCTCGTATATAGAGTCGACGACTGAGGGAGTCGCATCAAGGTTAATTTAATAAATTTATACTGTATAGTGTTTATAAAAGGGGTCATTCTAATCAAAAATCAATTGAGCGGACACAAGTCAATTAAATTATATTCATATAACGCGTGTTATTTCGCGATATAACTGTGTTATATGCAAATTAAAATGAACCTTAATTTCCGTTTGCGCATTGTAGCTCGTATATAAATTAAGTCACTTATATATACTAGATTCATTTTGAATTCCTAGTACAAAATGTATTTAAACCGCATCAAGACCACACAAACCTCGTACTTTTGATTGATTTGTCTGTATACTAACCGAAATATGGGTCGTAAATTTTACAAGTACCTGTCATGTTCGATTTAATTATATACAAAATCGTCAGCTTAAGAGCACGAGGATAATCGTACAGGTGTTTTTGTCGGTTTCGTTTGTAATGTGTCGGGTCTTTACGGACTGTATAATTTAGGGGTGAGAACAAATTATAGACATTTTGAACAAAATGCGGGTGGAATTAGTTTAGAATTATTATCATAAGTTTAGGCTACCAACATGTCATCTGTATACTATTTTTCCGGATTTTAGGATGAGCATATTTAGGTTCGATATTAATATAATAACTCAGGTTCAATGATACAAAGATACTTGATAAAAGCGCGACGCCATTAGAATTTCACCTGAAACAAACGTGGTTAAGGTATTTGTGATAAAATTATGATAATATTAATAAAAGTTCAACATTTGGAGTATTTGTTAGTTAACAACCAAATTATACTTATCGTTATCAGTATGCTCAACGTAAGTTTGTTTTTTCGCACTCTTATATTATATAACACTGTGTTTTACGTCACAAAGCTATAATTTGCTTGTTATCTACAATGTACTTCAAAAAATTACTTAAAAATTCAAAAGCCAACATACACATTAATAAGTACTATCAAGGTTAGTAAATTTGAAAACTATCGAGCACAGCGATTATTTGTTTTTTCCTCAGTCTCTGGGCGTCCAGTTCTAAATCTTGATTCGGAGAAATGTGACAATGACAGCATGAACTGTAGTTTTTAGCCATAATTAGAACTCTCCAATATACCTAATCTGTTTGTACTGGCCATTTATTGTTAACCAACCAAGTAGCTGATAGAAAGTCAAATATTGTATATTTTTGCAGGGTTTTCACTAGTCAGATGTTATAGACGAAAGTCAATTTCAAACTATAGTATGATGAAGTAGATTTTAGGTAGAAACCACAATAAATAACATCCACTCAATTTTATTACAAAGCAAAGCACAATTGATCTTTCTTTTAAATGATCCAAACGACACTTTAAAATTCATCTCAACATTTTAACATTAACAATTAATTAACACGAATAAAATCCCACCTAAATTTAATATACTGAAAGGTAAATAATATACGTAACATCGTCTTCATATTTATCCGCCTTCACTAATATACAGATACACCCACCCTTAATATACCGTCGTTGCAATAGTATTTGTTTTAAATATAAAGTCTGGTACACGTCTTATCGTTCAGTACATAATATAATACAGTTTCTTATGTACATAGTTTAATTAAAAACTTAAAAAAAAATGTTATTTAACTTATTGTCTGAGATAATTTTGTACATCTTTCCGGGATTGGTTTTTTGTGTATTTTCGACGGGCTACATGTTGTTATATAGTTTATGGGATCTTAATTAGACGAAACAAGCTTAATGATTGATATATAAATGTTAGACTCGTAAGTGCAATATAATGTTATTCGGTATGCGATCAAACGTTATATATAAAAATGAAGAACGCTTGAAGAAATTAATTAAATTCAATTAAGACGATATGAGACTTTATAATGAGACTGTATTATATACTTTATAGTATACGTATAAAAAGTCGACATCTTATAGTATGTAAGTATTTCAAGAAGGTCATTTAAATCAATGATGTAGATCGAGATCACATATTTATAATAGTAATAAGACGAAGAAGAAGGTGTAACAAGTGAAATGAATATAATAAAAAACCACAGGAATTTGGTTTCAAGTTTTATTATTTCGTAATGAAATTTGAATAAGGTAGCCAATATTTTGATGGATTCTTGAAAGCATTGTGTTATATTAGGTAAGAAATAAGAAACATTGTTGTATTGTTATTCGATGTGCTACTATACTCGTACACTCGTTCTGATCGCTTAATTATATAATAATTGAAAATTTCTTAAGAATAATCAATGGAATGTGATTTATAAAAAATTCTCACACGTAATACGGTCGACGATTGATTAATTGCGGGATCAAAAGGCTAAATAAAACAATATATATTACTCAAGGATTAATGAACTTAGGGCGTCATAATGCAATCTTATCTTCCCATGATACATGTATGTAGTCACATAAAATCTGTTTATGTCTTTATGCGTCTTGTACGATCACACACAAAAAATTATAATTCTGTCATGCAAATACTGTCAACACGTGTGCGTATGTATATATTTAATTCATAAAGTTTTCTTAGATTATAAATTTCCGGCCACAGTGACCATGTATGGGTTTAGTACTAGTACATGAATAGATAAAACGTGAACAACTGTCCAAATATTGACAGTAGATCTACTTATATACATATTTTGTTTGATATAAGGGGTTCTAAACGCGTATAAATTATGTAAACAATTTCTTAACACTTTTGATGTAATAGAATGATATATTCTCACAGTATGTGAGCTCATATATACGTCATGATGCTTATAGTTGTAATCATGTCAACAAAAGCCTAGAACATAAATTTTCTCATACACAACAAATGAAAATAAAACTACTGTGTGTGATCTCGATTTCAATATAAATAATAATATTTAATATCCGGCAACATTAAAAAATGCTCAAGGATTTATAGATTTTCTCACATGGTTTTTTGGAAAATATTCGACCTTATACGCAAATCATCAAAAATTTCTTAATCCACAAGAAAGATGATTCTCGTATTTTCTTATGATTCTCGTATTTTCTATATTTCAGCCAAAACTAGTGAAATGGAACTAAAAGCAGACTAATTAATTATAGCGGTTTGGATTATAATTTATAGTCCAGTGATCAGCATCGAGTGCGGTAGATACACGAGATGACCCCATAAATAAGTATATAGTTAGGCTGCGATCTCGTTTCTTAAATTAATTTATTGATGCGGGTTTGGTTTGACACATCAAAATTTATCGAAACGAGACAAATGACATAAATTAAATTAATTTTAAAATTTTTTATCCACTCATCTATGAAACTATAACCGAAACCGAAACTCACAAATCACATTCGGAATAATATTGATGGATATTTTTTTTGGATGTAACGATAAATTGCATGTCAAATATTGATGTGTGTTATTATCTAAATGGAAGAAATGAGACCGGTATGGCACACCTTACTAAATAAGCCGCCGAGGGAAATGCAATATGTGTGTATATTATATATACGTGTATGTGCATTCGAATGGGGAACACACCTTATTTGGCAATCCTTAAATATGTTAAAAATATTATAAAAAACCGGGAATATTATAAATATATATATGTTCCCCTCTAAGTACATGATTGATGAGTTTTAGACACCCAAACAAAATTAAATATGCTAATACATTTCGGCTCCTACTAAAATTAGCTGTCCAAATATAGACTCAAAATTTTACAACTTTTACCTACGTTAAGTCCTTGGGTTTCATATATATACTGTTAACTTAATCAAAACCGTATCTATTTTCAGAATGATAACCCCACAAGCCAATAAGTTAGTTTTCTTATTGATAAGGTGTATATATTTACATATCGATGCCACCTACAACATAAACTTCTTTGAAGCACCCACGCACTTTATACATTGGTTGTTGTATCTTAAAACACATACTCTTGTATATTATATACTCAATGTTTTAAAATTATTTATGTTGATGAACTTTGGTTTGGTACATAGGCACACATAATTTCTATTGTTGTCATCCCAATTCTCATGTTATATAAATAAGACAATAAGACAGAAAATGAATTTATATGTGAAAATTAGGCCATAACTCTTATTATTAAAATGTTTGTGGTAAATCAGATCGGTGTAACTATATATAACCAACGATAAGAAGTACGAAATTCACCAACATAACCGAAGTGGGTAGACAATCATCCTCGTCGTATAATTAATACATAAATATGTGTATACGACAAACTAGTCTCGCATATACATAAATTAAAGCACTATTTTATTGATTTTACGTTTGTCTTCCGTTTTGTGTAAAGTGAAGGGCAACACTTTCATTGATAAAAAGCTTCATACATTAACCAAATCTTGAATGAATGAAAATAACAACCGCAAATCGTACGTGGGTACTTCAATCGTATATGTCTTGAATATCCAACCAATTTTGAAATATAAATGAAACTCACTTGAACATTTTGTGTTGGTCGAACGAGTTATTTTTTTTTTTTGCAATTAATTTTATATATGTATGATAGGGTTGCATAATTTATGTTGGATTAAATAATTTTTTTTTGTGTCGGTTGATATACAATGATATACATTCTCGAGGTATAAACGACAAGTGGTATATACGGCTAAAATGAGCAATAAATATTGTTTGTTTGTGAGATTCTTGAACGAACAGCGACAATTAACAATAAACGCCCAAACTATAAATTTATACTTATAGTAGTTAGCTGTTTAACAAGTTAAGATTTTGTATTAGGCTTTGTTGCTCTAGAATAATTTAAATGAATCATCTATATGAATAGTGCTAGCCTATATTGTCTAATGGCATGAGTTGGTCCATCACACTGGTCTTTTTTCGCTTAATATCCAATATAGTATTGATTTGTTTGAAATATACTTTTCACCTTTGATATGACTTTGAATTTTGGTAGGTTAAACTGTTGGTTTTTCGTAAAGTATTACCTAAGAAGCAGGTAACATTGCTTCTTGGTGTTATCGTATATATTTGTTTGAAATTTTTGGTAAGGGAACAATGATTAACTTGACTTTCTTAACATTGCTGTGATATATGAATCCAACGAAACTCAAACTTAATGACAAAGTATTTCAATTTACTTCTCAGCTTTAAACCGCTATTTATATGGTTTTGTTCTGTAACCCTCGTCGCCCAACTCGTTAGGTTTATGCTATCGTTCTAATCTCTAATTTCGTATTTAAGCTTTAGCCATTTCCAATTGATAATTGAACGTTTCATTGCAGGGTCCTTACATCTACATCAAAATTAGAACTTTATCTCATGATTGTTGTGGGCTATCGTCATAAACTTTCACATAATGCCACAAAAAGTGAACTAATATTAGATCACAAATTGTCTGCACGATATGTATAACGCCGTCCTGTTCAACCTGTTGAATCGTTTTTGCCACGAACACCATTGACATTAACTCAATACCTGATTCATTTTCGAAATAATGCGGACCATTCATAATATCCAGCGAGCACATCATACAGCAGTTTGATAAGATTATAACTGCCTTTGAATTTTTAGTATTCCAAATGTTTGATTGATTACTGGTCACACCTGTTCAACCATTGGACCTTAAATATGTTGAAATCGTCGTTATGTCTGTTTGCGATATGTTTGCTTCTGATGGGCTCATTTATTTGCACAAAATTTCATAACCTCACTTATAGCAACAAAATTTTCCATACCACGTACTCTATTACATGATACCTTTTGTTCATTTGGCTTTTAGACTATCGAAGTTCTCAATAAAACTGTAGTCGATGGCTTTTTTCATTTATTAGAGGCTAAATTTCTGTATAAATTATCCTGCTGAAGATCGCTTTTAAATCGATTGAAATATCTTGCAATCATCGAAAAGCAACAACCAATGAACAGTCGAAGGAGGAAAGCCTCATCTTAAGGTTGTGTAAGATGTCTACTTTTAGGTGGTAGACACAGAAATAAAAAATAGATTTTTACAAGTCCTTGCCGACATCAAGCTTGTGAATATCTTTCAGTATCATTTGTAATGTTATTGCTTCGCTAAGCTGATTTCAGACTGATTAGTTATATGTCATTAAATCATCGGCTGATATAAAATATAAACTCCATCACATCAGGCGTTCGCCACAAGGCTCGAGTCGGTTGTGTCGCAACAATTCTAGGGAATTACAGATATTGTCGTGAAATATTTGAACGATTAATAGCATGTATATTTTTAATTTAGCAAAAAGTTAACTTTGGAACCGTTGTTTAAAACAATTCAAATCAAACCATCACTTCAAGGCTGCAACTGTAGCAAATTTCTATTAACTGACCTTCGATCCATAAGTCCTAAGATTAATTACAACGTACACACATGTGTGCAATTTTCATCCAATTTTAAATAGTTCGAAATTTCAAGCCTGCAGATAACCAGTCACACGGATTTTAAGCTCAACCAGGTCTGAAATAATTCGCACCACTGATCGCACCGCCCAAACGACTGATGGTGAAAATCTCCGCAGCTTTTAATTTTACGTTTAACTATCACGAATTAAAAATAAGTTAAATTTCGTCACAAAGTTGGTCACAAATCCGTTAACGAATTCTAACACTTACTTCCTAATTATTTTACTATATTACGACAGGAAGTTCAAACTATTGTGATATGTAGCTAAATTATACTTCACTATGTACCACTATGAAAGTACCAAAACCTAGTTTTGACATAGTCTACATCTGTAACAAATTAAGGTCATTAAGTCGTTGGAAGATAAACGAACAATTTAAGTTCCATAATGTAATCTATAATTCGAACCACATTTCTTATACCATCACTATGTCGCCTCATTAAAATTTGTAACCCAAAACAAACCCACACACCCAATAAATATATGTACAACAATATACTAAATCAATTCAATAAAATTTAAAAATCAAATTTCTTAATTAACAAATTTTGTTCTTATCCATATTCATATATGTCACCCTTACATGCACACACATATACGAAACAAACAAATTAATGACGGTTCATATACATCACATAGACTTCCTCCCTATATATATAAAAAATTCCATTTACTTCCGATTCAGCAGCAACAATTTAATTAATTTTTTGTTTTGTTTTGTATCTTATCATTTCCAGGTGGTGGTGACATCTCACATCTACTATACACTCACAGTGACGGGAGCGGAAAATTCGAAAGAAATTTAAATTTTCTTTAACTTGACACTAAATGAAAATCTGCAAAGTGTATTACATGTAAAATTATTTCTTTAGTCGAAACGTTACGTTTGTCTTTGCTGGCATAACACACTCGCAAACATACGAGTATATACAATAATAAAAGGTAAGCTCGCTTCATTTCATTATAAATGGTAATTAAATTGATTTTTCAACTCAAATAATTTGGGAAATTTATACACGCATTCCTCAGCAGCGTATATAATATGTACGAGTGACTGATATATACACAAAATAATATTCTTCCGCTTTTCTTTGGTGCCTGTGTACACATACTCGAAGATAATATTGAATAACACATTCAATACGTATAGTTTTATCGGTCCATATGTGATGTGTGTGAACTTTTTATTTGGTTGGTATATAGTTAGGTAGATTTATAAGAAATATATACTAAATGAATTCAGCTTCCTTTTTTATGGTTTTGGTACCGCAAACTGACAAAACTTATATTAGTTCTTCGTCATGGGTACCTATATGTACATATATGTACATATATAGGAAATGGGAAAATATTTTTTTTTCTTCTCGTCGTCATCACCTGTTTTTTGGGATTATCATTTTGAAAAATTACGAATTCTATATATAAAAATACAAACTCACATATTGGATGTGAGAATTATTTCGGTGCTCGTTTTCAATATATAAATAAAGACATATACACATAGGGTGTTTGATTAGAAGATATGTGATTTTAAGATCCGTATACCTGGGATTAGTTGTGGATTTGAAGAGGTTCCAATATATGTCTAATAAAGTTCAATTTGTTAAATTGAAAATAAGTTGAAGGTAGATATGTGTGAATTATCTTAATTCACGTAGATTGTGATACACGTGAAGCTATAAAACCACTTTAATATTTTCTCTGAAATTGACATAATCTAAGCTGTTTGTGTGGTTAGGTTTTCTCACCAACTTACTAGCCTAAAGAATATAACATGAGCTTATTGTATAGGATAGACTTCCGTCTGTCTGTCTCTTTCTACTCTTTCGTGGTTCGTTTATTTACATCCTACTTTACGCCATTATATATAGTTAAATCGAGGACGTACGGCTATAGGTTCGATTTCCATGAACCAGCTGTACATTGCATAGCTCCATGACATCCTACAGTACTGACATGAAAGATGGGTAGCCCCATGAATTCTGCCCTTCAACAGGGAGTCAAAGATGTGTTCTTTCACACCACCGATCGTAATCAGACGGTGAAAAATCACTTTTGCATCTTGCTCCTATCGAGATTCGTATAGAAAGAACTTTTAAAACTCGTTGAGTACTGAGTAGTCTATAGCAGTTTAAAAACCTCTATTGTACATTCAAGCTAATAGAATTTGTAAGCTTTGATGTACACGAACTAAGCCCATCGTGTTAACCCAATAATAAAGTTTTTATAACCATTTGAATCATTGAATGGGTTCTATACTATAAAGTGTTCGATTTCTTAACTTTGGGCTGATGTATTCCTACCATCTTTGATGTATGTATACTCTCTGTGCGATTCGTATATGTATAAGTGTTCGTTCAATCTTGTCGCAACAGTGCTAGCGAATTAGAAGATACTGTAGTTAAAATTTCGATTTATTAATTATTTGGCTGTGGACGAGATGTGATGCAAAAATTGTATTATTTGTAAAACGCTCAACACTACTTAAGCCGAACGTTAATTTCCTCTTCGTTTGATTATTATTATGTACCTATGCTGTTATTGTGTTGGGGTGTCCTAATTGGGACTGGATGCTAATTCGCCCATCTAGTGATGTTTGACAGTTTTGCAGCATAAGAAAAGTTTCCTGAAAATCGTGAGCAATAAGGAGTGCAAACCGGGCTATCACCAGGGAAGTTGATTTTGTAGTGCAGGTTTTGTCTTAAGGTCTATTGAATATAATGCTCTTAAAAGAGTCGAATGTTTCGCCAATGTAACGCATGAGAAAAGCTTTATGGGTTTGACTTAAATTTTTGACTTATTCCTTGTATATTTTGTAATTTGCTAGACCAGTTTAGATTTGATGATGACGTCATTAAAAAACTTTACTCCTGAACCTTACTGATTTGCTAATAAATATATAATATATAAAGCGTTCAACTATCGAAAGCTCGCGGCATGTATTTAAATTAAATGTGCTAGCCAGTTATTCATTCGAACCACTTTTCACGTTTTAGTTGTGGACTAAAGGCAAATATATGTATCTGGGAGATAAGTGCGTAGATTTACGTTAAATCTATAGTAACCAGGAAGAGTTCATTAAACGTTCAGCTTCCGCTATTAGATTTAGATAAAAATATGTAATTGATGATTACCAACCGCTAATGTCGTTCCAAAGTTTCTGCGTTTCTTATTCTTAAAATGTGCAAAACGTAGCGATGGCTTCTACACCAAGCTCTGACGGATGCTAGACGGTAAGTGATGAAATAATACTGGTTGTACGGCTTGCAGTGTTTCAAGATGTAGTCTGTAAGGTTTCAATAAAGGTTAGGTCTTACACATTAAAGCCAAATGCTAACAAATCATGTTAAAATTTGTTCTGAATTCATTAATTGGAGAACATTTAAACTAAAGTCAAGTCGACTGTAAGTTCTATTTGGACATATAGTCACCAATTGTCGAGCTTAAGAATTAAGCCACGAATAACGCAATAAAAAATGATGCAGACAAACAATAACAACACAATCATCTATAACGAAACTGTCTCAAACAATCAAGTTAGAATGATATTTATTATGTACCTATTCGTAATTGTGTTGCAGTGTCTGTGATTTATTATTAGGCTCGTTGCGGCATGAAACGAACCTGACTGTTAAATTTGAGGGTGTCTCCAACTTTCTGGAAATAGTTTGCCTTGAGAAGCACAAACCAGACAATCACCATTAAGAGAAGGCAGACACTTCCATTGTGAGAAGTTAATTTTACCGTGTTAGGTTAGGTAGGTTTGGGAGGTTGTGCCAGAAAGTCTTTGTTTCGCTTAATAAGTACATGACAGTCAACTGTTCTTCGAACCACTTGTCGTGCTTTGGTTATGGACATAAGGAGATCTTAACCTTATTTATGTTTTGAGTTTGAACTTAAAATACTGGCTAAAGAGCTGGCTTGCAGTGTAGCATAAGTGATTATAACGCCTAATATCTCCAATCAAGTTTACAATCGATATCTTTCATAACTAAAACAAACCGCTCAGGTCGCTTCTACGATTACAAAGTTTCTGCGTCTCATCAATACCTAGCCAATGGCAATCACACAAAGTAAAATGAAATGGTGAAGAGAAAGTAAATATATTTGTTCTAAACTTCTAAGTGTAGCCCAAGAAATAGTATACTGGTTGTTATACAAGTGTCTGAACGGGCCAAATAATATCTAATAAATTTATAGGGAAATTACCTATAAATCTTCCGAAGAAAGTATTAAAATAGTTAACAAAATTGTTCAATAAAATGCTTAAGCCAAATTTTGCGAAAATGAGTCTTTCTGAAACCAAGAACTCTTTTGTTCAATAAAATTTGCCTTGCAGCGTTTCACCTTTAGCTATACGCATATATCAGCTTTTCATGTCATTCAAGGCCGAATACACATTAAAGCCAAATGCTAACACAAATCATGTTGAAATTCGTTCTGAATTGACTAATTGGAGGACATTTAAACTAAAGTCTATATAGTCGACTGTTAGATCTATTTAGACATATAGTGATGGTCGAGCTAGATTTATTCAGCCACAATATCACAATACAAACATACATCGATATCCATTCAATCGAACTTCTCTAACACTTTACTATAAATCAAAATGATGCAGACACACAATGATCTATAACGAAACTGTCTCAAACAATCAAGTCAGTTTAGACCAAAAATAGCATATTTCCGCACAAAATAAATTTTCCAAAAATATAAAATAATTCAATCAGAACGATTTGACCATATATACAAAATCGGATACAATATTTATTTCGCTTAACCTCTTAACCCAATTCTGTCATTGCGATACATCCCGTAATCTCCTTAGATTACAAACATATTATATGTCTTTACATAGAACAATAACTTCCAAGAAAATATTCCGGAAATATTGAGACGAGAGTGTATGTGGTGTATCTGTAAACATAATACGAAACCCCAAAGTATATACTCGTATTTATGTAAGTATACGTATTTAGATTTTGTAAGAATTTATTACGTTCTTTGGAAATCATAAAAAATATTTTTTGGGAAAATGTAATTTAATTATTTGTTTTTCTTCTGTTTGTTATAATTTAATTATGGGAATATAATTTTTTATTGTTTCAATAATATTTCTTGAACCTTTCTTAAAGCAAAAATTCGTATATATACAACATTGATGTTGCTCGAAACGAGTTTTCTCCACTATATAATCACTTAATTATAATTTGTCCTCATCACACAATGATTCCGAAATATTTTATTGATACACAAATTTCTAATTAATTTGCTTAAAATCATCATTAAAATATTTTTCAAGATTAGCCGTGGACAACAAAAAACAAAATTCACACGCATATTTTCTCTTTCTATATATGCGCTGTGTCGTTTGGTCTTCAAAATTGGATTCGATCGATTACAAGATCGCGATTAAAAGATTACTGTTTGGTATATATATGTAAGAGTATATATAAGCGAAAATAGAAATTTATATCGCTCTGCAGTAAGCCAATATAATTTATTGTTCCCGGTTTTATCCCGTTTTTTTTTTTTGATATAAAAAAATATTTGCTTAATTGCCGCGTACACAGTAAAAAAACCGCTATATATACAACTTCCCATGTCGCGCTTAAACTCATTTTTTTTTATATTCAAATTAATTTAATTTCATATATGAGTGATTCTGAAATCGCCCGATTAAATCGGGAAGAAATTTTAAAAAAGTTTTATAGTTTTTTTTATGGTTCATAGTTTACGCTCTATGCTACCGGATTGATTCGAGCTTTTTTGTGATGCAAAATTTCAATATATATTATGTGCTCAGTCAATTGAGTCGAAATGATGAATTTCGAAATTGATGAAGTACCGATACAGTTCATGTATATGTATATATGTATGTAATGTATGTATACGCGATTATATGCAAAGTTCAAAGACATTTTGGCTATATAGTTAATTGAAAGTTCCAGTACTGGTCACAATGAAATAATATTTGCGGTTATTTTAATGCGGCTAATTTAGTTCCACTTGACGAAACCGGAATAGTATATACATACATACAAAAAACTTACTCAATATAGTCAATACCCTTCAATGTCATTTACACTTATGTATCAGCCAATCCAATTATGTTTCCTTTCCTTTCATACAATACAATGTACAGAGAGCTCTTTAACAAAACACTCGTATGTAGTATATCAAAATCAGACTAGAGACTGAATGTCAATTGGATTCAATCAATTGTAAAAAAATAAATTAAACTATTTTTGTTGTTGTATTCGAAAAGGGCATTTCCGGGATATTGTATCAAAATGTGCATTCAACTATCTCATTTAATACACTTTAAAATTGGATGTGAACAACGGATATAGAGAATAGGGTAGTATCATCCCGCATATATTGCATGCTGAGTGAAATTAATACAAGACCCAAGACGGACACAATACAAACATTTTTTTTTAAATGACCTATACGGTTTGATTTTATTCGAACCGTTTACGAACCACTGCACTAAATACCATTGTAAATTTGATATAATAGAAAACCTGTTCGAACTTCTAAACGAGATAACCGAAATTCATATCAATTTTGTGCTCTAAACTATTAAATGATCTGTGTAAAGTTTATCATTCAGCTCAGTTTAGTCTATATAGCAGAAGCACATCTAAAAACTCATTCACACGATAATAATTTATTCTTTGCTTTAATCCGTGTGTGTATGGTATATATCCTGAATATATCGGTTAAAATAAACAAAAGTTTTCCGGTAATTTAACTTCATTTACTGATTTTGATAAATCACCATAATTTTCTTTACTATATATGTATGTATGTATAATCGTGTATGTACGTACGACTATATATGGGTGCGCGTGAATTTTTCCAAAAATATACGCGCAGCCGAAAAAAGATTGGAAAATATTTTAACGAACTGAAAAATGGTAAATAAGTCTCGTAGTAAAATAACAACAACAATAAGACGGTTATAAATACTAAAGTTGGGTTGTTGTTGACATTTTGTAGTTAGAAATCTTCCTCACATATACTAGCCAATCGTTATTTATCTAATTTACCAACTGTTTTTGTAACTTTTTGTGGGTATGTGTTTGTACAGCAAGGATAAACTTTCCTTATTTTGTTTATTTTTCCAGTCAGTTGTTGTTAATCCTGAATTAATGTGTTTTCGATTTTTCTATAATTTTCCTTTCATCAAAGTTGTTGTTTTCTTTGTCTGTGTAATCACAAATTGATTAGTTATGTACACATTGTAAACCGAGTTAAAGGATATAATAGAAACGATTTGACTGGTTAGAAAAAGGAATGTTTACCAATATAAGAACCGTAACTTTTTCAAATTTTCAGTAAAATTTAGACGTAGATTCGTTAAGATATTTGCCTGGTCGTGTGGTTTGCAGTTCTGTAATGTTATTCTTGCATTCCACATCTATTTACTAGATGTGGAATGTTGTCAAAATCCATAAAAGCATTCGTAAAGTGTAAATCACGCATTCTTAAGTAGACTACTAAGCCGAAAACTCCGATTGAATTTTAAACACATTCTCGCTTCATGACGGTAATAGTTTTGTTTATTATGACAAGATGAGTTGTGTTACCCTGATCCATGGATTGATCACCTGACGCTCAAGCAACATACAATCAATTAATAGCTCAACTCTATCTGCACGACTTGCATTAATGGTTGATGCCTCAGATATGCAGCGAGACGATTCAGTTCTTCAACAGAAGGGCGCCATTTCATAATTTAAGCTTCAGTTAATGCTCTATATGACCAGTTCGTTTGTAATGATATTAACAAGAAGCCAAATGAGTAAACCGGCGAAAGGTATGTATGAAAGGAATACACTATATGGCAATTAGATAACTCGCTTTCTTTTACGGTTTCCACCAATTACGGTTCCATTGGGTTCTGGAAGCAGCCATATTGTTCTATGAAAGGTGCGATTGGACGCGAATTCTTTGAACAATATTACTGGGATTTCGCACCACTTGTGACAAATTCAATTCATCACATTTTACAACAACATCCATCATTAAACTACCACAATGCTATCAAAAATGAATAATGATCACCGATCAATACAATCATACCGTCAGCAACTACATCAACGCCAACTAACACGTTGTCACGATTGTAAATAACAGTCAGATTTATAGCTTAAATTATGATAACTATTTCATCTACAATATTAACTGGTTCATCTACAATATTCTATTATGTTTGGTGCACCCCTCACCTCAATTTCATTAAAAAGTACCCACGTCCGGATCCTTTTCCGTTCTTTTCTAGTCATTTTTTTCTAAATAATTTGATCTAACTTTGATTGTGAAGGAAAGCTTTCCTGAATATATGTGCTTTAACACATTTTTCAACTTTCAATTTTGACTGGCATTGAAACAAATAGATAAGTTGTTTAAGTTCGTTTCGTGACATTCTTTTCTTCTATTACTTTCTGGTTGAACTATATAAATTTCGCACAGTTACTTTCTATAAGATCTTTTACTCGGCCGCCTTCTTCCCCGTTATATCCTTCAACTAAAAATAATTCTCCAAAAGTATAAATCATTCTCGTATCCAAACAACAGAACATTTAAACGTACAATCAACAACTTTCGTATCATATGCGTCTATAAATTTTGATTCCCCAGCCGAATTTTTCAAAGATTAATGATTTGTCGTAAAGACGGTCAAGCTCATATAATCATAAAAAAAATTTACAAAATGTAAAAGTTTTACAATATTTTTTATTCTTTATGTCCCTGTGCGAGGACTTAAGTGTAAGACAGTAAAAAATATTACTTTTATCTGTCTCTATTCGAAAATGGTCCTTACACTAGAACACAGTTACTCAACTAATGGAACCGATTCTGTACTAGTCTCGGGTTTTCTTCATTCGTTCTACTGTGTTGATATTTCGATGGGCGAATTTCATATTTAACCAGTAAGATTAGCAGAATCATGATGTCTTGGAAACCAATTCAGGTATTGGTTTTGTAAGACATCCAACAGTTTGTATTACCTTGTTGTTCACCCACTTTAAATAAATATCTATGGCAGTAGCAAAACTGCACCAAAAAAAAGTGTGGGTTTTGAAATTGTATTGAACAGGAAACGATTCAATCTACGAAACATATATGTACATTGATGTTTCAAAATAATCATCATTGTTGAAGATTCTGTAAATTGTGCTGCAAATATATACAAAAGGAACGGGTTTAGTAATATGTATTACCCACCAACACAATAAGATGCAATAAACTCAATGCTGCTCAAAAATCATTTTGCGTGGAGTATGTATATACTACTGCGATACTCTTCACGTCATGAAAGGGTTCTAACCAATAATCAATTAATAACCTAGATATTTCCTAACGCAAAACCCAAAATTGAATGATTTCCGGCCATTGATCATGTATGACATTCAAGTACCTTGGAACGATAATAGTATGAAAGAGCATATCAAGATCCGCCTTGTCTTTTGGCAATGAGGCTTTATATCCATATTACTACAGTGGGGATGCGGAGAGTTGAACCTTAGACGAATCATCGTGTGATGTATGGTGCAAACTCATGCCGAGTTCTTTTTAATCACGAGATCCTGAATTCAATGCCGGATCTGCTTGCTGATCCAGACCAAATAATAGAGCAATCTTTCAAGAACCGAAGGTACCACTGTAAGCGTAGATATTATCCAACTCGTGATCAAAACCAACGTCCAAATCTTTATCTATAATATTTTTTCGACATATATTTTTAACATGGGAGAAACCTGATGTGTGATTCAAGTTTTGTGATCATTGATATAATCTTTATTCACTATACAAGATTTCAATTTGATACATCTTCGTGTTGTGATTTTTTTTTCAATAACCGGTCGTTAGCTTCTCTGTATACTCGGAGCCCCCAATGGGTATTTCACAAAAAAAGTGACAAATTAAATCTCAAGGGTCCGCCATCTAAAGTTTTCAACTAGTGCTTTTTTCGTGAATGGTAACACTTAGCTCATGTCTGATTTGACAGATAATTGGTTTTATCCTTCCGCTGAACGAATATGGTTGTGTATACGCTGAGAAATATTGCGACATTACTTTGAAAATCATGGTAATGTTGCAGAATGTGTGCGAAAATTGCGTACGGATTTTGGAAGAAGAGAAGCATCTTCAGCTCCGTATGTTCGTTATCTTGTGAAAAAAGTGAAAGAAACTGACATCCTCATCGATAAACCAAAAACAGTGCGTACACCCGAGTATATTGATACTGTGGCAGAAAGTCTGCGTGATGCGCCATCAACATCAATTCACCGTCGTTCTCAACAATTGAACATTTCGGAGACATTATTGAGACGAATTTTGCATAAAGACCTTGGTATGACGCCATACAATGTCCAATTGGTTCAGGAATTGAGGCCAACTGACCATCCAATGCGTTTTCGTTTCGCTGAGTGGGCCTGCGATTGACTTACAGAAGATGCCGATTTTGACAAAAAAATCATCTTTTCGGATGAAGCTCATTTTGATCTTGGCGGGTATGTAAACAAGCAAAATTGTTGTATTTGGGGCACGGAAAACCCGCACGCATACATTGAAAAGCCGGCACACCCAAAACGAGTCACTGTTTGGTGCGGATTTTGGTCCAGAGGCATAATTGGGCCATTTTTCTTCGAAAATGAGAAAGGAGTGGCCGTTACAGTCAATGGCGATCGTTATCGGACCATGTTGAACGAATTTTTGTTCACAAAAATTGAAGAGGAGGATATTGGCAACATTTGGTTTCAACAGGACGGCGCTACGTGCCACACAGCTGAAGATACACTCGATGTTTTGCGCTCTGTTTTTGAAGATCGCATTATCAGCCGCAGAGCTGATGTCGTTTGGCCACCTCGGAGCTGCGATTTGACACCGTTGGACTATTATTTGTGGGGTGCTCTCAAAGATAAGTGTTACGCCGACAAGCCAGACATAATTGACGCTTTAAAGGACAATATTCGAGAAGCCATTAGTGAAATACAGCTGCACACAATCGATAATGTGCTTAAAAATTGGACCGATCGTGTAGGGTACTGCATGGCCAGCCGAGGCAGCCATTTGAATGAAATTATTTTCCGTTATTAACCGAAAGGATTGTTCTTTTAAATAAAAAAAAAATTTGAGGAAATATTCAGTAGTTTTTTTTTATAGCATTATCAAAAAAAAAAATATTTGGTGGGCCCCTTTCATGTCCAAACCAATTTGTATTTTTTACATCAAAATACACGATGGTACGCCTATAATGCTATTATATGAAAATGGGTCCAATTTTCCAAAATGATAATAACAATTCTGTTAATGTGCATGGTGAACGCTATTGCACTATGCCAATTGTCCATCATTCTATAAAGTTCAGCTACTCCTTGTATCACACTCGCAGATTATGCTCACTATATGAATAAAATTAGGGCTTTCAAATTTCTCATCTGTATACTACCGCCCACAACACTAAGGCAAAGAATTGTCCAACGGTAACTGTTAATGAAAAATGCGATTTAAAGTGGATTTCAATTAACGATAAGATTTGGACTAGGCATTGTTGCGGATAGAAACACATCAATTGTCGGAGCCGATTTTATCTATCATATCGATTTACTCATTGGCTTGAAAGTAGGTAAAGGGCTGGCTATTATAGATGGTCTATATACTAGAAGTCTTGAAATAATCAGACAGTGCCTAATAATAGACCTTCATCGAGCACTCAAACGAATAAACTTAAATTTGTGACGTTAAGTGAGAAGGATGGGGACCACACATACTATCATTGTTTTTAAATAGTTAAAAATGAGCTAGCCTGAGCTAAACTTCAAGTTCTGGTGCGTATGATTTCGAAAAATTGCGTTGCTGGATATTTATGCCAAATACCACGAAATAAGAAATAAAACTTTGCTACTTCAATCACCTTCTCGAATGGAAAAGCCTAACTCCCTCATAACGTTGATAGCTGCTATCAACATTATGAGGTAGTTTGACGTTACCCAAGCTCAATATACAAATCCTAAAACACTTGTCTTCCAATTTCAACAGAAGTTTAGCAAATGCCTAGACTTTACCGTCATAATACTTCGTCAATCCATTTGCCAAGAGTATTCAATATCACCGATACTGTTTCACAATTATTAGCCCCAAACAGAGTGCGTTCTAAATATAGTAATTAGAAATGTCATTTTTCAACGGATGTATCCACATTCCTTTCCGCAACCCCTACATATAAATCAAATCGTATCCGTTTCAAATCAAAAAGGATTACAAAATCCAATTTTCCAAAACAAACCAAATACATATTATTCGACGAAATACAAAACCAATTAACCTTCCAATGCATTGAAATTAAAAACTTTTTAATTATAAAAATAATAAAAATTATGTCTTAAATTACCAATTCCAAAACTACGTATAAGACATAAATTTTACTACAACAACCTTAATGCTAACAACCCGTGAGATATATATGACCGATACATGTTAATTGATTTATACGTATTCCACGGTATCAAAGTGTTTCATTTATATATATAAATTCCAAAGTCGGCGGAAATAAAAAAAAAAAAAAAAATTTGGTTCGGTCGCGATCATCTTATGTATTGTGTGTACATACATACGACAAATATGTTAAGTTAATAAAAATTCCATTCTTATTATTTATTTATCATCTAGCACAAACCGGTATATCTATATAAGAAATCTAATAATGATCTGATTTTTTGTTTTTCGTCTATCAAATTCTCTATATATAAGATGGATAGAACAAATAAATCGTCATCCGGCGCCTAAATTCAACGACACAACGAAATTATAAGTCGGATGATCGTTAAGACAGTAGTAAATGTAACCATCACTCACTCTTGAAGTTGGAGAGTCTTAACACCTTTTAACATTTTGTTTTTTTTATATTTAAAGAGACGAACAAATTTCGGTACTACATTTGAAGTTCTACCTGCTGCGCATCTTTAAGGATCTTTAAAAGATTTTTGTACTTTAAATACATAATAAGATCGATATTTTTACGATCCTGTGTGAATTTTTTAGTTTTTTTTAACAGTATTTCACTCGATATATCACATGACATGTGGTTATGAACCTACAAAACGAAATATGAACAATATACAATGAATTCAACGTGAGAAAATTTATAAACTTTTTTCGTTTTTCCGTTTATTGTGTGTGTGTATGTGTGTGTGTATTGCGATATGGTGGATTTTATGCGTGGATATATAAGTATGGTGGTTGTGATTGGAAATTTGAGTTGTATGTGAAAACTTATGTATAAACAATTTGCACAATTTGAAATTATATATATAATATATAAACCAGAGTTAAAGGGTTAAACGTTTACCTGCGTTCAAGTCGAATCCGGTGAGTTAATTTTCCTGTCACATAATTATACGATATCATATAAACTACCACGAAAATGGCTTGGGGTGGTTTATATAAAGTGTTATAATTTATTTTATTACTTAGACGTGATAAATTTTTCGGATGCTTTATGTCACCGACCAATAATTTTCACTTGTTTCTATATTTTATTATTTTAAGAATATCACCTTTAAGATATGTATCGTGAACAAATAAATTTTTTGTAGTATTCAGCTAAATAATTTTTTGTATTGATACACAAAAAATGTGAATTCCTTATTTTTTTTTTTTTTTGGAATCTCGAGGGGCATGTATATAGTAAATATGTTTTGTTGTCCTTAGTTCTCCGAAATTTTTTGGATAAACAAGTATTTCTTGATACACGAGATGAGAGTCAAACTGCAAAGATAAGATAGACATGATTAAATTTGAATGTGTTCTCAACACGAATCCAATATTGTGAAGACGTTATGGAGGTGGTGTAAAATGGGTCGAAATGTCACCCAAAATACACCTAAGAGCTATTTTTGGTATTACGTCAAGGTGACTTCTAAATGATAACTGTCATGGTTTCCACATTCCAATAATTTCGGGATGATACCTCTCCTTAGATTGGTTACCATTCGGGGTCATACCATCAATGGCCAAAACACCCACCTGTTATTATAAGTCTGATTTCCCAGCTTCAGGAAGAAAATGTCTCATTCGAAATGATTTCGTACAGTGACCAATAACATCCAGTAGAACACTAACTAAAGAATATGACATTCGAATTTCAAATTTCACTCAAGTAGTCATATTCACTCAAAATCATGTCAATATGTAAACATTGAATAACTTGAAAAAACAACCGATTTCTATATATCAGGTATTTTTATCTCGATCGGTATGCGTTTGGTGGCAAATACGTTACTTTTTAACTGGCCAGTCTCTTTTTGACTTCAGACGTCAAGGAAATGTTAGAGAAACGGAATTGTTTGATATGGACTGTGCATGGAGCACCGTTTTGTTGAAACCAGTAACCGCCAAGACCTTATCTCAGGCATAATGGTGGTTTTGGCGCAAACGCCGGTCACAAACAGTCATTTTTTGGTCACGCAATGGCGTTTCATGGATCTCGTTTGGATTTTTCGTTCCCCAAATGCTACTTTTGCTTGTTAGTGCCAAAGAGTGACTGTTTGGCTGTATTTCGAGCAACGTAGACGGTATGTCGAAAAGATTGTTTGTGTCATTCGCATTTTATAGGGACCAAATGCAAATCATCAAATGCGTTAAGCAGTTCATTAAAACTTCTTGGTCGTGGCTTGTTAACTATCTGTCACTGTTTCGTGATCAAAAAAATTCGACAACAAACGACGAATAGTGCTGTTAACTAAGACCATGAGATGAGTTATTTGAATCTGATGTTTAAGCCAGATCGATCAAAGCAGAAAATCTTACCAGATTTAACCCATGTTAAAAGTTCAGTTCTCTCCCTGTGACCTATGGATGGACCTCTGCGTAATCAATATGATCCGAATTTTAAACAATTTTTAACAATTTGCTTCCTTCGATTTCTCAAAAATACCTGTTGGCCACGATATGCACGTCGACTATTTTCAGTGTACGCAGCGTCACTATTTCGTTCTTTGTTTCGGTGTGAAGCGATCATTGTTCAAATTGTACTATGCCGACATAAAAGATGAATAACAACTTGTACCGATGCTCTGCAACCGATGTCACGGATGTCATCAAACAATAACTATAGACGACAATAGTCTGCATCCAATCATACGTTATATAACTTGTTTCTAATCAACAGATGTATATAAATAATTGATTGATTGCTTATTAAATTCAAGATCAACACCACCGGATGAAGCGAATATATTTATTTTACGTTTCTGATTTTATTTAATCAAAACGGCAACCTTGATACCCCATCCATCCTTGTATATCATGATGATTGTGATATCTCTAATCTTTATATTGAATCGAGTAATTATTTGGAATCAATTTCCTGAGAATAGAACGTGATGACAATTTAATTAAACAAACCGAATTGAATTTCCTGTACTCGAAAATTGCATTGCGCATCAAAAACGTGACATGATATATAACTTTCACATCACTCACATACATATGTGTATGCGGTGACAGTATTACACAGATCATAAAATTATTTTGTTCCCAATTTTAGTTTTATAAATTGTTTGTGTTACGGTTTTATAGTTTAAATAATAGTTTAACCGGATACGAATTTATTGTAACATCAAAGTTACATTATGAAGTGCACGCGAAAGCTCGATAGTCAATTAAAATCAAATTGATACAAATGGCATTTCAATTATACGATTATTTCGAAAAGTTATATAAAATTTTCGCCACAAATCGCGAATTTTCTAATAAAAGTTTATTAATCTCGCACTTATTTATAAGATAAGACATGTATCAATTCCATATATAGAGATTGAATTACCAAAAACCCTGATTAGTTCATTTGTATCGTACATAAATAATATGCCGGATTATTGTCTAGACTAACCGATAATATATGATATAATTTAACGTGTTTGAAACACTTTGACAGGCAAGTGAAAGTAATTGTAGCACTTTGACAGGCAAGTGAAAGTACTGTAATTTTCTTATTTTGATCTACTTGTTCTACGGTATCTGACCAAAAATAATAAATTTAAATTATATAATTAATCTGGCGAATAGTCCTCTTAAGTTTACTAATAAGTTGCAAATTGGTCACATTAAAACTTGCAGGTTTCAAAATGGTTTAATATCGGTTATTAACGAAATAAGTTGTTTCTAGTCACCACCAGGAGCATAACTATCGCTAACGAGCATTATTCGTTTTATATTTTTTGAGGAATTGTAGGAAGCAGAAGGTCTTCAGAAAGTTGTAAAACTTGTATCTGTTATTATCCTAACCGTGACAAGACATAATAGCATAATGGTTACAGAAAAGTACATTAAGACACAGTGAAATAACTGAATTTTTAACATGGGTTATCTCGTAAGGTCTTCTGCTCTGATCAATCTGCCTTAAACATCAGAATCAGATAACCCATCTGACCTTCTAATTGTTCGGACTTTCTCCAGGCTCCTGATTCGAATGTTCAATAAAGAAAAAAAATAGCATATTTATTTACGAACTGTAACACTTTGACAGGCAAGTGAAAGTATCGAACTGTTTTTTTATTTCGATCGATTTGTTCTACAGTATCGGACCAAACATATGAAATTTATATTATATAACTAATCATACTAATTATCCTCTTAAGTTTACTAATAAGTTGCATATTGGTCACATTAAAACGTGCAAGTTTCAAAATGGTTTAATATCGGTTATTAACTAAATGAGTTGTTTCTAGTCACCAGCACGAGCGCAACTATCGCCAAAGAGCATTTTACATATTATATTTTTTGAGGAATCGAAGGAAGTAGACCTTTAAAATTTTTTAAATTCGGAGCGTATTAGATACAGAAAGGTATCGATTTGCCTTAAACATCAGATTCAGATAGTCCATTTGATTCGAATGGGTAAATATGGAAAAAATCTGCTTGTTCTAAAATAGCTCGTAGTGCCTCTCGTGGTGACTAGAAACAACTCATTATACAGCCTCGTTAGTGATCCATTTTTTTATTTTTTATTAAAATTAACTATTTATTTATTAAAATTAACTAAATAATTATATTTTTTGTTATTATTTCTTTACAGATGTTAAAGCACGTACAAATTTCGCCATTACGTAACCGAGCTGATTCTTTATCAATACGATCGACAACATCATGCGCCTCGTCGTTATGCGGCAGCCCAGAGCCACCATCATCGCACGAATGTACTCGAACACCGTCCCGAGCATCAAGCTATTCTAGTTTAAGTGAAACATTACCACAGGTTAGTGTGTAGTTATCGTATACATATATAAATTATCCCGGATTTCCTTTTGTGGCCAAATAGTTTTTGATGTGATCATCATCGTGCTCGTATAGGTCATATGTTTTATTTTGTGTATATTTTGCTGTTTTGTAAGACGATGAATTAGATAACTCATTGGGTATATTATTTCCGGTAAAATACACATATATGTATATGTATCGTAATTATACCTTATACATTCTATACATAACCAAATTTACTACTGATGCGCAAATAGTTACTGTCACACCTGTACTAATATCAAATTTGATTGTTTCCATGAACCACCAATATATATAGGTGTGATTTTGCGGAAGTTTGATATTCATAGTTTTATCTACATACGACAGAGTTTTGTTGGTCGCAGATAGTTATAGCCTGCACCTCCCATATCAATTGAGTTTCGTGGAGTACAGATTACGAATCACTGCAAGTAGATTTGAATACTCGTGTATGTATTGTGCTAAAAATATCTTCACGAACTGCATCTTAACCCAAATACTACATGTCAACACTAGATTATGTTGATTTCACCTATCCCATATGAGGGGAGTTACGGTGACAGATTTAATACTTTTTTCAATAACAAATGTAATTCTAGACTTTTCTATTTTCTAGCATTATGTTATATTTTAATTTATGGAAAAATTTAAAAATGAAATATTAATTTTCACATGATTTATCGTTACGATAATCTTAGCGTCTTGTCTAAAAATAAAATTTTGTTTGGAGTGCGCATCACCAGAAAATTCTTTGGTGTTAAATAACGAAACACCTAACTACTGTCATAAATGCAGCATCGGTTCAAACCCACCCAAGATGGTACTTTCTACAATGTGTTGTAACAATTAAATTAATTCAAATATTTAATTTCCAACCATCAAAGTAAAATGTCTTAAACACTTTTGTTTTAGTTAGAATTTTTCAACAGTACCATGTACTCGAATAGCAAAATAAAACGATTAATATTTATTTATATTCTTAGAATATCCAAATCGGCTTATTATATTTAATAACAAACAATAACAGAACATAATTTTTGTTTTGTTTTATCCATCTCAGCCAGTTGGATGCTCAATTTTCACACTTCTAAGTGATTAACGTTAAAATTTATTACTTTCGTGTCGTGGAATCAAAGAGTTTTTTTTGTTTATTTTTTACAGACAACCATCAAAATATATACAGCATGTCTCAAAGTCGACATAGAATACAAAACACTTGGTATAACATGGGACACGACAAGTCGAGAAGTTATTGCATCCGTACTGCGACGCTGTAAACAAAGGCATCGCGATCCTCGTCTCTTTTACTTATCGATGGAAGTAACTGTAAGGCGTGCCGGAATACGAACGGTGCTCATGTTGGACGATGAAACGCGGCCGGCAGTACTACAAACGTGCCATCCGAAAGGTGATTCAAGATTTTGTCTTCAATTAAAACCGGGCGGATTAGTTCGTGTCCATACATCGGCCCTACAACCTACATCACAATACAAAAGTCTTGTTATTTCCGAGGAAACAACATCCGACGAACTATTAACAATTCTATTATCGTGCTACAATTCGACCGAACCGGTTGAACAATTTTCCCTCTACGAAGTGTGTCCCGGCCAGGAGTACCAAAGAAAATTACATCCCGACGATTTGCCACTAAGGGCGCAGGTACAGCGACAGCAACGTGGCGAAATAAGTCATTTTTTAGTACGACGAAATCCAAATTATCCTCGACGTCGAACACTATTGCCGCCAATATGTGAAAAATCAATTTCAAATTCGACAACATCGATAGTCGATTCGTTGACCGATGATTTTAAATTAAATTTAAGTATATCGAATCCTAGCAATAATAACAACGATAGTAATAATAATAACGAGATAGTATGTAAAAAATGTCGTAATAGTTTTAAAACATGCGATTTTTGTAATAAAATAACGCCAAATAGTCAAAATATTGTGGTGACACCGACCTATAATCCTGTATACAATTTACGAGAAATACGATCGGTTTGTCACTCGTTTTCGGCATTTGGTATCGATAAAAAGCTTATAGAGGCCGAACAAAACAATAATAATAATAATAGTAACGTAATATGTAAAAATTATATCGGCAATCGTCATAGTTATTGTAATAGTGGTAGCAGCAGCAGTAGTAGTAGTACAAGTAGTAATGACAGTGGCAGCAGCATAACATACGCACCAATCACGTTAAATCGACACAGTACCGAAGATACGGTATTGTGTCCGAATTCAATACGAAAATATGGTAATTTCCAGTATGTATGAATATTTTAGTACATGTACTAAAATTTAGTACTGCCTATATAAAGTACAAATCACAGTCACCAAATATAATATAGATATAAATATTGAAATTGCACTGCACAATTTTAAAATATTTTTATTTATTATACTATTTAGTACTAAATACTGCTATACTACTAAAATATACGTTGTTTAGTGTGCAAATTTTGAAAATAAATTTTTTAAAAATTTACCCCCTAGTCTCCTCTATATTATATGTAATAAATAATATAAATGATAATTTCTAATGTGTATTCATTTCATTGTATAATTAAATTAATTTTTTATAATAAAAATTTTAACAGCAGTAATGCCAAAGAAAATTGTAAAGTTTTTTTTTTAATTTTATTTTAATTTTCTTCTTTTGTAAGTTTTTTACTTGTATATTTTATAAAACAAAAAAACTTTTATTGCAAAATAATAAATAATTATAATAAAAGAAATTTAAAAAATAAAAATTGTTTTTTATTGTTTGTTTTTTATTGTTTGAGTTAATGTTTGAAAATAAAGTGGAAATGGTTATTTAAAGTTTGTTTACCAAATCGAGCAACTTTCGTGGAAATACTTGTTTTTTTCCAGGTATATAGGCAATGCTGTCGTGTTTTATTTAACGAAATACTTTAAAAGGAAAATAATTACGAATAAATACTACAGTAGTGAACAGATTAATGTTGTCAGATGGAAAATATTTCAAGGTTACTTAATTGTTTGCAGCATGATCTGTTTTGATAAGTTGTAACCCAACCACGAACGATTTTAACTTTTTATACAATATTAAAAAGTTGGCTTACGATCTCGTGGCAGAATTTATCAATATTTTCCTGCACATCCAAATTGACGAAATTGGGCGAAATGTACTGTAATTTAAAAAAGAAGTAACAGATGCCGTCTTGTGACTTAAATTTTTTAGTGAAACTCTAAATCATAGGAGTATATAGATTTAAACATTTTTTTGTTTTGTCGGCACCACAATGCATTCTACTTTAGATGGAGCTTTACGAAATCAGGAGGGCTATGAATGAATTGTTAAAGCAGTGAGTAGAAGAAAGAATAGAACTTCAAGTGTCAATCAAAATAGGAAATGATATAGAAGAGGAACTATACAGGCTCCTTGATGTCATACAATGGTCCACTTGGGAATCCAGCCCCAAATTATGCAGGAAAAACGAAAAACCCGGAAGAAATGGCAGACTATGTGTGCGCCGCAAGTTAAAACCAACTTAAACAACTTATGCATCAAACTTAAGGTACTCATTAAAGCAGTGAAAAATGAAACAATTGGAAAATACCTTTGTTCTTTAGCTACAACTAAAGATACCGACTATTCCCTCTGGAAAGCAACAAAAGAATTAAAACAACCAAAAACGAAGATCCCCCACTTTACCGGCCAATTTCACTTTTACCAACACTATAGTGAAATTGTTTGAGAGGCTGTTGCTCAAAAGATTGAAAGAAATGATAGAGCAAAGAAACATCCCAGATTATCAGTTTGGTTTCAGAGAAAAACACTCAACAATAGAGCAGGATCATAGGCTTCCATATATCATTCAGAATATATATTAGAGAAAAAAACAGGTTTGCTCTAATATCTTCATAGATGTGGCGCAAGTGTTCGCCACTTTCGGGTGAAATATGAAAAAGAATAGTCCGAGCTAAAAAGATTTCGGCAGGAGACCCATAGGATAGTGTTTTGGGACCTATTCTTTACCTTATCTATACGAGAGATTTACCTCAATTAAACGAAGTTACCATTGCAACATTTGCTGACTATATTGCAGTTCTCTCACTAGGAGAAACTATCGAGGAATCAACAACAAAACTTCAAAAAGCATGTGAAAAAATCATAAAATGGACAAAAATGTGGTGTATCGGGCTGCAAATAAAGCTAAATATCTAGTGATGACTTTAGATAACTGGTTCAGATGGAAAGAGCACGTTAAAAGGAAAAAAGATGAACTTAATATCATTTGCAAAAAATGTATTGGATGCTCGGGAAAATCTCAGAATTGTCAACCGAAAATAAATTGCTATAATATAAACAGGTATTAAAAAATGTATGGACCTACGGATTACAGCTTTGGGACTGCACAAAGAAAACCAATACTAAAATAATACAAACTTTTAGCGTAAAGTTAGCGCTCTGTGGTACATTAGGAACGATGACCTCCATAGGGACCTGATATAATATCCAGACGGTTCAAGAAAAAATAAAAAAAACTAGCCGTAGTTCATGGACAACAATTTACCAACATGTAAAAGAAAAACTTCGTGGTATGTAAGACACTTCACATGCAGTAAGACGATTATGCAGAGAACGACTCGTCAGTTAAAGCATTCAACTCTGTTTTTCAATAACGATTGCTTTCATTTTAATCACCAAAAAACAGCCTTTCGAATATTTTCCAAGGCAACTGAGTTAAGTATTTTCAAGTCTATAAAAACTGTCAACGTACCTGACAGAATTTCAAACGGTGTCTTTGGAGCTCTATTTGTTATCAAACGATTCTCTAAAACATATTAAAGACATTAACCTAGAACAAACTTTTTAGTTAAATTCAATCATCATGCATCGAACCAGTTTATTTGGTCCTCCTGCCATGCCCTGCCCTATGCTGTTCTGCCGAATAGACAGTGTATTACATAGTATTCTGTTTTAGTCACAATAATCAAATATTGCTATCATATTGTGGAATAGCTGGTATCATTTATCTGATCATGACTGTATAAAAAGTTTTCTCCTTATTTAAATATTCTCAATCAAAAACCAATCTTTAAACAAGTTGTTTTTGGCACCATTTTGTAACATTTTCGATTTCCTCGTTTTTCATATAACGGAAATTTTAACTCCTAATTCACCCAACTCTTTATTCTGACCAAGTTCGACCAAGCTTCGGCAAGTAAAGAGTAAGTATACTGATGTACTGTGTTTTAGCCATTATGTAACATCTCAGTGGAAGTGCCGTTTAGGAAACTGATTACAAAACTACTGATTATGTCGCTAATAACTACGAGATACATGGTTTATCTAGGCACAGATGGAGTATAACAACTAATTCTCTATATAACGTTGTCTATTATTTTATAGTCTTGCGCCTTTTAGTGCACTTGATTTAATCTTCTATTTAAGTTAGCTGATCACAATATCTCTTATGGTTTGTCCATTAACCTTATCCTAATTTCATAGATTCGTGCTAGTAAGTACAAACAACCCGTCTAACAAAATAATGGTTTGTTCTTTATGCACTATGTTAACCACTACCCTTAACCTTGTTGCTTAGTTTTCACACTATTCTTGATTTGATGTGACTTAAATTTTCTGACCGCGGATTGTCTTCCATATATACTTGAGGTGGGTTAAAACTGAAATAATATAAATGGTTTTGATCAAATTTATGTTTAATATCTGTCACTGGGTGTAACTAGATGACCTAAAATATATTCGTAGAGGATCACTGTGCTCAATCTATATTTGCAGTTCATTGTGAAATTCACAAAACCCATTCAGGAATTTTAGATTGTTGGAGAAGAGCTCCTAAAATGATCAGTTAGTATGACGTTCCGCCCTTATTGATCAGTTTCCTATCAAGTTTTCACAATACGAATAATTTTTTCCACAAGTACTAACCAACAAATTCTGATTCCTTTAGATTTCTGACAAACGATCACTCGATCATTCTTTGTCGGACATTAATGAATTTTCTGAAATTTTCCCAGACCGTTTATTAAATTGCAATGTGAAAGGTGGACCTTGAGGTTGGTTCCACCTGATGATTTCAATTCAATCATCAATCCACGCCTTCATTGCAAAATGGAAGACTTCTAAAAAAATGCAAGAAATTCATGTTCAACTTTATTCCAATATGAGAAACTCTAAAGCTCTTTCTGAGCACAATTTTACATGTAAAAAACGAAGACAACATAATTTGCAGTTCATTTTAATAACATTTTGACTCAGGAATGCTGCAAAATCTTTTCAGTTAGTAATGCATAAAGTGTAGTTCGGTTTACAATTATTTTAAATAGTTAGACTATTAGTTAAATAGTAACTGCTTTATTTTAGCAAGATTTTATACATCTTGAAAGAATTTGCTAATTTGTTAAAGATGGTCAGCATCCACTTTCATCATGGATGAATGTGTATTTACAAAATCTGTTAGTTTTCCTGTCCACGTTATTAGTTGGAAATAGATTATTTTACTTCCACCCGAACCAGTTGAGGCGATCTTTCAGTATAAGACTATTCGTAAAATAGTAACCAGTTTTTTTTTCTTACAGATGGCTCTTTAGTTAAAATTAGATTTGATAAGAGATGGCGGGTCACTTACCAAAACCCAGATTTTGCATAATATCATTTGTTACGTCAAGAATAAAATAACCTTATGTAAATTATACGTTTTTTACATGTAAAAATCCGTGTAGATTGCATATTGTAATTTTCACGCCCAACTGTGTTTCTCAGAACTATAGTCGAATTTGGAGATGGCCAAATTAGTATTTTAGTATATTTAGATATCCAAAACGGAAAGTTATAGGGATGATGATTGAAAATCGAGGAAATCTTTTTTCGGACTAACACCATACTAAAGTCCAACTCACAGTACGATTTATCAAAAATTAGGAAATTTATGCTGTGGAATGGTTATAACTTGTGTATTGAAACCGTATGACCACACTAGCATGAACTTGAACCATGGCGGTGATGGCATTGATTGACAGCAGCGGCGTTTGATCTAAAAACCGTCGAGTGTCATTTTTGAATTTACTAGTATTTCATGTTGGGAATAGCTTCAGTGTAATATATGTTATGTTATGTCGTCATTGGATGAAAATCAAACAGAACAAATTTTTCCCATGATGAGCATTTACTTCTAGACTCCATGATCTTTTTACTGTGAGATCTACTAGATTTGTAAATAAAGTGCAACTATGAGGCAACAGTATTCTAGCGATTTACTATATTACTCTTCTCAAAGGAGAGAAACTTGTTTACAAGTTTTCTATTCACTGAGACTTGCAGAGAAGACAATCCATACATGATTGCCTTTATTTTTGCATTTTTAAATACACTCACGTGTGGAATACTCTTTGCCTGACAGATGAGAGGTTGCTCAATAGTGCACTCCAAGGAAAGTGATACTCAAAAGGGTGAGTATTAACAATTTTCTCCGCGCAGTAAGAAGTTAAGATTTGAAAGCGATTTGCTATACATAAATATGCATATAAGGCTTAGATCCTCTTTGGAGATTCCAGAAAATTATTTATTACATGTGAATCGGGATAGGCCATCAATTGATATTAGTTTTATTGAAAGCTCTTCTATATTTGCTTATATTAATTTGCTTCATACATAGTCTATCGAGACTCAAACCGCCAGTAGCTTTGATTACTGTTTGGCAACATATTATATATTTTTACAAGGATCTTGTTACGGATGCTTTTGTGGGGTGCTGTATAGTATAGTATGAAAGGTGGTTGGGACTTGGGACTGGCTCACACCCCTTTTATTATAATTCCCCATCAATATAATTCATCTTATTGATGAATTTTGGTTGTGAACCAGTTTTAAATCAAAAAACATTTCCCCTGTTCTCTACAAATTTCATAAAAATTGCAATATCGATCAAGTTATCGAGTAGTTAACTTGGTAGTGAATGTGCGGTGGCCTTGTCGTGATAATTAAATTGAGTGCAAAGAAAAAGAATAGTAAATTGGTAACCCAGATACTCAAGTGCAATATAGTGCAATACCAATATATATATATATATATATATATATATATATATATATATATATATATATATATATATATATATATATATATATATATATATATATATATATATATATATATATATATATATATATATATATATATATATATATATATATATATATATATATATATATATATAGCTAATACAGAAAATTCACTTCTGGAGAAAATTGTGGTTAACCAGTTCGATAAACCTTAATCTTAAGGTATTCGTAGTCGAGGTAATTATATAAGAGCTTTCTATATCTCCCGTTCTCTATCATTTTTTTATTCGAATTGTTCGTAGTCGAGAACGAAAACGTGGGGAATACGTATATGAGATTCCAAAAGTATCGCTGATTACGGTGATAAGCCGCACAAGGTCGCACGGTTTGCAAGTCACATGGCGTGCAATAGAATAAACTGCATCTTGGTAGACGCCCTTCAAATCGGAATCCCATTAGATGCCAATTAGAATATATAATCTAGTTTTAGTGTAGTTCAAAAAAAAAACTTTTTGTCTTTAAAAAGGAAATTTGAGTGAAAATTTTGTGCTTTCAAAAAAAAAAAAAACAAAAAAAAAGAAAGAAAGAAATTATTTTGCGTTTCAGATACCTTCTTACATGTTAGTAACGGGAGAGCTCGACCGGATGACGTGGTAAGTGCTGATGATTTATTTTATTACTTTTTTTTTGTTATATAAAGCCAATACACGTTGTCATTGTGATGGTCTATAAAGTGATAGACCCATAAAAGATTTTTTTTGATTACTCAAATTTTTTTTTTGAAGTTAGTACTTTATTGTTATTTTTTTTAGTTGTAATTTATTTTTTGAAGGTATGATCTATTATTAAATTGTTCCTGCTTATTGTTAGCAAATATATCAACTTGTTATATATTATTAGCTTCTTATATGTATTAACATAACAATAAAAGCAAATAAAATTTAAATGAAACGGGAACTATTTATTATGATGGACTAGTTTTAGTTTTGGTGAGGTGAGGTACGCTATGGGAACGTGGTCATAAGCTATCAATGCTGAGTTGGAGAGTTTCAGGCAGACTGTTGTTGCACATCATTATTGTTCTTAAACGGGTGATTAAGAAAATGGCGACCAAAAGAACCCCCTGTTATCCTCTGAATGCTACCCAGCTACAAGGATGTGCTGGTCGTTAAAGTCCGTTACAATCTATTTAAAGCAGAAGTTGTGCACCACCATTGTATCAGTGTATCTATAGGAACGGTGTCGTCCTCCTTCAGTTGAAATCCATCTGTTCAGATTTTTAAGAACTGAGCATGCCACTCTAACATTTTTATTTCAATTCAGGTACCTAAAAAACAGCAATAGTTGCCAGTCTATAGTAATTAGCTGTGAGTAAGGACAATAAATGAAAGCTTGGAACGGACAACAAAGGTGAGGTGTACTGAGCTAAGTGAGTTGTGTTATTGTTCGATAACGATCTATTGGAAAGGAGAAGCGAAGTCATTAATGTAAAGAGGGAAATAGAACAACTAGTTTGGGCAAGAAGCATAAAACCGGGATAATTATAATGTTTGTGATTACATTCTATTGGCTAGATACGCCAATTTATATTCCCAAGCGTCATATGTATACATGTACCGAGAGACTTAGAGTTATGAGTACCAGGAACCAGCAATACATCAAACACTGAATACCTGGAGTAAATGGCAACAGAAATGGTAACCTTAATTTACAAAGTCACCAAAATCTATAACTAAGGGAACGTGGTCTCTACAAAAGGGGTAAAATGACCAAAGAATGAATAAACCTTTTTAAAATCGACGAACAGCACATCCCCTACGAATGAACTTATAAGCTCAATGAGCTTATAAGTTCATTCGTAGAGGATCACAGTAATTTTTTATACTGAGATGTGCAGTATAAAAAATTATTGTACAAAAATAAATATTGCACCATTTGGTCAATGTTACAAGAAATAGCATTAAAGTTCCGAGTACAGTATAGAGAAGAGTATAGAGAACAGCGGCATGAGGTGAATTTCAAGGAAACGCTGAGAAAACGTACGCATGTAAATTGCATAGTGAGTTAAACCAAGTTGGTGTTTTAAGCTTATGAGATCATGCCATCGAGGTTAATGGGAGCTACTGCATGATCTTTTATTTCTCATGGACCTTTGTTTCATTCCTATAAATGCAGAACCTTAACAGCTGTCCAAACAGGATAAATAAAAAAATCGTCATCATTAATTTGAAAAGATTTGCTTTAAAACTTTTTAGAATTTTAATTACTTAATGAGCTTAGAACAAATTACTTGTTTGGTTAAAATCCAATTTCCTTAATGAATCTACTTACATATATGAGGGAGTGAAGTGGTGTAAATACCGTCACAATCTATTGTAATTCACCCCTTGGTTACAGAACATGAAAATACATCATAGGTTGAGCACAATGTTTAAAATACATAATTACAGTGATAAAATAATTATTTCACTTCCTCTATGAATATAGGAAATGATTGGAGGGGTTCCAACCTCTCCCATCTTTATATTATGTAAACCGATTCATTTTACCATAGTTCCCAAACGAACCAAGAAAAAACGGAAATGAATTTATTAAATATTATTAATTCTTGTATGTCACGTACAGTATAGCAGCATAATCCAACATATAAACATAATTTTATTCTATTCAATGCTACACCACATAAGTACCTATATATACACATACGGAAATGATTGTGGACCCCTAAAACTATTAATTTCATTTCGTTTGTATATTAACACATAAACATAAAAATCATAAAGTATCATCATTGTGTGGCTATTGTTTATCTAAGCCGCCAGCTGTAAAATGACCGCGCATGGATGAGATTTATGTAATTAAAATGTATAAACATTGTCCAATATACCAATGTTTATAAATGCATGGCTGGATATACTCGTACATACATATCGTCGGTTTATAATGAGCCGCGCGTCTACTTTCAAATCACATAGCAGCTTTTATAAATTTTCCCCCCAATCATTTCCGATTTATCGGACGTGAGGTTTTTATATAAATTATATCGAAAATAATTATCGAGTCTCGCAGTATATATAATATATATAGACGACATATTTTCCGCAACCTAATTTGTGATGCCGCGTACACATGCCCATAATAAAAACGATAAATTGAAAACACTTAACGTAAATTGGCTTTTCCGGGAAAATATTCATAAAATTGTTCGTTTTTGCAACAAAATATATATTCTTATAAGATATCTGCTATCTCTGATTTCCTCCCCGGTTAACACAAGTTGTTCGCGCTATATATCATCAATTGGACATGATTAGTGTATGTGATGGAATGCTATTCGATACTTAAACCATTTCTTAATGATGGTGTGCAGTAATATGAGAATTTATAATGTGTTTCCACTCGATTTAATTCCTTAAACGGTGAAACACCGAACACACGTGACACAATATTTAACATCTTTTATATACATACGATAACTTCCTTAATTTTATATAATTAAATTTACGACGACGTTTTGTTTAAGTTTAAATTTTAGGAGGGGCCCCATTCGTTTGGATGAATTTTTGTACGGTTTCGTATTTCATCTCAATGTGCAGTATTTTTTTTTTGCTCGGACGGCGTTGAAGTAAAAATCTTTGTCGGTATATGGATGGGTCTATTCGTCAACCGGGACATAAATCATAGATCACCGCATATAGAAATGCGCAAATTAATGAGTATGGTGAGTTTTCTATATACTTAACAGATATATCCATCGATCATATACCAACTACCACGAACCAAACTACATATATCCATCGAACCATATACACACAATTTACCATGTATATCCGTTTATGTTTACTATACGTCTTATTACAACATAAAGAAAGATATATCGTATACGCATCTAACCTTCATTCAGTGTCTTATACTTTAATATAAAAAAATGTATATCTTGAAAATGATTTGTTGTTGTGTGTGTGTGTATATACGAGATTCAAACCTCAAGGTAGGGTCGAAGAAATGTCTATAAGATATACGATTTATAATATGCTTTACATATGAATTTTGAAGTACCATATGGCGTACTACGGATTACATTAGGCTCCTTAAAGATGTTCTTTTTTATATTATTAAAGTTTATATTTAGAACGGATATGCTACTGTTTGGGTTTTATGATTAACAACAACAAGTCTGTTCGTCATCCATTATATAAAGATGTGCACTGGTTTTAATTATTTTCGGAATAAGTATATTTATGTTTATATACCCCTTTCATAATTAAAGTGCTGTAGAGGTAGGAACTCAAAAAATCATAAATGTTTTGTTTATGGAGTGACAGGTTGTCGATGCACTAGTTTTAATTATTAAACAGAAGTGGTTCAAATAAAAACTAATCACCTTATTACTAACAGCGACTTTTGCATTTCGATCATATTAATCATTTTGGCGTGATCGAACAGTAAGCGAATTGAATTTAGGAACATCGAGCGTCGACTAGACCGGACAATATGACTATGTCTGTCTGTCTTTATCGTTTTATCTGTTGTGGGGCTCAAGACACTCCCAACTATTTCGCGGTTCGCTTATTTACGTCCTACATAAATTACACTATTACAGTCAAATCTAACCTACGTATAGAGTGCCAGTCTATAGTACTGAAATGAAAGATGGGTTGGTCCATGAACTCTGCACTCCAAAACGGGGTCATAGATGTGTTCATTCACACCACTGATCGTAATCAAATGGTGAAAAATCCTTTACCACACTCCAATTGCCGCAGCTTTAACCCCTGCCCCATTTGGTCGGTTAATCTATTGAGTACTATTCTTTTCAGCACCTACCATTTTTAACCAAGTTCTTTTACTTCGACTAGCACTGTTCTCCTCCGACTTTCTTCTTTCCTTCTGGATTCCATTCCGTTTTTCTTTAATTTCGATTTCTGATTCATTGTCTGTTTGATTTATTTGTCGCAGAAGCTCTTAATTTTTGATCTTATCTGGCCATTATTATTTTTCTCAGGCATTTGTTTACAAACACCTGTAGTTGATGTGTGATCTTCTGTGTGTGAGAGAGAGATCGCAAAAGTGCATCGTTATTTCATGGACGTCCTTAACTATCTTGCCATTATCTGATGCTAGACGCTTGAACATCCTCGTTCAACGTATTGGTTTTCTCCAAGTCATATTTCTCTGAGTGTTTGAGCCTCTCTTACCGCTATGTCGATTGGCATCCTGCTCGCTATAACAAATAGATGAGATGGTGTTCTGGTAGATCTTGCCCAGATCGGTGCAGCGTACATCAAAATAGATGTGTTTACACTGACCAAGAGTTTTCTTATCGACACTATTCCGGCATCAAACTTGCAAGGGCAGCTCCAACTCGCTTGGCTTTGTCATCAGCACACTCCCTAAAATTTAGCATGTGATCCAAGAAGACTCTAAGGTATTTCAAGTATGAGCTCGATCGTATCGTTTGAATTCTGACTTGAATCTCAATGGTTTCTGCCACTTTTCGTCTACTCATCAATGCAACCTCCGTTTTTGGTTCAGCTAATTGCAAACCTGCATTATTGAGCAACAATTATAAACAACGTCTAATTCATCATGGTGTCCTTGTACGTTCGCTCTTTAAGAATATCATTGAACATGACATTCCACAAGAGAGACCCCAGAATTGATCCCTGGGGTACACCCTCTGTGATATTGTACGTCTTGAGTCCTACCTCAGTGTCATATATCAGGATTCTTCCTTCGAAGTAATTGGCTATTATCCGGATAAGGTACTCAGGACCATGCATGTCGTTTAAAGTACGCATAATTTTACTCCACTTAGCAGAGTTGAATGCGTTTTTGACGTCTAGAGTGATAACAGCACAATACTGATTGTCACCGCCTAGCTACCTTTCACCCTCTAACGCTTTCTGCACTTTGTCACATACTATAAGCAAATTGCACCAATGGTAGACCGTTGTTTCCTAAAGCCGAACTGCCGTTCAGAGAGACCACTATCGCCTTCAGAGTATTGCTCAAGCCAGTTGCTAATTATCATTTCAAATACTTTTCCTGCAGTGTCCAGCATCCACAGTGGTCGAAAGGACGATGGCTCCTCCGGTGGTTTGTCGCCTTTTGGGACTAGTACCCAGTCGTTGACGTTTCCATTGTTCAGGAAAAATACCTTGCATCAGACATGCATCATAAATATCCCTGAATATTTCCGGATTTTTGTTTATTACAGTCTTTATCACAATGTTTGGAATAACATTGCAGGTCTACTACAACAGATAAATGCCGATATCTATTGTAGACCTCTATGTGGTAACTTCAAAGGCCCGTGTAAGTGGATAGGTACTTTGCCCCGTTTAAGTGCTACTTGCCGTTCGTTGACCCCTCTTCATCATTCTTTTATAAGTTAGTTTGGCCACCACACGTAAGTATACGTGTGGTGGCCAAACTAACTTATAATAAAAATCCATATGGGGAGTACCCCATATGGATTTTTAAACATCTAAGTATAATACTCCCGTTCCCAATGGCAAGACTACAAGTTTAAATTACTTTTCTAAGCATCCTCTTTCGAATCTACTATCGTTGTGAATTGAATCCTGTTTCAACTCACCCCTAATGATAACGAATTATATTCCTGTGAATAAAGAGGCTGTATTAATCCTGCACACCAGAGTATGTGACACTAGAACTTAAACAGTATCAACAAACTTCCAGTTACAGATAGAATGTTGATATGTACTTGGAAGCCATTGCTTAAGAAGTATCTCACCTTATTTTTGAAATCGTTGAAGATACAAATCATATATCCTACTTTTTCCAAGCTAAGTTACAGATGCCTTTAAATGCCAAACTTACTTCACTACAAAGAGTCAGCTATCCGTCAGTATCGAACATCTCACTTAATTGCATAAAGACTGTTCTTTGCCCTCTTTTCATCATTATCACTGCACTAGCTTTGATTTAAAATTCCATTTTTTCCCAAGATATTCGGATTCTTTTGAATCGTCAATCCTTTCATCTCAGAGGTGAGAATCCTATTTTCGGAAGAGAATCTTTCCATAATTTACTCTACCCTTACAAATGTGCATACTTCAGATAACACAATTCATACATGATTACCTCTTATCTGACCTCATTGCAATATTAACCTCACCGCTAATGATGAAGAATGCTATTCCTAAGACAAAAGACTAAAGAGGATTCTTAATCGTATGCACCAGAGTATGTGAGGCTGGATAACTAGTACAGCATCAACAAAGTTCTAGTAACAGAAAGAATATTAATACTTGGAAGCCTTTACTACAGCAGTCTGAATCAGGTTTAGATTATCTTTGGAATTACCTATCTGATACATATCCAGCTTCGAGGATCACCCGAGATTCTGAGGTCTTTGCTTATCGGTAAACTTTAGTCCAGAACAAGGGTCACCCAAAGATTATTAGACAATTCATTCTAGTTAACGACGGCTAAGCTACATAAAAATAATGATAGTATTTTTCATGAACACCAACTGATCAGGATTAAATGAGATTGTCGAGTTTAGTTCCAGCTAAACGATATAAATTAACTCGCAGATGCCATTAAATTCAGGCCATATTCGATCCCAGACCTGTACAAAAAGTCAGCTCAAACTCTGTAATAAGCTTTGTTATACCCACTTTTTTTCAAGTAGTTGGTTGTAGCATATGACCGCAAAGGATAGCGAGCCAAAAATCTGGTAGTCCTCCGTTTTAGAATTCCAGCTTCTCCTAACTTAAGCCCAAGACGAGTTTACCCTTCCCAAAATATTTCATTTCGGAAGAGAATCTGTTCATAATTCCCTCTACTCTAACATGATTTGTGCTTCGAAGTAGCCTATCCAGGCTTCCAGGAGGCTCTCTTATAGCTTCTATCTGATAGATTACCGCCGTTCCCAAGATATATTTTTGCTTACCATTTAGCTTAACTGCTGGACAACATTAAGCTATCTGTATGTTCTAGACATATTTCATTTATGATAAACATGTATCTGAAAGTTTTATGAAATCCAGATTGGTGTATATGACCTAATTTCTTTTGCATGACCTTTCATGCAAAAGAAATTTTTATCGTTGAAGATGCAAATAATATATCCTACATCGAGAACAAAAATGTGTAAATAAATTTCTAGGTAAAGTTTCTGGCACACTGTCAATATCACTATAAAACTTTATGTTAAATAAAATATCTAACAAAATATGTGTAAGTACATTCTATTGACTACACTAATTTTGGGATATCCTGCTGGCACCAATTCAATATTCATTTCAGTTCTTGTTCACGGTTGCTTTTCTTTCCCACCCAAAAAACAAAACGCCTTTACATTCACTACAATGCATCACATCCGAATGAGCGAAAAACACTATATATATCATGTTGAATGAAGTCGATACTTACTCAAGATAAAATTGTGTCGATTGTGATAAACAGGATTCACAATTCGACAGTTACCAGTCATATCTTATTTTTGGCCATCATTATGTTCAGTATACCAAGGACTATAGATTCTTCTGAGTAGTCAACTATTTCCAATATTAATAAATTATATGATTGGAAAGTCTGATCTTTACCACAGCACGATTCAATGATGACTTTAATAAATTGTATGCTTTATAATAACAAACTTAAACCGACACATTAGGAAGATTGATTAGTTCTCCCGACACAAAAATGGTATCGAAGATGTAAGCTCGGTTTATAATAAGGCAAGCCAGTAACAGCTAATCCAATTTATATATAGGAAAAGCGTTTCTTTTTAAAAGTCTGTGCGAGCTGCATGAAGTGAAACAAGCCTGTTGAACTGGTCCTCTTCCACATTAAAAAATGAAAAAAATTAGTTGAGACTAGCATAAGCTGATTATGATTTCTCCAAATTCAATTTCAAACAACTTCTGTAGGATATTTTGCAGATATAAGTGGGTAGAGCCCCTGCACCATACGAGTATAAGGAATATAAATTTTGAAAATTTGATTTGATGCGCAAAAGCATACACTTGAAGTTGTACTCCACACCGTTAGTCGATTAACTATCCCTAAAATTATAGGACTCTATAGAAACACTATACATTTTAGGTATACTACGACTATACTGTAATAACAAAAACCAGTTGCGTTTATAACAACTTATGTTTAGGTAATTGATACGCGGGTGACATCTATGATTCAATAGGATAACTAAATGTTTGCAATTAAAAAGCAGTATGAGCGCAGTATACAAGCGATATAATAAACAAACGGGAACTTCTACTATGACCGAAAAGCGAACAAAATGAGTATAAATACGCCAAGCTTATGCCGAAAAAATGAAAGAAGATATCGACGAGATACATAAATTTGGCAGAGAAAGAATAAAAATTTCAAGCAAAAGGATGAAGGCACGATATAGCATCCGTGCAAATAATAGAGGATTTGAAGAAGGCCAGTTAGTCTGGCTTCACAACTTACAACGGAAGAGAGTTTAATCACCGAAGCTGCAAACTGCCTGGAAAGGACCATATAAGGTTATAACGAAAATCAATGACGTAATCTACCGAATTCAAAAGTCAAAGAGGAAAATCAATTTTTGTACATTTGGAAAGATTGGCTCTCTTTAGAGGAATAGCTTCAGAAATAGATTCAGAGCCTGTCTGAACGAACAAGTTGTTACGTTTTCCCCTAGTAGGGATTCAAACCAATCCTCGGTTCGATCACTGGATTGTGAATAATTAAAACCACTTGCTTGTTTTCCACTATAACTTTTATTAATAGTCATTTCAATTCACTATTACAGTATTTTTATTTCACTGTTACTTTTATTATTTCACTATAATCTTTTCCCGATTTTAATTTATCGCTTTCCCAATTCAAACTGAAAGTCTACGCTTTCTGCTCGCGTATTTATACTCATTTTGCCCGCTTCTCGGTCATAGTAGAATTTTCCATTTATTTATTATTTCGCCTGTATACTGCGATTCATGCTGGTTTTCAATAACGAGCATTTAGTACTTCTATTCAATCAGAGATGTCACCCGCGTGTTCCGGACGCGGGCGACATCTCTGATTCAATAGAACAACTAAATTTTCGCAATTGGAAAACAGCTTGAAAGGCAAAATAATAAACAAACGGAAACTTGTACTATATGACCTAGAAGCAGGCCGATTGAGTATAAATACGCGAACAGAAAGCGTATAGAGTTTCAGTTTTTATTGGGACAACGATAAGTTAAAATCGGGAAAAAGCGAAAAGAAGTGAAATAAGTGAAAGTTACAGTGAAATAAAAGTACTGTAAAAGTGAATTGTGGTGATCATTAATAAAAGTTATAGTGAAAAACAAGCAAGTGGTTTTTATTCACAATCAAAACGTCGTTTGGTTTGAATCCCTACTATAAGAAATCGTAACACTACGTTCACGAAAACGCATATTTCGATTATTAATGTCTCCTTGTATAGAAATTCCCACCACAGATAATTTCTCTACATGGCATCTACGCTTCAAAACAATATATATTTAGATATCCTCCGCCATAAGAGTCATCCTTCCCACACTATATTGATAGAAAGCACATCATTTTAAGCGTTCATTTTTTTGAAGTAATCCCATCGACACTCCAGTTTATCGATTCTTTAATCGACGATAGCTATCGATAGCAATAATAATTATAATTTACTACGCCATAATTTGTCCGATTAACATCCATTTACTGTCAAATCAGAAACTATATAATGCGTTACAAAACAGGTATTTATAAGACATTTACCAATTTCCGACATATTCCAATTTGATGGCTTAAAGCACTGTACTCTACGAAACCAATAAATTGTGTCAAATTAAATTGTTCAAATATATGCAATACGCGGAATCAAAATCCATTAAAAAAAATTATATAAACACCGTAAATCGACTAAATCATTAAATTGTCCAATAATTAAAGTTAATTGGTTTTTTTCTACACACTGTATACACATCGCCATTTTCGATTATGACATAAAATCTCAACGATTAAATTTCTTATCCAGCATTCCCGCATCGAAAAAATATTCACGCATTTTCTATAATTTAATTTTTTTCAATTAATTTTTATCATAATCGCACCATAAAATTATCCGACAAAAATTACTGATCATTTTACTGCCACATCATCATCATCATCATCATATACAATGTATTGGCCACAATTTTATTGTTATTGTATAAAGCGCGCGCAAATCTATTCGACATTAATCCAATAATTCGCGAAATCATTATCAAAACAAAATTGGCATAAAGCAGCTGCTGCGACTGCTATAGGAATTGGGTCGCAGACGAACACTCATTAAATTTCACTTTCTAATTATGTTGCTATCTATATCGACGTACAATTTCATCGCGTCATCGAAACGAACAACATAATTATATACTTTTGAGCATTCATCAGTTGTTATATAGAAAATTGTGTCTACGTTATCGCGACACAACATCACACCGCGTGAGTTTTCTTATTAATTTTCCGCCTATCCACTCTTACGTACGAGTATATTAATAATACATGGCTTGATAATTGTGAAAGCGCGAGAAAAATCTATAACACTGAGATGTAAAAATATAAAATCGAAAACTCAGCACTTCTTACCCACATTATTGTTTACATTTATAGCTGCGCGGCTTATTTCTTTAGTACACAACATCTTGGATTTTACTACTTACATCTAATTCTATTGTTATCGAGTCAAACAATAAAAGATTTTTTTTTTGCAATTTGTAACAATCCAAATAGAAATTTAACTTCTTATATGCTATTATGTCAACATTATTGTTGTTGTTGTTAAGTTTTTAAGCTTTAATCACGCAAATAAAGTTATTAAGGTTTATAATGATGGCAATTCAGATCGTAAACATCAAAGTACATGTCGCTTTTTAATTTATTGTTCGTTTAAGATGGATTTGGGTTGTGGACTGGTCTCGTTTTTTTTAGAATTGTATACATTTTAAATAGAGGTTTCACTGTATAAAATCATAATTTTGAAAGCTGTCCATAGCAACGGATCAATGCGCTGATATTGGGCGATATTATATACGGCTGTATGTCAACAACCGAGCAATTTACAAAATATTAATGCAAGTAGTGGAGTTAAGATACGATAAAAGGTTTGGGGATCTCTAGAACTAGAAGAGAACACCGTTTGGTCAAGTTGAGGAACCGACTGTTGATCTGAATCAAAAATGGCAACTTGCAGAAAATCGGGGAGAAATGTCAAAAACGTGGAACGATTTGAAATATTGTCAAATTTATTTTTTTGTAGGGAAGTACAATTGTTTCGGTTAGAGATGGAAATTTGTTTCATTCATATGGCTACCGCGACTGGCCTCACAGTACCCCATTCGAACGGACCAATTTTCTCTCACTTTTTTGAGTGTATGGGGTCGTATCTCGGCGATGGCATTGTCGGCATAATACTTGTCTTTAATGGCGCAAAAAAATAGTGCAATGGTGTTAAATCGCAGCTTCTTGTCTGCTAATTGACATCACCATTTTGGCTAATTAAACGGCCATCAAACGTTCCACGCAACAAATCGATTGTGGCATGAGATGTGATACAAGTTACATCATCCTGTTGAAGCCAAACATCGTTCACGAGGCATCGTTGGCTCGATAGGTGTCTCCGTTGACTGTAATGGTTGCGCCGTCCTCATTTTCAAAGAATTATGGGCGAATGATGCCTCCGCTCCACAAGCCGTACCAGTCACACATAATCGGTACATTGGCTTCTGTAAAACCGCTTGTGGGTTTTCTGAGCCCCACATACGGCCATTTGGCTTATTAACGTACTGAAATGAAATTCATGTATATTGAATTAAAAATTGGATTAGCGCTCTATATATAATCGAAGAGGCAAAGCGTTAATTGTCAGGTGTAATGATATGTTTGTATTGCCTACCTTCACTTTAGATAATTCATTGGATATACCACTCACCTATATTAAACTGTTGTACAGATGATTAATTCTTGTATATATGTATCTGTTTGTATATACTATATATACTATGAGTTTTATATACTATGCGTTTTTATATACTTATACCGCGTACTACATAGATAATTTATATTCGGGAATCTTTCATTTATACGATGTCATTTGATGTTGCAACTTTGCTAGCAATTTGCTCTAAGCTAGAATATTATAATAAACCTTAAGGTGCGTATAACCAGTGATCTAATAAGTGTATAGAACAAGTTACTTATATATTATGTACAATCTTATCTATTCAGGATATACCTATAGCATAGATTTATAAGAGTACATGGTAAAACATCCAGTGTCCAGTGTTTTCATAATCCACCCACATTGAATGAAATGGGATTAAAAAGCTTTCGCTTTACACGATAGTGATTTATTTATTTTTCACTGCAAAGTGTGTAAAAGTGTATAGTATAATTGGAATAGAAAACTCTGATGCCTTAATCATAAGTTGCCGTGACAATGTGCATATATATGTATATGAATAACATCTAAGAAGAAGTGGAATATTATTTCTCAGCGGCCTTGTCGGTTTGGCTCGCAACGGTACTGTGTTGTGAGGTATCAATTACTGTTCTTCAAACATTAAACACGTGAGGTTTCACCATTTTTAACAATGTTTTACTTTTAATATATACAAAATATACTATTGTTATTCTTAATATATACTCGTATTAGTTAAATAATATTAAGAACTCTTAGTTTTAGTTTAATAACGTTTATTTGAGTTATTTTCTCATCATAAATTATAGTGCATGTAATTATTAATATTTAAATTTAAGGTATAATTTATTTTGCTAAAATTAATTTAAGTCTAAATTTTGCGGCTTACGCTTATCATTTCGTGTTAAGTCTTCTATATTTATTCAAGGGGGATGGTTAATTTATTGAATTTATTACGTATCGTTTTACTAACTTATTTATATTTAGCATCATACTCCATCTGTGAAATACTTTGCAGCTTTGTGGGTAAGTGACCTATTATATACTATATATTTACATATTTATTTTATTTTATATTTGTTTTCGGCTACTTAATTCAATTAATTATGCTCCTCCACTATACATATGTCGTTTAACTAGATTAAGATTTTCAATTCCAAAATACGTTTTTTTTATATTAATAAACAATGAAATGTTAACTTAATTCAAAATGGAATAAAACATTGTTTTAATACGGGAAGGGAAGGGGCCTCCACCTAATGGGTAAAAGGGTGTCTAAATTTCTGAGTCTCAATTTCTAGTAATGTCTCCTTTTGGTTTTCAATTTTGTAGGTTTTAATTAGAATTGCAGCTGTATACCTCCGTTTCATTGCTTCTCCCGACTCACTCCCACACCGACTCAAGCTGGCAGGCAAATGGCTGCTTTGGGAGAAGGAAACGGAGTTTCTGTTAACGGAAAGACAACCATTCGAAATTGGTTAAGGAACCGTTACAGTACCAACCAAGATGAAAATGGGTATATTTTTGACAAAATCGACATCATCGTGCAGTTTCTCGTTGGCCCATCTAGCGTAGTGAAAACAAAGCGGATGGTTATGCGGCTTCAACTCTTGAACCAATTGCAGTTTGTATAAGGCGTCATACCGAGATCTTGCCGCAACATTTAACGTATACTGGTGCGTGGTTCAATTCTTGAGAACAATGACGAGTTGATGTTGATGGATTCTCAGTCACACTCTCAGCTATAGATTCGATATTTTCGAGTGTACGCACTGCCTGACCACACTTACGTCTTGGCGCATCAACAATGAACCAGTTTCACGAACTTTAACAATAAACTTGTGTATTAAGTTTACAATAAACTTGTTTATAAATTTGCATTAAATTCCTGCATCGTGGTTGATACGATCTCGGCATGTGCTATAAACGTCGCGGTTTGGGTCATATGTCACACGCGTGATTCTTCTCTCGAATGTTAGAAGCCATATCCGTAAGCTAATCCGTAATTGCTAGATATTTTGATTTCAGAAGTGAGTATAGACGGTATAAGCTCGGTTACCAGCGCGGTAATTACATCCAAAACAGATCTTGTCCTTTTTACTAAGAAATAAAAAGTACTGTTAGGTGCCTCAATTAATTTGACCGAAACCACTATACTAGTTTTTATAACCAGGACGAGATTTCTGAGAACTATCCTGTATGATAATGTTAATTGGAAGCCGAACATCTTAGTATAAGGAACAAGGTCACTATAGTCTTGAATACTCGTATTAAAGCTCCGTTGGGTAGTATTGGAGCATGAAACCAAACCTGGCGTAGGGTAGTCAACTCAGTAATTACCATAGAGATGGTGCAAAGAACGTCCGGTATGCTTTAAGCGAGTCACTGATATTATGAAAGTTATGTTCCACCGTCTCTCGGTAGACATCTTCGGTAAGGAGAAGACGTACCTATACGCCCTTAACGCAACAAGATAGCCCTTACCTATGCTCCTTTAACGCAACACCATATGCCCCTTTTGCGAAGAGTTAAAAGCAGACTGGCACATGAAACTCAGGCTTTGCATTTTCTCAGTGATGATTCTATAGCTGGATGGAAGAGTGGGGGGTGGAGTCTTCTGTGACAAGCTCATGGTAAGCATTTCTGTTCGGCTCCCTGATTACTGCAGCGTTTCAGAACCTTCTGATCTGGTTGAGACAGAATGAAGGATTCCCAATTGATATTGCCATTTATGTTGACAGTCAATCAGTGACTCGATTATACGCTCTCTATTATAGTAATGAACAAAATATTTTACGCTTCATCAAAAGTTCTTATTAGTTAAATGTTAATAAAAAGGAAGAGTACAACCTGTGGTATCACAATCGATTACCAAATGGTTAAGTGTGCGTATAGGTCGCCACTGTAACATAACTTAACCTATAATGACTCGTATTCAATTAATAAAGGCAATGCATCTTGCTCATTTCTTCAATGTGTGTGTGGTGTAAGATACAGAGCAATCGGACTTACAGTTAATATTTAAGTATTTCGATTTTAGTGTTTGAATGAGGTGGTTATGGGTACTATCCCACATGATTTGTATAATACAGAACTCTATATATGAGGCTCTCCACACCATTGTTGTTCAGACGCAATCCTACGTGTTCTTGCTTAACTGTTCTAGGCTTTGGGGCTTCCGTTGGCTCGTAGTTGTTCTTAGAATTCATTTTTCATTTTAATCTATAGTTCGGGCTGAAGTCACTGAACGCTAGTTGTCAAATAATTTCGATTACTTGTATTTAAGTCGCACTGTTTTTCCAATTAGGTTCAACTACGCCTGCAATCTTAATATTTCGTTGCCCAATCCTTGCCCAATATTCCTGAGTGACAGTCAAAAGGGTGATATTATGTATTTGATCGGTTATTGTTAATTTTTTGTAATTATTTTTGTGTCAGTATAATCGATTAGTTCATCCACTTTGCAGGATTGCTGAATAAGGTCAACTGGTATACTAATGGAAAGGATACCACCATTATTTGTGGCACCACTATTTTCTTCTTAATATTATTTGCACTAACCTAGCATTTAGATGGCTGCATTTGTTGATGATTGATGCAATTTCCTACTCGTCTAATGAAACCCACATGGAAGTGTGCAGCTCTTGCCACTTAGGACACATCATTTCCATAAAAAAACAATTCATACAAAAAGTTCCTTAAGAATGGTTAATGCTTACCATGTAGAGCCACCATTGCCAGACAATTTTATGGAAATGCATTGTTACCAGTCTTGTATATACTGACATTGTAACGGGTGTTTCAACAGGTGCGCTTCAACTTTTTTCCGATAGGGTCGGCGAACGACGCCATATTTTTTATTGTTCTTTTGTCATTAGGAAATTTAATTAGTATACATGACATCATGGAACGCTACACACGTGAACAGCGATTGCAAATTTTTTATCAAAATAATCGTTCTGTTGCTGCTACTTTAAGAGCATTACGGCCATTTTACGGTCCATTTAACAAGCCAGCCCGTTCGACAATCGTTTTCGCTACATAATGTTCCGGTGCCCTCGAAAGCAAGAAGTGCTCGAAGTGTTTAAAACATCGCAGCCGCCAGGACTTCAGTTCAAGGAAAGCCGCGAACGTGTCGCTCATACGACGTTCGCAACAATTGCAATGCCGCAATTGTGAAGCGACGCCGATTCGTAAATTGGGTTCAAGAGCAAATCGAAAATGATGCAGATTTTCACCGAAAAATCATCTTCAGCGATGAGGCTCACTTTTAGCTAAATGGATTTATCAACAAGCAAAATATGCATTACTGGGCAGGAAGCAATCCACACGTGATTCATGAGGCACCGTTGCATCTCGCAAAAGTCACTGTTTGGTGCGGATTACATGCCGGCGGCGTCATAGGGCCATATTTTTTCATCGACGATAACGATCGCCACGTTACTGTTAATGGAAATCGATACTGCGATATGATAAACGATTTTTTTTGGCCGCAATTGAATGGAATGGACTTGGACGACATGTGGACGACACACGATACAATCGCGTTATTGAAGACTTAGTTCGATGAGCGTGTTATTTCGCGAAATGGGCCCGTCCTGCGCTCGTGTGATTTGCACCTCTAGATTATTTTCTTTGAGGATATGTGAAGTCTATGCCAATAAGCCGGCGACGTTGCAACAGCTCAGAGCCAATATTGAACGTGAACTTGCTGGAATTTCGGCCGATTTATGCGAAAGAGTGGTCGAAAATTGGGTTCAAAGACTGGACTTCGTAAAACGTGCCCGCGTTGGTCATGCAAAAGAAATCGAGTTTCATACTTAAATGTATATGTTCAAATTCGTTAATAAAAAAAAAGTTAGTTCAAAGGTCGAACAGTTTGTGTTGAAAGAAAGTTGAAGTACTCTTATTCAAAAACCCGTTATATACGAGATATTATGAAATTAACCCGAAACCCGCAGTCATATAGCATATAGTGCATAAAACACAATATATATTGTTTCTTTGCGGATTCATGGGGTTAACTGGAATCCGTATCGAACACGTACAACAAATTACTAATAGAGTTGTAGTTTTTTTATTAATCCAAGCACGATATTCATTTCGAATAACCAGATGTTGATGTCGCCTCAAATTGTCTCTCTAGAGTTATTTGTTCTACCAAAATGTCTTCATTTATATGTTGAGTTAAATAGAAAATTATCTTTACGAATTGTAATAATAAAAGTGTCATAAAAAGAGACATTTCCACTATAAACGATGTGTTCTGCTTCTCAATCTATCACTAAGTGTAGTTTATGTTCCAAAACAAAGATTTATTGAATTACTTAGTTCTTAGCTTGATCGTTTTTATTATTTAGCGAAGTTTTTTAAAATCTTGGCTTTGGATTACTCAACGCCTATTCAATTCGGATCGATGAAATTCCCAAGCCTGTACATACCTACCACGACAGTTCTAATGCGGGCTTAGGTCCATTTAAAGAACAAACTGGACCCAAACGAGTTAATGGGGATAAATAATTGGACCTCAGGATTTTGTTTGTATAAACCGTCTCCAGCCAGATTACAGCATACTGATCCATCAAAGATCATCATATCGTCACCGGAGAGGTAAGATGGGCAGTTGTAGTTTCATATGTACTTTTTTGGTAATAATGAATTACCCGAAGGGTTATGTGTCGCATCATTTTATATTTGGCAGTGCCCAGAAAGGACTGTGTATATACAAAATGGCCAGAAGTTCGAACCTTACTGGATGAGCTAATGGTCGAACTTCTTCATTATAGATGTTACTCATAATTTTAAAGCTGAACTCAGGATCAAGTGAGATATATTTTGTCAATATGTGTAATGCTAGAGGAGGATGTCAGTTTATATTTTGAATGAATGCCATCTAATAATAATCATTACGATTCTAAGAATAGTACATCCGTTTTTAAATACTAAGATTATGAAATGAAAGGGTTGAATTTATTCAATATTTCTCGATACCTATATAGTATACAACTCAAGGAAGTTGAATTCTTTCCATATACGACAGAATCGAATACTCGTTCGACCGACATAAATGTCTGTAGGCAAATATCAAAAATTTAATTTCTTAGAAAAGGGTTAGCTTGGTATTAAATGAGTCTGAAACGAGAAGCTAACAAAACACTCATGTATGTATACTGTAGTCGGTGCACGTGTTTAGACTTTATGTTATGTGTTTGGATCTCGCTTCATCTAATTGAAATTGTCTTATTATCACAAGATTGTTTTGTACATATATACACAATAATAACAGAACATATATGTACATGTTGAACGAGTTGAGTAAGAAAACGACGACATTACAACAAACCTGATTGTATATATCGTGGCATCTTAATAGTTTTAGGAAATACTTGAGAGTTTCCTTATCAATTTGCTGCACACAATTAACAACTCTTCTGCAACGTAACGTATAAGCGAATGTTTTGGATAATAACAATGCACTCGTATGTGTATACGTATATACAATGTGGATAACTATATGTCACACTGAAATAAATGTCGATTATCAGGCCTATAATGTAACCGAGGCACGTATGTTCGAGGCGTATTCCAGCATTCGTGCAATATTTGGTGTTGGAAAAATTGTTCGTAACCTTTTTTGTATACCCCGGCTATATAATAACTTTATATTTTGTTAGTATTCTTGTCATTGGGTTAATATCAATAAAGAGAATATAATCAACTAAAAGAAGACGACTATGCTGTTAACATCTAAGAAAACAGTCTGGATGTGTGTGTGTTCGCTCGCTGGTTATGAAAAAGGGATGAATTGTTTTATTTTTTATCTCCAAATATCCGGTACGTGTGCGGTATTGTTATGAATAAAACTATATAAAATTACATCTTAAATTGTAATATAATTTTGTGTTGGTACCAAAGATTTGTGCATGAACACAGAATTCTTTGCAATTAGAATTTATGTTAGACGCGGAATGTTTTAGCATATAATTTCAAAGCGTCGCCAAATTAGCCTCTGCGTGTATATACAGAAATTTTCGGCTCGTCAAATATTTAAAGGGCATTGTTGTGAATTCTGTAAATTTAATTTAAGAAATTCAATATTTTTTAAAATTATATTAAGAAATCCGATACATTTGACCAAAAAAGATTCATCCGCCACACCCTCGCAAATATAAACATTACTCGTGACACACAAGTATAGACCTTTTTGTTTTTCTCGACCCTTTTGTACTCGTATAACACAATCCCATTCTAAATATTTTAGATATAGTGATGTGTTCACTGTTCCGGATCTACAAAATGTTTTAAATAATAATTGACCATTCAAAATTTATATCAAAATTATAAATAATTACTGTCGTATCAAAAAGCATCACACCATGACCGAAAGCTTTTGTGTATTATGTAATATGGAATAGAATCAATATGGCACATATTGTAATTTCCGATTCAAAATAAATAATCGAATCGAAGTTTTGAATCATTTGGATATATAAAAGAACGGTCGGATCGTTATAAAAAAACTCTCCCCTATATCCGGTAAATAATTTTTTATCGTTTCGTATCGTAATCACCCTCGCAAGGTCTCGTACAGTGTATATATAATTATGTGTGGATACATAATATTGAATATGATTGTGAACTGTGATTTTAGATTGGTTCTGGATATAATGAATGTGGGTATAGACGTTGAACACATGATCATTAATAATCAGTTATTATTATTTTGTTTATTTAGATCTGGGAGGTCGTGAATTGACTATAATGGGTGGTCCATATAACTTGTATAGGCACAAGGTCATTTGTGGATCAATTTGAGAAGCATGTTAGAGAAACTAGTCTTTCATACAACGCGTAGAGCCGAGAACATTGCATCAACATTGCATTAAAGACCTCGGTAGTGTTTAAAGCTGATGCATTTGGAGTGGGAGCTGAATCCTAAAGGGATTTTTCACAATCTGATTACGATCGGTGCGGTGTGAATGAACAACATCTATGACACCCTGTTGGAGTGAAGAATTCATGAGCCAACCCATCTTCAATGTCAGTACTATAGACTGGCATTGGGCTACGCAATGTGCAGGCGGTTCTACATATATCGGACCTACAGCCGTACGTCCTCGATATGGCTATGCTCTGGCATGAAGTAGGATGTAAATAAGCAAACCGCAAAAAGAGTTGGTAGAGCATGGAGTCCCAAAACAGATTGCAAAAATAGAAACAGACAGACAGACAGACCTCGGTAGGAAGGCGTAAAAAGTTCCGACGAAGCTCATTCAACCAGTGAAATGTCTCATTTGGGGATCAGAAAATCAACAATCAAGTAATGATAGACGCCCATACAATCGAAAATGTTCTGAAAAATTTGGTTTTCAAAATAGGCCAGCCTTTACAACCAAACACGGTTTTAACAAGCAAATAGGAAAAAATAGTGTTCCTATAAAAATATTGTTGTCTGGTTTCGAATAACATGTTGTTGTTTCAAAGCATTAAATTTATTCTCCAAGACAACACAGTACATGTAGGTAAGTAGAACTATTTTGGACAGTACCCTCTATATATAAATCGGTGGTTATCCGTTTAGAAACTGAAGAAGTAACCATAACCAGTGCTCATCGACATTAACATCCTCATTTGAACCCTTTGCGAGGTGGTATTAGCTGAACACGCACATTTAGTCCAATGTGAACCATGTCACACTTAGACTGATAACTAGTTGATAATGTTGTAGAATGCTGATGACGATGATATTACAAACAAAAAATATAAATTAGACTGATAACATACCATTACAGCCTTTAATCTATCAACTTAAAGGTAAGGATACGTTTAATTCAGAACCAATCAAGGTTAATCGTGAATAAGATCTAGCTAAGGAAGTGGTCAATTATAGGAGGTCACAATGAGAAGGTCAGTCCAAACAAGAGCCAAACTGCCCAGCCGATCTGATCTATATCATAGAACAAAAAGTTTGAACACCGGAAATAAATTCAGAGACGAGATTCAGACTATTCTCTATGCGAATATTGTAAGGTCCGTAAAGCTCGAGAATGATTGGTCACTACTACGCAAACAACTTGTTAAAGTGATGTTAGACTAAAAGTTATCTGGTATAACTGAAGTTGCATAATTTGAAATAAGTCGATTTGTCCTTCAATAGAGTTCCAGATCCGCAACATTTTAAGGGAAGTGTAGTGGATTATGGTGATAGGGAAAATACATAATAAATTACATGGCAGGCAATGGAGTAGAACGATAGCTCTATAGGAATCCCTTTATAAGCAATGTGGGAATAAGTTTGACTGTTGAGGTTTAATATTTAAATAAAGGCGAGCTTACAATAGAAGCCTATAAGAAAATAGCATTATCACCAACTTTTTATTCCTAGAATTTACCAAATCAATTATACATTACCAGAATATTGCTTTTGGAAGTGTGAACTCCAAGTGAAGTTTTCAAATAAGCTTACTTCACGAGAAAAAACCTAGATAGATTTGTAAACCCTCATGCGTACCTGATACTGTAAGGACAAAATGGCTGGAATAGCTTTGGACAATGAAGCCAGTATGCTGCATATTAACAATGAGTTTATCAATAACCAAGTGCATACATGAAAACAGACCTCCCTGAGGTAAATCTGTGGTTATTTTGGCAGATACTATTACCCATCCAGCACCAACTAAGGAACGCGAGAGGCTTAGATTTAATATATTTGATAATATTGAGGTCATTGTCAAAATAGGTGTGGGTTCCAATATCCAAAAAGCATACTCATTAGATTATTAAGAGATATTTCAATCGTATATTAACAATTTCATGAAAGGGAAATTTCGGCATGATTTATCCACTTCATAGGCATGCTACATGTGGCTAAGTTACGTTAATGATTGGTGAGGCACCTTTTAAGCTCTGAGAATTATAAATGTTTTGATTCATTCCGTTTGGTTACAAATAAGACCACGTGGACTTCCGAAGGAAACAGAAATAACTGTTTTGGCAGATAAGCACCCTTGTCAATATCATTAGTTGACTGTATATCTTGCAGTTGAGTGAGTAGAGAAGTAAGCTGCTGCTTCTCTACTGACTTAACTGAAAGATAACCGCTTAAGATATCTACTATATAACTGGAAACGTCTATGATCCTAAGTGAGTAAGTTGGTTTTCATCCTATATACATTGAGATTTTAGAACTCAGAAGAACTTACATATAATCCGAGCAGCACCTATGTAGAATTATGAGGATTTGTATCACATCCGATTATAAACAATACTATCAAGAATGAATGGTCTCTGAATTAAGCTTATGTATCTGTTTGCATTACAGCTGTTAATCTGTTTGGTCTTTCGCATAAGTCTTATAATAATAATACTAAAATGTCTATGCGTTCCTGAGATGATCTAAACAGAAATCCTAGAACATACTGTAACAGAAGCCCGGAACCAATAATTCTTTCAAAGGATAATGGGTCTACCCTAAACACATTAGATTGGCCTTCACGCTGACAGTGGCCACAACCTTTCATTATTGGTTGGAAATATTTGGTTTCTTTAATGCTATGTTGGGCATATTTCCAAAATGGCTTTCCTAAAATACATAACTGTACTAATATAGGTCGAAAAATCACCACAGCATAAACACGATTATTAAGAGGACGGTTTGATCATGCGGCTTCGACAGTTTAATTTTTACAGTGTATTGTTACATATTATATATCATTTGGCACACACGGTTGATTGTCATCACGAATATATAGAAGGGTGGAAACGATATAATGCATTGAGGACCAGTTAAGCTCGAGTACAAATCCCATTTATCCTTTATGGGATAAACTTTTATATATAACTGCCACAATAAACAAACTTCGATATGCTACTAGATAAATGGAGCCCAATTTCTCAAACTAAACTATGTAAATCAGAGAATACAAACCGATTAAGTTTTTAAATTCTAAAGGATTGGTTTAAGCGTCTTTTGTATTAATAAGTAAGATACCATGGGTTATCTTTTCGCCTATTTTGAAACGAACTTTGTCTGGCTCTTTCTCTAATACTTCTCACACTTACGACAACAATCAAGATTCTATAAAGAGATTCAAGACAATTGATTGTCTTGAATCTCTTTATAGAATTGTTTCTCTACGATATGAAATCATATCGTTGCTTAGAGTGAGATCTTGGGCTATCAACCTATCTTTAAGCTTACACAATTTGAAATTAACATATAAGGGAATGAGATTATATATCATCCAACTTAAATCTGAATAGCGAAAGAAATCGATCACAAATTGCTAAAGACATGCAGAACATTAACCAATTATTAATCTATAGAACACGCAGTGTTCTGCAACATCTCTGCAGTGCTGTAGACTATCTAGATCTTTCGTAAGTCTGGAGTTTCGTTTTTTTGGAATGGCACGCCGCTGAACTCTATCCAGCAACTGGAAAGCAATGCCATATACTCCACCAAAACCTTACAGCAATATTCTATACACGGTCCAATAAAAGTTTTATATAACTGGAGAACCTGATGTGATCTAAAAAACCGTCTACATCTATTGAGGAACCTGAGTTTACGTGAAGCTGATTTAGCCAATGCTATAATGTGTACATTCCATTTTAAATTGTTGCTAATCTGAACACCTAGCAAAAGAATTGAGTCACAACCCACGAGAACGTGGCATTTTACCACAAAATGTTGTGACTTTTTTTGTGTTGTTTTCTCGACCTCAATTTGACCTGCTTTTATACTCCCCACTCAAATATTGTACTCAAATCGGAATTAAGCGAAGTGATAACTTTCAGCCGTTTACCGTTTAACTCTGAAGGAGTAGGCTCGAATGAAATAGAAGAGTGCAATGTTGTATCATAAGCAAAACTGTGGATAGGGTGCACTGTGCTATCCAACAAGTCATTAATGTATAACAAAAACAAAGTTGGGAAAAAACTGATCGCCGAGAGACTCCGGCAGTTGGAGAGTGTGTCGTTGATGATCTCCCATTAAGCAAAACGTTGATGTTTCAATCTTTGAGAAAGCTTTTTATCCACTTGATGGCTTCAAATCCAAGCCGTACGCCATAAGTTTACAAATAAGATTCTCATGCCATACCTTGTCAAAAGCCTTGGATATATCCAAAGCAATTGGAAAGGCTTCTCTGTGGTGCTCAAGGGCGAGATTCCATTTGTTTGCAACATATGTCAAGAGGTCGGTTGTGGAGCGGCTTTCGCGGAAGCCACATTGTTTATCTGAAATAATTTTATTAATCTCAAGATAATTCACCAGTTATTGGTTAATGCATTTCAGCTGACACAATTGATATTGGCCGGTAAACTGAGGGGTCAATTTTATCACAACCACGTTTAAAGACCGGTTGCACCATCGCACTCTACCAGGCATTCGGCAATTTTATATTGGACCCAAGTCACTTGCAAACTCCTTCAATATTCGAACAGGAATTTCGTCAGGTCCGATGGAGGCGTAACTCCATCAGTTTAAGGTCGAATTCGAAATGAAGACGCTTGCCAGTAAGTCGGCATGCAAATATGGGTTCACCACCAAAAAACCGTCTGCACATTTCAATGCTGAAATAGATGTTTTAGAAATATTGGCAACAGATGCGACCATCTGGTATAAAATACTTGTAACAGCAAAAAACATCGACTCCATTGTAAATTACAGAAGGCTACTAATCTGATATGTAATTGGGCAAAGAAATGAAATTAAATGAACCAAATCAATCCAAGTGAACTTTACAAATCCCAAGATTAATCATACACTAATAATAATAAACTCGATAGCAGTACCGCATGCAAACACTGCTAAATATCTCAGCATGACTTTAGATGCTCGACTTAGATGAAAGGAATACATAAAAACGAAAAGACAACAAACTACTGTTATAGAAACAAATTCTGAAACCTATATGGACATATAGTAGCCAACTCGGGGTTGTGCCAAGAAAACAAATATCAAAATCATGCAAATAGTTAAAAATAAAATCTTGTGATGTATTGTTAATGCACTGTGGTAGATTCGAAACGACAGCCTCCATCGATCAAGCTTGTCGCGGATGAAATTAAGCATAATGCAACAAAACAACGTCTGCACCAGCATCAAAATCTGGACATACTCTTTATGCTGACTACCACTCCAACAAGAAGATTGCAAAGAACCAAACCACTGAAGTTATCGCGACCAGGAGGTCAGTAGACCTGCGTAAATTACTTAATGGGTACAAGACTCAGTTGTAATAAAAAAATTAAATACAAATTATTATCTCTTAAGAGAGGTATCGAGTATCGACTATCACTTTAGTGATCTGCACCTGAAAAGATGAGACAACCCCATATCTTGTCGATTATCCAAAATCTACTTTGGATCAATAAATCAGCATAGATACCAGTCCTACATGAATTATGATAGACACATCTTGCTGGGCATTCTCGTGAGACATTGTTTCCTAAATAATCACATGTTCCCAGTGAAAATTAGAAACAACTCAAACTGCGACAGTGGAGTGGAAAAGAAGAAGAAATTTTGAGCACTTTTTGTGCTTCTGTTCTTCATACTCTTCCCATAGACTGCACTGTTTTGAATCACAATTATTTTTGAGTAGCAACTGACGATCTTGAGGATACCGAATATCTTGGACTTCAATGGAAGAAGAAATAGAATAGTATTCGATCACATGTAACCCAGAGCTTTGGTCCCCCGTGTCGATTAAAACCTCACTAGTTCAAAATGTTAATAAAAATAAAATTCGATACTGTCTATCTCATAAAAGTCTACAACCACAAGATTTAGGAATATCTCGTGGTTCGTATCAGTTGTAACTCGATGCTCTCTAAGAAATTCAACAATATGTGCCGCAATATTGAAGTTGAAGTACTCATTGAGTCACAAATATCAAAATCTGTATTGTAATTCCATGCAGTTGATAACAGAATGTCTGAGCTCTATTGAGATTAGTCAATACAATTGTCAATACAAATGTTCAAATAACCCGGAAGATGTGCATGGCTCGGATTGTCTCGAAAAAATTAGCTGAGTTGATTTATTTGTTTTTGAAATCGGTTAGAATGACTTAAGGTTCCTAAGCACATACGTAGTCTTAAAACAGCCTAAACTGAGTCAGCTGGTTGTTCTATTAATATGGTTAATCCACATCCGGTCGGATCGGTCAGCTTTTCTGAAACATACTCCAGATATTTCAGAATTAGCAAAATAATCGTACTAGCCACCAGACAAAAATACACACTATTTATACCGGAGAAGCCACCGGAGTGAATGGTCTAGGCTTACACTGACATCAGTATTGAAATAAATATTTTCTGTGGTGCAATCTATATAATCTATGGCCGTAAACGGCCCTTACCTCATCTCAACTGAGACCTTACGAACCAATTCTAACGATTGGCGCACAATGAAGGTGGTCAGCCCAACGAATGTTTTTACACACAAACGCGTTTTTACACACAACGGCGTGATGAGAAACTCTCTTAACCATTAAGCTACAACCGGCGACAATCTATAAATATCTATGTGCAATCTATATAGCAATGAAGAATTATATAGTCACTGTATGAGATGTTCTAGATTAAAGACTTGTCAACGCAATTGCCTATATTGCTAATAGGGGAATAACCTGTGTTCAGGATGAAATTTGAAAGAACTTTTCTAAGTAGACTTTAGTTGTGCTATATATATATATATATATATATATATATATATATATATATATATATATATATATATATATATATATATATATATATATGTGTGTATATATATATATATATATATATATATATATATATATATAAAATTATAACTAAACAACTGCTAACAGTTTTGAGCACTTCTTCCCTCACTTACTATACAAGTTATTTTGAAAGAGGCGTGTATCAAGTCAACCAAGTTCTACTTTAAGATAGTTAGAGACAAAACTCTGTTAATAGAAAGTAAATAGTTAAAGTCAAATTGAAATTCTCACTAAAAAATTTGTACGTCTATAACTTTTAATGCTGCTGAGAAGTAAGCAATACATCGAGACTTGGCGAGATCCGACATACCAACTATGTATGGTCGCAACGAATCAAATGGCATACTGACTCGGAGTGCAAATTATGGGTGCTAATTTTTTCCCGAAAAAAGATTAATTTTTGAAAATAAACTCAAGAATACGAGAATCGTATTCAAGAAACGATCAGCATCTAAGATTACCCACCATAGCGTAACTTTCCCAAACCAAAACTAAATCGTTTAAATATCCATTTATATTGTCGTTTACTAAACCAACTTGAGCTTACCCATCAAGTTGATACACAAACTGACCGTCATAAATTCACTTAAGTAAATACATTTCTTAATTCTACTTTATTGATTCAAGCACCTAAGAATATAAAAAAGTTTGTTATAGTTGGGTAGGTCAATAAAAATTATCGGGTAGAATTTAGGCGTTCTGTATCGTATTATTTAGAGGTCGAACATACCAAAGCACTAAGACAATTGAATACCGTAATATAATATATACAAATCGATATAGGAAAGCAAATTAATGTATAAAAGCTCCTAAAAAGCTTAAACATAAATATTAAGACTGATGATTATATTATATACTGTGTGAGCTGTGTACTTATGTAAAAATGAAAATTTCTAATTATTTCACTCTTTGCCAATGTGGATTATGTATAGTATATAGAGCTTTCTTTTGTTAACGAAACTTAAAATACAAAAAAGGATAATGGGATACAGCAACAATCGATTTTTTTTTATGTATGAACAAATTCCTTGTTGCTATATAATTTCTAAAAGGGAAGCAACAATTTGTTCCGCCTTTTAATACTCTTAGCACATTATTATAATAATATGTATATGGCCATTCAATAGGTTCTGAGTCTGATCTTAAACACTTGACGATGTAGAATGCGCTGATTACTGTTGGTTGAAGCTTAAAGCGTCGATGTGACCATGAAACATTGAATCAAATCGTTCGCCAGACAGATGAGTGGACATCCGGTGATAGCCATATAACACGACTCTCTGGATCTAGCTTCAAGCGACAACTACCTGTCTGCCTAAATACTTTCTTAGTAGTTAGCCTCAGGACTTAATGAGTAACGTTTTGGAAATATCAACAGCATATAGTAATACCATGAAGGAGGCTCATTACAAATATTTGCCCATATAATTGTAATGTTTAATAACTATTTGTACGTTATGCTTATGTACATACATATGTACATACAAACATAAGTATATGTAGTTTTGCTGTCTTATTGTTGATATTTGATATTTGGTTAAATGTTATGTCCGAAATATACACACACATACGCACATACCAGCACACACACACACAAAAAAGGTTATTATTTTGGGGTTTATTAGTGTTCTTTGAACATGTATACCAGAAAGCAAATACCAAACCAAAATATGTTTTTATTTCGGTTTCCCAAAATTTTTGGAAACATTTAATGTTGTTTTATGTATATACCATATGAAGAAACATATTCCAAATGGTTGCATATGCGAACGTCGATTTTAACTTTTCATAAGAATTTGACGTAGTTTCATAGGTGAAGAAGACTATATCTAATCTCAAGAAATTTTACAGTTTATTTTGGGGATTACAACACTTAATTATGCTGAAAATGAACTGGCAGATAGAAGTAGGCCAGTTTTCACCTGTCAATAAACTCCCACTTTCGAAGTGTTCAAAATTAGTTAGTAATTCTTAAATACTTTCTACTAAGAAGAATTTTTGAATATCCCACACTTGATGGGAAGGCCCAAATATGGTAATTGTCATCACCCAGTTACATTCAGAGCGATAAAGTACAAATACAAATTTTATTTCCTGGCTAGTGTAAAGAACTTACCGAACTAAACAAATAAATTTGACGAATAATATCTGTGAATCAGTTAAACTATAGTAGAATTCATCATCGACGTCATCCTTACTATAAGACTATACAAACTGTGTGGGAAGCCAATAAATAACCACAACTCTCGTTTGGTGAGTACTGAAAGCTTCTTCTAAGATTATTTTGGATTTACCTTGTTTTTGGATGAACGTTGCGCTGATATATGTGGTCCATTTTGAAACCTTTTGTAACACCACAGAATGGTTCCGGTTCAATAAAAGACTGTGCCTCACCAGTAGAAGTTAGACTATTAGCGGTTTCATTTTCTTCAAGACAAGCATATTTTGAACCCATATAAGTGTCGTCTTATTCCAGGATCCTATAATTATCTTATCGAATTTAGAGAGTTTTTAAAATCTACATCGCTATTAGATAGGATCAGATGGTTATACCATGCTCTGGACAGTGCTCTATCATATATATTTCTATTAAAATACTATAGCGCTCATTTTCATGGACTTGGATATTACATAGACTCCTATCGCCGTCCACCGTCCATTAGGTCATCCGTATACCACATACCATAAACCCATGTTCCATGTTTCAATGAGGATAACACTCCTCTGAATCAGGATAACACGAGGTTGGTAATTTATTGATCCGATCTCGTCAGCATATTTTCTTAAACGTCACCTTACTCTCTGGACGTGCTACCTGTTGAAGCTGATTACAGATAAGCGAGAGTAATTTCTTCTTGCCACTTTCATTTTGGGAGTTATTGGGACCTTTTTCGGAGTATTAGGAAGTATACAATTGTTAAAAATATATTCGTGTCCTTCTAATCGTTGCCCGTCCATTAGCCTACGATGGTCCACACTGGTGTAGTCCCTCTTTTGTCAATATAGCGGGTGGATGGAAAATCAGCCACTTTTGTACTGGCTGTCTATAGGAATTTCGGTTTTAAGATCTTAACCTTCTGCTTCAATACTTTTTTCAGTGTGATTTTGAAGAAGTTTACATTCTTTCTCTCTCTCTCTCTGTAATTATAATTTTTGAGAACACCGCGAGAAGGATTTGCCTCTTACCAACTTCACTACCTGACCGAGCGAAGCGCCTTGATGCCTTTTCATTCTCGCTGACTAAGCACGTATCTACTTCACTATTCTTAAGCAAGGAATTTGGTCTGCTCTGTGAACTATTAACTGTGAACTGTATGCTGCTAATTGTATAGATAACGTGAATTATTCGACGTCAACTATAAATAGGTGGTGCTTAGCTTATATGCAACAAAAGTTTTATCCTTGACTTGTAATAGAACTAGGTATTTACTACTGAGATAGCCACTATTTAACTTTCGCACTAACTAACTAGTCGAGTAGAAGCCAAGTGTGACAGCATTCATCTGTTTAAAATTTGCTTAGCCAAAAACTTAGCGTTACATTTTGCTATAAACCACTCCACCACTTCTTTATGATGTCTTTTTGTGATCACGCACAAATGGTTTCGGTCCAATAAATAAATATGCCACATTAGCACTTTAGCAATCTTATTTTCCGGTAATGGTATTTGATTCGAGTCCCTTTAAAGCTATCTGGCTGCCCGATAGGATATAAATTTCTTTTTAAGCTTTGGTTAAATCAACCTTTCCTGAGAGCTCTATGGCATATTTCTGTCCATCGTCCGCATCTATATAACTTACATAAACTTCTTTTCCTATGGGGGTCCTCCTCGGGTCTACTGCTCCCGATCAGGAAAAGTTGAGTTAAGATTTCTTCATTTTCAAGCTCGTCACCTTATCATGTTGAACGAACCCACGTGTTTTTAGGACTGGTGCCTGCAGTTGCTTATTACAGGTAGGTTAGAGGTATTTTGTTCGCTGCCAGTTTGGTTTACGTGGACCGTAAAGGGTATTCTCTGAGCAACCACCGGATTATTCCTACCCGTCTTTTTACGTCTTTAGTATACCCACGGCCGAATCCTTCGGACGATGCACTCTAAATTTAAAATATACTTTCTGATTAATTTTTTGGGGTTTCTCGACAGATATACATGGTCTATGGAGAGTATGTAGAAGGCTGCTGTGCCTTTTTCTTTTTTTGTAAAACCATTCACTTTAACACTTCTAACCCTTTCTTTTGAATACCATTAGTGTATGGGATAATTCACTCGTCCTCAGTCGTGCGTGTTCCAACAACCCCTTTTTCTCAAATTTATTGTCTAGTCACAACAAAGTGAGTTGTTAGTACATTGTATGGAAAACAAGCAGGAATTTAGGCTTTATACTAGAATACTTTCTTCGAGAAGTTTACATTTCAGCTCCAAAACAATTTATAAAGCTCAAGTGACAAGCAACCCTGCCGCCATCTTCTTTTATCTTGTATTTGTTACCTGAATATCTATTTATAGGTTTGCAGGTCTATAATTTGGTTTCGTACGATCACAACACTTTATACACTACGAATCCAATGTCTTAAGAATCCGCTTATTGTAACTTTTATATAGGTCATCATTATATTCAAGTCAATATCTAGAATCTAGATGATCACATCATTTTAATTCCATTACATCACATGTCCAATTAAACAAATTGCACTTAATTTGTGCGTGGGTCGCGGGTACGTCTAATTAATCCTTTTAATTTCGTTCAATTTAAATTTTAAAGCATTTGTCTGCTGCACTTCTATACACATGCATATACTCGTGCATGTAAATAATATTATATCATTAGAATTTTATAACATCCGCACTTTGATCGCATCTCATCCACTTTGAGTATCACCGGAAATATTTAATTTCTTTCATTACAAGAAATTTCCAATCAATCATCTTAAAATCGTATATGGTCTACATACATACATATATGTACATATATTTAACAAAATGACAACGGCAGGCTGATGATGATCATCCGTATATACATATAATATTGTCGATGATGAAAACAAGTTTTTCTATCATTTTCCACATTCCACGCAAATACAATTTGTTGTTTTAAATTTTTTATGGAAATAATTTAATGCGAGAGAAAAAAAACTTGAATATCCATTCTAGCCCTCATCATATAATGGTATGGGATTGGTGTTGGTGGCGATGATGATGATGATGATGACATCAACTTATACACAAACAACATTATGTTGTGTGACTGAGATTAAAGCGGAAATTTAATAATTTTCATAACAATTTGTTGTTGTTATTTTTATCTTTCTTATCTGTCGACAATCTGTGTATTATTTCCATCTTTTGTTATGCTTTTATTATTACATTTATCAAAGATTTACGATGGGCTGATAATTAATATCGGAAATAATCATAAAACATAAAAAATGTGTTTAATCCCTAATTGATGGGAATTTTATTGATTTGTGGCAAGCCAGTTGTGAATTTGAACACGGTTGGGATGGTGGTGTTGCCCATTTAATTAATGGCTGTTATTAATTAGCCAAATAATTAAACATCGGTTGATAAAACTTATAAATTTCATTTTAATTATGGAGCAAATGATGAATCAAAAATATTGAGCAGAAACCAACGTGTTTGTCTACGATTTGTATACACTAATCATGAACGACGTCGGTTTCGATCATTGACCAGCTGTTAAAACCAGAAGATGACACAAATCGCTATCCTTTGATTTTATGATCACTTCTGATATCAAAAGAAGGTCAACAAATTATTCGATAAAGTTATCAAGACCTAAAGAATCAATTAACTCCAGGCAAGCAGATTTGCTTTAGTCCATGATGTAATAAAACTATGCAAACACGGAATGATGTTGTTCCTGTGTGTGTTCAAGTGTTCATGTTCTTCTTGGGCAAGAACAGCCACTCACCCTAATTGCCACTTCCCACATATTTATTAGGTTGCTGATACAATCTCACGCCATAATTTAAGCCTTTTTTTATAATATTGAAACTTGCCTTTCCAGATTAACCACCAATTTACATATCAGAATTTTTAAAAACTAAATTATAATGTGGTCACTGTTGATCCAGCGATGCACCAGTCCCGTTGCTAGGTAGCTGGTTACATACTAACAAGCTCGAAGGGTTTGACTTTTTTAGTCCCCTAACCAAATGTCCACTATCCAGAAACCGAGAGGGCTCCGCATTGATATGTTTCATTAGCCTTGATTCATACTTTGTTGCAAATTTTTATATTTCGTGGTTTATATCCAGAATCCCCAAATCACGATGCAAATCACTATTTCGAATGGTGTATTGACTATACTCCGAAGTACGTTATTCTGGAAGTGTCTCAAGCTCCAAATACTAATTGCTGCTGAAAAAGCGGTATATTACTCGTTTCAAGCTATACCAGAACCGTCTCTATTAAAAATGACTCGGGCTTTACCTTAAAGAGTTTAGCCCCAAGCGTAATCGAACATCTAACTGTCAATAAGTGACTTCTAGTATTTCTGTCGAATACTACATCACGATTGATTAACACTAAACGCCCAAATGGAGACTATTACAATACATCGAGTATCATTGTATGTTTGTTGTTAGTGGAATTGGTGCAATAAAAAAACTTTTTGACAATTTATAAAATTTTTTGGTCAAAACTTTTTTCATATCCACAAATTGGATGCCTGCATTCAGGCGTACAAAATCAATAGGTGTATAATGGGTTTACTCATTGTTGAGGAATTGCTGTGGGCATTTTGATGAGCTTTTAAGTGATTAGCTTTGAAATGATAGGAAGCAATGATATCGAACGATACGATTTAGCTCCATTGGTCGGTTTACATGATTTCGGTAACAATAACTTTCGCAACTTTCCAGGCAGACGGAACATGCCGTAATCTAAAAACAGCATTAAGCAAATGAGTTAGTACAACAATAGCTTTCTTTGGTAGTTGCTTTAAAATGTCTCCCGTTAAAAGGTTATAGGAGACTTTGCTGTCTTCAGATTAAAATTTCATTTCCTTATTAACTTCTTTCTGAGTTATTAGAGGGGTTCTACCCCCATAATCGTTTCGAGTTTAATATCCGATTCGGTTTAAAATTATCAGATAGATTATCAGCAAATTCTTCATCTAGCCCACGAACTATTCTCCACCTAGCCCTGAATTCTATAACTTGTCCACAAGCCATCACTTCGTTCAATAGGAGGAATCTGCGTAATTGAGGTTTTTATTTTGTTGCCTTCCACAGTGAACAGTTCGTATTTTCACCAGTCGTCAATTTTACAAGGAAAAAGAATTTTCATTATGCTGCTTAAGTTGTTGAATTTTCTGCTTAAGCTGTTGTGATTTGTTATTTAGAATCATTTGTCTATTTGAATGATTTGTCTTTTCAGATTGACTCCTCGTTTGTTGACATGTTCTCCTAGCTTTCATTTTATGTAAGACCTGGTTCCGGTTATTTGAATGATACCAAGGAAATTTTCTACCTCTTCTTCAAGTTCCTATACCGTTTTAGTCATGTTTGTAGGTTGATATTGGTTTCTAATTCAGATCTGAAGCTCTCCCAATCAGTCGTATTATTGGCAAGAGCTGGTATGGTTTCCTTTCTAATTATCTTGTCTTTTCATGGTATCACTGCGGAGTGATCAAATTCCTTATCTGGATTATCTTCTACTTCAATAAAATTTGATAAAAATTTGCATTGATATAAAGAAATTCAGTAGAACAGGAGTTTAATCTGCTTTCGTAGTCCAATATTTGTGTTGCCGGTGTAGAATGTACGTTACGTGGCAGTTCTACTATTGCATTTTAAGTTCGTTACCTTTAGTTTGCATTAAAATGTTGCATTAGCCTATATGAAATCTAAAAGGATTCAAATTTAGCCTTGAGAGCATATCCGGCTTTGAAGTTATAAGTGATCACAAAATGGTTTATTCTTTTTCTCTAGTTTCGGCACAAATTCATTTTGTGCAATTCCTCTCGTGAAATTCCTCAATCATGGATCGTGATGTGTTCGTTCATACCACCGATCGCACCGCCCAGTAGGTCGATTTTGAAACATGATAAATCCCTCTTTTTGCATCATGCCCTCCTACCTTATCGGGATACGATTCCGGACCTGGTACCTCCTTCCACCCTGCTCCAATTGCCACAGCTTTAACCGCTGCGTCACCTGGGTGGTTTACATAAAGTTGACTAAGTGGAGTTTATAAACTCAATCCATCAGTTGAGTGAAAGCTAAATACACAACTACTGTCAAATACATATGTGGGCCCAATGAGCAATTCAAAACCAAGAATCGATAGGTAATATAATAACTTTTAGCATTGCGCCCTATTAACTAGTACCCGAATCTACACACTGCGTTGTAAAATTCTATGATTTTGTTACGTACGAAATATTTTCTAAACATGCAAGTGCTCGAAAGCACACGACAATCGTATTTGACATTATTTAACCGAAGCCACTTTATTTCTCTATATAAAAGACGCTTTAAACTATTATTGTGACTAAAAACTGGCAAGGTTTCGGCTAGCGAAGTAGACTAAATACAGTACTGTGAATTGCCATGAAATAATGATTAACTATTACTAATTTTGGTGGTTTTCCGCCTAAAATTAGTAATAGATGTTTTTCTAAACAAAGCTATACAGCTTTAAGTATTATATTGCCTTAGAGAGCACTATTATGATGAAAAATAACGGGGGACAGCTAGGAATACCTAACTCGATTTAATACGTACGAAAAATTTAAATCAATTGGAAGGAATCAAACGAATGAGGTCTTCCTATCAAACGAATGAGGACTTCCTGAAGTCAAAGTAGTGGTGTAGGAGGTTTATTACAACGATTTGGGTAACCTGAGTGGGTGTTACCGCACACTTAGACCTGCAACGGTCTGTTGTGATACCACAGGATCTTACTCTCCTTTTACCCTTATGAGAACCAGTTTGAGCTTGTTACGTAGCGTAATAAGTCTCGCACATTACAGTTTTCGAGATCAGAAAGGTAGTCCATTAAGAACTTACCCAAATATTCATATCTTTTGTGTGCCAAAGCCGAGCATCAGCATAGGAGTTGCACTACCGTATCTTCTTCCTCGTCCATACAGCTTCTGCAAAAGTCATTTTCTTCCAGACCCAGCCTCTTTGCATGTTCTCCAAGAAGGCAGTGTCCTGTGAGTATCCCCACGATCGTTTTAAGTTCACATCTTTGTAGGGAGATAAGTGCCTTAGAGCGTTTCAAGTTCAGCTTTGGCCAGACTTGTCTTGCAACTTTACATGAGAGGGTGTTCGTCCACCTATCCTTCGCACTTTTTTAAGCACAGTCTTGAGTGCGTTAATGGGTCTCCCCAACTTTGATGGGTTGTTAATGGGTCTCCCTTTCCGGTAGCAGTTGGAGAGTTGTACCGTGCCTCGCTAGTTTGTCCGTCCTGCAGTTTCCCATTACGTCTGAGTGGCCGAGGACCCAGACTACCTGGATGTTGTTTATCACAGAAGACTCCAGCCCCTGCTTTACCGTGTAGCTTGGACCCATCCGTAAAGAACTGCAATGCTTCCGTTTCCGCTGCCGACCCGCTCCTTCAAGATTCCCTGAGGGGCAGGTAGTTTGAAAACTTTTCTCGAAGCACGGAGTCCGTGTAACATAGTCTAGACTCGCCAGTTCTTTCCTCAGCGATCTGACTATCGTCGAGTGTCTTGTCTGCAGATATTTCCATTGAGATATGGCTGATAGTCGAGTGGCCGTAATCACCGCCATCTGCTTACCATAAATGTCAACGGGGAGATGGTGGAACATGACCTCTAGGGCACTTATAGGTGTTGTCCTCAGCGCCCCTCTTATAAGCATGCAGGTTGTTCTTTGTACCTTCTTTTTAAGCAAACTTTTAATCAATCGATGTAAATTTAAGTTCTATGTACCAATTAATACTGGTATAACGGAACGAAATTATTTGCTTTTTAAGTTACGTACCAATAACCGTAACGATAACGAGATTTAATTCGGAGGTATAACGAAATTAATAACGTTACCATTTTTTTTCCGGTATGCCAACACTGAAACCAACAATAAAATTAACAAATTAAAATATTCGGTTTTTTATTCGTATCACAAAAAATTAGATAAAGCTTGCGTCTTTGTCCATAAATGCGAGTAGTACGTTATGATTTATCCTCAGCTGGATAATTAAACAATCGACACAGTTCCGTACAAAATCGATATAGCGGGAACCCCATGACCGTGAAATAATCACCATCAATTTTTCTAATCATTGTACCGCCTACACCCTGAATACCATATCCACCAGCCTTGTCCCTAAAATAAAAAAACGAATATGTTAGCCACCAATTATTTCCCGATTACAAACTAATCTCACAATGGTTCACCCGTATCGACATACGCTTGAATTTGTTCCGGCGTCGCTTTACCAAACTCGACAATCGTACTCTCGGTAAATTTAACAATCTTATCGCCATGCTTGATTGCCACTCCTGTATACACAACATGGGCTTTGTCCATTAGCTTCGAGAGGTATTCGAAAGCTAATTCGGGTGTTTTTGGTTTTCCATATACCTTTCCATCCAGCGTAACTATAGTATCCGCACCAATTATTAAATCATTCAAGGTGAACGGATTTGTTGACGCGGTGATACGTTCACTTACTTCCAACACTTTTTGTAGGGCTGTTTCCTCAACGAATCCGGCAAAATCGGGAAAATCTTCCGAACGTAGATTCTCCTCGAACAATGATGGATATAATAAAGCGTTTAAACCCTAAGATTAAATACACAAAGACCGTATATAATCATCGCATATATATATACAAATGAATCAACGTCTTACGATATTCTTAAAAATTTCTTGTCGTCGTGGTGAGCTACTTGCTAGCACTATACGTTTGGTGGCCAATTCCTTCATAATTGGATGAAACATTTTTGAAACTTAATAATTACACATAAACTAAAGTAAATAAGTAAACAAAAACACTTTAAAATTAAGACAACTTATAGATCATCTATTGTTCATGAGCCTCCACATCAAACTGTCTCTTTTGACATTTCTCTTGTTAGATTTCCAAAACATAAAAACATCTGTTGATTTTTTTGACATGCGCAATAACGGATTTGTAATGTTTTAATTGTATGTTATCTATTTAATAGTAGATGGGGTTAAAATCTACACGTAAACGATTAAAGATTGTTCAACATTAGTTATAAAGACGTATAATAGATGACGACAGTACAAACTTAAAATTATTTTTAAATTTGAACCAGTGTAGTATAAAATATTTAAGGCCGTTATTGCTATGACCTCCAAGGTTTCGCAAAGTGATATTCGAGGATATCTAGACTCGTTTTCATTTCCGGTATCGGATGCATACGATAAATGTTTACGGACCACGAATGAACATCAATATAAAACTTTAAAAAACATTTAATAGATTTTCAAGAGGGTGAAACTCGTATGTTCATAAGCAAGATCTTCATATACGATTGTACGCCACCTGGACGATGGTAGATCGATATCTAGGACACATCGCTGCACTATTTACTCTAAATCAGAGCACTTAACGGATCATGTTTGAGTTGTCAAATGAACGAACTTTCCCAGGCGTACACTCCCAGTCACGAAATCTGTTTTTTTTTAGAAAGTCTAAGATATATATGGTCTCCTGAAGGTCGTCATTTGATCGTCAAATAGAAATTGTGATGTAATGTGATGCAGTACAGTCTATGAGAAGAGTATGAAGAGCACAAGAATTCTTCTCCTCCCCCACACTGTTCTCTGGTTGCGATGTTCCGAATTTTCATTTGGAACATATGATTACTCAGGCAAGAATGCCACGTGAGAATGCCCAGCAAAATCTCAAAGTACGTCTATCATAATTTAAGAAGGACTGGGATCTTTGCTGATTTGTTGTTCCAAAGAAGAATATTGATAGTCGACAAGAGATGAGGTTATCACATCTCAGCAGGTGCAGATCACCCAAGTCATAGTCGATATCTCTTTCAAAAGATAATGACGTCACTTATAATAATGACAAATTTCGATTAAACAGTAATGGCACAATCACGTTTGAGCACCCTATAGTTAAAAGCGAATGCAACGGACGATACATTGTAAGCTATAATTGGAAGCAGAAATAAGTTTGATGCCATGCTTGAAGAACAGATTGTGCCACGATGAAACACCGCTAATTTCGTCGAGTCAACCACCGAGTGTATATTGTCACTAAAAAGGAAAACTAAATGAGCAGACGAATTGTATTTCGCTATCCATCACAGAATACTATCCGGAGTTATCAAAATCTAGAATTTAAAAATCATAAATAAAATTCCAGCCAGACTTTATAAGCGGATTTTATTATTATGAAAATCCGATATCGGAATATTTTCTTTAATGAAACTGCAATTTCCATAAGAGATGGCACTCGCATGCAAATTGTGCAGCATTTCATTGACTAGTCCTATATACCTTCATTGACTGGTCCTTAGCGAGAATTTTCGCTTTCAACGCAATAGTATTTCAATAACAATTCTTAGTTCTCATCATGGACAGCTACTATAAGCCGGAAGAAGAATATTAGAAACGGAGTAAAGGAAATACTCTTTCGGAAATAGTTAGAACTTTAAATCCTTCACATTTCAACCTCAGATGTAAGACTTCCTTTTATGGTTCCCATCTGGTGCCCAGTTTTACTACAATGGCCAACCAAAACTAGTGAAAATGTCTTTGGCCATTATAGTGTCGGAACTGATCGCAAAAGTCATGGGCTGGATGAAGTACCATGTTTTATATGATAGTAGCTCTAACTAGAACTAACCACAAAAAATATATAAAACGATTCTCCTATAAGTATCTGATCAAAAATAGAAAGATTTGACGAGCTACTATTTTGAGCAAGTTAACTCTGCTTGGAAGATACTGAAAATTTCGATTGCTCAGTAGACTTTCTGTGTGGTAAAACTATATCAAGGTATGATCGTTTTACCATACAGGTACCAATGTACTGTCAACGATAAAACTTTGTTTCGGTTTCGATCTGTATAAGACAAGAGGTCGCTATATTTAGGCGCCGGGTCTTCTGATCAAAGGCTTCCTGACTAAGCCAATGCAGCCTCGACCAATTTGATGATATGCAATCGAAGAAACTGGTTGGAAAATTTTAAAATGTGTTTTAGGAACATTTAGTACCAATCTACACCCCTACAATAAAGGGTCTATTCTAAAAAGCAATTCTGTTGCTCAACATTAAAATTTAATAACTCATATATTACTTCGTCATAATGATGCGGGGCCGTTGATCTTAACAAGCATCGAGAAAAACTATATTTAAAAACATAAATTCCATTTAGTCGTTCAGCATGTGTGTAGTACGAGTACTCATATACCGATGACGAATCGCGTAGGTGCGGTTAGTGCACGAAAAACTATATAATACAGCATTCTAGTGACGACGACGAAAACCGTTAGTTATGTAATTTTATATTTAGAACATAACAACATGCGCTAAAAATACTATACGTAGTGTGCGAGTGTGGGTCGCCCATTTGGTGGACCTCTTTTGTTGGAAAACATTTTCTTTATTTATTTATAAATAAGAGCAACACGCTTTTGATATAAAATAAATTCTTGTATGTATTAAAATTCGATCATTTTGTCTTATAATAACGATTGTACGATAAGTGTTAGAAAAGACGCCGAATCAAGTAAATAAATTAAATTGGTGTTAGAGACGCAGAAAAATTCTAAAAATATTCTAGAAAAAAACATTTTCAAATATTTCCAGTCTTGAAATTTTGAAAAACGCACGTTTTCCCAAAACAAAAACAAAATTTCCGCCACATTCGTTCCAAATGGCTTAACACTTATATTTATTTGCTATTGACCTTACACACAAATCCACAACAATAATTTTGTTTAATTTCATAAAATAGACAATTTTCGCAAATCTTCAAATCGCGATTTAAACACATCTATATAAAATAGATCGGGTTGTACGTGAAAGCGACATTCTGTTTATTAAACAGTCGGTAAAATTTATCATTTGTTTGATTAAAAATTTTGATTTGACGTTAGTTGTTCGCACCTTTTGTTCTGAAAATGTGCGTATCTTGGCACGAACACAACATCATGTGGCTATATCATAATGTCGTTGAATTAATGTGATTCAGTCATGGAAAGATTTCTATGTATGACAAAACTGCATCAATCGACTAACATAATTGCCAAACATGCACCAGCAAGATTCATTACATACCCTTAATCTGTATGTGGCAAACTGATGACTCTAGGTGCGTCAACCGGATTCAGCAAAAAGATAAAATTATATTTACCCTCCACTTATCTTTAGATGCGATGACTTCAAGTTTTCTATTGAATCAGGAATCAGTTTGCGTATGTATTTGAAAAGAAGTCCCTACCCTGTTGAGTAATACTTCTTAATAAGACATATTTTGAATTCGTCAAAAACTATCTTACACCTTCACGAATTGCTTATAATTGAGGATCATGTTTGAGTTCAGCAGCAACACTTCGATATCTTTTTACAGATTATATGTTGCTTTCTGAAATTTTGGTTCATACCATCCAGATGAAATTTCAAAGATGACGATGTATCCGGTTTGAGAAACTGCTTATACCAAGATGCTATTATTCCCCACTTGGGTTGACCACTTTATTGAATCATGATGCAAAACTAAGCATCGAAATAAGAAACAATATTGATCCAAATTATTTTAAAAAATAGTCTGTCTACTTACTCATATGTAAAAAAAAAACTTAACTTTTTTTAACTTTTTACTCATATGTAAGTCGTCTCTTTGAAACAGTCATAAATTATCAGCAACCATGACGTCATCAATCCGCGTTTTGACTTATGCTATTCAAATATCTTGTCAATTTAAACGTTTTCAATATTTTTTCCAACTAAACTAAATGGGTTTGAAAATCATTGTATGCCCTTATCCGTATCCTGTTAGACTCCATCAGTTATGACGCCGAACCACTCCTTTAAACTGCTGTAAACCACCATAAGACACTACATCAGTACCTTCAGTCACCATCACCGATAGGAACCTATTTGTATTTATATCGTTAGGGTATGGCTACACTATCCCCTTTGGATAAGTAAGCAGAAAGTGATTGAACCAGCATATTGGTTCTTTTATGATTGTATAAAACTCAGTATATGTTCCATCAACGACATTTTTCAGAATGACCTCCATGACCAATTCGCTCATTTGCGGCTGTATGTCCTCGATAACATCACGAATTCCATCTTTAAGGTCTTAAATTGATTGTGCAGCATTGGCACAAACCTTATGTTTCACGAGGCCCCAAAGAAAATAGTCTAAAAGTGTTAAATCACAAGATCTCGGTCACCAATTGTGAAGACGTATCTGAGAAATAACATGGTCACGAAGCGTCGTCTTGCTGAAAATAAACGTCCTCCACATCAATATCTTTCAATTCCGGCCATCAAAAATCATCGATCATAGCGCAGTAGCGCAATCCATTCACCGTAACAATTGCACCAGCATCATTTTCTAAAATTAAGATCCAATCACACCGCCTCCCCAAAAACCATACCAAAGAGTGACATTTTGATTATTGAGTGAAACAGTGAGGATGGAGAGGCTTTTCAACAATCTATGATTTCCGACGTGAAAATGGGCATTAATCACTGAAGATGATTTTTCGACTAAAATCCGGGTCATTTTGATGCATTTGAAGAACTCAATAAGCGAAGATATGACGTTTAGGGTGATCGTCCGACTTGAGTACTTGATTGAAGTTTAAAAACCTTAAGATATAAGTCTTTGGGCAAAATGCAGTGTAATGCCGTTTGTGAAATGTCTAATTCCAAAGCTCGACGAGTAATTGACAAACCTGGATTTTCTTCAACATTATGGGCTACAGCAGCAATATTCTCAATTGTTCTTGGTCGACGCACACAGTTTCGATTCATCACATCGCTAACTTGTCCCAACAGCTCAAATTTGTCCACCAGTTTCACCGGTAACTGCCGAGAAGATGCTTCACGACGGCCAAAGGGTGTTGTAGTTTTGCGAACTGTGACTTCAAAATTTTAACCATTTTTGTAGTGGATTGTTAATGTACCATTTTTAGTAATGGCGTATAGTTTTTACTTCGCATCGTTCGTACCAATTGAGTCAATAATAATAAAGAGTGACCCACCTTACGTTTGCAGTTTAATTTAGCATTAAATTGATTTTCGTTATGGCTGATTACTCGATCTCCCAAGACGAAGTACAAAAGAACGTTTGTTTCGTTTACTGTGTAGCGAACTTCCCCGTTTTGTTGAAACCAAATGTCGTGTGTGTCCTCTTCCTGAATTCTGGGAACATAACAACTCGTATATCATGGATCGGTAACGCTGCGTTTAAAAGCGGCTCATTGCTCATTTTCCAGCCTATATGATAACCAATGATACCACCGGTCCTAAATCCATATCAAACTCACTTTGATATGGATTTAGGACCGGTGGTAGATGTATTGCCTTTTCTATGGCTTCTTGTTGTATAGCTATGGCTTCTTGTCGCCGGTTGTAGCTTAATGGTTAAGAGAGTTTCTCATCACGCTGCGGTCTCGAGTTCGAATATTTTGACAACGAATTGGAGGATCGCACCCTACTCCTGAACCTATGCAGTGTTGATGTCACTGATATGAGATGGTACTGGATTTCTGACACACAGCAGGGTTGGTCATTATCTCGAGTTCAACCTCATCCATGAACTGACGAGTGGTTCGAGCTGTGTGGCACCGAGCATAGTCATGTAACCATATGAAATCTTCCGCTGGTATAATGCACACGGCATTACTTGATTCAAGAGAATGGCCTCAACATATCGTTCAGAGGTCAGACCTCATCTGCGCCTTCCACAATTTACGAAAACAAGATCTGGTTCTCCCTCACACAATATCCGATTACATATACGATGCATGAACCTTGGTCGTACGAGACTGTTTCAGGAAAATATAGCACTGCGAAAATCGCCAGTGCCAGTATTCTTTGCGGTGACGTGCTGTCAATTTTGGGCTGTGCACCTAAATTCCAGAACAAAACATCTGATATTTCGATGGATTTCTATTTCTTCCATTGTCTTGTTCGTTTAAGCTGCTCGAATGAGTTGGTGGTTCTATGGTGGTTTTGGGAGTATTACTTTTGAGTCTACTGCTCGATCTGGTAGGTGATCTTGTGGTGATCTTACTTTTTTCGAATGGTAAGTCTGTTGTGTTTTATCTATCGATGTTAACTTTTATCTTGCTCGTTTGTGGCAAGTTTACACAACCTTTCATGATTTAGTCACCATTGGAGAACTTCTGTTTGTTTGTGGAATATGTTAGGATTCACCAGTGGGGTTTTCGAGATAAATTGGGCTTCTTAACTAGTACAGCGTTAAATGTCGTGGAAAATAGTTTGGGGTACGGCTTAATGTTTATTAAATGTAAAAGCTGTATACGAACAAACCTTACGAGATGGTCCAATATTAGGACTTCTTCTGATATTATCAAACTTCGCTAATTTGGCTTTAAATATTTTTCACTCATTATTGTATTTAGTACTTATATAGAGTAACTTATTCTTAAATAATTATCTGACTTGGTATAAACCTATGATAAGTGATATTGGGACTTTATTTGTCTCTCGGTGAAATTTAGTCAATATTTTTATTATCTCTGAGTATACAATAGCGGGCCGAGCTAAAATGAGGTGTGAATCATGCTGCACATCAACGCCAGTGAGATGGCGAGTTCACAGTGACGTTAGAACGATGAATCATACACCGATACCGGTTGACATGTATAATTGGATTGAAGTTATAAATTTCCTGAAACTTTAACTGAATACTCCTGAGACAGCAGATTGGCTGATAATTAGCTGACAAGCGACTTTTCGTTGGTTATGTCCTTCTTCCAATAAAGCAACGATTTTTTCTGGAGAAGTACACATGATTTAGAGGAAACAAAGAATGAAACATGTCTGAAAAGTGGCTTTGAGTCAATTTGGACCTCATTTTGTATATTCTGATTCTGCTTCACAGCACGATTGTCTATTTTTATAATTCTATCATCCACCAGTTTGATCAAAAAACCTATTGATGTTAACACTTCTGACTCCAGGGTGCATCGAGATGATATAATTTTTCTGACTCAAACTCTTTTTTGCGCCGACCGCACGACAGAACCAGCGGAAAATCTACCACACTCGATTTTTTTGTGTATTTAATTAAATACAAAAGAAAATCCCAACAACAATCAAATTAAAAATATAATTTGATTTTATTTTTAAAACTGTGTTCGGCTTTTCTTGTTTTCCAATACAATTTTACCCGACATATTTTGCATTTTGAATCAATTTTACTCTCGATACTTTAGTTTCGAGTGCAATTAAATCGTTGGCAGATCATTGTGAATTTTTTGATCTCGTTATTAATTTAATTAATTATTTTTTGTGCACTTTACTTAATAAATACTTTTATTATTATATTTGTGATTGAAGTTATTTTTAAAAAATAATATTTAAATAAATAATATTGAGTATTATTTTAATTGTGAAATAATTATTTAAATATGGAAATTAAAAACTTGGCTTTGTAGTGAAAATTAAGAAAAAATAAAATAAAATTAAAATTTTTTTTCTGTTCAGTTTATTTTTATAAAAATTAAAAGTGAAATAAATAATTATTTTAATTTTATGTGTAATTGTGTTTGATGAAACAAAGTTTTAGTATAAAAAAAAAATTCGAGTAAATAAAATTGAATAAATAATATTCCAGTATATTTGTTCATAAAATTAAACAATTTTTTTTTAATATAATACAAACAATAATTGTAAGTTTAAACATTAATTTGAAATATTTAATTTCATGCTGATTTAATATAACAAGGCTAGAAAACCATATTATTTATACAGACTTTTCATCGGTCCGTCAAGAATAACAAATAGTGCTTGTTCGATCTCTCGATTACGTCATGGCATAGAATTCGAATTTGTGATTTATTATTATTTACTGTGACACATCACAATGTGCCAATAGTGCCAATTGTTGGTACAAACCTGGCTAACGTTAATTAATTAGAGTTATTTTAAAATTAAGCAACATGGCACTTTATAAATCGATTTCGGATGCATATATCGCAATATAAGTTTATATATACACAACTCGAATGAGTTTTGGCTCCGAATGATGTAAAGCAGTTAAATATAATTTTGTATGACTGTTAGAAATTTTTATGATATAGTGTGTGGTTTCAAATTTCTGTCAGTATATTATATGAATTTCCGTCCAGGAAGTAATTATAAAATATTTAAGGGTAATCTAATTCATCCGGGATGAGTTGTCTGTCATAGTTTAATTCAAGATCTTATATTATCGATCAAACGTATAATCGGTTCCTAAAGCACCATCTCGATCTGAAGACAATGTCTTCGAGTTTATTATTGGCCCACACCTTCCATTTTCCAATATGTAATAATGAACTCCTTTCAAAATCTCAAATCAATCAACAAACCCGATAGTATTATATAACTGATCTGAGTAAATTATGTAACTGATTTGGTTTTGATGTCTGAATCATTTATAAAACGGAGCACTGGAGTAAACAAGGGGAGTTTTCATTAAAGAGTGGGAATATAAAAACGGAACGTAACCTCGAATTAAGACTTTTAAAGAGTATTACATGCAGAATTTTCTATTACAGAGTATATCACAGCAACCAGGCTTCAAAAATATTCATATAAGGATCATACAAATTAACCCTCTTTCAAAAGGAGAATGAAAGATTTCCATTGATCGTTATATGAGTATTTTTGAAGCCTGAGTTTGTTTTCAAAAGAGTGAATTGTTTCATTGCTTCGACTCCAAGTTACTTTCGAATCAATGACTGAAATGAGAGAATCGACTACAACGAAGGCGATAATAATTCTAACGAGAGGCAAGTCTTGAGTTATGTAAGATACACTTTCGATTGGAGCCGTCTTAAAAAACCCGAGTCTATTCCATTGCAAATGATTATATTTTTGTTACACCAACAAGCAATACTACGCAGCAGCTTTGTGACGTTATAATGAATGGAAAACTATTGCGACAATGTTTTTACAAATCATAACAAAAAAGTTGCCCCACTTTAAGTACCTCAAAAGATTAGAAAGCAGATTACGGAAGGTAGCTCAGTGTGGCATAAAATTTACCCTACTGTAGATTACTTGGGATATGATTCAATTCCGATAGAATACTTGACCCGGATAAAATAAAAGGTAACAAATGTTTCCTTCGAACAAAATTCGATTAAGTGCTATCGAATTAGAATAACTTAACTCGAAATATTCGATTAAATTTACTGTGGTGTAACTGTCCGAATTAATCATTTGGTACTTACTGAACGCCTCATTACTCCACCGTAAGTGAACTGTTCCTCCTATTTTATATTATGGGCTACATTTGTGGATGCCCGCATTTTCTACCTTAGTGATATTTGGTTGTGAATATATGTGAAATATGTTCCTGGAAATATATTTATGTGAAATATTTAGGAAGTTGAGTCAGGAGGTATTATAACGTGTAATGTAATGTTCCCTTAACATGGCCGCAAGGGTCACAAATGTAAGACCATTCTTTGTTAGAAAATACTTTTGAATAGTATTTTGAGTTCTTGTTGTAATTCGGCTAGGCCGGCTTCGATCTGATGATGACGCCAATGAATGACTGTGTGATCGAAAAGATCAAATACATCTCATCAGGCATATCCTACCGGACCTGATGTTTTTACTTGTGCGATTCTTATATGTGGTATTTAATCTTGCCGCAACAGTGCTAGCGAATTATAAGAACGTAAATAGAAATGCCTCAAACATTTCCGATAAATTTTTGTGGCGGTTATAAAAAACATTTTGGGCCAGCGGTATGAATGATGCCAAACTATAAATGGTACGCTGTTGGCGGCTGTGGTAGACGAGGGAAAATTAATACCATTCGACATCGCGTTGAAACATAAGTTTTGTGAACTTATGAAATTAAATGGGCGTACAAGCTAGTAAAATGAATCGTTAATTTAAAAATTATATTTGTTTAAATTATTATTTATTCTCAACTGTTGAAACTATATTAAAACGATTATCATTCAAATAGTAGAAATAGAACTGATACAGAATAGTTATTAAATTGCATATACAATAACCGAAGAGGCTAAACTTGAAGATGCAAGTATGGATTAGAAGTATGTATTGCAAAATTTTGAACTCGAGTGAAAATATCAGTTGAAACAATAGATTGAAGCCGATGGCAGTACATCACAGAAGAAAAAACCGATTCGATCAGGAGGAAAGATTAAGGCAATAATTTTTAGCAATACAATGATAATTTCGAATGGTGATTCCCATCCCAAAAATATATCCATCATCCACGTAAAAGTTAGCGCGGATCATAATCAAAGCTCCACATCATATACACTTCAATTATTCACTAAATCTGTTTCCAGCCAGCACTGGTGTTAGCTTAGAAATTATTGTAATTCTAAGCGAATATTCTTTCTCGATGCTATAGGCAGCATAATCGGATAGTAGTTCTAATTTATCATAACATTATACATCGGTTCAATCTTTTCAATAAATTGGTTGCGTTTTTTTTTGATATTAAAAAAAATTTTTTTTTGATATTCTCACGGACTGCTGGCATCAATGAGGAGACCGCACTTTGTTGGAGAAGTGATTCAATATTTCTCTGCAAATCCATAAGGATTTATCACACGACAGCCTATTACATTGAAAACCAGAGAAATTAGCAAATTTCTTGGGATATTATGTATCACATAACCGATGTATTTGATACATAACCGGGTACATAACAAAACCATTTTTTTTTCACACAGTCCTGGAAATTTACAGCTCAACTCAATATTTTTGAATACATTTCGGGAATGCTTGCCCCAATAGGTAATATACGTGACGTTGTGACTCCCTGTCACATTTCGGTTAACAAACACTTTATCGGTTAAGGAACTCAATCTCTCAGTCAAACCAACAATGTTAGTTGCTGTTCTGAAGTGAATATCATTTTATGGTTAGATTTCGACGACTTTTTTGTGTCCTAGCACGTTCACACAGATTGCCATTATTTTAATCTCACAGATTTTTCAATATCTGTATCAGCTTCAATTTGTTCAACTTAAAAATGTTTTACACCAAATTATAATATAATAACAAAACCACAGATTCCGAACATATGACTTTATCAACATATACATCTGTTCAAATGTAAATCTTCCATACATACAGAATATATTAACGCCAATATTTCATTTGTCACTCGTTTTAATCGCGCCGAGATTTTTAAATGGTTTAGCTAACAATTATTTTAGCAACAGATTGAAAACGAAGTTGGTGCCAAAATATTTAATGACGTATCTTTATAATTATGAATGACAATATATTATATATGTATACGAATTTGTAATGTGAATAAATATACTTTCTAAAGTTTCACCAAAAAGTCCCGCATCCTACTGTGATGGCTATCTATATATATAATTTGAGTCACTTCTTAGTGTTGTATATATATATAGTCTAAAGTCTAGACGTATATAATACAACAAAAGCCATTCCTTACTCTGAGATCATTCATCTTTTGTGATACAAAAATATACAAATCTAACAAGAGTACTGTTGTAAGTTTTGAACAAAGAAGCTCACTAACAGTAGATAAATCATGTATACCCGGATTTCCCTTTTCGTTGATATAGTTTCTTCGTATATACAAGTATATATGTACATGAGTGTTCGCATACCGCAAAATTTTCCATAATTAAAGTATTTATATGTCGAAAAATCAACACAAATTAAATTGAAATAAAAACGAATATATAAATAAAATGTTTTAGTTGTTATTATTATAAAAAAAAAGTTAACTTTTAACAATTTTACAAGAAACATCTGTCTAGATAAATTTTCAGAAAATTCTTGAGCACAATAACAATTGTGCACTACTATACTACTCAATGGCCCGGTGCGCTTCCAAGATGCAAATAGGCCAATTAGACTGTATCGTAAGTAATTTTATGTCATTATATTGGCACCAGTTCAACTTCGAACATCTATATCGACATACCGAAAGGTGCAGTACACATTCTATGTTCTATTTATAAAGTCACAGTTGTACATAATAATGTATAAAGGCAAGTTTATGTTAGCTCAGCACAAAACATATGGTCAGATACCTAATTTTATCGTTTTGTGTAACTGACCCCGAATAGAATATAATTTATTTAGATGATATGGCAACTAATTTTAGTATTTCATAATAGCAGTTAAACTAAACAAAACTTATTTTTATAATCATCATCTTGCGATCTGTTCAACAGTTTAAACATAAAAGTCATTCATCACTTGAACATTAATCAATATTTGTTGTGTTGCGTATAGGAGTACTATGTGCTACCAGAATATATCTGATCGATACTAAAATTATAAATGATATATTGCTGGCCCAACAAATCCAGTGTATGATGAAGTTGCATTGTCTTGAAGTTTCCAGTATGAAGCTGTTAACTTAACACTATTAATCAGTTTTTCCACCGATCAAATCGCGCCGGGTTCGAATCCCGATAGGGGCAGGATGCAAAAGGGATTTTCCACCACGGTGGTGGGAATGAACACATCTATGACCAGAAGTTGGAGTGCAGAATTCATGGGCCTATCGTCTTCGATTTGGCTGTAATGGCGTAAGGTAGGACGTAAATAAATAAGAGACGAACCTCGAAAGAATTGGTGTCCCAAAACAGACAAAAACAAATAATTTTTCCACTTATATTACAGGAAAAAGATGTATTGCATTTATACGATTTTTGTACGACGAATGCAGCCAGAGAAAAGCGTCTTGTTTGTCTGTTTCTAACTATTTTTGAGGCACAAGGCAACTCTTTCGTGGTTCACTGATTTACATCCTACCTTACGATTTACGTAGAACTAACTGCACAATGCGTAGCTCCATCTGCCAGCAAATTATACCGACATGGATGATAGGTCCAAGAATTCTAGACTTGAGTCGGCAGAGAAGCGTCTTCATTACGGTAATTTCGGACTAGTAGTGTGAAATTCCAGATCTTTTATTTAAACAAATTAAAACCCTGCAACAAGTAAATGTATATTTTCGAGATCATTTTGTGCTTAACCCTTTTGGTCCGAATGTTGTAATGAGCGTACGAATAGACATGCATTCGAAATTCTGTTTTTCTGTGCCATGTTGTTATACATCCAAAATACCATCTTACTATGCCAGTGTTACATACATTCCAAAATCTTTCTTACACTATACACATACATTTCAAATTCGATTTCATTATGCCTCTGTTGTTCTAGACACACATTCGAATTTCTATCCAGCCACTCTAGTGTTGTTCTGAACATACATTCCAAACTCAATTTGCCTACACCAGTGTTGTCGTACACAACAATTTTCCCAGCATGCCAATGTTTTCGAAGACATGAATTGTTCATTCATCATTGCAATTATAAAGTGGCACGGTTTGGTGGAATTGGCATGGTCTGGTGGAATTTAAAGAGTATGCTCATTACAACATTCATACCCAACGTGTTAAGTGATCTGCACGGACCAACCTAATGTATCTTATACTGAACAGCATATTGCCTTTATATTTTAAAATGAAAACGTCATCGAACAATTATTCATCCGCACATTAATTTAGAATTATTTAGACTACCCCCAAAAATGTATTATCTAATTATTTAGTTTGGCATCGTGGACCCATTTTCTCTGCCAACCCTGCTGTCGCGTAGAGTGTAGACAACGGAAAATATAATTTCATTAAGTAAATAATTTTCTATATATGTTTTCGAATCCTTGAACCCTATCACTCAAATCATTCAATTAAATATTCAAATGGGTCAAGGAACACAAACTGCTTCACGACTATCATAAATTTACACTTCATTGGGTCAATCAGCATCAATATTATATTGCTGTGATTTATCATGTATTCAAAGAAATATATTTTGCGAACAAATTATTTATAATAAATACGATTATGGTGACGTCTATACCCCAAAAAAATCCCAAATCGAAATACTACAACATCGTATACATTTCGAGCACGAAAGCGCCAATTTTTTGGCAACGTGCCTATTACCCAGAAAATCTAAACATACACCGATAGAGTTTTGTAGTTTTTATTTTTTGTTTCTTATTTTGTATTTCTAGATAGACCATAGACCACTTGAACGCAATTGTGTACACATAATTTGCCGGTTAGCCAGTTTATATAAACACGCAATGCAAATATGAATGCTACAAGGAAAAGCGGCGGAGGCAGTATACATCGTATACGAGAATTCGAACTAGAGAAGGTTAGTCTAGCCGAAGAGTTTGATATATTACAAATAGTTGGTGAAGGATGGTTTGGAAAAATTTTGCTCGTCGAACATCGCACCACCGATGCTGAAATGGTTTTGAAAGCGCTACCCAAGCCCTATGTGTCGTTACGTGATTTTTATCGAGAATTTCATTACGGTTTACATTTGGGAGCGCATAAAAATATTGTCACAACATTTGATGTTGCTTTCGAAACGGCTGGATTTTATGTCTTTACACAAGAATATGCACCACTTGGTGATCTAACGTCGAACGTTTCGGACTCTGGTATAGGCGAGCTACATACGAAACGGGTGGCTAAACAAATTGCTGCAGCACTAGATTTTATGCACTCGAAGGATTTAGTACATCGTGATGTTAAACTAGACAATGTACTTATATTTCGTTCGGATTTTTCTCGTGTGAAACTATGTGATTTTGGAGAATCGCGACGTAATGGAACACCGGTTCAAAGACGTAACGAATGGCTACCATATAGTCCACCCGAGGTTTTATCAATACCAACCGATGATACGTATAAGACTGATTTTTCACATGATGTTTGGCAATTCGGGATTGTGGTTTTTGTATGTTTGACCGGATGTTTACCGTGGCAGAAAGCGGCGGCTGATGATCCACGTTACATGCGATATATTTTATGGCATAGCGCGACTTTGTCGTTCCCACTCAGACGAACACCAAAACTTTTTAAACTAGCGTCATCCCGAGCATGTAAATTATTTCGAAAAATTTTAGAACCGAGGCCTGATAAGCGACCTAAAAGTTTGTCGGATGTCACTAAATTCATGGATGATCGGTGGTTGTCAAAAGGGGCGGAAAAAGATATGATAGGTGAGTTATCAATTAAGTATTTAATTCGATAAAATTACTTATATGTGTATTATTTTATTGCAGCAATGGAGCCTGATGAATTGTGTCCGAGTATGTATTCCTTCCATAGTAACCCAGAAGAAAAGAGTCGATTACTTTCCACACTAATCGAGTACGGAATCGAACCAACAGTCGATCGAGTTGCGAAAAAAGCACGAATCCGAGAATGGATTCAAAGTTCTGTAATTACAGAAGAAAACGAAGAAGAAGAGGAAACTAACAGTTCGGGACGTAATTCCCCCAATATAATATTTAATCGAACACCAGTGGCCGGTCACATATCGTCGATTCGAGCCGAGGAGGCGGCACAAAAGAAAATCGTTTCGACCATAAAAGATGCAACGAATAAGCATTATGATCCAAGAACTGGATTAGAACAACAGGGACCAAGTTTAATGGTTGCACCGACAATAGAAAATCCAATTAATGGAGTCTATACGAATGGAAATGGTAGCAGACATCAAACGCCGGATAAAGAATCGATAAGTCAAAATGAAAATAGTTTTGGCAATTTTAACTATAACAACAACGATCAAGTCGGCCAATCAAACTATTCGATATCACAACAATATTCCAGTTCACTAATATCCGAAAGTGGTGAACAAACTCAAGTCGATGCTCGACTGAATGTTCCAATACATAGTAAATCCGAACATAATTTACGTCCGCCACTGCGCGAACATCGATCAAAAAAATCGACAGCTACTCAAATATTCGGCAAATCAAAATCGTTCAAAGAACCAAGAACATCGTCGCATGCATTAACAACATATTCACCTTTCGAATCTACACCAATCGTCAAGGATAGCGGATACGGATCAATGGATCGTATAAAAATGAACGAAAACATACATCCAATATCACCTATACTCGTTAAACGATCATCGATAAAATCGTCATCTGATTCGGGATCATTAAATGTTCAACAAAATTCGAATCCATCGTCAAAAGATCATTCGCCTTTCGATTCGGATGGCCACGATGCCGATAGTATGCGCGGATCGACTGGATTTGTTAATTTTAGCGGAATGAAAGATAGTCCGTACGATCATGTTAAAAGTAAGCGGAAATGATCATAATATTTTGGTGGTAATCAATCATGTGTTGATCATTTTGATTTGATTTATTAATTAATTCAATGGCTGGATCATTGTGTATATAATTGAGTATGTTAGAAATATTGAATTGCCAGTCACAGAGAGAAAAACGTTTTTATAAACATGATTCCAATCGAAAAGAATTTCTGTTGATCTTTGTTAAGCTCGAATAAGCTTTCTCCCATATAGAACCAAAAAAAATGCTGCAACGAACAACTAAGGCACAATTTCGAAATTGTAAATATAAATAAATAAAACTCAAAAATATAATATTATTTTTAAAAACATTTATATAAATAAATTATTATATTTTTATCAAAAATACATTATTTTATAATCTTAACTGGATGTATGTATATCAGTTGCTTATATTAATTTAATTTAAATAAAAACAATAAATTATTTATCAAAATATTTTTTAAGGTAGATTTTCATTAATTATTTTAAAATAAATAAATAAAAATATTATTTTGATTTTTTAGTAAAAATAAAAAATCTGGATTTATTATAAAAAATTACAACCTATTTCAAGAGACAACAGATCTGGTTGCTTGTAGGTAGATATATAGGAATCAATCGTTGCGAGAATGGAAATATTTTTACTATGTAAAGCTATCAAGTTTATATTTGGTCATACACGAGTATATAATATATTGTCAAAATATTTATTTAGATGATTGGTTCGATTTGATCTCTTATCATAAATTTACTAAATTACATCGTATCACATCGCACATTATATGTGAGAAATTTGAGTCAAGAACACCCTGTAGTATAAATAATTTATTTATTTTTATTTTCGTCCACTGATTTTAAATCACGACTCATAACTTTTATGTCACTGTCGATTAGGAACTTAGAATCGGCCAATAGATCGTCGAATGGTTTATCACATTCGGCATTTCGTTTTTCTCGTTTGCCATCCAATGGTGTTGAATTGTCGTCATTCTTTGAATTCACTTCGAGAAGATCACGACGTATCGAATCGATTTGTTTACTATCGTCTGGCTGTTCATTTGGTGGCGGTGGTGGTGGTGGCACATTTTTAACTGGTTGTTGATTATCGATTAAACTGCTTACGACTGGTGTTATTTGTTTAACAGTGTTGCTGGTATTCGATAAAACTACGATCGGAAGAGGAAGAATTATTTTATTTAAAATCGTTTTATTGTGCTCAATTATTTCGCCGACTTTATACGATAGGGGAATTTGAGCCACCGTTTCGTTTAGATGGATATGAGTCTCGATTTCTTTTAATTTATTTTCATTTTGTAGAATGTATAAATCTTTTTTGGGGTTCAACATTTTCTCGGCAGATAGTAGTTGAACAACTGGATCCGCCTCCTTATTCACATGATGGTTAATATTATCTTGATCGTTGTCAGTCTTCTTATTTACTTCGATCGCCTGTTTTGAAACCTCGTTTTTTATTTCTTGCACTTCCTTTTCCAGTTGAATTTTCGTCTCTTTGAGCTTTTCGATTTCGTTTGTTATTTTCTCTTTCTCTTTTTGTGCTTCCTCGTCCTTCTGAACATTTTCTTCTTTATTTATTTCATTCTCCTCCTTTTCAATCGCCTTTTTATCGATCTCATCCTTTTTATCCACTGCTTTCTTCACTGATTCGGGAACGTTTAATATAATCTCTTTTTCTTTTGTTTCAGATAATAGTACTTCGACTGGGTTAGGAATTATTGGCTTCTCTGTCACTTTAATCGGAATTTTTTTCTCTTCTTTCAATTGTCCTTCATCGTTAATTAAATCAAGATTTAATTTTATTTGTGGCTCAATAAGATCTGGAATCTCATTTGAAGGAGGTATTATCACTAATTTATCAACCTCTGCTAAATGTGCCCCTGACTGTTTTTCATCAATCGCATTTAAATTGGCATACGTTCCCAAAATCATGAGCGTAAAGCCAAAAAACAGGATAAACTGAGCAAACATCTTTTCAAACGAATCTTTTTTCGAGACTTTATAAAAACATGATGAGGGAAACATTATACAAATAGCAACACCAATAGTCGATCCAACTAATCCAATTACTAATTCCACCGATGGTATCAGAAGACCGATCATCAACGTAACCAAAACAATGGTTATCGTAATCCAGGTAAATTTATGCGATGGAATATAATTCAACGATTCCGAATAACCCTATAGAGACCAAAAATTGAAAATTATTTAATATTTAACATGAATCGGTTAAAAGTACAAACCCGTTTATAAATCAACGAATACAGGCTAGCCCGGCATGGGAATATAACAAGTGGGAAACTGAACGCCACCGACAGCACAAATCCAATTTTAATAACCTCACTGACTGCTGATGGCGAAAAATTGAGTAGAATATTGCCCGAAAATTCCTGAGTACAATAAGCAATATAGCCAAATACACCAACTAAAATATAAACAATCGAGCATATATTTGTTGCCGATTTAACAGTTTCGTTCATTTTTTCTAAACTAGCATTTGGCATTGTGTCGTACACTTCAAATATTTGCCTAACATGCGAAAAATAAATAAATAAAAATTAAACAAACTTATGCTAAATAATATAGCTGTATAACTATATAAAGCTTACATTTGACATGACAATGCCATACTAAAAATAGGCAAACACTGTAGTACTCCAGACGGTCGCCAATAATCGATTTTATCTAGAAAATCACCAGACGATATATTTGCCTGCGATTCAAATATAATTTTAATCACTAAACAAAAATAAAATCCAATCGAAGCGGTACACAATGTGGCAAGACTATCAACATTTTTAAGTAGCCCCAATGGTATAACACAGAGTATTGTTACAATAACCATTATCAAGGTTCTGAAAAATGTGTTCAATATTATTATTGTGAAGTAAAAAATGTAAATAGATTTCTTACCTTAAATTAATCGTATTGTTAATGTTGAATAGTTTAGATATGATTTGTGGTCCCAGATCACCAACCACGACAAAATATGCTATGCAGGTTCCCATTAAATAGCCAATTATGCATAATTCGACCATTAGCTTTCCCGATGATCCAAAAGCATGAAAAGCTAGAAAATCATAAAATTAAATTATTAGAATCAATCAAAATAGCAAACTACTTGTAAGCGTAGCATGCATTTAAAGTAAACAAAAGAACATATTAAGTGACTTTTACTTTAACTCACAAGTGAGAGTAAATTATATAAGCTTAAGTTCATTAGATCTTATTTTATCACCATATGACAATTTGTTGCTTTTGATGTTGTGTTTTGAGAGATAATCAGGTCGTACTTTTTGGGGTTTGAGTGCCTTATGCCAAAACCAAAAAAAATAAATAAAGATGCACGACTCAATTAGCACAGATGATATGAGGTACTCACTCACGAGGAACAATTAACCGTTGTCACTCTTTCAAGTAAAATTTCGATTGAGTGCATTGAACAAGGACTTACATTTATTAAATCCACAGACTTATCAACCAAAGCTCACACAGTTATTAAATTGGAAGTTAACTCAAACACAACGAAAAAGTTTTGGCCCTTTAAAAAAAATTAAAAGATTTCCAAAACCAAATTGAAATAATCTTTTGTCCAAATCTATCAAAAACCACAGACTAAAATAATAATAACATCAAAATAGTTTATACAAATGATTGAAACAACGAAGAGATTATATATTTTGGGAGTATATTGGTACCCAGAATGATTTAAACCTAAAGGAATCAGGATGCCTATATTACAGCAAGTGTAACAGGACTTACTCACTAATCTGTAACCTACAACCGAACTTTACATTCGATACGCCATTTATAGACATAACTACCTTACAGCAAACCATCAAGTAACTGGATGGCTTTTGATGGCAGATTACACTTCAAAAAGTATATTAGTGCAGTAGTAAAGAAAGCTCCAATTTATTATGCAATGCAATGTGTAGAATATTACAGGACACAAGTAGAACAGGTCAAATACCGAGACTGCTGTGGGGTTTTGAAGTTGTTTCGACAAGTAACTGTGACAGGTAAAGTAATTGCCTACAAACACTTAGACTGATATCCGTCCATTGTGATACTACAGATATAAATCTTCTTTATGCATCATTAAAGCATTTGGAGCTTATGTGTGCTAATGACAGTTCTCTTTCACATCCTCATAGCTCCCACAGAAGTCATACAATTGTAGATTCAGCTAATCTTAGAGAAAGAAGCGACCTCTCTGTACCTGCTCTTTTCGGACCTAGATAATTTGGATTTTGAAATGTCCACAAATATCGTTTAGAGTTGAGTGGCAGCTCATCGTCACCCTTGATGAAAATGAAACCGTCCACTTGATTGTAAACTTTGATAGCAATATAAACTGTGGAGGCCACATTATGTCTAAACCAGTACAAGACCTACTCAATTACCTAGAGCTTATCACAAAAGACTCTAGTCCCCACTCTTCTCTCTAGCTTAGAACAATTCGTACAAAATACTCAGTACCGATGCACTTTCCCAGAAGTCTCTGGCGGAGCAAATGGAATGAAATCCTTATCGAGACAAACATCCATTGTAATGTAATCAAGATTATCAGTTCCTTACCTATTGACTCAATTATCTTTTAGTGTCTTATCATTAAGATATTTCCACTTATCTACTGCCGACAGCCTAACAAGCTTTAAGGCTGTCTTACAGATGACTTCTGGTAAAAGGTTAAACCTAACTTCCAAACCGCGAGTAGAAGTTATCCTAAATGCTCCGCTTAGAAGCATACAGAACGTTCTGTACACCTTCGCAGTAGCTAACTATGCTAACTAGTGTTTCTATTTTAGCTGACGAGGCAAAAATTTCGCATGGGAATAAGCTTGGTTTATTCAATCGACTTAACCCCTTAGCACAATGAAACTGGTTGAAGATTAAGGAACCAAGGCGCCGTAACACAAACTAACTTGCACAATAAATATTTTGCCGATTGGGGAATCAGAGAGAGTTGTAATTCCTGAGCCTAAAGTTTGACTAAAAAGCCATAGGTTAGGGTTAGGTTGAGTGACGGGTACACACTTAGACCGGTAACGGTCCGTTGTGATGCCACAGGATCTTAGTTTAAGCTACTTATGTAGCGTGCTAAGTCTCGCACCTTACTGTTTACGAGATCAGAGAGGCAGTCCATTAAGAACTTACCCAAATATTCATGTCTTTTGTGTGCCTAAGCCGGGTATGAGCATAGGAGGTGAACTACCGTCTCTTCCTCTTCCTCGACCATACAGCTTCTGTAAAAGTCAATAACTTCTAGACCTAGCCTCCTCGCATGTTCTCCAAGTAGGCAGTGTCTTGTGAGTCTCCCACGACTGTTTTTACTTCACATGGAGATTCGTGTCTTTGAGCATTTCAAGTTCAGCTTTGGCCAGACTTACCATACTACTCCACATGAGAGGGTGTTTGTTTTTAAGCACTTTTTTGATTGCCTTAATGGATCTCCCCTACTCTGCCCTTTCCAGTAGCAGTTGGAGAGTTGTACCATGCCTGCCAGTTCGTCCGCCCTGCAGTTTCCCTTCACGTCCGGGTAGCCGGGGACCCAAACTATCTGAATGTTGAAATGCTCACTCATCTCATTTAGAGACGAGTAGCAACTCAACGTCATGTAAGGCGTCAGAGAAACAGAATTCAGAGACTTGATGGACGCCTGACTGTCCACATAAATTGCGATATCAATCGAGGATACCACATTATGTCTCCTCAATCGCTAACACCTCTGCCTGGTACACGCTGCAGTGATCAGGGAGACGAACTGCTATATCTACTTCTAATTTATCACAGAAGACTCCAAATCCTACTTTACCGTGTAGCTTGTAGCAATTCGTGAAAAACTGCAATGCTTACGTTTTTAAACCGATCCGCTCCTCAAAGATTCCCTTGAGGGCAGGAAGTGTGAAACCTTTTTTCGAAGCATAAATTTGGTGTAACGTAGTCAAGATTCGCGAGTTCCTTCCTTAGCGATCTAATTATCGTCGAGAATCCTGTCTGAAGACATTTCCACTGAGATATGGCTGATAGTCAGGTGGCTGTAATCGCCGCTATCTGTTCGCCATAAATATCAACGGGTAGAAGGTAAAACATGCCCTCCAAGGCACGTGTTGGTGTTGTCTTCAGCACCCAGCTTATAAGCAGGCCGTTCATTGCACCTTCTCGATCGCTTTTTTGTACGTTTCTATATCAAGAGCTGGCCACTACACACCCCCCATACATAAGTATAGGTCTTACTACGGAAGTGAATAGCCAGTGTACCAGCTCCGGCCTCAGGCCCCATCTCTTTCCGATGCCGTTTCTACACGAGTAGATAGCTGTATTAGCCTTGTTTTCTCTTTTCAAAATGTTGGGCTTTCAACTTAGCTTACTGTCCAAGATTACGCTTAGAAATCTTGCCATGTCAGTAAAAGCTAGTCTCTTGCCATTAAATGGAGGTGGATCTACTACCGAGATTTTATATTTCCTTGTAAATAGTACCAGTTCAGTTTTGGACGAGCTAATTGTCAGTCCGCATTTGATGGACCAACTCGTAAAGATTAGGAGGACATTTTGGAGCATCTCCTTTACCGTGCTTAAATATTTACCAGAGACAGCTATGGCTACCTCATCTGCACAAGCAATCACTCCGATCCCCTCTCTCTCCAGCTCTACCAGCAACCCATTGATTGCTATGTTCCAGAGGAGAGGAGACTGAGCACTTCCCTGCGGAGTAACCTTAGCCACCCGCCTCCTGATTTTGATTTCGCTCAGCTCCAAGTTAACCATCCTGCACCTAAACATGTGATTGATTAGCCAACCCACTTACAGGGTAGTCCACCCCTAGGAACGACAATGCCTCCAGAATTGCCTCCGTCTTTAAATTGTTAAAGGCGCCCTCAATATCAAGAAACGCCACCATACAAAATTTTTATGAGATTATAGATTTTTCAATTTTACCTACTAGGGCGTGCAGAGCTGTGTACACTGATTACCCTTTTCAGTAAGCATGCTGAGTCTGAGCCCAGTCACTAGCCTTTATTTTTGAGCGTATGTAGATATTCATCGGCCTTTCATGGAAAGGATGATAGAGTTTTTGGTCTTAAGTCTTTTTGGGAACCATGTGAGCATTTACCCGCTTTCGGAATAAAGAAACCCCCGCGGAATGCAGACCATTTTTAAACACCGTTTGAAGATTACTTCCAGCCAGGGGAGAGTAATCCTCGAGTTGCTTTGCTCGAGTTTCTCCGCGGGAATAATTCGATCAGGACCAGCGGATTTATAGGGTTTGAACCCATCAAGTGCCCATATGGTCCGTTCTTTCGGTACGATATCTTCTATGCGCAGTAAATGTGCTTCTTGGTGATTACTAGTCCCTGTCGAGTCTTCAAAGCTTCCTGGAAAGTGGGTTCCAGTCAAGGATCCATCCGGTTTAATTAAATAACTGGGATTGGTAGGATTAGAAGACAGAATCTTCCTTAGACCTTCCTTAATTCTTTTTTGTATAATTTCCGTTAAGTTTTCTAAAAAACATACTTATTTTAGAAAACTTATTACCAATCTAAGGAAATGTGAACCACAATCAGTGGAAACATATGTGATCTGATGCAACAACCAAGAAGGCTTTAAAAAGGAAAGTCTAGTATCCCATCAAACATTGCCTAATTTCAAATACTTTTATAGTGACGCTCGGAACCTCAACCATCGTCAAATCTAATAATCGATTCTTACTATTATTTATAATATTGAAGGTCAACTATGTATCATGCAAAATAAGCATTTATTGTTTTATGTGATTAAGTTTGATTGATAATAACTTGAGATCTTATGTAAATTCTAACTTTATTGATTGCATAGTTTTTTTGTACATTCGTTCAATGGCAAAAAACGAATACGTGAGATGAGTGTGTATAATGGTATAATAGGTGGCATAATGAAAAAACAAATTTAATTTATTATAAATTATTAAAATGTTTATTATTTATTCTATGGACCGCGGCTCTCTCGTTAATTTTTTTATAAAAAACAAAAAAAATCGCTATTATTAAATAAATACTATTAGAGCTTGCACATTAAAACACTTAATTAACCACATATATATTGTTTGGTTCACTACATCGACCTTCAACTCGAAACTCGAAACGCGACTTTGAATTACCAACATCAGCATATAATAGCAGTATTAAATCAGCAACAATTGTTTCGGTAATCAGTTCAAGACTATCGACAAAAAGATATGGTTAATAGGTTCAATGGAGATCACTTTAATATCTAATCTTTAACCTCGAGCTAGTATGTGGTTATTCAAGAACTATAAACTATGGCATTCATTTATCAGTACTGCTAGAAACTTGGGAAATGCAAACATAGAGTAAAATCTTATCATGGTAATAAAATATTCATCGATAAGATATTGTATTTCTACTGACTGAGTCATAAAAGATGAATTAATACAATTTGTTTCCAGGTAAGTAAGCTTGTGTTGGCCATCGTACACTAGTGATCTGTAAAATGCTGTTCCTAGCGAATCATTTTGTATTGTAACGACGCAGTGAATATTGCTAACGTTCCAGAGTTTCTGACTAAAAGGTGTATGGCATTACATCGTATATAACCCTGTTTGGTAAGATGTGGCAAGAAGTGCCCTATGGCGCGAGTTTTTCAATCAATATTACAAATATAATGGACTCGAACCATTACTCGAGCATTAGGTTACAAACTCATTATAATTGAGCTTCTATTATAAATTCGCGTACTATTATACTTTTACAATCAGAGGCATATCGGAGCATCTCTTGAAATCTTCTGCATATTGAGGGATTTAGTGATGCATGTCAACTATGAACTAATCTGGTTAAAATTAGGCGATAAAAAAAATTATTACGATAGATCACTGGCTTCACGGGTCATCGTCGTGAACTTATCCTGATATCAGATGAGTATTTAAGCGTTAGTGGTTGAATAGGGCTAAAAAGAGCAGCTTATGAACGTTTCCATTCTACAAGTGGTTAATAGATGTAATCAATAGATGAGACATCATACTATATTTTGGCTAATTTTGAAATCGTCAAACATAGCAAATTTCTGATAATTTTAAATGACTAATATATTAACAAGTTAACACTTATATGCAAAACGGAAGTAAAGAATGTGCTAAAAACTTTTAAATTCAAGTGTAATTACAAATATATGCAAATTAAATTGGCTGATAACGAAAGCAAACGACAACAACACCATACACTTAACTCAGCTTATCAGCACTCGAAAAAACACCGCACCGCTAAATATTTACAACACGACATATTATTCAAAATGTATAACATAATCAATTTGCAATTATATACAATTTAGTTAGGGTAATCAATTTGAAAAAAGGTAAAATGCGAATTACAACATTTAATCGACTTACCAAGGTACTCAAAGTTTCGTCTCCGAGTTAGTATTGATGATTTTATTAAGTAGTGGCAGGATACTCGAGTTATACAATTACTAGCTAATAAAAGGATAATCCCCAAGAGTATTCCACACTAGAAAATAATAAAATTTATTCATTAAATTGGACAATTTAAGCACGTGGTTCGTGACAGCGTACCTTCTGAAAACAGAATGGCATTGCCAATATGCCCACACCAATAATACTGTTGGCCAGGGTCATAACTTGGCCCGATGCATGACTCATTTTAATATTTAGATTATCTAGACACTAGTATTTAGGAATTAAACTAATAGTTTCTGTTTTATACAAAACAAAACAAATTTCTATGCTCCCATCACATTGCACAAATATATGTAATATTCACTAAATGCACAAAATTTATCCACCAACTTTATTATTTTATTGTAGATTAAACTAACCACACGAGATTAAATCACAAATATCAGTTAAATATTTGAATATTAAATAAATAATTCAATTTTTGCTTGATCTACGATCACCTAACGTCACCACAAATGTAATTCTTTATCGAGACTTTGACATTTGTAAATAGGTAAACAAATTGTGTATATGCTCATAGAACGTTTAAAAAATAGTGGAAAACACAAAATTGAGCTACTTATTTTTCAGTAAGCGGGAAATTGCGTTAAAAAAAATCAATTTTTTCACATTTTAAAATCAAAAACATGATAAATTTATTTCACGACGATTTAATTCCACAATACGAGCAAGGGAAATGGAGTTGGGATTCGGCAGCGGAAAAATTTGTATTCACACAGATTGGTAAACCACGACCACCCGATTATGAAGTGAAAGCGCCCAAATTAAAGTTTGGGCTGCAGTTTAAGGACTCGATGGGACAAATTGAGGAGATGATATTTCGGGAGCATTTTGTGCGATCAAGCAAAAGTGACGATCCTGATTTTATCAAAGTACAAGATTTGAAGGATTTAGCTCTATTTACAGCGCCTACGGAGAAAATATCAAATATGTTCATCGAGTTCTTGCACACAGAAACCTGTGACCTCTTTTTGAACGCTCTAATCGTGTATTTCGAGTACTTCATTAAAGTGGTGGAATTTCTGTTGATCAGACGTGACGACCTGGCGGATGAAGAAAATAGTAAAATTCGAAATATGGATTCGATACACACGGAAAAAATTATCATGGACTATTTGTGTCAATATCGCTTACTCCTAGCTCGTGAATATAGTAAAATAACAATTGGGATTGGGGATACCCATCGATTTCATCATCGAGCAAATAAGATGCAAATTTCGATGACCGACAAGGACCGACATTTTTTCGAGCAGTTCATATGCTTCTGTACTCGAATCGTTTGGATTGCTATGCATCGACGCGCCTACAATGTAATCGATTGTGAAATTAATAGACTTTTTCGATCGGGTCACTTTAATGTGGGCGAGAAACAGCTACCAAATTGTATACAATTTGATGTACGCGAACAAGAAATTCTGTATGGGCCGAATGATCAACGAGTTAACTGTCGCAATCAAAAATCACCACTCATACTCGAAATATTAAGAGTGAGTTGTAAAAATATCGATATTTTGTGGATTGGTGAACAGAAATATCGTGGCACAGACCCACGACTTTTTCAACTCGAACTCGAGTATGTTACACCCGAAGCCCAACTTTCATTTGTCGATATACAACACGGAATACTTGGCCATCCAAAAGGAAATTATGATACAATGTTAACGCTTAATTGGTATGCGGCACGACAGCGCCAATTTACCAAGGAATTCGATCCGTATCGTTTGGTCCGCAAACCATATCTCGACATCATTCGTTGGCTTGACTACAAAAAAACATATCCCAAAGATCGAGCAATTTATAAACTTGACAATTCGGGTCGGTACGATCAAAAAATGGTTAAAATGCAAAAAAATAAATGGAAAAATAAATCGAAAATAATCGAAGTTGCTAAAATTGAATTGAGAACACGTAAAACGAGACGACAAATTATGGTGGAGGAGCTAAACATCACCGACGAAGATACTGACTAATTTATTAACCAACTGTACAAACCAAACGAAGCAATAAATTTGCTCATTTGCAAAATATTATAAACTGGTTGCAACCAAATTCTGTCATATATTTTAGCTAAATTATTTTTGTTAAAATTGGCGTCTTTGTCATGTCAACAATTTTCTTCGTACATCACAAAGAAAATTCGTGTTTTTATTTTTTAATTTTTCTAAATTATATTTGTTATTCTAAATAAAATCAATATATTTATATTTTGTATTAAATTGTTTGTTATATATTTATATATAATAGCTAAGTATTTCTAAATTTTAGTGGTTGCAAAATTCGTATTTGAAATTGAGACTGCGGTGGAAATGGATCGAAATATGGGGTATGTATGAGACATGCATACGGAAATCGTGGAAAGTGAAAGTTTTACTAATGATATTTTTTTGTAATATGGTGACACAGACGTCCAGGACAAATGGTTCCTCCTGGAGTTACAAAACGGCCACCTTTACCAAATAGGGATGTGTCGCAGCACGATGAACTAATAAAATATATACACGAAGCATGGAATAAGGTAAATATAACGAGTTTGGGGCACCTGTGGGATTTGAAATTAAAACCGACTCTGTTTCGAGATAATCAATTTAGATATTGAAATTAGTTTGTGTTTATAAATATTGCCTTTATGTTTGGTATGATTTGACATTTGACTAACCACCTAATGTGTACGTGCGCGTCTACTCAACTGGAACATTAGATGCATTAAATCGGAATTAAATGTGAAAAGTAGTATATTGACTAGTAACCGGCGATTGTGATTAATTTCTATTTTCTGTATCAAAGAAATATAAGATGTGACTTTTGTGAATAGAGATGGCTGTAGCTCTTCCAAACTAACCAATGGTTACAGTATTTGTAATATAGTATTTGTACAGTATTTGTAATCCATCTCAATGTATGTTGCTATTTTTTTTCCTAATAGTGTGTTTTACAGACCATTGCTGGACCTATTAAAAATCTAGCCGAATCGATTTTGATTCTAAGTTACTTCTTCATATTTTTACAAACCAACACAAAGGATCGTACTTCTAAGTAGTTCTTTTAAAATGGTCAGCTTTGGTATGTTGCTATTAGCGACTTGTTAAGACGGTTTAATTTACTAACTCCATTTAGTCACATCGTTTTTCATTTTTCATATTATAATTAATAATCAGGGAGGAGGTTGAGTTCTATCTGTAACTTAGAATCTATGAGACGTGGTTCCTTCAATTCATGATGAGACTTTAGCTTTAGTCAAAAATTAGCTACATTTTACTTTGAATCCTCGGCATTAATCGTAACGTGTGGTGTCTTGTCTGTCTCTTTCTATCTTTCCAATCTGTTTTGAGGCTCAAGGCTCATCTAACTCTTTCGTGGTTCGCTTATTTACGTCCTAATTTACGCTATTATAAAGCCAAATCGATTCTATACTGACATGAAAGATGGCGTGGCTCATGAATTCCGCAGTGATTGTAATTAGAGATGGTAAAAATTCGCTTTTGCATCCTACCCCTATCGGAATTCGAACCCGAAACCTACCCGCTCCAATATTTGCTGGGGTTTTAACCAACGTGGTCATTTTTGTATTACAAAAATGTCGAGTCTAGTGGAGAAGCTCATCGACATAATTGCTACTATTAATGATTTGTTTTCGGTAATAAGCTTAAAGCTTACCTTCTAAGAACTGTAAGAATCAGTTCTATGTTAAAAATATTTAATCACAAAGGTGGTTAGCATCTATTGAGCCATTGTTGTCTATGATTATACTACCTATAATGAATTAACAGAGTTGCATTAGTAAGTAGTCACAAATGGAACTTCCACGAATCATTGGATCGAATTGAGATTAGAGCTGGTTCCTCCTTTTTGGACTTATATCGCAGAAGGTTGAGTTCTATTTGCCACTTAGAATTTATGAGATGTAATGTATATGTGTTTACGTCAATGCGGTACTCGATAAATGGCGTGAACATGTCTTTGCCCTACTTAATGTTCCACATGTATCACAAGATGCGTTTGAATACCCTCAAATACAGACCGCGGAGATCTCCATTGAGGATCAACCCTATGAGGAATTCACTATGGCCATGCAGAGATTAAAGAAAAATCGTCCACCAGAAATTGATTGCATTAATTCCGAACTCTTGATATTCGGAAGGCTAACTTTGTGAAACTCTCTTTTCGACCTTGTTCGATTAATATAGCGAAAAAAAGTTATGCCTAAAGAATAAAAACTTTTTGCAAATATGCAGATGATATCTGTGTGATTGGATTAAATGCTAACGGAGTGAAAGAGATACTTGATCCACTGGAATAGTGTTCAGCTTTCGTTGGTCTCAAAATCAATGAGCCCGAAACCAAATATCTGATCTCTGGTTTTGGAGACTAGGACGCAAATAATTTCGATAGTGGTGGCCACACGTTTGAAGGAGTGATGATATTCAAGTATCTTGGATCACAATACACACGATAATATTATGGGAGAAGATATCAAGGTTGGCCTTGCCGCTGGCAATCGAGCTTTTTATCCTCTACGTCTACTTGTAGAATTGCACAAAGTGTTGATCAAATCCATTGTCATGTATGGATGTGAGAGTTGGTCCTTGACGGATGATTTCGAAAGATGGCTTCTAACATTCGAGAGAAGAATCGTGTGTGATAAATCGCGACGTTGATGGCACATACCGAGTTCGGTTCAATCATGTTCTACGTGCTGATCCGAACCGAATGATACAGCGTTCTTTGAAGAAATATCCTTTCGGCGCGATGACGTAGAGGGTCATTTAGCATCTTCTGGTTGCTTGTAACAGTATGAAAAGCTGGCTCACTATCAAAACCGATGGAATCGGATTGTTGACACGTTACAGGCCAACGATGACCTGTAAAAATCGACAAAAAAAATTTGAAGTCATATTTTAATTACCTTAAATGTCGAGCCTGCCATGGAAAAGTTTAGTGAGATTGCTGCTTTTAATGATTTTTTTTTGGTGTGGACGATAAAAGCCTACATTGTAAGGAATATATGTAGTACTATATTAAAAATATTTAATCCCAAAGGTGGTTAGCATCCATTGAGTCATTGTTGTATATGACTTTACTACCTAGACTGAGTTAACAGAGTTGCATTAGTAAGTGTCCACTAATGGAAGTTCCACGAATTATTTAATTGAATGGAGGTTGGAACTGGTTACTCTTTTATATATCCCAATGGCTATACTACCTAGGATTGCATTTGTAAGTGCCCACTAATGGGAATCCCACGAATCATTTATTTAATTATTGTTAGAACTGGGTACTGTTTTAGGACTTCTCTGGGTGAAGGTCGTAAAACCATAAACCTACGAAGGTTTGATAATAGCGGTATTCTATGTATTGATTACGTCTTCCAAATAATATTTTTATTTATTTCAAGTGGCTTACTAAATTGAATCTGCAAAAATACCAGTTTATCTTAAAAATATCGATTATAATTTGTAAATATTTTCAGATAACATCAGAACAAGGGCCTGTAACATATAAGAGTGTGCCAGACGAACAACGCTTAAATGGGTTTACACCATTTGATTTAGAAAGTTGGTGGGGACGACGAACCCATCAAAATATACAAATTTCCCGAGGACACCCGTAAACAAAAACACCACCTAAGATCACCGCAGCCATAAAGAGTGTGTGTGTGTGCGAGAAAATTATTTTAATTTATATCAAAAACAATTTTTTTTATTTATACTACAAACAACAAACAAATTAGAAATTTACACAAATTTTCTTAATTATGATTTTGTATAATTTTCCAATAAGTTATGTAATTTAAAAAAAAAAAGACAAACAAATTCGATTTAAATAGAATATTACAAATTGTATTCATTTACACATAAATGTTATATATTATTATTATTATTGTTTTTATTTATATTGATGATCTTAACGACTATTATAAACAATTAAGATTAAAATGAAAGAAAAAAAATTAATTTTATTTTCTATATATACAAAACAAATTATGTTTTTTATAATTATTATTTTAATTTGTATATCACTTTAAAATTACAAAATAGAATTAATTGTTATAATTCTGTAAAATTCCATAAACTAAATATAATTTAACAAAACCGAAAGAAAATAAAAAGAAAAAATATACAAACAAATATAAATATTAAATTTATATTTGGTTTATTTTTCACAACTGTAAATTTAAAAACACAACATGTCTTGTTTTATTCCTTAGATTATATCAGATCTTAGAAATTTGTAAATAAGATAAGTCTATAAATCATATGAATAGTTTGGTTGTTGTGTAACGTCACTCCTAACGTTCAAAATAATGCAGTCCATCGATCTAATGAAAAGGTCAGTGTAACATCATGTCTTATTACCTAACTAGATTTTCATACATAAAACGCTTTATTATTAATATCGTTTCAGACCTTGATACAAACGCTTGAAATCATGGCACTTGTTGAGAGAATTGCAATCATTCCCAATCTGAAATTTGAAGTAAGTAATTCTGTTTTTTTGTCGTCGGTTGTAGCTTAATGGTTAATAGAGTTTCTCATCACGCCACGGTCTCACCGAACTCGAGATCAATATGCACCGGATGAGAAAAAAATTAAAAAACGATTGTGTGTAAAAGAATTCGTTGAGCTTGATAACTTACAATATGCACCAATACGTATTATAATGGTTCCTAAAGTCTCAGTTTAGACACGGTCTTAGCAATGGATCTAGATTCCGGTTTTTTACTCGAGTGTTGTATCTCTTCTGAGCTCTTTGAAGATAATGAAGCGCAGACTACTCAGTTATCTGGATAAAATTAAATTCAGCAGTTTAGGTTTACGACTGTGAAATCAACGAAAGAAGCACTGTTTCATTTCATTAGTCGAATTCATTCTACGTTAAATGACTCGATGTTTCCCTCAGCTCTGTTCAAAGATATTACACATCGTTGACGATTATATTCTCCTTAATAAAATGTCTAACATCGGTTGACGAGATAATGTCCTAAACTGATTTAGCAGCTTCCTTGCTAATCGGCGACAGGTTGTTAAGATCGACGAAGTTTTAAGCTTTGAAGGCCTTATAAAATGTGAAGCTCAAGGAATAGTACTTGGACCGCTATTATTTTAAATTTATTTTAATTCTATCTTTGCGGCTGATCTTATTGGTGACCTCACAGAATACGCGGATCATTTGGTCATTAGCTATGCGCCAAATAATAGTTTTACCAACGTACCACTGGGTTTGTTAATATAAAAAGATTAAGATAACCCAAGTAAATGGTGCTATTACCATAAGCTTGTGATCAGTGATAAATCAAGGCTGTTGAGTTTTGGACGGACGAATGATACTTTAACACGAAATCATCCAATGTATCATGTTTATCCGTGTAATGGTACTCTATGTTCCACAATATGTTTTCAGTTAGATACTGTAAACGAGTTCAAGTATTTGGGATCAACTATTGACTCCCAACTTAATTGGAATTGTCACTTGGGCAAAGTACAAAATATTGTTATCACCGACGTGCATAAATTTTATAATCTCAAGAAATTTTGCACAATAAGCATTTTAAACGGTTATATCTAACCTGATGTACGGTACGGTATTACCAGTTGGGGAGGAATTTACTTTTTTTACTTAAAAATATCTTTACATTGCCCAAAACCGAATCGTTCAATTAATTTACCGTCGACCGAATATCATCCCGAAAATTCTTTTGTTTCGCGAATTTAACCTGCTACCTCTAAGAAACTGGCGTTCCAGAGCAACTCAAACAAATCGCAAATTAGCTCACGCCACACGCAATTAATATAAAATCGATATTTGGAGTTAAGTTCTTGTAACTCACTAGTACTGTCGCGTCACGACCGAAAGTATATACATATACGAATCGCACAGTATGAACATCAAGTCCGGTAGCATATGCCTGATGAGATAGATTTGATCTTTTCGATCACACGGTCATTCAATGACGTCATCATCATCAGATCGAAACCGGCCTAGTTGGTGGATTACTACAAGATACAAGCAACAACTCGGAATATACAAAAGCTGTTACACGCTTCAAAACCTTTACATTTATTAAGTAATAAAATTATATTTCGTCAGAAGCAGTACTTTCCATAGTCGTATAACGCGCAAATTATATCATAAGAAATCCAAATATTTTATCCGTTTTTGGATGCACCACCAAAAGATACAAACGGTTCTTTACCTTTATATCACCATTTTGGTTTCATAAGCTACCACAATACACTTAAAATCCCTTACGAGCGCAAACACTATTTTGAGAAAGAAATGCCAACTTGGCTACTTAAAATTCAGAATACCATGTCGACTCAAGGTAGTTATTGTCTCCCAAACATTGAAGAAAAAGTATTGAAGTCAATTGACCTTAAAACAGCTTGGCTGTTAGAGGTTATATATTGTTGCCTCACTTATGCTTTTCGGTGATAATTAAATCAATAATTTTCTCAAACCGTTGTTTGTACTTATAGTATGCTAGAATGATTATCCTGCAGGTGAGCGGCTGTAAGTTTTACACTCACTCTAATCGAAAGAAATTCTTTCGAAGAGCAAGACTACTATCGCAATATATGATATTTAGTTCCAGCCATTTAATAAAAATATCAATTGCATAGCTTAGTTGTTGGCATGGAATTTAATCAGTCGATGTTTTAGTGAATATGTTAAGATGGATGGTCTTTCGAACATGAAGTGCGTGATATCGTTTTGAGAGCAAGTGGTTTCAGCAAGACTACTAAGCTAAAGTTGGCTGGAAGAGTAATTTGGTAAACCTAAGACATGTGGCTTCAACAAGACTAGTAGGTAGACATTTGAACGATGTCATATTCCATACATTATCATATCATAAGCCGATGAAGTAAAATATAGATTGACTAATCGGATTAATGCAGGTTCAATGCCAAATCATCAGGTTAAATGCCATAATTATTAAACAGTTGATAGTGTTCGAAGAATTGCATTAGTTGAAAATTTAGAAGAAGCGTTCAGCAGTGAAAATGATCGCTTGCCGCCACTTCTCGTTCACTTTAATGTTCTAGAATCTAGATGGACATCAGCGGTATTGGAAAGACGTCTTTGGATTAATCAACAGAAACGTTAACCTATACCATATCGTAAATGAGTGGCACTCAGACACGAATACATCGATTTATCGTTAATTTTACAATTAAGCTATTAAATGTTTCCGGTAAATTACACATATCCAGTGTAATTTATGTACATAGACATTATTGTGACATAAATTTAGTAGTTTCTCAATCGTCGACCGTGTTCATTCGAAAACAAAAATGTTGTCCACAAAACTACGTTACAATCTAATACCGTTCTATTGTATCACAAAATTATTTCTACTATCCCCGTTTAGTATCAATTACTCGAAAACTTCGGACTCACCACCGACTGTCTCGTATATCGGATCATTCCACTCAATAGCAACTCTTGCGATTTATTCCACATTCCATTTGTATGCATCAACCGATAAAATGCAAGGAATATACAATAGTTTCGTTTCGCTAGCAATCGACACGTACAATCGATATTTGGGCCTAGTCTTAATTTGTATCATGACCATATCTTCGGTAATTAAGCAACAAAAAGTAATTCGATTTATCCAATTAATGGAGCAGTGCGATAAGGATTTTGAGAAAAAACTATTCGTTTCGAATGAGGATAATATAAAATGGATGCGTCAAACTCTCATTCGTATTTTGGTCCTGATTGGTTTATCATCGTATCTAGAATCGATCAATTGTTTAATGTATATCCAGGATCTCGTGTCATTTTCGAATTTTTGTATGCTGATGTGTTACGTGACGCTTTTTATAAATAGTGTAACCGAATTCCAATTCACCAGCTATCTTAATCTAATTAAGAACCGTCTCGAAAAAATCAATACAATTATAGACAAATTGAAAAAGGCCAATTCGCTTATCAATTCGGATACGATAGAACATTTTTATGACTTATTTATAATAAGTGAATTTAACAGTCGGAATAAAGTCGCGGGACTACTTAAGTACGATGTGATTAATAAAATTACGAACGAGAACGAAATTCGAAATCAGGTTTTGGCTCTCCAAACAATTTATAATAATTTGTTTGATGCTTCAAAAATTATCTTAGATGCTTACGAGATTCCACTCGTTTTCTTGGCGTTGGGACATTTTACAACACTCACATCTTTATTGTACTTTTGTGCGTCGAATGCGATGAGGTATGTTATATAATCTATACATTTGATTAAGTTAAACAATTCAAATCAAGTTTTATACTATTTAAGGTTTGTCCAGGATTTCAATATCTCAGGCGACGAAATTTGGGAGTTGCTCACTTCGTTTGGTTGGATCATTATGTATACTGAAAAAATATATTCTATAGCGAATATATGTCAGACGGTTAAAGAAGAGGTAAGGTATTCGACTGTGTTTCCGGGCCTAATTAACCCTAATTTGTTACGGAATCGTTAAAGAAACACCAAAAAATACAATCTCAGTACCCAATTGTCTTATCAACACGGTAACGATAAAATTTCCCAAAACAAAAAATACTATTTATTAATAAAGCATTGATTAGAATCTATCAATCACTTCGGCTCAAGTGTTTTGTGTATATAACACAGAGTTGTACTCGATTTAACGTTTATTATATTTTCAGTCTTACAAAATTGGCCGTTATCTTCATGTGATCGGACTCAATCTAAAGTTGGTTGAGAATAAGCGAGTTGTCAAAATATTTTCCCATCAGATTCTACACCAACGGATCAACTTTATACCGTGTGGACTCTATGAAATAGATTTAAGTTTTATGATTTCAGTGATTGGAGCCGTTACAACATATGTAGCAATACTATTGCAGTTCGATGACCAAACACAAACTACTCAGCATGAGAAAACATCGACTTTTATGAAAATCAATCTGACCACCAACAATCATCATGGTTAAGTTTGTGCCACATCCAATCTTAAGTTATTGTTTTTTGGTTGTGTTACTTTGTCTTATCAGTTTGAGTAGTGTTGTTTGACGTTTGCTAAAAGTTGTACTTGTATCGATTAATTTTCAATGGGCCGACTTTTCGATCATTGAGATAATTTTAAATGTTAGCACATTTTTATATGAAATAGTATGTATTAGTTTTCAGGTATAGTGGTCAGTTATCTAGAAATAGTTGATAAGCTGCGCTATCTATAGTCAGACCTTTAGTTATATATAAGGCCTAACTTTCGTATCACGGTAATAGATTTGTTGAAACTGTTGAAAATGAAAGTTCTTAGTATTGTTTTATTATTGGTGGCTGCCGCCTCAGCTTTACCATCGCCAAGCACCTGTAAGTTGTGAAATCTAAAAGTTTTAAATAGTGTTTCAAGCAATATATAATTTTAGTCAGAGCTCGAACTCTTGGATTACGAAGTGGTCGAATTGTTGGCGGTGTTGATGCACTCGAAGATGAATTTCCCTTCAATGTTGCACTTCAATGGGTATTTGTTGGCTTGACCCAACACATATGCAGTGGTACGATTTTACGACCAAACGTAATCGTAACAGCTGGCCAATGTTTCACCGAATCATCGGATTTGGGCCGTATTGACGCACGCGCTGGAATCTATCGTTTATCCCAGACCACCGAGGAACGTTTCCAAATTATTCGGCGTATTATTCATCCCGATTATAGAGGTGGTGTTGATTCAAATGATATTGCTTTGGTATGTATAATTATTTAGATCGATACTTTTTGGGGATTTAAATAGTTAATTACTGAAACATTTTAGGGTGTTCTCGGAGGATCATTCACCTACGGTATTCTAATTCAACCAGTGGTTTTACCTGAAATTCGTGGTATTGCTCTTGGTGCCGCTACACTATCCGGCTGGGGTGCAACTTCATCCAGCACCATAACACCAAATAATCCAGATGTTTTACAAAAAGTTATCGTACCAATTGTACCATATGCCGAATGTCTTGCTGCCATTGGAAGTGCCACCCCATTCACCGACTCAAACCTTTGTACCGGACCATTATCAGGCGGCATTGGTGGATGTACTGGGGACGGTGGTGCTGGTCTTATCCAACGTACTGCAGAAGGTACAATTCTTGTCGGTATTGTTTCGTGGGGATTTACTCCATGTGCTGCCCCAGGAGTACCAACAATTCATACTAAGGTATCGCATTATGTTGAATGGATCGAAGAAAATTTGCCATAATTTTGTTTAAATAAAAATTAGGATCCTTAAAATTTATGTGTTTTACTAGACAAAGTACAATTAAACCACTTACTTTAACTTGCAATTATGCGTGCTTAGCATTTTTATGATAAGCCGATATCTAGCTTCAACAACGGTTATATAAAGAGCAAACCTACTGTTTCGATAATAATTGCAACGTATTATTCTAAAATGAAAGTGATCAGTATTGTTTTATTATTGGTGGTTGCTGCCTCAGCCTTGCCATCGCCAAGCACCTGTAAGTCTCAGAACTATAACTTTGAATTTATTTAAATAGAAATAATTTATATTCTTTAGTCAGAAGTCGAACTCTTGGATTACGAAGTGGTCGAATTGTTGGCGGTGTCGATGCACTCGAAGATGAATTTCCCTTCCATGTTGCACTACAATGGGTATTTTTGGGCTTGACCCAACACATATGCAGTGGTTCAATTTTACGACCAAATGTAATCGTAACAGCTGGACAATGTTTCACCGAATCATCGGATTTGGGTCGTATTGACGCACGCGCTGGAATCTATCGTTTATCCCAGACCACCGAGGAACGTTTCCAAATTATTCGGCGTATTATTCATCCAGACTATCGAGGTGGTGTTGATTCAAACGATATTGCTTTGGTGGGTGATTTTGCGGGATATAATTTTAGTATATAGTGGAATTATTAAATATAATTAATATTTCTTTAGGGTGTACTCGGCGGAACATTCACCTACGGTATTCTAATTCAACCAGTGGTTTTACCTGAAATCCGTAGCATTACTTTAGGTATTGGTATATTATCTGGTTGGGGTGCAACTTCATCCAGCACCATAACACCAAATCATCCAGATGTTTTACAAAAAGTTATCGTACCAATTGTTCCACATGCCGAATGTCTTGCTGCCATTGGAACTGCCACCCCATTCACAGATTCAAATGTTTGTACCGGGCCATTATCGGGCGGCATTGGTGGGTGCACTGGGGACGGTGGGGCTGGCCTTATCCAACGTACTGAAGAAGGTGCAGTTCTTGTCGGTATTGTTTCGTGGGGATTTACTCCATGCGCTTCCCCAGGTGTACCAACAATTCATACTAAGGTATCGCATTATGTAGAATGGATCGAAGCTAATTTGCCATAGTTACTGTTTAAATAAAAAATGAGTTTCTTTGAAGCAAAAGTGTTTATTTTCTTGAATAATTGAAAAATGCAATATCACCCAATTAAATTGATAGACATTTTTGTTACACAATATGCAGTATATAGTTGCTAAGTAAAACGATATTTTGAAGGTTAATGTGCGTGTGACCGATTCATAGTCTTCATATCTTCACTGTGTGTTATATCAAATTGAATCAAAATAATCATGTAAGTGGTTATAGCACCGACCACCGAGAAGAAAAATTTCAAATTTATTTCGAGTATCCCACACGCCGTGAAACTAACAGGTCGATGTAATATTTGATAGGCTAAATGGCGTACATGATTTTGATATACCAAATCTTCTTTTGGGCCGCAGTAGCCCTTGTCCGGATAAAAAAAATCGTTCGACAGCTGACTGATATGGTTTGCCTCGTTCGACGTCATATTCGCGAATAGCGCAACAACAAATATTTCGAACAGAAATATAACCGCCCAAAGTACGGTGCTGAGTAGATGATCGAATAGATCAAAATCTGATTTCGAACTTATTTTATCGTAATTAATGAGCTTTCGCGAAATGTCGTACGACAGAGTTGTACACGACAAAAATTGATAAAGCGTCACGATGAGATATCGCAGACCAAAGCATGTATTAAATAATTTTGTACCGCGATACATGTTCGATGTGAGTTGCATAATGATTTTGATTTTTTTTATATTTCGAAAATTGTGGTCACCCTTTTCGGCGATCAATTCATTTCGGTGTACAAAGTCGTTTAATATTTGAAAACGATTGCGGAATGCTTCGAGGAACGCAACGTACTGGATTTGGTTCATAACGCCAACGTACAAAGGGAATATACACATTAATGCACAATACGACGAGTAGGTTGGCTGGTCTGATATGAAGAGCAAACAGTTCAATTTTTCGGTAACACTGATTCCCGCAATCGTTCCAATCGTCAGGATGGTGATTTTCCTATTTATACAAATATAAATTAATATTTAAATAATTTATTGTTCTGAATGTGTTACTTACTTTATCCACAACATATTGTCGATCTTAAGCTGATAGTGACTCTTTAAAATCTTGTCAAACTCGTTCAAATTATTAATCATTTCCATAGTTTTGAACTGCTTCAAAATCCCAATACCGACAGTCGACGCCACAATAAATATACCAACATACTCGTTGTAGTTGTCGATTAGTGATCCGATAAAAAAATCCTGATCGATAGGCAAAACTTGAGTGGACGACAAATGAAAATACGAGTAGGATGCTGCAATGAGTATTGTGATCACATTTTGAATTTTAGAGAATTTTGGAGTCCCATCGACCGCCAAAGATAAAGGAAAGAGGGCGACAATCTTAGACGGATAGTAAATTGGCTTTAAATACGATTTTGTAAATTTGACTAGTTTCATTGTGACTTGTGAGCAACCTGAGCGCGACTATAACATTTTGTAAGAAATAATGTAATTAAGCGTCAAAGTGTTTGACTTGATTAATGACTTTGAATGGGGTGGGAAAAACTCGAATGTAATTAGTTAATAATGTACCGTGTCGTGATTTAATAGGATTAACATAAAAACATGGACGCAGCCGGTAGGACTCGAACCTACGCTCCCAGAGGGAATCTGATTTCGAGTCAGACGCCTTAACCACTCGGCCACGACTGCTTATTAGCCTTCGATCCTCTCTAACAAGTTCGCCATAATATCAAATCATGGATAAGAATCAAAATTTGTTTAAAACGAGCCTGTGATTTATGATCGCAAGTACCTGATACAATTATTGTTATTTTACATATATTTAATTGGAGTTTTATCCGATTTACCATCTTGTTTAATCGACATGAAAATATTTCACACTTTCGTATGTGTATGTCCATATAGTTATAGTGAAACGATACGAACCAACGATACGATACAAATGATACAAACTATTTGCGATTTGAACGACAATCGAACATGCTGCACTGTATAATGGTGTACACCTTCCCATCAAAACGCCATTAACTCAAAGGTCATTTGGTGAATATAAAGTTGGAACGTTCTATTTGTACATTTAGGTATAGTTTGAAGGTGGCAGAATAAAGTGTGAGAATTGTTTGTCCTATAAAAGTACTTTAGTGATCATTGTGCTCATAATTAAAAATTGCGATATGAACAGAATTTACTCGGGAGTCTTGATGGTGTTGTGGCTGGTCTGTGTAATTGAATTGGAAGTGGTATCGGCAAGAGGTAATTCGGATAAGATTGTTTATAGTAATTTGATTAATATTTAGTTCGAACAATTCAGGTTCTAGAGAACGATTTGGTGGCGGTGGTGGCGGCGGTGGTGGACCATTGGATTTTATAACCGGTATGATGGGTGGGAAACAACAGGAGAAATCAATGTTTGATATATTTATCGAGATGATTATGAAATTGTTTATGGGAAATTAATTTAGTATGCGCAGGGTCCATTATATATACATATAAATAAATTTTCAAAATTCTAATTGGATGCCTATAATTTATTTGGCCGTGACAATATCTGTTTAAGATCCGGATTTGGTTTCGGTTTCTAGCCTCAAATTTTCCAGTAAATTAAGCACATATTCAAATGACATTATATATATGCATGTTTCACTAAACATTGATTTTATCATCGGCATATGTTGTTTGTTTAGACGGCGATGCTGATTAGTTGTATATCTATATTGTTGGTCTGTGTGTTATTTTCCGTTGAGTAAAGCGGCTGTGCACAATGTTGTCATATCAGGAAAAGTTTGTGTTGATCATTATTTGCTGTATTTTGCTCGTTAGTTATGAGGCTTGGGCTAGAGTGATCAAAAGTAGTAGAAAACCACGCCAAACGGGAATAGACAATGGTTTGAACCAGCCTTGGATGTTTCTGCCGAAGAAAATCGGTGATATCGGTGAGTATTATTTATTTGTGATTTTGTCAGATTTTGATTTGTAATACTTTGAAAGAATCTTGAGATAATTTCTAACCATTGACAATAACCATTATACTATTTCAACTTTAGCGTATCCAATTCAGTAGTGTATCCAACTATTGATATTCATTTTAATAAGTGAACGGGTTATTCTGTTTTTCAGAGATTACGTATCTGATTATTTTCAAAAGTACTACACATTGGCTTGAAACATAAGTTGAAAAGTCTCGTTTAATATCGGTTGCACTTGGCCAACCTTTAGATAAGAGTTCATAGATCAGCTTTCTTTCCTATATTGGATGTACTCTGAAGAGTATCATCTAAACTGGAGACTTTCGATACGATGGATGTTTTTTTTTCTTTTTCCAAGCCATTCAGGCTAGATTGGCCCAGTGTAACATACCTAGACACACACTTTTAGTCCCGAAATCTGTTTCTTCTTCTAATGAAATCCAAAATATCTAGTATTCTCAAGGTTGTCACTTGATCCTCAAATAGAAATTGTGATCAAATGCAGTGCAGTCTGTAAGAATTTTCGAAGTTTTATTCGGAACATATGATTACTCAGCGAACAATGCCCTGTGAGAATGCCCAGCAAGATCGTCAAAACGCGTTTATCATAATTCAAGAAGAATTTTTCTGGTGTAGATCACCCAAGTGATAGTCGATATCTCTTTTAAGATATAATGACGTTACTGCTAAGGTGGGCTCAGTTCCCACAAAAGTAGAAGCCGCCCCCAAACGGGCCAACACATTTCATTTGATACCCATGTAACTGGGCATCTAGTGAAGTCTAACTTCGTTTAGACTGCCTAGTCGATTTAAGGCAATTATCGACTCAAAAACAAGTTTCGATGAAACGGTATACGAAAGAACAGTCTTAGAGCAGCCTGGCTGTCAAAAAGGATGCAGATATAACGATAGCTGTAATTTAGATTCTTTGCAACAACGATATCTGCAATTCAGATTCTTTAATCCGGCACCATATAGATTACAGCATACTGATTTGTCACCGGAGAGGTAATATGGGCTGTTGTAGTCTCATATGTGATTTACGGTAATAATCACACAAAATAATTTCTCGAAGAGTTTCCAGAAGGGCCAAATAGATTGTCTCTGCCTTGGCTGTTTGCACTGCATACATTCTGATCCAAAGGTCAAGCGGCAAAAGGCATCTCAAAAGCTTCAATAGGTTTGCTGTGTAAAGCTTCTACAATTCCCAGACAAATAAGTCTTTGAGTGCGATTTAGAGGTCTTCCTCCAACCCCACTAATTATTCTAGGCATTTACTAAATGATGGTTTGCATTCCCAGTAAATGTTACACGCTTGGTTGCATTTCTCTTCTATATGTCATTGCCAAGTAATATTCCGATCTAACCAGATGCCTTGACTTCGGAAGAGAGCTATTATTATATATTAATCGCTATCGATGGATGTTAATACAGCTATAAGGATCTTATTTATTTCGATGTGGACCTGTAATAATTTGGGGAGTAATCAGGCGTTGCAAGTAATGATTCTGTAATGATTACTAACGAATGGACGCTTTACATACTTGTCCTAGGTTCGCTCAAGACTGAAGTTTGTGTGAGTACATTGCCAATACTAATCGACGAACTCCAGTAAGATGTCCGTCCAAAGCTCAAAGTCAACATATATTTATGTATATATTGACAATATATATATATATTGACGTCAACATATATTTATGTCTTGATGCCAATCTTATCGTTAGCTAGCCTTATACCTACTGTTAAGGATGTCGAATAGTCTATCAGACTTTTCATCTAGTGCTGTCTCATTAGTACCATGGTATGTAACTCGATGAAGATAATAATTATGTATTGGTCTATTGTGATACTACATATACAGGTCTTGCGCCTCATTCCATTAGGAGAAGCAATTAGAGTTTTCAATGAACAGTAGAATATCTTACACGCTACTGTTTCTGAGGTTCGAAAGCTAGTCTATTGTATCTAATGCTGCTTCAGTATAATGTGCTCTAATGCCGGATATTAGAACAGTAAATGTGCTGCAGTCTCTTTTTCCGTACGTCATTTAAGATCCAAACCTAGCGTTAACGATGTTGTTCTCTATAGAAAGCTCGAACTAAAATTATTAATTTAGAGCGTCCCAGATTCAGTTTGGGCAATTACACTTTTACTACATTGCATACTTGAAGGTTAGGTTTAAGGTTCTGTTAAAGGTTCTTTCAGGCAGCACTTGGTGAGTCGTATACCAAACTTAATTAGTACGTATTCTGCTGTTTCGATAGATGTCCGTGTGGCTTGTCATCTGTATTTAAATTTTGAACTGCCAATTCAACCTCGTTACTAAAGATTAGTGGTAGTTCAACACCACCTCTGACTGTTCTGAAAATATTTATAGATACTGAATTATACTTCAACCAGTTCAAAGCCTCTTCAATCGCTATAATTTCATCTTGTTATATGCAGTGGTAGAAAGAAGTACGAATGGAGATATTCAAATTGAGTTTTTCCACAGAAGACTCTATAGGGTCCAATCTACCATCCATCTAGAGAAACTATCATTGATAAATTAAAAAACTTCGATTTCTGGTGCAAATTCGTTCTTCCAGATGTTCTAATCAGGTTGAAGTGCTTGTTTGTCATATTCGACACTTTCTGATTGACTAACATACATTAACTACCCGTTTGAAGTGATTAAATTTGGATTTAAATCGACAATGTAGTTTCTAACAACGAGAATGTTTTTAATATGCATTCATATGGAACTCGATCTCGTTCGAGAATCTAGGAAGAAATTTGTCTTTTTGTCATGACTATTCCTGCTGTTTACGTTTATATTCATTCCTTTGAAGATAGTGGCCTGAAGTGGTAAATTTTACTTTGTTCACCCCATCAGTTAAAGTCAAATCACTTCGGTGATAGAGTGAGTTATTTGCTTAAAGCTTTCACAGATATAAATCTTGTGTTGTTAACACCCAGAATAGTACACGCTAAATCATATTTTGTCCCTATAGTTATGGCCAAATTCACTTTGCTGGCTGCTTGGTCGATTAGGTTACTGGACTAGATATGAGGTTAATAGATTACAATCAACCAGATTTAACGACAGTTCACTTATATCAGAGGTAACTAATTAATGAAGTAATATCAAGCTTGATTAATTTGACTTAACACGGGGAAACTTACCAGATCGGGGAAACATAAATGAGTAAGACAGATTAATAGCTCTTTCTCGAATCTATGGTTGACTCTTTCTCGAATCTAACGGGATGTGGTTTTAATACGTAAAAATTGTTTGTAAGTGGACTCTTACCTGAGTCTTACCAGCGTCGTAAATAGACAAATAACCGCCAAGGTGGCGCGGTGGTTGAAGCTAAAGGGAGGTACCGGGTTCGAATCCCGATCCAGGGCAAGATGCAAAAAGGGATTTTTCACCATCGATCGTTTGGGCGGTGCGATCGGTGGTGTGAATGAACACATCTGGATCTCCTCTCGAGTTTAGAATCCATGGATCGTCCCATCGTTCAATACATACTATAGCCTGACATAGAGCTATGCAATGTGCTATGGTTCTAAGAAAATCGGACCTATAGTCGTACATAAAGTACGGACCATCGCCGGTCTAAGTGTGCTATAGCACCCACCCAACAAAAAAAAATAGACAAATTACGTCTAACAATAATGAGATTGAACAATTGACTGATCTGTGATGCTCTTAGATGTCCTGGATTGCACGCGCAATGTAGTTATCAACGTGTCCTCTTAGTCTAAACAGACCGGAAAAATCGCTGAACCACCTTCGTGTTTGGGATTGTGGACTGAAACTGTTCACATAAAACTGGAATTCCCAGTAAGTGCGGGTCATAAGCTCGCATTGATTACGTCCTTGCCCTTTGTACTCACCGCTCGTCGAGACGTGAACACCGTGACGCTTCTGGATTGATTTTGTAGGGGATGGCTATAATTTTGCACCTAACCGTCAATGTCAGCAATCATTGGAAAATGAAAGTCAGGTAGAGAGTATGTTTATATAGGTTAAGTTAAAGCAACCACAGTTGGAAAAGTGATTCCCGATGGAAGCGCACAAATCATCGACAAAACACAACTCAATTTTAGATTAATTTTATGATAGTGGAACGATCGGGATAATATGAAATAGGCAAACCCATATCACAAAAAAAATATCTCATTTTTATATTAATTAAAAAAATTTAACAAATCGTTTTAATTTCGTTTCAGTTATCTACACAACAACGGCCATTACAAATTTGGTCATCGAAACGATAAACATGACGACCAAAGCAGTGTTTGGTCTATCGTAATAAAATAACTTCCAATTGTAAACTAACCAATCAACTCAAGCTACAACTATTCACGTATAGATGTCACCACTAAATAACCAAATCTGTCAAAATTCTCGAATCGAAGTCAAAACAAAATTGATTTTATTTTTGTTTTGCATATTGTTCTCGTTTTGAAATAAATTCAGTCAAATCTGTGCTGTCATGTCATATGCTTCGGTTTTGCTACGAATTGAGAATTAATTTTTTTTATTGTTGTACCAAATACTGTAGTGTGTAGTGTTTTAGAAAATAAGCTCGAGTTCCAAAAATGTATAACCTCGCTGAATATTAATTTGTGTCTGTGTGTGTGATATGCATATTGTGAATATATATAAATAATTATAATTGGAAAAAAGTGAAAATTTATTGTGTTTTGTATTGATTTTATATATTTTTGATACGCCAAATCAAGAAACGAAAATCTAGCCGAATACGATAATGGAATATTCAATAAATTCCCGTCCACTGTTGGAGCAGAGCGACGAGAATAGCGACACTGATTTGGAAGTGGCTCGCAACGAAATAATCGGTAGTGGTGGTGATGGCGCAATGGAAGACGACGACACAGTCGAGGATAACAAATCCTTGATACGTCGTTCACAATCGCTACCTGTTGATAAATTCAACTACAACTACATCATATTCTACTTGCTTGGGATTACGTCGATGGTGCCATGGAATTTTTGTTTAACAGCCGAAGACGTAAGTATCTGCAGCATCAAATTATCCGAATGGAAAAAAAAAATCTATTGTGTATCTGCAAAGTCTAGATCGGGCGCTCAATAAGAAATATTTCTTTTGTTTATTTGTACTTTATATACGGATACGAGTGTCGACTTATATAGGCGAACAATGAAGCAAAAATAGAACAAAAATAAAATTTTAGCATTTTGTCTTACTTTCGATAATATTTGTCGACAATCTAATCAATACTTTGCTGTTTTGTAAACAAACATATGGTGTGATACTTAAGTTTTGATGTGTGTATAAGAAAGTAGTATTTAAAATTTATATTTCAAGATTATTATGCCATCAAGTAGTAGAACGTGTTTCCGGTTTACACTTTATCGTACATATTTCAAGTAACATGCGGAAATTATGCTTATCACTTGACTAGCAAAATTAACCGCCATTTTACTGAGACAGTTGAGCACCACAAGAAGCAAGATATGCGGTCTCGATATGGAGAAGCACGACTTGGTCGACAACCTTTATTACGATATACTCATTTCTTGTAAAACATATTGCGAGTATGATTAGGACTGACTAAGTAATTAACATCTGCTTATCATTGAGGTGGTCTCATTTACTTTATGTATTGTTTCATGTATGCAACTAAGAATTATTAATAGATTAACTGGAATTTCTTCTGCACTGTAACTCGTTCTCTTTCCTCATTAAATCTTTGGGTCAACATCAGTACTGTACTCGGACACATAGTGTCTGAAGATCTAAACTGTGTAGAAGCCATGCTCACTTACTATAAAAAATGTACTTGAAACACATTAATGTTGATTATGGGTGGGCCTGATACGACTGATAAGAAGTTTGTTCAATAATTACACAAACTATGTTGATTATCTTAGAATTGAATAAGCATTTCAAAGATAGAGTGAATTATTTGCTTAAAGCTTTCACACTTGTGTTGTGTATCTCTCCCAGAATAGTATGTACACGCTAAATCATCTATCCTTACAATTTTGGCCAAATAAACTTTGGTGGTCAGATTAAACGAAAGTTCGCTTTTAAAACTAACTAATTAATGAAATAATATCAAGGCTATAATTTTTACTAAAATTTCTAATAGCAAGTTCTAAGCAATTGGGAAATGGCAGGCTGGTGTTGAATATATTTATAAAAGTTTAGTACCAACTAAACTGGCGCAGAGATTTGACCAGACAGTTGGAACGAGAGGTTCGAATTCCAATGGCAGTCTTTAGTTAAACTGGTTCTGACAATCGAAACTGGATGGAAATCACTGGGTCAACGTCAGTACTGCACTCGATCACATAGTGTCGGAGGATCAAAACTGGGTATAAGAAGCCATTCTTCACCTACTATAAGAAATGACATTAATGTTGACAAACACATTAATGGTGATTTTGTGTGGACCTGATACCAAAGATAAGAGGTTCACTAATTATGTAACTTACATGTAAGTAAGTTGATAAACTTGGAATTGAATAACCTAAGCTTGGGGTTCGGAATTGCATTTTGAATATTTACTCCAAAGCGGACACCATTTGTTGGTATATAAGTCGTCTTAATACTCGATGATTGTCCATCAAATCGTTTACTTATGGGTGTGCTTCCATATAACAGTTTTTCCATTAAATTAATCCTATTTATAGGTTTATATTGGCGTGATAAATTCTCAGATCCTTAAATAATGTATCAAAAGTATGTTTTGTACAGAGTATAATTGAATGATTAAGATTAAGGGTATTTCTGTTATAGCAACGGGTACCTCTTTGGCTGTAAAGCTTGAGAAAATTTTTTCGTTCATATACTTACACCCCGATTCCCTTAGTCGTGTCACTTGTAGCGACAGATAAATATTGGTATTCTCTTAGTCGATTTGTTCGTCAATTATTAATTGAAGTGACAAACTTATTATTTTAATAGTCGTTTAAAAAATTTCTTGTCACTTGGAACGACATTTATAGGCGCGTGAAAATTTCAGTCGACATATTCAGTTGAAATTATTAGTATTCCTTAAATAATTCAGCGATTGACGTTCTTTGCATCAAGTCACTTCAATCGACTAGCTGAATAAAAATTTATAGATGAAGTGTCACGACAAGCTTATATTAAAGAGAAATGAAATTCGGTCGTGGCAACTTCATATTTGACGGAGTGATGAGGTTTTAATATAATTTATCTTTAATTATAATAGCGTGGAATTGAAAATGAAGGTATGCCAACTCTAAGGTAATGGTACATTTTTTTCTCTAGGCATAATTTCTGAACTCGAAATAAAACCTTGCAAATGCGTGTAAGTTGATGCAGGCCTTCGTACTCGAAATGTACTCGAATTTACCTAATTCGTCAATAAATTTGACTTTATAGATGAATCACATACTGATGAAATTCAGTAAATAAAACTGAATAAATGCTTTTAATTCACTAATTACACTTGCTTAAATATGCTTATTGTTTACTGCTAAAAGCTGCAGTGCAATTTATTTTTACTTTATCAATTAGTCATAACTTGAAATTCTTTTCAACGAAAATAAGAAACAGCAGATCATGCACCTTATAAGCCTGCTGATCACTTATTTTAAGGGCAAAATAGGCTCCTTCAATTCGATTTCTTGAACTACCCTTGATAATAATCTATGGCTTAGAGAACGTGAACGGAACTTACCGCTTCTCCACTGAGACCTTACAAACCATTTTAACGATTGGTGCACATTGTACGTGGTCAGCCAAAAGAATGTTTTTTTTTTACACAGAATGGCGTTTTTATGTAAGGTTTTGATATACTTTATGTTAAAACCTTGCAAATTGTAGATATAAGTTAAAAAATGTTCAAAATCAATGTAGATTACATCCGGTGCTAATTTTTGGTCAACGGCGATAATCGAACTCGAGACCGTGGCGTGATGAGAAACTCCCTTAACCATTAAGCTACAACCGGTGATCTCGTAGGTTCCGAAATTGGTAGCATAAAATCACGATCGACAACCTAGACAGGCTGTCGATCAAATTGGCTCTTAGCGATAATTACAGTCTTTCAAAATAATTGTATCTAAATTGCATTCTTAGGTGAGGTTATTTCAAAAGAAGGCAATGACAGATCTATTGGTCATATCGAATTCACAGAACTCATTTGGTTGTTTAGATGATGATTCTGCCATATTTTTAATCAAGCTTATGGTTTAGAACTAACCAAAAAGAATGTAGTAATATATTGGATTTCATAAGATTTACGAAGAAGATTAACACCCCGAATCTCTTAGTCGTGTCACTTGTAGCGATAGACAAATATTGGTATTCTCTTAGTCGATTTGTTCGTCAATTATTAATTGAAGTGACAAACTTTTTATTCTAATAGTCGTTTAAAAAATTTCTTGTCACTTGGAACGACATTTATAGGCGCTTGAAAATTTCAGTCGACATATTCAGTTGAAATTATTAGTATTCCTTGAATAATTCAGCGATTGACGTTCTTTGCTTCAGGTCACTTTAATCGACTAGCAGAAGACAAATTTATAGATGAAGTGACACGACAACTGTCGCGGTGAATTAAGTGACACGACTAAGGGAATCGGGGTGTTAATCATAGCATTCTGTATGTTTTAACCTCTTCCAATATGACTCAACATTGATGTTCTATATGTATGTTAGATTTCTCGTAATATATATGGTGGTTCATACTGGTACTTATAAAGTATGAAGATATTTTACTTAAGTAAAACCTTCGAGATGATAGTACAGATTGATATATTTGTTACGGAAACTTCAATCAGGAAAGGCACTAAATGTACGTGTTAAATGGCATGGTTAAACAATTTTTTTGTCGCTCTCGTGCCAGAAAAAGTAGTGTGCTTGCTGTGTCGTTCGGGGTCTCGGATTCGATTCCCGAGGTGATGACCAAACTTCAATCATGATTGGGTGTTTTTAATCTGTAAGTGTGTGGGTTGAAGCGTGGACCCTAGTGGCATTTTGAGTTCCGGAATAATTTCCGCCTTCTTTAATTTTTTTGCCATGGTTACTGTTGTTGACTTCCTATTGGCTGTAACTTTATTTGGTGTAGACTTGTTTGTAAATGGCCAGTTAATAATTGGAATGTCATTACAAGTGGATTGAGATTGCACATCCCAAATTTTTTCTTTGTACACTGATTATCGGCACACTTTCATGTAAGTAACACCAGAATTGATTTGATCAATTACGATGGTCTCTCGAATCATAGCCAGGTTTCTATTAACTGTTTAACTTAATAAACATGTCCCTTTTACCGTTCGACCTTACGTCGAAGCCAAATAATTATCATCTTGCGTGGATAATCTGCATTGCATTGGTCCGTTCGAGCTAAGAGACACGTAAGATATGTCGGTTCATTAGTTCTGCAGTACAATAGAGGGTTGTAGATGAGTTCATCCACATTATCGATCGTAATCGAATGATAGAAATGATCGCCTGCCAAATGACATCTCTTCCTTTAAAGACCCCTGACAATTCGCTTTGAATCAGTACCCAGAATGTAACTGAAACAGCTTACTTACTGTCCTTTTATTTCATGCACTAAAGGACATGAAATAAAAAGACAGCAAGTAAGCTGTCATTCATGCAGAAAAATGTCCATGGCATGTATCGAGTACCACATCGATGTTAAAACAAAAATTTCCAACTTGGTCTCAAATGGTAGCTGACTGAGGTCTTCAGTTAAGTGCGATCCAGTGACTTCATTAAAGGAACCCCACAAATTGCGCTGATTACTGAGTTGTTGTAGTCTTCAAATTCTCCTAGCAATCGCTTTTTTTCTTGAGATTGTAAACTGAGCTGTAAAATATGTGTTGGTCAAAAAGACGATACTTCTCATCGAACTAATATTTTTTGGACTTTGTGTTAACTAAGTATACCGAGAGGGCTGCATCGAGTTTGCTGCTAAATCAAGACTGATATTTTCAAGTCATAAACAGTGTTCTATTCTTCATACTGGTGATCAGATGACTTGATATTTTCGTTGCGCTTCTTCATATATCAGATCTTCACAAGAGAATCGCGATGTGTATTCCTCTGTCCTGTCTTCGACTTGTACGATACTGTCCATCGTAGTTTTGCATTGACCAGGTAATGTTCACTGACTACACATTTTGTTGAAGAATAAATACGAGCTCACGTCTTGGACAACACGAGCTCGTAGCGTAGCTTACAGATTCGATTATCGACTGCTTGGTAGTCCAATACAGCCTGTTTTACATGCAGCCCATTAAGAAATCCAAAATTTTTGAAGTTTAGATTGATCCATTTGCCGTAATAACTTCAATCAGGAAAGTGCCACCAAATGTGCGAGTGTGCTTGTCATGGTTACTGTCGTTGACCTCCTGTTGGCTGTAACTTGATTTGGCGAGAAATTCTATATATCCTCTTCACCTACCAAATAGTGTCTCTCCTTTTAAAGATCCCTTGACCATTTGCTCTGGATCAGCACGCAGAACGTAACTGAGTCTGCCTACTTGCTGTCCTTTTATTTAATGCACGATATCAGGAATTCACATTCCAATCAACTCTAAGTGAACGATTATTCTTTAATATCTGTTTGGCGCTAGTGAATTTCTCATATGATAATCCGTCAATGAACAAAACTTCAGACACATGTGTAACATTGAGTAGGTAAAAAAAAATGGTCACACCAACACAGATATTTCAAACTCGGTCCCAAATGGTAATTGACCGAGGTCTTCAGTTATGGTGAAATCCATTGGCTTCTTTAAAGGAACTCCACAAATTGCGCTGATTACTGAGTTGTTGTAGTCCATAAATTCGTTTAGCTATCCTCCTAGCAAGAACCGCTATTTTTAAATTGCAATTGTAAACTGGACTTGCGCTTTATTGTGTGTTGTTCATCAGAAAAGTCTCAACAATCATTTTTGGAACTTTGTTTTAACTATATCAAGAGCTCGCTGAGCTGCATCGAGTTTGCTTGACTGACTGAAAACTGACATTTCCAAGTCACAAACAGTGTTTTATCCTTCATGCTAGGGATTAGTTCACAAAATGCTATTGTTGCCAAGACGCTGACTTGATATTTTCGTAAAGTAAATTATTTCTCCATTTTCGGTCGCAGTTTTGTGTCGGAAGTACGGACCTATATCATTCCATTAGTTGGACTGATTTTGCCAGCTCTTGCATTTATACACGAATCATCAATCTAACATTGAGCTCAGGTATAGAGCTAATCAGATTAAGTATTCAAATTATTATAAAATGAGAATAATGAGATTATCGAAATTATTATCATGGGGTTGGTTTACATCAGTGGGTTGGTTTACTGTCAGTTGTATGTACACATACAACTGACAGGTTGACTAATCTAATGTGCAAGCGTGACTTACACATTCGATTATCGTCTGCTTGGTAGTCCAACACAGCCTTTTTTACATTTGGTCCAGTAAGAAATCCAAAATTTTACTGATTGGAACACGTGATTTCTATTTAAGACCATCGTGTTTCTTGGATACCCACAAGTTCTAAGTAACCGATACTCTTGCATACGTTTAATAAGTTTATACTCGTTCAAACATGACATCAAACGCCGGATATTCTAAGTGACTGCCGGTTTCACGTCCCAACAAGATTTAGGCGCCTCATATGACATGCTCTGGTAACTGTGGTGTTATTCTATCGGTCTTATGTGCGAAACATTTACTTAAGATAGTAGTCCATTCAAATCTTATAGTGGATAAAAATAGACGGATCTAGATCGAGCTTTTTGCGGGTAGTGCCAACACAATCCAAACTTATTTGTTACTGATCGTTGTAAAAATGATTTCTATTGTTGATTTTGAAACAATTTTCAGATGATAGTATCCACTTCAACTCTTTTGTACACTTTGTGGCGTTCACAAATACGACGAATACTCAGGCGACAAATAAGTAAAGTAAAGTAAAATAATTGAAAAAAGATTTCAATTCAAACTCTGTAATTCGCTAGCAGTGTTGCAACAAAGCCTCACAACATATATACACCGCCCAGGTGGCGCAGTGGTTAAAGCTGCGGCAGTTGGAGTGGGAGGTGCCGGGTTCGAATCCCGATAGAGGCAGGGTGCAAAAGGGATTTTCCACCATGAGATTACGATCTGTGGTGTGAATGAACACAACTATTACCTCCTGTTGGAGTGCAGAACTCATGGGCCGACCCATCTTCCATGTCAGCACTATAATGGAGCTATGCAATGTACAGATGGTTAGGAATTGGCTCTAATGGCGTAAAAGCAAGGACGTAAATAAGCGAACCGCGGACAAGTGGGAAGTGCCTTGAGTCCCAAAACAGATTAGAGATTAAAAAAAATAAAAAAAAATACAAACGAAAATGCAACAAACATCAAGTCCGGTCGCATATGTCTGATGAGATGGATTTGTTCTTTTCGATCATTCAATAAATCAATGACGTCATCGGATTGAAACTGGCCTAGCGAACGAACATTACAGATTTACATACAAGATGCCATATATTTCATAGACAAACGTCTTCAACGGCTGGTTGATTCAGCGCCCCATAGCTGTCAATCAATGCCACTCTGTGAAGTTCTGGTTTAACTCCCATCATTAGCTGTCACGATTACAGCTCTTTAATAAATATATTGGTTGACGCTCACCAGGATATTTCAGATAACTCAAGCTCCTTCATATAAACTTATTAAGTTGAGCAGAATTTATCGATTCTTACAAGACAGCCAAAGTGGTTGATTAGTATTTCATTGAATAATATTTTAGTGCTTGAGTAAACTATTTATATATGCTGCATTATTTATAGTTCCACAAGCAAACTTAAGTGTCCTTGAATATAGAGTTTTTTACCCTTTCGCTCTATTGGTTTCGTAATCGCAATAAAATTATATAAATTTTCTAGTCAGCGAAAAAAATACTTAATAGCTTTAGTTTTGAACTTTTTTCGTCGTTCACCACATTAGCAATTTCTATCACCACGTACAACCACATATATACCATACACGAGATAATTACATTTTTATATATAGGAAGTACACCAATAATAGAAATCTCACGGGAAAATGACATTGAATTTTTGATTCGTTTCACATTATTATTGTTATCGGGACTATAAACGCTATAAGGGAATTAATTAAGCATAGCTTTGTTCATGATACAAGTACATTATGGCATTGGTCCATTTGTACTTGTACAAGTAATCTTGAGTCATGCTGCAGTGCAAACTACGTATACACATATTTGTTTATTGAAAATATATTTAATGACGTACGTATGTTGATTGATTAGAGTAATCATGTTACTCTATATACGCCTTCATAATTGAAAAGAAGATATTGCAGTAATAGAATGTCATTAACATACATCGCAAATCAGTATGTATAAGCATAAACATAATTCATGTCTGATTAACTTTCTTTTCGTATATGTATCCGTTTGGGATTCGTCAATTTGTCAATGTTTATAAAAACCAAGATTTACTCCAGGGAAATCAAAACACAAATTGGTCGTCCACGCAACGACTAGTAGTCTTCAACTGTATACGTATTATTTTTATTTTGCAATGTTTCCGCCTTACATAATAATCACACCAAGTAGGTAATTAAAAATGATATAAACCGGCAATAATGTAATTATAGCTGATAAAAATAGCTTGATACCCATTAGTACGCTACACCAAAATATTAGATTTTACTGTGAGTGTCTCATATACTGGATTCTTAACTAATCTAAGATTTGTGTTGAGACAGCAATAAGGGGGTCATTCCTACTGCTGATATGCTGACCGGATTAATTATATTTTCCTTTGTTCGAATTAATTTATAGACTAGCGCACTACTAATCGTAATATGATGCGGGTTTAGTTTGTTTGGTCAATAAAGATTTTCGATTTGTTTGTCTGTCCGTAAAAGGTGATTTCCAAAAATAATTTATATGGAAATTTCAGTGAATCAGAGAGCAAATAAATCGATGCCACAGTTAACATTTGGTTAAATAATAAGATTGACGTTGTATTTATACAGTGCCGCCTCTTCGTCTAGACTTTCAGTTACACAATTTTTGTTTCAAGTTGAGCTTTTTAAAATGTATCCTTGATATTTAAATTACAGTATTGGATGTACAAATTTCGTAACACAACAGCAAATTCATCGACTTTGACACCACTGCAAGCTGGATTTACGTCCGATTTGAGTGTCGCATCGTCCGTGCCTAGCACAATTTTTCTAGTTTTAAATGCATTTTATAGCCATAAAATACCGTTGGCCATACGTATGGTCGGCTCATTTATCATAATTTTAGCTTTATTTATTGTAACGACAGCTTTTGTGGAAGTGAACACTGACGATTGGCAGCATGGATTTCTAATTGTATCACTATCGATTGTGGTGGTGATGAATTGTATGTAAGAATATTTTTGTAATTACGATTTTTTTAACTATAAATCCTATTTAATTATAGCTTTTGCCGCTATTTTATCCGGTGGATTGTTCGGAATAGCCGGACTATTTCCATCGGAATACATAACAGCACTAGTTAGTGGACAAGCTTTGGGCGGTATATTTAGCGCCGTTGCTGAAATAATCTCATTAACATTCGGCTATTCACCAAAAACTACAGCTTTTGTATATTTTAACGTTGGTAATGTAACTCTTATTCTAGCTATTGTGTGTTATATCATTATGTCGAAGACGATATTCTTTAAGTATTATACGGTCGAAAAACTTAAGCAGCAGAAAAAATTACTATCGAGTTCATCATCATCGCAATCGTATGCAGAATCAGAGTTGGTGCAAACGAATGGCTCAAATCGGCCCAATTTTATGCATGTTCTTAATAAAATTTGGCTGTATGGATTTAGTGAATGGTTTGTTTTTGTAACAACCCTCTCTGTATACCCGTCCGTGACAGTACTAGTCAATTCACAATATAAGGGAAATGGACATGCTTGGAATGACATCTATTTTGTGACGGTTACAAACTATCTAATATTCAATTCAGGTGATTATTTGGGCAGAATATTAGCCGGTATGATAGAATGGGTAAGAATAATTTATAACTATGCACTTATCTCACTATATATGATCTGAAATTTGTATATTTTAATCTAGCCAAAAAATCGACCACGATTAATTGCCTTGCTTACGGTTTTAAGGGTGATATTTGTACCACTGTTCTTACTGTGTAATGAAATACCTCGACATGTTCTACCCGTTTGGATACATTCGGATATTATTTTTATTCTGATGATGTGCGTGTTTTCATTCACGAATGGATACATAGCGAATATATGTCTCATCTCAGCGCCAAAGTAAGTATGGATGGTTTTAACCACAATAATATTATTATTTCTTGGATAAAAGTAGGCCAGTGTTTCATAATCTAGTTTGGGAATCGAAATCTAATAGATTCCAAATCATCGGACATCTTGTTTTTCGTTTTGGAATTGGCATCAATCAATGCGAGGCATGAGGTTTACAATCGAGTGAGGCATAACTTAATTTTGCTTCTTAAAATAGTCGTTTGCTCACCGAGAAGAAAAATTGAACATCTTCAATTGTTGACTATCATGCAGTTCGTTAGAGCGTCCTAGCTCTGATGCTAGATCGAAATATTGTTTTCAATGTAGGTATGTTGCAGTTTTCTTCGCCATTAAAAGTAGATTGCTTGATTCCAGAATCATTGAATTATTATTCGATTTGATTGTTTGTCACAGTTCTGAGTTGGATATCAACGTCAAATATGGTGAAGCAAAGCAATTGACTAAGCAAATGCCTTTCTTAATTTCACATTATTAATTGTTTATTGAAGACATAGAATTCTTTGAGGTACTTACGTAATGGCTGGCTATAAATAGAACATGCATCTTTTTGTGATCCTCAAGATTTTTGTTCAATGTTACTGGAGTGCTGAAATCAGCCTGTAGTATAACTAGAAATCAAGGCAGTTTATTTTTTCTTTGAAAGTTGGAATGTTCATTCCTTTTTATTCAAAAAAAATCAGATATACAATTTTTCAAAAAAATAGAAATTATTAGGTTTGTGTAATATCTTTTACTAAGCAAAGTGTATCTTAGAACGTTCAAGCGAATAATCGCATAATGTCTGCTCTATTTGATAACTTTAAGATTCCTCATAAAGAATTGTTTAATTTTCTCTAATTCCAGTGGTTTTTTAATCGGGAAATAATTGTAACTCAATATTTAAAGTGCCATATCTAGTGGAATACATTTTATTCTTTGACTTGTGAGTACCTCGATCTACCGGGAAATGACTTTCCATACATTTAAAAATAGCCAAGCTGTTAAACTTATTTCTATTTTTTAAGATATAGAATAGACCACACTATTATCAATCCGAGTTGTCATTGAAAACATTTTCAAAAATTTTGGTACACTATTATTATCAGTTGAATTGTGCAGATACGCTAATCTTGCGAACTGCCAGTTATTTTAACACGTATAAGAGAGAACAGAATTTTCAAAAGTACAATACGTTTCACTTTCATACTCAATACGAAGTGGTTAATTGCTTGTCATAGGAAAACTTTCCATTGGGAAGTGCCATTGACAAAATATTGGAGGTACGAATAACTTTTGTTTTGTTTTGTTTGTTTTGTTTTTATCTCTACTATCTGTTTTGGGGCTCGAGGCACTTCCAACTCTTTCGCGGTTCGCTTATTTACGTCCTACCTTACGCCATTACAGCCAAATCGAGGACGTACGGCTATAGGTCCGATTTACGTAGAACCATCTGCACATTGCATAGCTCCATGCCAGCCTATAGTACTGACATGGAAGATGGGTCGGCCCATGAATTCTGCACTCCAACAGGGGGTCATAGATGTGTTCATTCACACCACCGATCGTAATCGTATGGTGAAAAATCCCTTTGCCATCCTGCCCCTATCGGGATTCGAACCCGGTACCTCCCGCTCCAACTGCCGCAGCTTTAACCACTGCGCCACCTGGGCGGTCTACGAATAACTTTTGAGGGCCATTCAAAAAATGACGTAACAGTAGAATGTCATTGGGCCAACTTGTAATTATATTCATGTAAAAGCATCGTCATTTTGGTTTAAAATTCAGTATAGTGTAAACGACAAATTTTTTTGCAGTCCCACCATGTCAACTTTGCCTACAAAACACAATTGGAAGTGTTGCTTTTGATTCTTATTTGAGAAAAAGTGTAACTAATGACAGCAATTTCTGTATAAAGCATATGCCGAACATGTTCCATCAATAAAAACATGCGAGTACTGGTTCCTTCTTTTTAAAAGCCAATTTGACACCTATATGATAAAGAACGCGAAGAAAACAAGCACAGTTTAAAGGGACTGAGTTGAAACGATTATTAGATCAAGATTCATGCTAAACTCAAGAGTAACTTGCTGAAACTTTGTCTCAACACCATGCTCAAAACAAGAAAATTAAGTTTCATATGATCGTAAGCGAAGAGAACAATAGCTTCAAAGACAAAATCGGAGGGAGATTTTGCACCAACTCGTGATGGAGGGTCAAAAGTTGTTCCATTACGACAAACCGAACAAACGGCGAAACCGAATATTTTTGGCAGGTTGCTGATGTTTTATGTTAATGAGATCTAATATGAGTTACTTTAGCCTAAAGATACCAACTTAAGGATGTTATAAATAAATTGATGCAATTAAGTATTGAAACTGAAACGCCTACAATATGCCAAATATACGAAAAAAGTGATCTTGCAGCGCGATATCATTCTGCCACATAGTCCTAAATTCTTCAACGTAACATTGCAGGCCCTTCAATACTTGTTACGGTTGATGGCTCATGGCCTAGACGAGCAGTAAACCCCTCCTTATGAAGGAGCCAAAAATTGGGTTGATATTTGGGTGACCTCAGAAGACGAGGAATACTTTCGACACGGAATCCGTGCCTGAAAATGGGAATTTTGAATAAAGCTACAAAGCTTATTTGTATTTCCAATAGATTATGACATAAATAGTGTTATAGAAATAATATATATATTTTTCACCAGTTTTGATTATATCTTGGGCAGTAAATATTGATTAACTTATACAATTCAAAAAAGGGTATATAATTATCGTGGGCGTAAATTTATTAATCACCAATTAATGTTTTTTTTTATTATATGTTGGACATTTGTTAAAACTCTTCAAATTGGTGATTTGGATCGAAAACACTGCAGGAGTCTTTATGAAATTAAATTTGTGAGAAATCGTACCTTATCGATTTTACGTTCCTTAGATTTCCTGACTGATGTAATTATTTCGGCAAATACAGTTTTAACTATTTTGAGCTTGAGGGCTCATTTACAGAAGGATGTAAAATGATTTAATCCTTGAGACCTAATACAGTACTGTACAAAAAAATCCGGACAGTGAACATTTTTTAATTAAACCAATTTTTTCAGAAACGCAATTGTTTTAACACCAAGTAGTATTTTTTTTCTTATTATTTAACTCATTATTTACTCAAAATGTTATTTGGTTTTAAATTTCATGATCTCAGTAAAATAATTTGTGTGAATTTGCGAAAATAGAAAAAAATTGTCATATTTTTTCGAATTAATTTTAAAAAATTTAAAAATAATATATTAATTTCGTAATAAAGCATATTTCAAAATATAAAATGTATAAAATATCCACTAAACTATAAATTTAATATTTGGTATGACCGCCATTTTTCTTAATTACCGCTGCACACCTGTTGCTCATGAGTGAATCAAATTTTGAAGCACGCCATTGCAAATATCATCCCACGCAATTTAGATTTAGTGTTTCAGTTGCTGGATGGTTTCTGGATTACTTTGACGGAGTTTATGCTTCATAATAGTCCAAATATTTTCAATTGGGTTCATATCTGGGCTATAAGAGGGTCATTTTATTGTGTAGATGGAATTATCATCGAAGTACTTTTTCACCTTCACATAGTCATTTGTTTTGATCTGTGGGCTGGCGTGTTGTTTTGTTGAAAGATGAAGCTCTCACTAAATAGCTCCAAAACTAATACTTTTCAACGCTTTTCCAGAATGTTCAGGTACACATTACGGTTACCCCTGCTTCGACAAAGGCCAAGTGACCAACACCAGCATTACTACAACAGCCCCAAACCATTACACCCTCAGTTTTATTAGGCACTTGCTGAATGCAAATATCGCTGAGGCGTTCACCTGGTTTTCTACGCACAATTAGTCATCCATCTCCCACATGCAGTTTTAATTTGCTTTCGTCAGAGAACACCACGTTATTTCACAACTCTCTGGTCCAGTTAGAGTGCTCTCTGGCCAGCTGAAGCCGACAAGTTTTTGAAGATATCTTTAGAAAAGGTTTCTGTAGCGAGTGGCGTGTCCCTTAATATTTGCGTTCAGTAACCTTGTCCGCGCAGTTCAACTGGAAATTTCAATACCTGTAGCAAGATCGGCTTGCAGTTTAGGTGAAGTTTTAAATCGGTTCTGCTTGGAACGAAGAACCAGAAATGTATCTTGCACTGTTGTGGTTTTTCGCGGTCTGCCAGACTCCTTAGACCGCGCTGTGTTCTCCTTAATCCTATATTTTTTTATAAGATCGGAAATTGATGATTTCCCACGTCCTATTCTATCACCAATTTCACGCACGGACAGTTCTTCTTTCCATAATGCGATAACAACACTTTTTTCGTTTAGACATTTTAAGTACTTTATTCGCTTTTTTATACTAAAAGATCTGCCTCCATAAACATAACTTTAACAAGTTATACTTTCAGAGTTCGAGTCAATTACCAAATGCAATCTTAAAATTGGAATCTAAAAAAAAAGTAAAAACACTAGGCAATATTTAATGTTTTTAAAGAAATTCGAACTGTCTGGATTTTTTTGCACAGTACTGTATAAAAAGGCCACGAAACTTTTCATATCCCACGTATTGATTCGTTTGTTATTTAAACCATTGGTATGCACTGAGCGAGCAATCTCTTCGTCCCATTATTCACTGTTATGTACTGAGACTCAGTTGGATACTTTGATGATTAAACATTTTGATTCGTGGTCATGGTGGAGTGCAATGACCTATACAAATCCAACCGCCGTTTAATTTTCGATTTTTTGCTTCAGACACAATTTTTAATCGATACAGGAGCTGATGTGTTGGCCTTGCTGGCTCGCTGCATCAAGAATTCATAGCTCGACTCTTCATTTAGTTTAACAGCAAACGGCTCCACAATAAACGCTTTCGGAGCCAAAATATTAAAACTCGACATTGGACTGCGTCACAAATTAAGAGTTCGTCCTTGCTAAAGTGTCTATGCCTATCGTCGGCTCAGATTTTCTCAAGAACACTGGTTTGATCGTGGATATACAAAGACAAAGGGTTTATAGGATCGACAAGTCCGTTACGGACCTAGTACCTTCAACGTTATTTCAAAATTTCCTGCAATAATTAACGGTGACATAAACACCGATATCATCACATAACGTTAAGCATAAAACCACGACGACTGGCACTTGACAAACTCATCAAATAGTGAAGACAGAATTCGAACATATGATGAAACTAGAGATAATAGTGGTAGCCCAGCCGATTACATTTGGTGTTGAAAGATAATGTAGAGTAGAGACCTTGTGAAGATTTCCAAGCACTTAATCGGATTGCGATTCCGGACATTTGTTCAATTTAGCGTATATTGATATAGATGTTGAATACTGAATACTGAACCTGACTAAAACTAAATTATTTAAATAAATTTAAATTTTGTAAAGTGCTGCACTTTTTGGACGACTAACCATTTAATTTAATCAATTATTAATGTTGTTTCAAACTATTAGAGGTATCCAAGTAGTTTGCTTCCCGGCCCTGGTCATACTTCAATAAAGGTATCGTTAGTTCGATGTCAATAGTTGGTTTCAAGGTACGGCTAATAGATATTGAGAAGATCGGTTGTGCAGTTATTCATGATCCTACTACAAACTAGAAATATAAAATCTTGAAAATCTGTTTAAAATTGCGCCAATTCATTTCCATTAATTCGTTGATAATTTAAATAAAAATTAATTAAACCAACTTTTCGTTTTATTTTTTAGGATTGTCCACGACTTTGAAAAGGAAATGGCATCATCTTTGATGGCAGCATTTTTAGGTATTGGCCTAGCATTTGGATCATCGTTTAGTTTAGTATTCGTCGAGATAATTTAAACGGATCCGCGTATAACTATTTTTTTTGTAAATTATGTATTTTTTATATTAATTTTTGTTTAAGATATTTTTTATTAAGTTTTATGCAAATAACTATATAAGTGTAAAGATTAAAGTTATAATGTTTTTAAAAACATAAAAATATATTTATATACAAGACTGAAAATATGATATGATGAACTAAAAAGGAATTAAATTTCAGTAAAATTATCAATAGTTTGTTAATTTTTAAGTTTTAAAATGTATTTAAAAATAAATTTGGTATTGGATAAATAAAATGGGGCCACATTGGATATTGGGTGCTGTATTCGCAACATATGTATATTATATAGTGCTAAATAAATATAAATAATTAATTAGCTCAATCATCATATTTAATCTCAAAATTTAAATGGAGCAATCACCAAATAAATAATCATTCCGTATAATTACTAAATATTTGAATATGTACTTTCTAGTTTTTATTTAGGTCACTTTAGCGAATATATATATATGTGATATTTTATGTTTACTTATATATGCTCATCTTGCAATCCATGTTCACGTGAGACGACAATGTTCATAATTTTATCGATTATTCGGTTGACAACTTCCTATGTAGTACAATCCATAACCTTAAATAATATTTACTTCCGGTTTGATAAATGCTTGTGTGCCTTAGTAAAAGTCGACATTAGATAATTTATAGCCATCCACAATAAACTTTAGATATTCGATTAATAATTAAATTATGTTGAAATTAATGTAACGAACGACTTGTCAACCGAATAAATGCTATCCTTTAATGATGATTGTATGTGGACCAAGTAAATAGTCCAAGTCGTCTATAAACATAATATAAAAGATAACAGATTATAAACAAAACTATGTATTTTAGAGTAATAATATATAGAATAAATAAATAATATTATTATAAACGTAAAAAATCTAAATCAAATAGGTTTTGTTTGGTTTGACCTTCATGTTTGATAGTGGTTCCAATACGTAATGAGTAATTTATTTCCGTGTGATAAGGAATTCTGGTTCCATGTAATGTTAAATAATTTATGAGTAACTGTCTACCCGTTTAATATAACAGCGATAATTCGAACCTTTTGACCTGAAACGATTCATCATTTTAATTAAGATTAGTTATTAAATGATAATCAGTCCTATGGCATGATCTTGTTTTAAATGGGATGAGTAATTTATCATTGATAACGAACGATTTGTGACTATGGTTTCATTAATTCTGGTTATATACAGTCTAGTTCCCTACTTTCTAACGTGAAATTGTTTATTTTGGCGATAGGTTAGTAGAACGATGACCTTTTTTATGCGAATATTTTACCTTTATTACTAACTATACTCGTAGTTAGAATGGTTACAAACTGTTCGAAACGTTTAACAGTGTAATATGAATTTTTTGGTTTGTCACTGAGCGATTTTGTGTAAGTTACAATAGATAATCCTCAAATCTTACAATATTCTTATTTTATCACTTTTGTCTGATGTTGTTGGCCAAATCACTGAACTTTTATTTATATAATTTAGTTTTTGTAAATTAGTGTATGTAATTTAAGTCACAGTAAACTGTTATAAAATGTGTCTTCACTAACTTCCATAGACTCACACCATTTCAGGTGGATATAATATAAAAACGTACTCTTAAATCCAATTTAGATCGTAGGTCTGCAAAAGCATATCTGCAATCAAGATAAATGAACACGTCTCGTTACATAATATTATATTATCATAATAATTTACATACATATGTTTATCATTGATTTAGAAATTAAAGTGCTGTAAAATAAACGATCTGGCTAAACAAATCTATGAACCTCCCGGGGTGAAGCTCCGGGCAAAATATCTCAGATCTTCGGTCCTATAGGCTAGCATGGAGCATAACATTGATTCAATTCTATGGTTTAAGGCCGAGATCTGTTATACGATAAAGCTCCAGGTAAATAGTATTTATAATGGCTTTGCATTGTTAATAACCAAATCGTCATTGGACTACAGTAATAATTATAACCTATATTAACTATTGTTTATAGTTAGTCAATCGTATACATATTTGATGAGTTAAAGGATTACACTAGGGATTATCTTTGGATTAAATATCACAAAAACGATCATTTTTTTTACAATGTCCAAACAGTTTTCAGTTTACCAAAAAACTGCTCAAACAGTATTTCATATAATTGATCGTCTCTTTAGATAAAATAATCGTTAGTGGCAAAGAATATCAAAACGTACACATAAAAATCAAAAGTGAATAAAATTTTCCACGGTTGAAATTCAGAACTGGGCCATTGAGTCTGTTTTCCAGGGAAGCTATTAGGAAAAATTCGATATCGGATTCGAAAGTGACAAAACGAAATCCGAAAATCGAATGACAAAATTTGGCTGCTATGAAGTAGGCAAATTTCATTTTGTGTTATCGAATAAGTGTGTTTTGAATATTCCACAGCTTCAGGAGCAATGTTTCATTTAGATTTCATCTAACAAGTCATTGGTCAATTAAAACACAACAACAAAATACAATTTAACAAGTTTAAGTGAACTACAAAACACTTCATGGCTAACTTCATGTTTATAATAGGAAAATTCGCGGCGGATCGGATTTATTGATATCGGAAAACATCCGATGTCGGATTATTTTAGAATAGTCCTCTAGATCGTCTAACGAATCGAATTTTTTTTGGGCCCAATTATTCGGTTAAGTTTACGAAATTTTCCAAGTAGGAGATATCATATGTTATAACAGCAGGCTTATTTACATCAACAGTTAAAATTTCACAAAGTACCGAAACTATTTACAAAACCTATTTGTAAGAAGCAAGCCAAACAATCAATTTGGAATGAGATGATTACAACCGATACGAATACAGGTATATAGAGTATTATGCCTCACATACTTTTAGATGAATCACTTATCATTAATCTCCTTTTCTCATATTCTACCAAAGACAAGATGTTTAACAGTCAGATAGAGTGATAGACCAACCAAAAAAGCTTTGCCGTGTCACTGAATTATGTCCATATATATATTTCGTGTGAGCATTTTGTTTTGTTGGGTGGCTGCTACCGCACACTTAGACCGGCGACGGTCCGTTTTGATACCACTATATATGTACGGCTATAGGACCGATTTACGTAAAACCATCTACGCATTGCATAGCCTCATGTCAGCCTATAGTATACTGACATGGACGATGGTCGGCCCATGGATTCGAAACTCAACAGGAGATCCAGATATGTTCATTCACACCACCAATCGTGCGCTCAAACGATCGATGGTGAAAAATCCGTTTTTGCTTCTTGCCCTTATCGGGATTTGAACCCGGCTCCAATTGCCGCAGCTTTAGCCACTGGAAGGTTTGGTGTGAGAATTAGTTTTATGGAATTTTTGGTAATAGTACGTCTTGACTGTTAAAAATTGATCAATAACCTCTCTTATTTCCCAACTTTCTTCTAACCTTTGGATCTTATTTAATAGTTAATAGTATCCTCATGAGAATGAAAGAGCCTCTTAGACGTGGCTTGAGTAAAATGGTTTGAAAGATTAGCTTGAGAATGCTTCAACAAACCGAGTCAGTATACAGAACATGAAATTGTTCTTATTTGTTTATCTGGCCTGACCATCGTAATTAATATAAAATTGCGGAAGGGCTACAATTTTTCATCATACATCACGAGACAAATAATTCTTTGAACCAATAAATTTTGCACATATGCAACTCGTACGACTTTATTTCCAAGTTTTTGAATTATTTTCGTGCCAGTTTTTCTTACATCTGACTCTGATTTTACCTAAGTGATGCCTCCAATTCCTCATATTCTATTTGTGTTGATGACTCTGACATTGTTTGAAATGACCAAAAATGTCCAAATAACATTTAATAAAGCGCATTACTTTGATGTTGAAATCGATGAAGCATAATCAGTGATCATTTTTTTTTTCGTTTAGTTTTATTTGGGTGCAGGGTGGACTTTTCGACTGTTCTAGCTCCTTGTAACTGTCAGAGCTCCTGCACCAAATGCGCGATCCTTCAAGTAAAGGTTGATAGCTGCCTTAAACATGTGCATTTTATATTTCAACGGAAACTGAAAACCGGCCAACGAATTCCACATCTTAGATGTTCGATAAATAAATTCGCGCTTTGCATTTTCAGTTCGAGGTTTCGGCAGCTTCACCGTAAACCTATGCGCATTAACCATTCTTCGTGTTACCCGTCCTGGCGTAACTAATAGTGGTATTTTGTCCTTTGATTCTGCAGAACATTTACCATTTATTAATCTATAGAACACGCAGAGTTCTGCAACATCTCTGCGGTGTTGTAGGCTGTCTAGATATTTCGTAAGTCTGGAGTTTCGTATTATTCGGATGGCACGCCGCTGAACTCTATCCAGCAACTGGAGAGTAGTGCCATATGCTCCACTCCAAACCTGACAGACTCTACCCCTATTCTATACACGGTCTAATAAAGGTTTTATATATCTGGAGAACCTGATGCCATCTAAAAAACCGTCTGCATCTATTGAGGAACCCGAGTTTACGTGAAGCTGATTTGGCCAATGCGATAATGTGTTCATTCCATTTTAAAGTGTTGCTAATCTGAACACCAAGCAGACGAGTTGAGTCACAACCTACGAGAACGTGGCCTTTTACCACAAAAGGGTATTCGTTGTGACTTCTTTGTGTTTTTTTCTCGTTAAATTTGACCTGATTTTTAACTCCCCACTCAAATATTGTACTTAAATCGGAATTAAGCGAAGTAACAACTTTTCCAGCCGTTTACCGTTTAACTCTGGAGGAGTAGGCTCGACCTCGAATGAAATAGAAGAGTGCAATGTTGCATCATCGGCAAAACTGTGGATAGGCTTTACAGTGCTATCAAAAAGTCATTAATGTATAACAAAAACAAAGTTGGTGATAAAACTGATCCTTGTGGGATTCCGTCATTTGGGGTGTGTGTCGTTGATGATCTCCCATTTAGCACAACGTTGATCTTTCGGTCTTTGAGAAAGCTCTTCATCCACTTGATGGTAATCGAATCGAATCCGTATGCAAATGAAACAGTTCATGAAGTAAGGATTTCGAAACTTCTGCTCCATGGCTCGTTGGCAACTTAAGGCAAAGATCATTGCTTTACAATAAACCTCCCTTCCTTATTTCAATACGAGCTTTCAGCAAAGATTGTTTTATAACTAAGGATTCTCTTCGGCTGATGAGTGTTTTATGTTCGGAAAACCCTTAATTTACCAGAATTGCTTGATGATCTATAGTCTACTCTACTTTGTTCCATTTATAATTGTCACTACTTGATCTCCTAGAACCCAGACAAACATAGTTTCTTTTGCGATTAAATTAATATGTTGCGTTCAACCCTCCATTATCGGATTAAATAAGAGCCGTACGTTCCTACGAAAGATGGCTTCTAACATTCGAGAGAATAATCATGCGTGTGATATATGGCCCAAAACGCGACGTTGATGCCACATACCGAGTTTGTTCTAACCACGAGATCAGAAATTTACTGCAAATTTCTGATATCGTGCATGAAATCAAAGTACAGCGAGTACGCTGGCTCGGTCACATTCTACGTGCGGTTCCGAACCGAATGAAACAACGATCTTTGAAGGGAGAGTCGCCTTTCGGTAGGCGAAGAGGTCGCTGTCGGCGAAGATGGCTCCACGACGTAGAGAGCGATCTGGCATCTTCTGCTTGCTTGCAACAATATGAAGAGCTGGCTCGTGATCGAAACCGATGGAGTCAGATTGCTGACACGGTACGGGCCAATAATGGCCTGGTAAAAACCGTTACAAAAAGAAATGTGCCTATACAATTTCCTGCGACACAGTAGAGGTATGATCAGTTTATACTAGATTTAACGAGATATAGTTCCAATTGAGATTTATAGTGACAATCCTGTCTAATTCATCGACTCATCAATACCAGATATATTATGTCCGATTTTTTTTCTGGCACTTGCAACTATCTGGAACATTTTTCAAATATCATACATGCGTGTACTTATTACTTTCACTTCTTCAGTCTCTGTCTGGCTACTTCGTTTGTCCGAAACGTGTAGTTGTTGGATATCAGATGGTACGATATTGCTTATCTTAATTCTAACAGCGGTGGTTAATTCAAACTATTGTAGGAAACATTATCGGCACTTACACAGAATGTGCTTTAAAAAATGGTTCCTGTGAGCAAATATTTCTATGAGTGTTATAGGCACAAATTGTGACACATTCAATAATCATTATTTATTAAGCCATCAGAAGTCAACATAAGCACTAACTTTAATGCTCTAGCTGATAAATGTTATACCATAATCTAATAAATGATCACCGGGTGTTTCGAGTCCAGATCAGGGTACCTCAGACGCGTTCCATTTTCTCTTAGGTAAAATTTTTGGAGCGATCATTTTTGACATTTGAAACATACGGGTTTCGTCACCTACGCCTAACTTATATTCTAGTACATTACTCTTACAGATATTAACGAGCGATGGACACGCGAATTATAAACAGTCTGTTGCATAAATATTGCACATCATCATGCCATTTGGCAATGTTGTAATCATTCGTTGATTACATCAAACCACAACAATAACATTAAATTCATAAACAAATTAATTACTTCATGCAAGTGTGTTATGGCTAAACTTAGTCACATTTTTATTTAAAAGTTTTTTTTTCAACTAAATGGAGTTACATTAAATTATGTAAAACTATAATGTAAATACAAAATTTCTTTTTGTTAACAACAATTAATTAATGAACAATAAATTTTAACAAAAGCATTAGCCGCACCATAAAAAAAGTCATGTACGATAGATAGTTCGAATGCCCGATGCATTTTACTATTTAAACCGTAATCAGTTTGATAGTAGGCACAGTCCTAATTTATTAGTGTCATTAATTATTTAATTAAATTAAATTAATTACTCCACATTATATCTAAAATGAAAGTATTCATTGTTACATTTATCGCAGCCTCAGTTCTTGTAAGTGTTTTCGTGTTTGTGGGAGTTTTGCGAGACGGTTGATTATCGAAATGAGATTGCTAATTTCTATTTTATATTTATCCATAGATTGCAAACGTAAACTGCAATGGATGTGGTGGTGGTGGCCATGCTACACTAATCAGTGCCGATCAAGGTTCTGATGGTGGTGCTCATGGTGGTTGGGGTGGTGCAGTCGATGCTGGATGGGCCGGTGGCCATGGAGGTGCATCGTGCGGTGGTCATGGAGGTGGTTGGGCCAATGATGGTGGTGCTGCATGGGCTGGTGGTAACGGAGGTGATGGTGGTGATGATGGTGGTCTTGTCAATGCCGGAGCTTGCGGTGGTAGCGGTACAGATTTATATCGCGTTTATGGTCAACCAATTCAAGTTAGCCCAGAAGCTACACAAATCGTTGTGCCAGCATCACCTATTTACGTTAAACCAGTGTTGGTATCGCACGGTGCTCCAGTCAGCATCAATCCAACCATACTTACAAAATCTGCCCCAGCTAATATAGCAATCAGCCCAGTGGCCATCAAACTTTTACGCCAATATCAACAGCCATCACGCACCGTCGTCGTCCAAGCACCAGGTGCAGGTGCATGTGGATGTGGTGGTGCAGGTTGTTCAGGCTGTGGTGGAGGACACTAAAGAATTAGGAGGAGTGAACTTATTTATAATAAAAACATCATTGAACATTGAAATTTTTTGTGTTTTTACTCTTGGCTATATGCCAAAATCTAATATTTCGTCTATGCGAGTCGGTCGACTGAGAATACACACTAGCCATTAGGTTTATATTTAGTTCGTTAAATATTAATATTTTGTTGTTGTCAAACTATGAAATTAAATCATTTTACAGTATGAGTGGAATCATCATAAGAAGATAGCGTGGCCGAGCGGTCTAAGGCGCTGGTTTAAGGCACCAGTCTCTTCGGGGGCGTGGGTTCGAATCCCACCGCTGTCAACTATTTTTTCGATTAACGTCCATATGTATATAGGATAAATAATAATATTGTTCAACAAAGTGTTTGTCCGAAAATGTAAAACTCATGGCTGGAATGGTTTAGAGAAAATATTGCCGCATGTGATTTCCAATATGTTCCACTTAAATTTACACTATACATATATGTGAACGGTTGAAACATGACCCAATAACAATCATGAATAATATGCAGAAAATTTTTACGTTGTACGATCTGGTTACCTATAAATTTATTTTTGATTACATTGTTGGAAAATGAAATTCTTTTAAAAATATTTTCGTTTTCAGGTAACCCAAATAATTGTGTTAAATTAGTGTTAAACATTGGTGAACGAAAACTACATGTAATGTCAAACATATCAGTTTGAATGATTATATTTATACTCGTTTATGTAGGACTGCCATATGCCATATGAATCTAGCTATTCCATATTCTGATTATGCTTCGGAATTTGATGTTAACGTCACTATTAATGCCATCAAATTTCAGATACAACATCAGAAAGTCTTCAAATTTTTCATAACCAATATTTAGTTCATAAACCCACTTAAATCATAGAATTTCCAAATTGTGTTAAACATATTTAGCTGAAACTGGTCATTTTCCCCAGGCTTATTTAGCAACGAGCTAGGCTGCATTGAACTTTCAAACAGTATAGGAAGCCTATCAATCATCTGTATGACTGTCAGTTGTAGTAATGTTAACCAACCCCAAAATAGCCCTTCCGAAATTAAACTGCCCATGTCTTCAAAGTGATAGTAACATTCTTTAACAAAATATGGATTTGAAAAAACATACATATTCTTCCCTCAGCAATTTTACTATGTGTTGCGGCCACACGAGATCGTATCGATCTTCAACTATATTATTATTAAAGCACGCTGTAAATCCTATAAAGATTCCTGACTCAATTCTACTCCGGACTCTCAGTCTATCCTAATTTTCAAGTAGAATGTGTTGCTCTGGTAAACTGCAACTTATTTAAACCAAGGCAGAGAGGCCAAATGACCTACTGTAAGTGATCTATAGTTAAAAAACGAAGATCGAGCTACATCAAAGGATAACAGCAGAAACATCTTCATTGAGATTCTTATCACACAAAGAATATCAAACTACCCCGTTTTGAAAAGATCATAACCTCTAAAAATACCGAACAAAATCTGATCTTTGAGCTGATCTCTTCAATAGCGTGTTTAGATTAGATTCCATAATAAAGACTTTTGAGTTTCAACAAGAAGAAGATCCACGTCATACGTTCTTCAAACTATTCAATAGGAGCTACTGGTTCAGGCCCTATCAGTTCCAATTGAAAACTTACTTAGGTTAAATAGACGTCGATCAAATTACCTTAAAAGCCACAGTTTGCTGGTACCCATAAATTTGCAATTTTTTAGAGGTTCTTGCCATTTAAAGCAAATCAGCGAAAAGTATCCAAAATGAGTCTCAAACTCGGATTGCAAATGTAACGAAGAAGAAAGCTGTTCTTGCGAGGAGGACTGCTAAACGAATTTATCGAGCACATCAATATACATGTTAAGAAGTGATGGGTGGGATTAATATATTTACCATGGATGACTGGATGATAATATAAGCGATGGAATCAGGGGTGATATAATAGTGAGGGAGTTGAAATTTAAATGTACTTTGCCACATACCATATAATCGTGCTTTGTATCTCTTATGTTCAGATCCGTTGTAATGTATGGATATGAGAGATGAACCTTAATGGTCGAGTATAACAGATGGTTCATATAGAGAGATTTGAATGGACACGTTATATTTATTGATCGAAGACGAATTGAAATTTTTAATATGAACTAGTCGGTCGTAAAGCCTAGATCGGCGACGAATAAGGTAATAAATGGTAGTTTTGTGGTTTGATTCAAATCAAGTTTCAAACCCTGAATCGAATTAAGTTTTCATCAAATGTGAAAATTATTTCTGGTATTGAATCGGATCGATAACGTCGTTTGTGAAAAGTGCCGGAACATAAGTCATCTCTTGAGTAACCTTAAAATGAAAGTACACATTCGATCACTATAGGACAATTGATCATTGCAAACCACAACCTGCTTTTTTGGTCAATTCCTGTATTTCTACAGTTCAGCTTGGTGCAGCCAAAACTTTCGATATCCAAATTCATATATAACGGTACATTGAGATATAATATTTTTAGGTGGTATGATTTTAGCGATAAAGTCAAATCATGGGTAGATTTTGTTGGTCTCTCAAACAATGAAGTTTGAAACCAAAAAAAAATAATAAGTTGATTCTAGATTCAGGATGTATTAATCTTATATCTGTTACACCATACTTGTTTGCAGTTGAGACATAGGTCCAATTTACGTAGTCAATCTGCACATTGCATTGCATCGAGCAAGCCTATAGTATTGACATGAGAGATGGTTCGACCCATGAATTTTGCACACCAATAGGGATAGATATGTTCATTCAAATCACCGACATGTGGAACCAGAAATGGAATCAGGATGCCAACACCTAAACACTTATGTGTTTAGTCGTTGGCATCCTGGTTACATTATCTTTTTCCTTTGTAATATATTTTGTCATAAAATATTTTCTAAAACTCGAATTGGAAGTCACTTAGATTTTGGACCCTTATTACACTAGAAAGTATTTGTTACTTGTTTTTAAAATTAAAGAAGGTGGAATTAATGCCAGAACTCAATACCACTATAGTGCTCACGGAAAGATATCATCTGCTTATGCAAGATGTTAATTGGTCTGTACAAATAAGATCCTGCTTAAGATGTTTCACTTTTACAATGTTCACGTTTCAATATGAGATGCAAGTATCTGGGACAACTCCTTGTTAAGTACCAGACAAATTGCAAAAGATCGCGAAACCCTGTTCTTAACTTGAATACAAGTTAACTGTGTTATTATATTATTATTGGCTGGAACCCTTTAAGGTTCCGCACCCAATGCCACAAAGGGCTCATGATGCAAACATTGGATTTCATCAAAAGCGTACAGGATCACACTGGAGCAGTATGAACCATAGTAACAAGGGCAGAGAATACAGTAGATTTACAGGAATAGTCCTAGAGTTGAACACAAGCGATCTCATGCGGTCGAAAGCCGAACAACTGCAGATGAAGTGTAAGCTATAATCAACATAGTCAAGACATTCGTTGCATACGCAATCATTGGCAAATCCCATGCCATAAAGGCGACTTTTGGAATGTCCATGGCCAGTAAGTAAGGAAAAAATATTCTCAAGTTGTTCTTTTTCAATGAAAGAGCGTAGTTAGTCAACTTCGGGCTAAGTCCCCCAAACAAAGTATTTTAATGTCACAATGGGCAGGAACCCACATGACCGTTACCTTATTGTTAGAACCAAGGAAGTTCAACAATTTATTATCAGTTAAGAGGTAGTTCGAAGATTGATCAGTGAGTTAAGGACAGTTGTACCTTCTGTACAAAATATAATCTATTTGTCGTCGGCGCAGCGAGATTAAAAGCTGAAATCACGCAGTGAGTAACCTCAATTAATTCCGCTTGATAAGTAGTACAGTAGGTTCCCAAATTACCAGAGATTCTCATATCATGCGATGGAAAGAAGTAGCAAAAGCCAGCACTCTGTTCAGAGGCTTCATAGTTTAGTTTACCAATTGAAGATTTCACTTTAACAACTGGCCACCAAACAATAATGTATAAGTTAGCATTGGTATAGGCTGGCATGGAGCTATGCAATGTGCAGATGGTTCTTCGTAAATCTGACCTATAGCCGTACGTCCTCGATTTGGCTGTAATGGCGTAAGGTTAGGACGTAAATAAGCGACACACCAAGGTGTTTGACGTAGGCTGAGCTATTAATCTCATACATCCGAAAAGTGATGCTACACAAAAAGCTTCAGGGTTCATACGCTTTATAAATATAACCAAATCGGTTTCAGATGAATTCACATGTAAACCCTTATCTAGACACCACAGTTCTATAATAAGAAGAGTGAGTTCAGTTAAATCTAATAAGACATCCAGGTGCTTGCCTGAAACTGTCAGAACCAGAACGTCAGCATACTTTTGAGCGACAAAACCGAACTCACTTTGTTACTTTCACTTTACACAGATGTATACGGATGAGGTTGGTACTTTCAAATTTACAAAAGCATTCCATAAAGCCTCTCGATTGATCAAGTCATAGGGTTGCTTGAAATCTATAAATTATTATACCACGTATTTGGCATACATTACGGAAGGTTTCATAGTTCTTCAAAAGAATCATCCGTAGTGAAGAAACTTGATCAGTGACTAATCGATTTGGACTGAATCTCGCTTGATAATCATTATCAGTAACTTGCATGCTGTTCAAAGGAGAGCTACACCGCGATAACATATATCAACCACTTTCCATTTCTCCGACATTTCAGGTTATTAAACAAATAGGATAACGTCGATAAGACAATTTGACAATGTTATCCCTGTGTGAAGTTAATTCTTCATAGGATGGATAACATTTCTCATACGATGTTAACTCAATAAATATCTTTCGATGTTAACTTAAAGGTCTCCATCCTGGTTCGAAATGGTAGTTGACCGAGGTCTTAATTTGCCTTGGTGCTTTATTTTGCCTTGCGATTGTAACCCAATCTCTTGGTGGCATCAACAACCGTGGTTTTAAAAACATCCCAAAAAAGAGTAAATACTAACAAGAGAGATTCTTCATTAATAGTTTTTATAGGGGACTCACCTTGTATACTCTCCAATCCTCCAACTTGTATACGAAAACTTCCATCAAAACATTGCAATGGTTATAAATAATAGCCACAGCTTACGAATGTGGTTGAAGATCGATACAATCTCATGTCTTAAAAATCCGAGCCCACAATTTCGAAACCAAGTAGTGGTCCAAATGGATGTTTTTGTGAGAAAAGAATGTTCTTGCCACTATAAGATCATAAGTGATTGCAAAATACCACATTTTTCTCAATTTTCGGTTGCATTGTCGTTTTGGCAGTACGGGCCGGTATTATAAAATAAGTAAGTCGTATTTCATCGCCCATGTTGTTAGAAAAGTGTGGCAGTGGTTAGAACACTGCGGCATCGAGCGGGAGGTACAGGGTTCGAATCCCGATAGGGGTAGGATGGGAAAAGGGATTTTCCCCATCGATCGTCTGGGGCGGTACGATCGGTGGTGAGAATGAACTCATCTGAGACCCAGTTGAGGTTAGACTCCGTGTGCCGTCCCATCTTCCATGTCAGTACTACAGGCTGAAATGGAGCTATGCAATGTGCAGATGGTTTCTACGTAAATCGGACCTATAGCCGTAACCTACAGTAATATAGTGGGAAGTCACAATGGGCCATTAGAGCCTGAGTGAGAGACAACACTACAGCAAAAAAAAATCGTAATTTCTCTCAGCTAGATTCACCAATAACCACTCTGACATTGTTCTCAGATTGTTGTAAAATGAATCTATGGCCTAATGCAAACTCCAGCAACAAAATTGGGGACAAATGGTTTCCACTTTTAGGACATCGAGTTTTTTGGAACAATTAGGTCCAGCTTATAAGTGAATTCCATGCTCTAATCTTAAATCTCGTGTCTGACTGCTTAAACGGAGGTTTGATGTCCTGGTGGTGTTATGTTGGTGGTGTCCGATTTGTTTGGGTTTTCTTGACATTTGATCCAACCAGATTTAGTTTCATCCTACAACCAGATCTGGTTACTGTGGTGATATATTTGTTTAAAAATCAACGCATGGTTAATTTGGCCTTATATTCGTGTTCCAGTACTTAAGATAACTTTACACGTTATGGTCAAACAGGTTTAGTCCACTTCTTGCGTACAAGACCATGAACATTTTCGAGACTTTAACTCAATATAATTGGGTTTGTCATTGACTGTCTAGACGCTATATAGTCCGTCCTTGAACTTGTGATCGCTTATAAACAAATGTACAATTAAGTAGGGTTGCGGCATAACCAAAGTCTCAAATAACTATTAGTTTGACCTTAAACGATCTCAGATATACCTCCATCATTATACAACAAACACTCCAAACATTGACTTAATCACGCAAATATGTTCAAATATTTACATTCCACGAAACCAAAACTATATATAAGTTGACATACACTTCGTGAACAATTTGTATAATAATAAACTAGTGTTCGGGTCAGTTATCATATATCCAGTGGTCGATATCGGTATTACAAGTTTGCGTGTTCACATAGATTAATGCAAATATTTTATGGTACGACCGTTTTATATAGAGCTCTAGCCGGAAATGAAATGAATTTTGGACAGAAATTTGTTCATCTCGTAAATATTTGGTGTCGGTCGCTTGCATAAACAAAACCAATTCAAAAATAATAATATTAAATAAATAAATAAATAAATGCTTTCTCCTTCAGGCCAATTAAAATAAATAATAACTTTAAGAACTCTTCCACACATTTCGAGACAATTTCTCATTTTCGATGTACAAAACTCAAAGAAATTCTCGTAATTTTGATGTAAAACGTTTTCCAAAACAACAATAAAATAATTCATTAACATAAATATTTATGTTGAAAAATTTATAAACAATTGTATGTATTGTTAATACAAAAAAAAAACTAACAAATGCTTTGGCTTATTTATTATTTATCTTAAGCATAAAATTTTGTATGGTTTTGGCGAAAATGATGGAAATGTCATGTCCACTAAAAAAACATTATCGCCCCTATTTAAACTACATCTGATCGTAATGGAATCACAGTACGTAATTTGATAGTGATAAGTTGTATTATCAATATAGATTTTTAGTTTTTTTTAGAAATTAATTTTAGACATTTAGAATGAAATTTTTAGTATCTGTGGTAATAATCGCCTGTGCTGCTTGGGTAAGTTGACGGATGACCCTAAATTTTGTGCGCCGGACTTGTGATTAATTTGGTGTTTTTGTATGTGTATATATATAGTCAGTGAAATCAGCATCATTGGGAGGATGTGGATGCGCACCAGAAATCAAAACATTGTCAAGTGTATGCTTGGGAGCTGCAGCTGTACCAAGCCACTTGAACTGGGAAGAACAACCACAACAACAATCGTGCGGATGTGCTGAACCAGCAATGAACTGGGATCACAACGACTGCAATTGTGGTAATGATGATTGCGAACCAGCCCATCAATGCGCCATACCAGCCCTACCACCATGTGGCCCACCATGCGACAAAACCTACGGCCAACCAATCAATGTAGCCCCATCTGGTTCACGTTTGGTCCTACCATCGGAACCACTCGTTGTCAAACCAGTCATTGTTGCACGTACCCAACCAGCTTCGTCGAATCCAACAATTGTTACACGACCACAATCACCATCGGTCCAAATCCGACCAGTTGTACTCCAAGTATTGCGTCAAATTCAACGACCAGCTACCCAAAGAACTTTGGTCATCAATCGTGCTGCCGGTGGCGGTCTTGGTGGTGGTCTTGGCGGTGGTCTCGGCGGTGGTCTCGGCGGTGGTCTTGGCGGTGGTCTCGGCGGTGGTGATCTCGGCGGTCTTGGCGGTTATGCCGGTCTTGGAGGTTATGGCGGTCTTGGCGGTGGATGCGGTGGCTCAGCCAGTCCATGCGGCAAATCAGGTTGCCACGTGTGCTAAACTTACGTATTGAAAGTGAACGAAAATAAATTTTAAGACAAAACTGTTCGAATTTTATTTGAATTCAAGTCGTATATATAATTACATAATATAAATGACGGTGACTCGACGTGACGTTTATACGAGAATTTGACAAACGCGACAAGTTTTCATCTACTGACTGACTGATATATAAAAATATATATATAATGATACATCCGAACGGCTCAACAAAACGATATAACTAAATGTATTTAGTATTTAAATAAAAGAAAACATGACAGTGATAATACCATTAACATAATATAATATAAATTGTTGTTGTTTTTCTTTTTGCTCAAAGTCCCATGAAACCAAACAGCTAGCCTGCCCCAACTATACGAAATAGAGTGTCATTCTAAGATTAGTACAATCTTTTTTCTTCTATACCAAAACTGTACCATCTATTGTATTCCCATAAAACAACCATCAGTAGACATTGGCGGTTTTCCCTTTTTAAAAGTCTCACTGAACGTGAAACAGGCTTTGTCTATGATCTTAACCAGTATATGGTTAAAGTTATGATCATTTTGAAGCCAGTTGAATTTTAAAAGATCCTCTCTATATCCGTACCAGATTTTCAAGGACTCTCTGCCAATTACAGTGCTCCATGACACAATATATGAAGTATGATTTATGAGTCAAATTATGAAGCCTGTGTATTGATGTTGATCATAGAGTTAAATCACATCGTTATCAGATCATAGTATATCGAAACTGGCATTAGGTCTTTTAGTATTAGGCCATTTGGTTGGCCATATTCATGTTTCCTATGAAACTATTTTGTTACAGATCGCAAGATCTGACGTGTCCTATAATTCGAAATAATTTTGTTTAACACTGTTTTGTCTTTTTCTCTAGAGGGTAGCTACGATTAATAGTTAGCTTAGGTGGCAAATCCCCCCATTGCAACTGTTCTTTAGGTTTTTGTTCAATCAGCGTTTTCTTCTCTTTTACGACGAAATAATTTGAAGGGCATAGTCAAGTCTTATATGGGCCTATTTGATAAAATGATAGAATTCTAAAAGAAGGCCATTTGTATTATTTAAGTTTATTTGGAACAACATCTTTCTTGCAAGAGTTATCAAGTTCGGGAATTAGGGAAGTTTATCCGATATCGGTTTGCCTATATTGCTTTTGTGAAACAGAGGCAAACGGATCGTGTGTGAGTTTCAATTAATTTGTTTTGATAGACGGATGCTATATTGATCTTGTTATAAATTTTCATAAGAGGGGAATATTCTCGCATTCAATTGTGGGCTGCAAGAGTTTAAGCCACATAAATCTGCCAGGGTGACTGGAATGGCTTTTTATCTAGGTAGAGCAAGAAGTTGATTTACTATCGAAACCGTGATGAGTGATCTGTCAGGAGTACAAATCAATATAAATGATTTGTACTCCTGACAGATTGAGTTTTGAGTACGATGTGCTAGGTAATGTAATTACATTAAAAGCTCGAACTGACTGTCAGATTGATAATATTGATAACATATACTACTCTAGTTAACTTTAAATAAAAGTATCCTAGTTAGCTCTATGGTTGGTTAAGTATTCGTAACATATAATCTTTGGCGTGTAAATTACACGATGACAAACATGTGTAAAACATGTGTAATTTACATAAGGTTATTCCTTACATTCAATAGGTAAAAAACGATTTTATGTAAAAAAAACGTAGTTACATACTAATTTAGCGCCATCTCTTATCAAATTTAATTATAACTAAATCGCCATCTGTTAATAAATTATTTTACTATCATTGTACTATTGCTGATGTATATCAAATACTGGTGTAACCAGTGTATCATTCAATTAATATGACACCATATAGAAACAGGCCTAAAATTGGATTAATTGGGAATCGAAATCTACCTCGTTACTACCAGTAGTTGACTTGGTATGCCTCCAATTTTTATATCTTTGATTCTCACTTTATCTCTTTTTCTTGGATTCGCACTTTATTAATACTTTAATACCAGGATGTACTAAGCAATGAAATAATCTAAAAACACGTATTCTCTAATTTTTGTCATAATTCTCTAGAAGTCACAATAAAAACCTCAGAACTATAAACGACATATAGAAAATGTTCTATACAAGCCTGCAATACTTATGTCATTACTTACTGACATTTCTTCTATATTATCTACAGCAGAAGCTAGTGAGTTGATCCGTTGGCGGGGTAATGCTGCCGGATTATGTTGGAATGACAGGCGTAGAAAATTTATCTAAATTGTTTGATACTTGTATATGCTGGTAACAAATCGCAGTCATATCAACTACACCTTTTTTAATAAGCCGTTCTGAGCTTTATTATTCGTGTGAATGACCAAACCGAATACCGACAACGATACAAATTCTTCCAAGGTGTAAGTAAGTGCTATAAGCAAATCGTTGAAATAACCAAATCACAATTCTTATTCCAACACTTGCCTTATATGGATTAATCGCCAAAACGATTTTGCTACTCATCTTGAACTACTCAGTCAAAACGTCTCATCTTGAGTCTATGAGTCTAAACAGTCTAAACTCGAACAACTCAAAACGCACTATTTTGGAATTTCATAAACCTACAAAGAAAAACTGTGGAATGCTCATAAATCTAATGTAGTAAATGTAGCTAGTAATACCCGCAAAGTCGAATTTTTGTACTAAGTGCAAGTTACTAGACCACTCGCTTATAAACATGAAATTCATATTACTTTATCCATGATCATGATACTCTTAGAGTTGTCTTTTGAAATACTATCTGGTGCTCAAATACGGTACTAAAAGACTAGCACAGGGTTGACCATGAATTTCTAATCGAAGTGTAATCTGCTTAACACTTAAAGAAATGTAAGTGATTTCATTGTAATTTATCAACAATTTGAGAATATCTGAGGGAGTATTGATTTATCTACTTCAGCTGGACGATAAAGCCACAACATGTAAACAATGTGAGATCAATATGCATATATGTCGTTTAGCCAAACAGATTTCGCGTTTCAGAGATGTTCCCCATTTTTAAATAGATGGCACTAGTGTTTTTTCATTGTATTACAGTTTATGTAATTTACGCTAGTTTTTAAATTATTTACATAAAGAATGTAAACAACGTTTTTAACATGTAAAATCTCAACTTTACTCAATACCAATTGTGATGGCTTGTATATAGATATTGATTGATTGTCTAATATTGTCTAATTCAAATTCTCGATGAACAAAAAATCTTTGCATCGGCCGGGAATCGAACCCGGGCCGCCCGCGTGGCAGGCGAGCATTCTACCACTGAACCACCGATGCTATGATACTCAGTAATATTATTTTTTAGTTCTAGTAGAATTGTTCTATATACTCTATGTTATCATCAAAGAGATAGTCGGGTTATACAAAAAAATTGACTTTCTAAGAGATTGTTGACTTTCAAAATTAATTTATGCTGATGGGCTATTTATAACATATCACGATTATTTTTATTCTCCTAAATGTATACTTCTTCCAGTACAAATATTATTTTCGTCGACACAAATCAAAAGTCTCCACCCATAATATTGTTGTTGTATACGAAATTATATTTTATATTTAAATATGTAAACACTTAGTTATACATGGTCATGGCTAATTAGTGACAACAGTTAATGACACTTTAGATTTCATATGATTCTTTCAAATTAGTCTTCTTCTTTTAGAGTCTTAGTCTTTCCTTGTGTTACTTTCTAATTTCAACGAATTTTCATAAATAAATTTCTAAACAATGGGATTGTGAAGTATAAACCAATTTCTTGAAATTGCAAAACATGAACTTGCAGTATTTAACAACATTCTTTGAAGTTGAATAGTAAGACATTGTGATGTAATGTGGCTTGAAAATCGATTTGCTATAACGATGTTTTATAACCAAACACAAAAGATTGAGATAAGAAATAACCAAATGTAATTATCGTATGATGGCGGCATATGACAGAAACTGTATGTTGGTATTGGCCAAGAGTAATGATTAGTTCGTAAGCCGGACCAAAATATTGCCGTGTATCGGTGAACTTCTCGGAATTGTTCTTTTTCTGTTACTTATTTTATATAGATCGAATAGTTATATGAGGGATTTACCTTATGGGGTTTGCCTAATGGTTTCAAATAATATGGATCAAATATAGAAGAGTCGTTTATTCCACCTTTTCGTTCTATGTAAATCACTATCCATCGATCATCATTAGTTAAATAGAAGGATGTTACAAGTCGCTCGTGTGAGCTTTCGTGCGATCGCTAGGTAGAAGTAAAAATTTCTTTGGTTGATAATTTGTCACGTTCCAACTATCATGGATTGCACCGGAACATTTGGGAGCAAAGGCGGTTTCGTTTTCACCGATAAATTAAGGTCGTCTGAGATAGGTATCATCTCCCACTAATAAACACGATACAGTATTTGATGATCAGTAGGTTTCATTGGACTATTATATGTTTGTAAGTTTATTCGAAAGACTCTATTAATAACTCTGGAGGTACTTAAACGAAACTATTTGAGTATGAAGATAACCAGTTTCCACTTGGCGTGAGGGGCAGTTTGAACCTCATATTATGAAGCAAAGTAGGTCAATGCTGCAAGGTATAGAAGAAATTCTACTTTCTTTGGTTCGTTTCTCTTTCGAGTCGATCATACATCTTTAATTATCTTTGGTAAGTATAGAAAGGTGATTATATCCTTTAAACCAATGGACAAGGCACTTGCTGATACCCAACCAAAGGCATATAAACATTATTAACTTTTGTCTCGTTTCGTGTTAAGACGATGAAGAAGTTATTGGATTCCAATACTAGAAGTGAGGTTTATTTTGAGATTTCACTTTATTATTCCTTTACTATGGTTTTTGGTGACTGGCGGGCTCATAATTAGACTAAATGGTTTTGATGTCCAAAGACTATAGAACTGATCTAGTTATAATCGTTAGGGAAAAAATTAGATTGCACCTTATCGGATAAAACTGTGGTGGTGCATTCCCTAGAAGGACGTATTTGTTGTTTAGGGACCTTGATGATATGTTGAATTGTTCAACATATCATCAAGGTCCATAATAAAGCCACAGATGTTTTCTGCTTTCTTAAAACAGATGCTACGTTGATTGCATTGAAGATATAATTTGAAAGAAAACAGGCAATCTAATGGATTATCTGAAATTTCTGTTAGATTCCAAGACCATTCACCGACTGGATGCCATCCGACTATATGACAAACAAAATAGAGTTCCACAAGGCTTTAAATGTTATTTTTTGATCGGAATGAGTGAAACCAAGCTGGGTGCTCATAGGAATAAGTACAGTATGGTATGGTATATGGTTCAAAACCAGTTGGCGGCCAGAGGTTAGAGTGTTTTGGACATCGCTTGGCCATTGTTAAATCGCCATCGTATTTCAAGCAGAATTATTTAAAAATGCTAAAAATCGATTTAATTGAAGGACTTAGTAGTGCAAATATCTATATTTTAACGGACAGCCAAAGTAGCTTCCTATGGTCAAACGCTCTCGGATAAGTTTGTTTTCATTGATTCAATTCAATACAAGTGGCAACCTGAGATAGGGTAACACTTTTTTGGGTATCGGAGCATCCTAAATAGAGCTCAATAGGCTCCATAGAGTTATGCAATATGTTATGCAGAATCATCTATGTATGCTGGAAATTGAACTGATCAGACAGTAAAACAGCCAAACTTTAAGTTTAGACTTCTGACCAATTTTCGAACCATTCGAGTAAAAGTCGCTACTCTTCGATTTATAACTGCTTCGCAGGTACAGTAATCTGTTGGGTTGAGATATACGAGATAAAATAGAATCGTGTCTGTTATTGTGTGGCTGTAGCACTCACTAACCCGTGTTCCTCTAATATTTTACCCGTCACGTAGCTCTTACATTAAATTTCACAACTGAGGGTTTATAACTGAGATATTATAAAGCCGTGTTAAACGAGTGCCCGCAATGGTAATTGTGATTGAATTACTATCCACTATTTTAACTTCAAAGCTTATGTAAAGCTTTTCACAAACAGATAACATTCTATATTATATTATCTGTGAAATATAATTGTTGTCATCATTTCATTACTAAGTGTTATCGGTATACTTCATTATAAAATATTTTAGCTTATATTTAAACAATTTGACTGTTGCGATTAGGTATGCATCAAAAGATACATGGTTCTTCTTAACACTATGGCACATGGTTCAACCTCGATAGCATGAGCAACTATATGTGATCAATATATTATATAGAAAAGCAATACGAGTGTTCAATGCATATGTTAAATCAAAACTATGACATCGTCAACCGAAGATATCAAGAATTAGATTTGATCATAAAACTGGTCTGTTTTTTTTACCAACAAGTTGCGCTTATCATTGATCTGTAGTGCTTGTCGTTTGCTGTTATGGCAATGCCAGTTTCGTTTTTAATCGAATTTGTTAATGTACAAGATAGTCGATTCGGCTGGTTTTGGAAAGATTAAAAATCATGTAATGATCGCAAAACGCAATATCTTTGATAAATGGGTTTACTATTGCCATCTGTTTATACAAAGCATAACTACTAAAAAAAGTTGTATTAACCAAGAAACAACAATCAAGGAACCGTTTGACCACAAACGTAATATATCCAGGCGAACCATTTGAAACAGAAGTTTGGTCAAATTTCGTATTATAATCGGAGAACCCAATAAATTTTTAAAATGATAAATTTTTTACCATTGCCATCTATTTATATAAAGTAGGAACACTATTAAAAACTTTTATAAACTATACCAATTTTAAATTGTAATAACCAAATTATAAAAATAAATCAACAATTGGAATATTATTTTGGATGTAGCGGTTCCTCCTAAATATTTTTAGTTTATGTAAGTAATTATTAGTGTTTCTGCTTTGCATTAATAGATGGGGATAGTATACACTTAATATTTAACATTTTTATATTGGATTCTCCGATTATAATACGAAATTAAACCAAACTGCCCTTCTCAATGGTTTGTCTATATTATGTGGTTTGACAGTTTTTAAATATGTTTTTGTTTATCATTTGATCGACATTGCGAATAGTGTCATCTACAAGTAATTAGATGTAAAATATATATTTTATAAATGGGCTAGTTCAATTGGGTTCCCCGATTTCAGTCTAATATTTATATGGATAAATTTTGATAGATGTTACTTTGATGGCTTTTATAACTTGCAAGGTCTTTTATATAAGCAAACCCAAGAAATGTCTTAACTCGGAGTGAATATTCACTAGTGGTGTTCGTGTATAAACCTTCAAGAAACAGAATGGACCAATAAAATATATAAATAGAAACTATTTTTTGTAAAATTCTACACATTAAAATTGTTTATTTATATTTCTATTATTTTTATATAATTTGTAATTAAGAAACAAAAAACATAAGAATCAATATTATTCAGTGGTTTGGTTTTTAAATCTTAAAATTTTATATATAAATAATTAATTATTATCATAGTTAGATAATAAATAATATTTCTAATTATTTATTTATTTATATTTTTAATGTATTTAATATTATTCAACATTCATATTTTTTTTTCAATAATTTATTTATTATTATTTTTTTTCCACCAATTTATTTATATATATGTTTTTTAAACAATTTATTTATATTGAAAACTATTTATTTATTTATTATTTTGCTTATGTTTTGTAAATAAACATGAAAGGTGGTTTGATGTCCGTTATTAAACAATACAAAAAACTATTATTATTTTTATTATTATTAGTGAAGAAAATAATAAATTTTTAATGAATTATTTATTTATGTTTGTTCTATTTATTTTTCTAAATATTTCTAAACTATTATTTTATTTTTATTTTATTTTTGTAGGAGAAACAAATCTATTTATTAATTTATTTATATGTATTTATATAATTCTGTTATTGTCTATAGTTTGGGAAGCGGAAAACAGTAATTAATTATTGTATTTGTTTTGTTAATTTTGTTAAATTGGGGAAAATGATAATTTAATTAGTTTATTAATAGTTATGTTAGATACTAATTATATTACTAGACTAGAGTATATATATATATATATATATATATATATATATATATATATATATATATATATATATATATATATATATTATATATATATATATATATATATATATATATATATATATATATATATATATATATATATATAAATATATATATATATATATATATATATATATATATATATATATATATACATATTAAAATACAATATAATATATTATTATTTATTACATTTTTTTTAGTTTTGGTTAAAATAAATTAGTTAATTTAAAGTTAATTTATTTATGATTTTTTCAATTTTTTTTTAAGTTTTTTAAAGTTTTTTTAAATTTTCAGTTTGAGTTTTTTTATGTGCAAATTGTTAATTTATGACCGTGGTCTCGAATAATTTTATTCGTATTTACAATTTATTTTATTAGTATTTATTTATAATTAGTTTAAGTTTTGTTATTTTTTAAATAATAGTGAAATGTTTGTTGTGTGTGTTTGGGGCGCTTATTTTCATTTGTAATAAATTTTTTTGTGGTTAAATAAATTAAAATTTTAATTGTTGAGTTCTGATAGGATGGGGGTAATGGTTGAGGTATCGAGACATTTAATGATCAGTAAAATATTTATTTATTTATTGATGTACAAACCATTAGACACCAAAGAGGTGTCCAAACGTTTTAAAACTGAATGGGTTGGAAGGTTAGATCCATATTTTGCAGGTCTCTTAAAAGATATAGAACACTAATTATGGTCGGTTTCGTTGATATACTTTCCGTCGATCAATTTGTTAATGTGGATATATGTTTAATAATGTTAGAGAAAGTTGGCCGCCATAATTTTTAGCCTGTTTTGAACCAGATCAGAATTTCCAGTAAACCATTTGGTTACTTACTAATGAGACCATTGTTGATAATAAATGGTTCTATCATGATATCATGAGACAATTTGACCATCGATGTTTGGAAAAATGCGGTAAAAATTCAAGCTAGTTTTTTGGTTTTGATGTGCATCCATGGATTTGTTTCATTAAAGTTTCTATACTTAAACTTGATATACAATACTTCCGAAAATTCTATTGGGAATCTTTTCTCATTCAAGCTACCGTCCTGTGATAAAATTACAAGCTATTTGTCGCAAAATTGAAACTTATAACTATCGAATGATTGAAACATATACAACTGTCGTGACGACCAAATTTTTGTATCATAACAACTGTTCCATACTAGATAGCTATAAAGAACTCTATCGAAAATGTGCATCTATTATAATAGCAAGTGTAAAGGCTCTAAGCCTGTCTAACACATATACTGGTTTCAAATTGTAGGTGTGAGTTTTCATGGATTATGACCACCTAGTTTTCATGGATTATGGCCTTCATGGAGTAACACCTTTTACCTTGGACATGGCGAATTCTTTTACAAAGTGTGGATGATGAAATGATGAGGGATGACAGTACACGATTTCTACAGAATATTAACTCTGTATCGGTGTATTGGTGTAATCGGTGATGGGAATGAACGCATCTAAGACTCTCTGTTAGAGTGCCTATACAGACTAGCATGGTGATACGCAATATGCAGAAGTAAGAACCTTCTAAAAGGCGTTAATGTATAACGTTAATAAGCGCACTGAGAAACACTTGGGTTCCTGGTAAAGCAGCACCTTTTACCTTGCACTTGGCGCATTTCAGTGTGGATAGTGATGTGGGATGTTTCGCCATAAAACATCCGGTATACTGAAAGATTCAACCAATTAAATCTTGTACATTATTTACAAAACCGTGATTGCTTTATATTATATCTATAAATGGTTTCTCGATTCCATAGTCTAATAATAGCAACATTATTGATCTAAGAAGCAATTACCAATATTTATTCGTTTTCTATTGAATCATATTTGAAGAATTATGATCCTAAAGTTAAGATCAAGTGGGAATTAGCTCTGAGAGTGATGTTAAAGTCTCAGTATAGCACTCGGTGTATAAGAATTGAGATATTCTGCGTAGATATTCTGGAGTAACCTGAAGGATCCATGCATTTTGAATGAAACGGCAAGCCAACATAAACATCAGGCGCGTAATAGTACATACATCAAGTCCGGTAGCATATGCCCGATCTTTTCGATTGACTGAATTCATTCTTATGAAAAAGAGAATCATTTGAAGTGTTAATTTTGATGGGAGAACGATCGCGTTTTATTTAAACAAACCTATGCACTCTGTTATTTAGCCCATGGCCTAAAAATCTTATCTTCGGTCACCTAGAGCAATCGGTTGAATAAGAAAATGACATTTGCAGTAATATCCATTTTGAAAAAATACACAACAAAATAGTGTCAACTTTTACAGCCAAAAGATATCATGGCAGTTATGATACATTCTTTATACCTCGAATATATTCTATACGTTTACAGACGACATATGCCCACCGAATCTAACCAGGATCGAAACGTCTATATTCTAAATGTGTCTAAAGTAGATAGATTGAACGGTTTGATGAGGTTGGTAGTTAGTTCATGTTATCAAGTGTTAAAACCTTGATGTTTGTAGCAAATCAGTTTCGACTTCAAGAAGGACGATCTGTCTGATATATATTGCCAAAAAAAATATATTAAATTAATGTTCTGTGTCAACAATGAAAAGGCCTCTATATAGATGTATTTATAATTAAAATAGTTTTAAATAGTGTCTAAATAAACTTAACGAGAATTTCTATTTACAATTAAAATTATATATAATTATTGTATTAATACATTTTATATACTGAGAGTACTTTTACAATTCCACGATATACTAGATATAACTACAAAGTATGTATGTCTAAAAAGTTAATTTTCTAAGGCTTTCTCCAAAATCTAGTTTTTAATCAATAAAAAATATCAATAATTAAAGCATTTTACAAACACAGGAGTGACGAATTTGTGACATGAATCACTTACTATTACTATTTTAAGTATGGTTCTGATTATAATCGTCCAGTGTTCTCCCACACCATCGAACACTATATATTTATATACATTGAAGTTCTATATAGACATACACACACACACATATATATCGAATATATATATATAATTAAATCGATCTAATAATTTTCTAATTATTAATTACGGAACCAAAATTTGTTTTTAATTTTGTCTCGGATTAGGATTTGATTGATTGTCGTGAGATATATTTTCACAATAATTTTGCAAATTTTTTTTTTACTATTGTTTTAATTATTAATTTAATTATATAATTTATGGAAATATTGTGCGCGTTTTATACTCAAAATGGCACTAAAAATGTATATTATTATTTTAGATTATATTTTAAATTAATAATTAATTTAATATAATATTGGGTTTAGAATTTAGTATCACAGGTTTTAAATATTTAAATATATTATTTTTATTATATTATTATTTATATAATAATAAATAACTGATTTTTGTTTTTAAACATTTAAATATATGTATATATTTTATTTAAATAGACAGATAAAGCCAAATATAATAATATATAATATATAAATATGTTATTTATTATTATTATATTGTTTTATAAAAAATACATTACTAGTTTTTGTTTTTAATTAATTAATAATTATTATACAAGAATTAATATTATCTAATTCCAATTGTTAATTTTTTTTTTACATTTACATTCAATTCAAAAAGTGCTTTGCTTCGATTTATAATTTTTTAATCAATTAATTTATTATTTTTAATTATATAATTTTAAAATATTATTAATTATTGTATTAATACAAAAAAGCATAATAAATTATTAATTAAAAAGTTATGTTAACTTTTACTACATACAATATAAATCATAATTAATTAATTAATTAGTACAACAGAAGACGAAAATTAAAAATAAAAATCATGATCAGACCAGCTGATAAGCTTAAGTAGAGATAGTGCGTTTGTTACTCACCCGGGATCTGCTGTTGGTGTATGCTTGTTGCAGTATTTAAAACAAGAGGGTCTTATACGCTATAAGGCACTAGACGTATGTTAAATGGCCTTTTTGGTTGTCGTTTGTGCTATTTATGTAATATGTGATAGTTATTGCTACAAAAGCGGTGACATCGAAAACTAGTGTTGGCCTTTAGTACATACTAATTCCAATTAAATCGAAATTTTGCAGATGTGGCTGCTATATTGCAAAAATAATTGATCATCAGTCATAAGAAGTTAGCAAAAGTTTATTTATACATTTGAAGGAAGAAACCTGGTATTTGGATGATTTGCCAAAACAAAGTAAAAAGTTGGTATTACGTGGATGTTATAATGTTGTGTAGCAATTGCCACTTGATTTTGAATAAACTTTAGAGTTTGGTAGAAATTTTCAATAAGATCACAGTGTAGTATAAGCTCACAGTGAATTTTTGCATGATAACGACATCACCTGAAAATAGATTTGCTTATGTCCAAGTTATCTCTTACTTTGTTGCAATCTGGAAGCTTAACATGTTGCTTAGAGACTAAAGATAACTGTCCAGTATAACCATCCGAAATTATAAGACGTTAATATACAGTAAAACCTCGCTTTGAGTCGTTTCACTTTGCGTTTTTTCGTTTTGCGTCGTAACATTTTCGAAGTTGCGTTGTTTTTTTTAAAGGAAGGTAAATAAAGCGAAAACTGTTAATTTGGCTGCAACTACTGTAAGAACTTTTCAAGCACGAGATAATAAAATAAATGCAGCCGCTAAATCTGAAGTGGCTCTATGATAAAAACGATGTCCTTGTTTTCTATTTGGATTTAAAATCAGGTCTCGCAGAAAAAATCCAAGAGTGTATCCGAAGATATTAAGTAAATCTACTACTAATCTGAATACTCACGAAAATCTGAATAGCATTGCGGTTAATGAAGGAGCATCTTGTATTGATACTTTCTCTGTTAAAATCTCTTCCATCTAGAAGGTAATTCAAATGGTGATTTTAAGTTTAGGCTGTTTCTGATTTGCCAATCATATAATCCAGGAGCTATGAGAGGTGCTCATGTCTACTAGTGGTCACATAAACAGCGTGGATGACTCCATTATTTTTGAAAGTCTGGTTTTTTACTTGTACTATTTTTGAAATAAAAGCATCTTGGAATAAAGAGAATATAGGACATATACATTGATGATCTGTCAGAAAATTTAAAATTTGTATTTATATCGCCAATTACTACATCCCTTATACAGTTTATGAACCAAGGAGTAATATCAAATTTGAACATTTAAGCGGCTTTTAAGTCGCGATAAGCTTACAGTGCAAGAATTTTAGAACACATTTCATTTTATGAAGTTAAATTTTCTTGCAGGAACGGTGTTTTTCTCAGATTGCAGTGTTTGGCCAGAATGTGTTAACAAGAAACCAAATGATCCTTTAGTTTTAAAAAATAAATTATGCTGTTCGTTGAAATAAAATAAAATAAGTAATTTTTAAGGATTGAACTAGAAACAGCTGAGCAACAAAATTTTAAGTCACAGCAACTTTCTAAAGTCATGAGTTTGATTCAAGATGCTATTGCTATTTTTTTTCCAAAGCATGGTCCCGATATCGAGAAATCACTATGCGACATTAACTATTAGGTAGAAATTTTTGTTGAAATAAAAAAATCAGTTCAGCAAATTGTGGGTAAATTTTCTATTCCATTAATAAAAACTGTTGGAACCTATCTTTGATTTTTACATGGTTTCTTATAAAAGCTTTTAATACATTTTGCGTTATTTTGCTCTGCATAGTGTTTGTTTGGGACATATCTGCGACGCAAAGCCAGGTCTTGGTGTAACTAATTTATAGATAATTTTGCGATATATTCATCCAAAATTTATTGTGGCTTTTATTGGCAAGTCAGTTTTGGCATATGACAATGCAGATATAAATTAGCAGCTCTAATGAACAGTTAGTATCATGTTTTCGAATAGATTACTCTCAAAATTGGGATATTACAGCATTCTCTGTTCTGTTTGTCTTTTAACCTTTTCAAATTGCTTTCCAAGCAACCTTGCAGGTAAGACAACGTTTGTTCGACACCTACACAGGTGGAGATATTTTTGGAAGCTTTAAAGTTTCATGTATGCAAGTAATGAGAAGGTTCAATAGAGCCATGTTTTAGTTAACTGTATTAAAAGCATCAACTTCCATTGTAACACTTTAACCTGATGCAATTTTATTTATGAGAAGGTTAAGGTTAAATCCCATAATTTCAGTGGTATCGTACTTAGATACAATGATAAATGATTTCAGGCGACTAAATCTAGTGCTATTTCCGCTATTGAGATATAAGTATCCAATCATTTGAAAGTATTGACTTGGTTAAATATATAAGGAACACCCATTATTTAAATATTAAAGCATAAACCATTCGTGTAACCCAATTTCTACTAACCTGAAGAATATATGATACCTTTGAGTTGCACTCATTCCAGTTTAAGTAACCAACTTAAAACAAACAAAAAACGTTGATTTCGCGCTCTAATTATAATTATGTATGTTTAACAGCTAATTAAAATTTTGATTTTTTCCACTTTGGCGAAAAATTTGCCGAGTTATAGTTTTATTGGAGTGACATTGTGTTAATTTGGTCGTTTCGATTTGGAAATTTAAAACTAAACCATTTCATACAAATGCGATCTATTTACTCGTTTTTTTTTCTGTACAAGGGGTGATCAACCTATTTTTTTTAAACAATTTTTATCCATGTACAGTAATATATGCTTGTCAATGTGGCGTATAGTTTGTTTTACTAAATGTTATAATAGTTATGAATAAGAACAGGGTCAATAGCCCCTAATCCAATTGGAAATAATCTACTTAGTTTGGAATTGATGCCAAATATATTCATCCAAAATTCTGGTTCAAATTCAATGGGTAAATGTTAAGCAAGGAAAACAATTATTAAAACGCCTAAATGGTTGTTTAAGTAGACGCAGCATGTTTGTGATTACTAGGACTACAAAATCTTACAAGCATGAAGGATAGATAGTATCTCGATTTGTCAGCAAATGTTGATTAAAATTCAACTCTGTCGATCATTTATAATACACAGGGTTATGTATCCTATGTAGACGTTAAACTTAAACTTAAGATTGATATGAGAAACCCTAGCCCAGATTATCGATATTATTTTACTGTGTTTCGCAAGAAACCTGTGCCAGAACAGTGTTCCGAACGTATAACCGCTGATTCAAATCGATAGAAGCCAATGATGCTTCGGTTGTTCCAGTCTCAAAATGCAAACTGTAAGGTCTGTAGGCACACTCTTACATATCCTTGTGTATACGATTTATAAACTTCCAGCTTGACATTTAACAAATGGCGTTGCTGTGCTTTCTGAAAATATATTACCCAACACTCAGGTAAGCTAATATAAGGAAGTTAAAAGAAGGATTATCAACTCTGAGAAAGGAGCGTCGACTGTTACGAAGTACTTATTTGTAGAGCCTGAATGCTTGCTATTAACTATTCTCTAGAACAAATGAGTACTTTACTGCAAAAATCACTTTAGAGCTAGGTGCCTTCGATGATGGTGGTTAATACAAGAACTGGAATATCTGATATATTTTTATGCTTTGCAGTTGTTCACTAATACCGCCAAGGAAAATGATGAAGTAGTGCCTGAAATATTCTGTGATAAACTTAATGTAACTTCTGCAGCGACTATGTGAATAGTCTCGTTAAAATTAACATGGCTGACATCAATATGTTTAAACCCGTTCAATATTTAAGTAATTGAGAATTCGGACGTTTGTGTCAACTGTATGGTATCCAACCATTACTACCCGAAACTAGATTAAAGCGTATAACTAGATGGAAGTTTTAACAGACAGGTGATGATCAACCACCCCTACTTTTAACATAGTAAGACGAATCTGGTCGTATTTGGACCAGTGTCGCTTTCAAATATTGTGTTCAGGAACATGTAAATAGCTGGTTTTCGAAATAAATTTACTCTTTAGTGCACACAAACACAAGAGGTACTGGTACAATTCGGTTTCTAGTAGTGTGAGATATTCTACACTGATTAAAAGCCTTGATTGATTCCATATCTAAGTATGTGTGAAGAGACATTTTACGACCTAATCTAACGCTTACTTTTCAAATAACATTGTGTCTTTTAAGATAAGATTATGGCGTGAAGCCAAAAAATCGCGGTGCTGAACCATGGTCACACATTGCAGCCGAAAGATATTTGATCGGGAACGTATGCACTTCAACTAAGTTAAAGTGAGATTATCAACGTACAATCTTTTTTGGGGCTTAAAACACTCCCATCTATTTCGCGATTCGTTTATTTACATCCTAATTTACCCCATTTGAGGACTATAGATCAGATTTATGAGATAAAACATGAGTCGGCCAATGCATCCTGCCCTCCAACGAAGGTTATATATGTGTTCATTTACACCATCGATTAGACGGTGAAAAATTTTAAAAACCTGGTGTTTGATGAGTGACTTACTGAAACACAGCCATATCCATTACGATTATGACTGAGGCTTTGGTTTCATTGACCGAATGTCGCTTTCAGTAGGAGCTTAAACAAAACGAGAAAACATTACGTTTCTACTCCACACCACACAATCGTCCTATCAGCTCCAGTTTCGGCTTGCAAATTATTTCTAAATTGAACTCCATGTTAATCTTGACACTCCAAACATAAACTCGAACATGCTCTCAACTGTGAAAGATAACTTAGTTAATATCATACATTACATCATAACTACAATGAGCAGAAAATATATTTGTATAACTCAAACTATCGCGACACTATCACGACAGTAGAAATAAAATAAAATCCAAGCAAAATCGAAATTAAAAGTTTTTCAATTTATTGTAAAACTCAAAAATAAAAATTAATATAATTAAAATTAACAAAATTAAAATTAAACAATAAAATGAGATTAACAAATTTTTCTTATTAAAAACTAAAACAAAATTAAGCATAAAAATGTTAAATTTAAAAAATAAAATAAATCAAAAAATGAGTAATTTTGTAGTATGTTGTATATAGTATTAATGTAGATTGTATTATAGAGGTTCGACTAGATCTTAAAATAAAATATATATAATTAATTAATTTTCATAAAATTTTTAAAAATTAAACGTTAAGATGACGTATCTAAATGAGTTGCATTTTATGAAAACTATACTCCTTCTCGCGTGTAACATTTTTCGGTTGAACCAAAATTTATTTCATAAAAACAAAAAACTAAAAACCAATATATTTAATGTATATAGTTAATGTATATATATAATTAATTATAAGTATTTATAAGAGTTTTATTTAATTATTATTATTTATTTATTTATTTTTTTGTTTATAACACAGCACCAAAAATATTTTTTTTATACAATTAAAATTTTGGGTTCCAATTTTTTTTCTAAATTTTTTATAATCTCGTCTTTTATATAAATTTATTTTTATTAATTAATTAATTAAAAAAAAAAAAAAATAACGTGTAGTATATGTGTAGGCCAATTAATATTAAATTAAAATCGAATAAAATAAAATAAATTTGATTTACATGAAAAACAAAACACAAAAATTCTTAAATTAAAGTTGATTACAACTCTAATTGGACTGTTGTTGTTGCTACTGTGGTGACGGCATTATTGCCTACTAGATTTGTGGTCGATTGGCTTTCGGGTATTTTTGTGCTCAGCAGAAGGCTGGGATTATCGAAGAGGGCCAAAAAACCATCCGACGATATACAACCACGCGTCTCGGTTTCCTTTTCGAGTAGTATTCGAGCCTAAAGTAGATATACCAAAAAATACATAATTATTTATCGGCTAATAATGGTTGTGCTTTCAACTCACTTTTGTTTTATGTTCGTCTAGTGCATTCTTCACTAAATTGTGCTGTCTTTGTAGTTCATCCTTGCGTTTTTCGTACGCTTGGGTCAGGCGTACACGTTCCGATACGCCACGCTCGACGAGAGATGAGGCAACCTCGCGTTTCATTCGGATCAATTCGTCTCGATCGCGATGCACTTTCTCGAGCCGTTTCACTTCGGAACGTCGTTGCAGCTGTAGCTCGTGCATAACTTCGTTTGTTTCACGTTCCAATAATGTCTGTAAATGTATTAAAATAATTAATATTATATTTGGGACACATAAAATACAAAATGGACTGATGCATTCTAGCCCGTCTCGACGATGCATCTAAATTTATAGACTGTTGTTGTATAGACTGTGTGTTAGACATCAGAGAGACAGTTCATTAAGAACTTACCCAAATATTCATATCTTTTGTGTGCCAAAGCCGAGCATGAGCATAGAAGGTGGACTACCGTCTCTTCCTCTTCGTTGTCCATACAGATTCTACAAAAGTCATTAACTTCTAGACCTAGCCTCCTCGCATGTTCTCCAATTAGGCAGTGTCCTGTGACTATCATCACGATCTTTTTAGTTCACGTTTTCGTAGGGAGATAAATGTCTTTGAGCGTTTCAAGTCTAGTTTTGGCCAGACTTGCCTTTCTACTCTACATGAGAGAGTGTTCGTCCACCTATCGTTCGCTGAGGGGACCCAGACTATCTGAATATTGAAATACTCACTCATCTCATTTAAAGGCGAGCTAGAAGTCAGATAAACAGAGTCCAGTGACTTGATTGCCACCTGACTGTCCACATAAATTGCGATATCAGTCGAGGTTACTCCATTGTGTCTCAACCAGTTCAGGACCCCTTTAATCGCTATCACCTCTGCCTAGTACACGCTGCAGTATCAGGGAGACGAACTGTTACATCTACTAATTTATCACAAAAGATTCCAGATTCTACTTTATCGTGTAGCTTGGAGCCATCCGTGAAGAACTGCAATGCTTCCGTTTACGCAATCGACCCGCTCCTTCAAGATTCCATTGAGGGGCAGAAAGTTTGTAATCTTTTCACGAAGCATAAAATTGGTGTCACATAGTTTAGATTCGCCAGTTCCTTCCTTAGCGATCTAATTATCGTCGAGTGTCATGTCTGAAAATATTTCCACTGAGATATGATTGATAGTCGAGTGGCCGTTAAGGAGAGGTGGATCTACTACCGGGATTTTATATTTCGTAGTACATAGTGCCAGTTCAGTTTTGGATGAGCTAATTGCCAGTCCACTTTTGATGGCCCTACTCGTAATGATTAGGAGGACATTTTGGATTACCGCCTTTATCGAGCTTAAATATTTACCAGAGACAGATATCGCTACATCATTTGCATAATCAATCACTCCGATCCCCTCCCTCTGGAGCTCTAACAGCAACCCATTGATTGCTATGTTCCAGAGGGAAGGATACAGGACACTTCCCTGCGGAGTTCCCTTATTCATCCGCCACCTAATGGTGGATTTCTCTAGCTCCGACTTAACTATCCTGCACCCAAGCATGTGATTGATTAATCCACCTACAGGGTAGTCCACCCCTAGGAACGACAATCCCTCCAGAATTGCCTCTGTCTTTAAATTATTAAAAGGCGCCCTCAATATCAAGAAACGCCAATATACAAAATTTTTATGAGATTATAGATTTTTCAATTTTACCTACTAGGGCGTGCAGAGCTCTGTCCACAGATTTCCCTTTACAGAAAGCATACTGAGTCTGAGCCCAGTAACAAGGCTTTATTTTTAAGCGTGTGTAGATATCAACCAGCCTTTCCAAAGTTTTCAATAGAAATGATAGAGTTAATGGTCTTAAGTCTTTTGGGTAGCCATGTGAGCATTTACCCGCTTTCCGAATAAAGATCACTGAATAAAGATCCGAATAAAGATCTACTTCCATCCAAGGGAGAACAGTCTTGGAGTTGCTCTGAATCTCCGCGGGAATAACTCGGTCAGGACCAGCCGATTTATAGGGTTTGAACCCTTCCAGTGTCCATAGGATCCGTTATTTGGTTACAATCTCTACTATGCGCAGTGAATGTGCCTCTTGGTGAGTACTAGTCCGTGTCGAGTCTTCGAAGCTTCCTGGAAAGTGGGTTTCGATGAGAAGTTTCAAAGATTCATAATCAGCAGTCAAGATCGATCTACGAAATGAGAACACTTTTGGTAGCAAAGCCCAATTGGAGATATGACCTATATGAGATTTGACAGTTAGTACAAATTGATTTTGAATATCCGATCGTCACGTCAATATACATTCGATATAAGATAAATGTGTTGCTGCTGTGAAGCATAATATTGAGGAAACCTCGTATGGGTCGGTTCGCCATTGTGTATTGGAACTGGGACTTTCCATTTGATGACAATATCCAGGTTGTGCATATTTAAAGTCGAATGACTCTCGTATATTGCGTGAATGTGTCGGAATTGAGATTGTTTTTGATCCTCAATTACATGACCAGGCACATTTTTGGTTGAATGGCGACGCAACATACAGGCCAAATTGCGACATTTGGTGTGATAAAAAACATGATTGAAACGCGGGAACATTAACAAACCGTTGCGTTTAATTTGTTTACGGGCTGAAAGGGCTCTTGCCTAAGATAAAAGGACGATGTTCGACTTAGAAGCTCTTCCTGAACTGTTCAGCTCTTCAGTTCTTCCTGAACTATTCGAACACTTGGTTAACAGATTCTGCTTTTGGCATCCCGAAGTATTGTTTTGATATTAGCTAGCTCAACTCTTTGCAGATTATGCTTTCTGCAATAGGAGAGAAGGGATATGGGTCGGCAGTTTGTGCAGTTCGAAGTATCACTCGACTTTCAAACCATATTGGTGTTAATCGAGTCACGTTGTTTCACACAAATTATAACGCTCTTGAACGTCGAATTACCTCAATGCTAAAACATATGTTGGCAGTATTCTGGCGAAATCTGGGGTTAAAACATCAAACTCCGTTAATATACGTCCATTAAAATACTTCTTGCTCCCGTTGGCCGATTATAGCTGGGTTTGTAACGTAGGAACTTCTAATGCGATAAACAGATGCACAGTCAATTTATTTCTTCAAGCTGAGATAAATTAGACTTTCAGTCATGACTTATATATTACCTTTAGACCCCGGAATTATTTTGAGGGGAAAAATAATAATTGCCTTGAGAGTTTCTTTTTCTACAATGGGTAGCACACACCAATAAGATTATACCGAAAACTTACCTTCAATTGCTTCATTTGATTCGCCTGCGAATTTTTCAACACTTTCTCGGCTGCCACATAAATAATCTCATGGTATTTTTCCTGTATATCCCGATAGGCGAGCGAGTGATCACGACACACGGCCAAAAGTCGTTCAGATTGGCTGCGTGTTATACCTGGTTTTTCGGAGGTTGCCTCTCCGATTGTTGGTTCTTCGACGTCCGTCAAACATGGAGGTATTTCGGTTGGAACATCCCTGTAAAATTAAGAAACATTTATCAAACTTGATTCATTATTTAAATAAGAGTCGCCATACATTGTTTTACTGCTTAAACGTTTTATCAAACGATTGCCCATACAAAACGTTGGTATTCGTATACCTTCCGATACATCATTTTTCGACGACGAAACGCGCACCTTCTCCTTGTCGTGTTTCTTTCGCAGAGATTCTAATTTCTTTTCCATTTCCTGTCGCTTCTCCTTGATTAATTTGTGCTCGAGTATTTTGTCGAGCGATTCGGCCAATATTTCATTCGTATCGATCGCATCAATTTGCTGTTTTGTTTGCACCACTTGCGATTGATCAATCGATTGCTGTGTTTGTATCGAATTACCCGTAGCACCTGTTATAGTACTGGTCGCCTCGTGCTCATATGTTGAATTGTGATCCACTTGATTTTGGGATGCATCAACAATACTGCTCGAACGATTTTTTGGACTACCCGTGATTGTGTCGAACCCTGATTTTAGGTCTCGTTTTGAACCTAAAGAAACAAGCACAACTGATATGTTGTAATATCGCATAACACAATACGAAACACGTATAACAACACCGATGTTACAAATAAGAAAAAAATAAAAATAAAAAAAATCTTAATTAATCGATGGCAACGCAAAAATGAACTTAAGGGACAAAAAAGGACGAAAATCTCACAAGGATAGTACAATAAATATATTCAATTAGTAAATTGCACGCCCAACACCATCATTTTTGGTTAGTTTCGTGTGGAATATAGTTTGGACCCCCAATACAATAAATTTAGACTACGAGTATATTACATATGTGGTTTGGATCCTTCTTGAATGAAAATGAAATATTTAATAAGATCATAACAAGGATATCGATTAAAATGAATTCAAACATGACACAAAAGCATTGATAGTTACGGTTTATATGTACGACTTACAAGTATTTGATGCATCCTCGTCCGTTGTTGGTTCCATGTCGAGTGTGAGCACGGCAAGCTGTTCAGCACGTTTTTCCAATTCGCTTTGGTATTTTATTGGGTTAGCTAGCGCCTCAGCAAAATCAGACAAACCATCGGGAACGTAATCCTATAAACAAATAAAATGATCAGAGTCGGTATATATGTAGACGGTTAGAGAATGTGGTGACCCCACTAACCTTAACAACGATACATAAAAATAGTGTGGCCACTGGAATCGGTTGGCCAATTTCATTTCGTAATGTTAAATGCCTGTAACCAGGACATAATCCGATTACCGGTAGTACACGATGTCCAATAAAACGCCCACCCTCTTCATATGCTGCTATACGTAAGCTTGCCAATTCAGGTAGCACCACCTGTAGTCCAAAATAGATTTTATATTTCGTAAAATTTTAAGCACGATAAACGTTTCACTAACCTTCTTAAAAACAAATGGCTCCTCATCAAATACCGGATTAATACCATTATCACGCACGATTTTCGTTCGAAACCGTTTCCTCACCGTATCGGCTGGTAATCCGTACATATCCACTTCAACGTAACAACCCGCTTTTTTATCGGTCAAAAATTGAGCTGACAACACCGTAATCGATACAGTACCCGCAATAATACCATCGACTGTACTCTCGGCAAATGGATCCAATCGCCGGTCAGTGCGTCGCATAAATTCGGGCTTAAGCAAAAATCCAGAACGATGATTGTACTCGAAGATGCCCAAATTAAGTTGCATACTCAAATCGAGCGTTTGATAATTGAGGGCAACAAGTTGGCAGCCTGCATTCCAAAACAGTTGTGGCATAAAATTAGAACTATCGAATCGGGTACCGGCCGGATACACGCGCGACAACTGATGTTTATTATAATTTACAAATTCTATTGGACGTTCCTTGAGTAGAGTGGTTGCTTGTTTCTCATCGAATGACGACATTTCGTAGAAGCGTTGCTTCTCTGTAAAATAATTATTTATCGGTTTAAATATCGAGTACTATCGACAATCTTAATTTTTTAGCTCACTTTCAGAATTTTCGAAACTATTGAAATGTACCGGTTGCACATAGTTAACTAGTGCCGAAATTTCAGCGCCCGCTTCTGTCTCTTTCGCTTGTTGTACTTTGTCCGGTGCTACGGTGTCCGGTGGCCCAGTACCAGCTGGACCGGGCATTGACTCATCGTCACTCGAACTATCCGTATCCGACGAGCCCGTACTATCTTTTGAACTTTGACGAAGTTGTTGCAATGGCGGTGCATGTTGAGGTATATCACCGTTTCCGGTTGGGACTGGTGGTGTCGGTGTAGCACCATCGTCCGATTGTGTAATTGATGTATTAGCTGCTAAATATATGTATAGGAATAAGATAATATCTAACTGTTATATTTAATCGTTATATACCTGGATTAGTGTTTGGTGTAACATTCGGTATTGACGCTGTGGTTGTTACTTTTTTATGGTGATGATGATGGTGATGATGTTTCTTCTTGTTTTTGATAATAATTTTGCGTTTAAGAAAAGACGGTGGCGGGAGTTCGGTGTTCGGCTCGAGCGGATGCGAATCAAGCGGTTTATCCAGAAGCATATCGCCAAATATATCACGACAGTAGTTTGCAATTTTTGCCTGAAATGAATAAAAATAAACGAGCACCACATGTTAGTCATAAAATTTAATTAAATTGATTCCACGTTTATGTATACCGCATACACAGTATAAGATTACATTGTAACACGGTATAAAGTTTACGATGCATAAGAAAATAAAAAGTTGTAAACTATATCTATAGGGTATATATAGCACAGCATATACAATATCTATACGGGGATGGAAAATCGGGTCGATTAGATTTTATGAAATTGAACCATCATACATACACAACCCAGATATAATCCAGACATTGAAATTCTAGTGTAAATATTTTTTTTCGCATACGAAAAATTGTCGAGAGTAGATGTGCATGCCACCCACACATCTCATCAGGCAAAACACCAGGAAAACAAAACAATCAAATATTTATTTTAATCTTATCGTAATTTTTCTTGATAGCTTTCTTATCACTTTTTAAATGATGTACATTTTTTCACACCTGTCTATTATAAGTTTTTCGTGTTTTTGTCGAGTGTTTAAGATGTTTATGGATCTTTCACTCGCATATGTCGGTGTGTGTGTGTGTATCGAAAAATATTGTTAGTGTAAAGTTAAATTTTTTAGAGCTTTTCCACGAGAACACATTTATACTGGTTTATGACTGTTTTTAACGTCGAAATCAAATTTTATTGAACAAACTAAAGCTTTTACAATATTAAACTTTAAAAGCTCATTTGGATCTGTAACAAATTCATTGTGGAATACCAATACATATAGATCATGTGAGGCTATTGTTCAATATATTTTTGAAGTAAAGTAAAAGCTTTTTAAATTGAAAGCTTATAACGATGTAAAGCTTTTTCAGATAAATAAAATTTGTGTATTGTTTATGTAAGTTTAATAAGTTAAATTTGGAAACGAATATAAGAAAGCTTTTAAAAGCTTTTCTTGTAGAATTAAGTATTTTTAAAAATTCAAAGGAGCTTTCTTTATGATTTTTTATCAACTTAATTTTATGTTTGATACGGAAATCAAAGGTTATTGATCGATTGATGCTGTCATGAACTCATAACCTTACATTTCTATTCTCATGTTGTACTGTGCCAGTTAATGAGAAAGACTTCACAAACAATGTAGTCACATAAGATACCACCGGTCATCAAATGTCTGCTTGTAGAAATTATTTCAGAACTCACACATACTGTTGTTGTTGTGAATTGTGAGCACCTTTAAGCCACAGCACAACTAAAGCGCTTTTTGGATGTCGTGAAGCATCTTCTCGGCCGGCAATAGTGAAACTGGTGGAATAGTTTGAGCTGTTGGAACAAGTTAGTGATGTAAAATCAAATTTTATTGAACAAACTAAAGCTTTTACAATATTAAACTTTAAAGCTCATTTGGATTTGTAATAAATTCACTGCTATACCAATACATATAGATCATTTAAGGCTATTGTTCAATATTTTGAAGAAGTAAAGTAAAAGCTTTTTAAATTGAACGCTTATAACGACGCAAAGCTTTTTCAGATAAATAAAATTGGTTTATTGGTTTGCAAGTTTAAAAAGTTAATTTTTTTAACGAATATTAGAAAGCTTTTTTGATTTTAATGTTTTTAAACTTTCAAACGAGCTTTTATTATGATTTTTTTATCATATTTATTTTATGTTTGGTACGCATATCAAATATAATTAAGCTATTGATGCTGTCATGAACTCATAACCTTGAATTTTATTGATTTCTGTACTCATGCTATACTGAAGGGCTTCACAAACTGTGTAGCCACATAAAATTCCATCGGTCACCAAAATGTCTCCTTGTTGACATTATTTCAGCACTAACACACACTATTGTTGTTGCAAAGAAAAATGCAAATTTTTGATGTTTTCTCAAAGTGGAATTCTCGCTCAACGCAGCAGTACAAATTACACTTGGGTGCAAAAAAAACGCACATTGCTCAATTTTCAATATCCATCCATTGGCCTGCCTACCAGCAGGCTTTAAAATTAAATTCTAAAAATAATTTAACAATATCAATACAACAGCATGCCATGAAATATCTCGCTCGCAATTGTAATCATTCACATATCGAAGCTTGGCCTAAACGGTCCTCTATTAATTACGTCTTCAACCGGAGTAAAGAAATGGTTCCACACCAAAGGTAACCGCACAAGAAGTTGTACTTAATGCAGGCCAGTCGCAAAGTGAGTGTGGTAGAGATATCAGGAAACTGGTGGCTTCATGCGGTGACAAGGATCGGGCCGCTCTCGTGCTTCAAAACAGCGTGATGGCCGGTTTCTTGTAACAATTTCGTTGCGAAATCGTTGTATAAATGCGGTACAACTGGGACGGCGGCTCCAACAAGTTCATCAAGTCGAAATGAGTTTGTGGACAGTTAGAAGATGAGTTCAAGATGTTAATCTGAATGCACACAGACCAGCAAACGAACGGCATGAGTTAGCATTTGAATTGAACAGAACAAGAATGGAGACGAGTCCTGTTCTCTGAAGAGTGCAGGATGTATTTATATGGCTCCGTTGGACGCGAAATAATATACAGAAGACAAAGAGCGCAATATGCATATTGTTCCATTGAGGAACGTGTAACGGAAGGGTGTCGATCAAGAGGAATGACTTCTCAACGGTTCATTGAATCGAGGAGTATATAGTAACTTTCGCTAGTTTCTGTCCACGCAGGATAATCCGAGACTGCATACGGCTGGCCTAATATAATAGTATATCTTCAAGAGGTAGGTCTGCCTTTTATGGAGTGGTCGGCTCAAAGCACAGACATCAATCCCATCGAATATTTATGGGACTGGTTGAAAATGAGGGATATAACTAAAGATCGAACGAGTCTCCCGGAGCTGCAACAGGCGATCGAAGAGGAATGGGAGGCTATAGCTCAAGATTTTGTGTCGGGATACTTCTTATTAATACAACTGTTTTCCATGTTTTAATTCGATTTTTAGCCCTAATTTTCTTACAGAAAAATTCAGAAAAACCTCAGATTCAGTTAACCTTCAAAAACCAGTTTGATGTCACGTAAAAAGCACCAAAAAGTAACACTGGATACGTATTTAAATATACTTTGAATTTGCATTAAAAAATATTAACAGATATTTTTGAGCTTTTGTGTCAAATGGAGCAATGTGCTATTTACTTGCACCCAAGTGTAAAACGAGTAGAGCATTATACTGTTTGATCGCCACAATGTATTATTTCCTATTAGTCCTAACACTGTGAATGTTTGTTAACAACGGTGGATTTAAAATTCCATGCGCCGTCTGTTTGCAAGAATTGTCAGTTCAGTGATGGGGTGTCAATAAATGTTGAGACGAGACGGTGTCAATGATGTAATAAATCCAGTGAAGGAAAATGATTAAATCGAGAACTAAACTGTAATTTAACGCAATTCCAAACAAGAAGTACTTTTATGATATGATAAGACAATTAATGCACAAAAAAGCTTTGACAACTAGAACGGTTGAAAACGGGAAGGAAACTAAAAGAACGAGGAATTTAAGTTAAAATGTCAAATAGCCGACTCTACTAACCAACAGAATGTGACTAAAAGCTATCCGTTAAATTTCGATACAAAAATATTAGAATTTAAATATAAAAGCTTACTTAATAAAATATAACTTTTAAATGGAAGCTTAATATTTTAATTACTCGTTGAATATAATAATGGGTTTATTAGGTTTGTTCGAAAAAGTTTTGTTTTATAAAACTTGTTGTGAGCGAAAGTTTATGAACTTAAAAACAAAAGCTTTATTTAAATATAAACTTTCTTAAACCTGTATGTATGCAAATATAAAATTGCGTATAAAAAAGCTATTCTTGTATATATTTTATCCTGGTTCAGCTTTTTAATTATTTAGATAAACTTTTACTAGCGTTCAAGAAGGAAAGCATATTTTGTTTATTCCACGTTTGGGTGTAGCTTCTCGTTTCCCACCTTTTTAATACGTTTAATTAATTTCCATGCTGAGATTATGTATCTTGCATATACACAAAAAGCTCTACTAATTTTTTTGTTTCGTTTTTCCATCTGTGTGCAGCACTTAACGTATAGACAGTGTATATATATATTCGTATTATAATGTGAAAATTACCGTGGTACTATTTTCCGAGAACATTCTGTCTACTCGTTTTTATAATCAATTTAAAAAGCTCAGCTCATCATTATATAAATTAAAAATGAATTATTTAATTCAAATCACGTACAATACTATATAAATGATACATTTAATATTTAAATTATTTTTAATTTATATAATGGATGAGCTGAATGACGACATGTACACACAAATATTTAACATAAACTAAACTATATCGTTCGTAACACGTTTTGTGTTTTCCTAAGACGACCCTTTTATGCTGTGGGATTAAATGATTTTTCAATTACACTACAAAAGCGATACATCATCGTAAATCATTTCGTGTATACTCTAAAGACGATTAGATCAGATCTGTTCAAGCTATGTTCGTTTATAGTCCACATTTTGTTGGCAACCTGAATATTTGGTACGCAAACTCTATATACGCCATTATGCAAGATGTTCTCTAGGCCCAAACACATAATTGGACACTAAACTATACAAAATAGCAGCATTTGGAAAATATCAGCTTAAGTATTTTAACACAGAATAGATGGAGGTTCTATAGCAGCGTACTCTCATTATTCCCAATACTCACTCATTTCATATTAAAACAGTACGAAGCCTTAGAGGAGATAGAGTTGTGATATTTCGATCCATGCGTAAAATAGGACAGTTGGTTCTATACGACAGATGAGCTGAGAAAGTTGCCTGATAGGTATTCCAAATAATAGTTAAGACATGACGATTGTGTTGTCTATAACTTCTCCGGTGCTCTGTTATTTTACTTCAAACCGATAAAGAATTTACTGAATAATTTGGTCGTTTCGATAAGTCGAGTTAAAAAGCAGCGATTAAACCAAAAGTTTCGTTCATATTACATTGGATATATGTCGAAATTTAGAATCCGTCTCCAACATTGAAGTTGCAACCCTACAACTCTGTAATGCGTGTTAACTTTATGATTACGTCATTGAATAACTGTTTCATCGAAAAATCAAATCCATTTCATGAGGCATATGCTACCGGACTTGATGTTCGTACTCTGCGATTTAGATATGTATGTTCAGTCGTGTCGTGACAGTGCCAGTGATTTACAAGAACTTAACTCGAAATCTCGATTTTATTAATTGATTGATTGTGACGTGATGATAATGTATTTGGGAATTCATTGAGTTACTTATAACGCCACAATTACTCCCCCGCGCAAGTGAATGTTCCCCTCCGTTTTTGATAATGATTATCTGTGCCATATTGCATTGGGGTGTCTGATTTCGCTCGCTTAGTGATTAGACTGGTTGCGACATGAAACGAACCTGACCGCATGCTGTATTTGTGGTTTGGTATTGTTGCAGCATGAAACAAACTACCTGGAAATATCTGATCGAGACGTCAACGAGCGGCTATCGGTCGAGACGGCAACGACCAGAAAAACATACCGTTTACACGTTTACGACAAAACAAATAACTTGACACATCAAATAGACACGAGAGCTGACCTTGTAGTGCTCCCTGACGCTCAATTTATGAATTTCAATACGATCACATTTAGTTTTATAATTTGAGATCATATTTAGTTTTATCAGCCGCCAACGGCACATTAATCAACACCTACGATACTAAGTTAATTCAGGTGGATTTCGGACTAAGACGCAAATTCAGACACGCATTCATACTCGCAGCAGTGAAACGTCCGATCATTGGCGCTGGTTTCCTGAGTAAATATGTTCTTTTAATTGATCTCAAAAACAGATGGCTGGTTGATAAAGCGACTCGCGGTCAGAGTTGATGCACCAACTCCCAGTCAGTACATGATCGACAAGGGCTATGGTACGCTGCTATAACAGGGTCCTCCCAAACTATATTTTAGCAGTTCGACATAACGTGTTTCATCACATTGTCACTCAAGGACGATTGAAGACCGTGTGGAGACAAGTAAAACGCAGTCACAATGCCCGACCGTGACCCTATTCCACAGAGCTTACCATCTATCTCGTAGCGCCTGAGGACGTTTACAAAACGACAATCACGACTTCATTTGGCTTCTGTGAATTCACTCGCATGTCATTTGGATCACGCAATGACACACAAACGTTCCAGCGTTTCATAAACGAAGTTGTCCGTGATCTACATTTCGTATTCGCCTACATTAACGACATTCTTGTGGCATCGTAGATTGAGGAACAATATATTTTCCAGAGGGTTGCAGAGTTTGATGTACAAGAGTTCGAAATGCGTTTTCGGCGCAACCACTCTTGAAATCCTCATCCACAAGATAAATCGGTTCCAACATCAATCAAAAGTATTCAGCAATTCATCGGCATGGTAAACTACTACGACCGATTTATACCCAAACTTGTTGAAACACTCGCTCCAATTCACTCTACTTGGAAGTTCTACTAAAGAAGGCCAAGGCACAAAACTCACGCCACGCATTCAAAAAGTTCAAGAGTGAATTGGCTAACATAACGCTATTAGCACACCCGTGGAACAACGCAATATTCAGCGTGAATCGATGTACTGATGCATCAGATACGGCTGTTCTGCAACAGAAGAGTATCAATTGTTGGGAACTGCTGGGGTTTTTCTCAAAGAAATTTTCGGATGCTGAAAAGAAATACTCTGCTGCATTCTATCAGGAATTACTCGTAATATATCTATCAGTGAAACGCTTAAGACATTTTTTTGAGGGTCAGGACTTTTACACCGACCACAAGCCTCTGACAAGAGCAATTCAGTCTAATGTATTTGCAAATTATGTGAGTTACTCTGAACGCCACAGCTCATTCACAACAATGAGCCCAACCTTAAAATTTGAAAAGGTGAAAGAAAAAAGATGGATGACATGTTTGTACAATGATCTGCACATAACATACGGCTGTCACGAAGAAATTTCTATAAGAACCTCAATTTTCCAGGTTTTACCACTTCCAGTTAGAAAGATTCAGGTCCAACTCAAAAAATTGGGTTATCGAGCTATATTTCATAAGAAAGAGTACCAAAACGAACAAAACTTTATTCAGTAATCGATTTCTTACCCAACTACTATCGATCAACAAACACTTTACATCGTCTTTAAAATAAATTATTTTCATACATCATCTTGTATAACTTTAATCCAGGTTTCGACTGCAAAAAAAAATGATTTATTCTGCACATTGTACAAACGGAAAACCAAACTTAAAAAATTCTTATTCATTCTCAATACGAACCGCACATACAAGAGATGGAGAGAAAAATCTTTTTCAAGAAAGTTTCAATTATATATAAAATTCATCGTTGATTAAACATCATTCATCTTAGTTAAATTGAGTTGAGTCAACATGATGTATTTTTTTTGTTCATCTCAAGAAACAAGATTCCACATCTCGTATATATTTAATGAGAATGTTATTGATTTCTATTCGTGCTTGAGTTATAGCGGGATGATTAAACAAAAATTTTCCTCTACTAAACCAATTACAATGTTAAATCTTATATTGGGTACGACGTACAAAAAGCTCTTTAAATCTTTTTCTTGTATTAACACTAAGACTCGAGCACGGATATAAAAATTAAATTGCGTTTAATACGTTTTGTATACAATAACTTGTTAAGTTTTGTAGTCAGGCAGATTGAAAAAAAAATCGAAATCGATGTTTTTGTGGGAAATACAAGCAATAGTGGGACGTAATCATATTTTTGTTGTTGAAAACCAAACGTGGAATAAAAAAATTTTTGTAAATATCATCTAGCCTGTTTCGAAACACAAATATTTGTTTGTGGAACATAACTTATTGAAATTAGGCTTCTCCAAAGAAACCTTACTTATTCGGCACAGTGACCTAATTTTTATCTCTTTCAAACAGTCTTAAGCTTTGTTTTATTTGGAACCTACTTCATGGGTCGAAATAGGCTATTTTCTAAACGAAAACCTATTTGTGAAACCTAACTTATAACCAGTTAGGGTGATTAGGTTGATTTTTTAACGAATAGTATGGAACACAATTTATTCAAATAAATAAGCAACTAATTTCCTATCGCTAAATCGACTGCCAAAATTTGTTCTTGTCCGAAACGGATACTTATATGTGGAGCCGAGATTATTAAACAACCTAATGCTGTACTTGGAAAGACAATGTATTTGTGTAACTTTACTATTCCAATTTTTTTTTAAAAAATGTTTTTGTGGAACCTAAATTATTTGGCGGGTTATTTTCTATTTTTTCCTAAGCCCTTCCCGAAATAAATATTTGTTTGTGGAACCTATCTTATTTAATTGGTACGGTAATTAAGATTGACTATTATGGTACCTAACATAGATTGTGATAATTTTGCTCTTTCCAAACCCGATACTTATTTGTGGAACCTAACTTATACAAGTCTTGAGTTGCTTTTGAATCCGGCGCTTATTGACTGATCTTTACCTACCTTATTTAAATTAGTAAAGCCATTCGAATTTTATTTATTTATTTGGATTTTTGAAATTAAAAACGAGAAGCTACTTACGAGTCGAAAATGAAATCTTTTGACAGCCAATTTTGATCAGTGGCATTTACAAGTACTACAGTAAAAGTAACAGTAATCAAAATTAGTTGTTGTTGACAAAGTTTTACAATCAGTTTAAGTTTATTTACAAGATAGCAACAAAATAGGTTCCACAAATAAAATGACAAGTCGAAAATCGCTTCATCTCGTTTGAATCATACTATCTTTAGACGGAGTAAAACGTTATTTTTATGAAATTTATTATTAAAATTCGCTGGAAGCCTTCGAGATTTCACATTCAATGGCACAAAGAGCCCATGGTGCAAATCTAGGAATTTATCAAATCGCACAGACGTTCTGCATCTTTAGCCAACTGGATCAGTATAAGTTAAGGTAGATAAGACAGTAGATGTACAGGAATATTCCTAAGATTGGACACAAGAGATCTAATATGAACGAAAGTCGGACAGCTGCTGATGAAGTGTAAGTTATTATCATAATTCTCAAGGCAGTCGTCATTAACGTCATCACTATAGCAAGTTCATACGCAATGAAGATGACTTTTGAAATGGCCATGGCCAGTAAGAGAGAAACAAATTTACTTTTTTCGTAATTGGTCAGCTTCGGCTTAACCATTTTGACAAATTATTTCGCCTTATTTCAAGTAGAATTGCTGACCACGTTGATTAGTGGTCTTGTTGTTTGAGTCTTTCGGAGATATCGACTTTACGTACTGAGGCATATGTAGATATGTCGTTATGATAAGTGATATGCCAAATTGGGCAGTAAACCTGTAGTCCTTGAATCGATGTAGAGTAGGACGTTAAATGAGAACTATGAAATTATTGGGAGTACATCGACATAAGTTATACATGCGCAACCTATATATTTTCCAGATTTTAATCCCAGCTCTTTAATTTTTATAATGGGTCCAGGTCAGTTTCATACCGTATTCCCTCAGTTTAAATTTTCAAAATTAGTATCGTTTAGGTTCATTCTATTCCGAGAATAATCTAATGGAGTTTGATCAAATGATCTCGTCGGCTAATTAACAGGTCCATTACGTGAAATCATGTCCCTGATTACACCCGGCTCATAAAGCGCACCAAATAGTTATTTTTTCAAGACTTGTAGAGTATCTTTATTACAAATCTGACAGTTCTGTTTATCAACCCATGCATTCAACGATGAGGGAGCTTAGTATAAATATTTTCTGGAAAATGAATTGTTGGCATGTACGATGGATAGTCGGATGGCTTTAATTTCAACACAGGTTTATTTTTGCAAGCACGTAAACCAAGATCTTTAGATAAAATATTCCAAAAAGCGGAAAATTCCAAAACTTTCATGATTTTGTCCTCAATGCTATGCTGTACAGAGTTTTCGGTACGAATCATTTAGAGTATATGTGGCGCGAAATGGTCCACAGGTAACTGAATTAACCGCTCTGATGGACGGATTACTATTGTTAAATGGACGCAATACAATGTATATAATGACGTCATGTCATGAACTATTTATGTGAATAGATTGATTATTTTGATTAAAAATGTCAACAATTTGAAAGCGTTGCTGTGGCGTGAGTCTATTCACTATGAAATGGCGAATCAAACAAATGATAAAGTAAATGTCACTGTCAAATCGATTGTCAGATAAGACAGTGTTGTCAGCGTAAAGATGTGAACCTCCAAAAACACTATAAATTACTATAATTTTCAAAGGTCACTTTCATTGTCACTTTCTCTTGGAAGGTGCGGTGTGGATTTGTTAGGCTGGAACCACTTTGTAGGTATAAAGTTACAATTTTTCTACAATCAGTCAAGTTTAGAACGTGGAAACTTAAGAAACGTTGTTATAAGATTGTGCCAGATTGTGCTATCATCAATCCATTTATCTTTCCTTCCGGATTTAGAATTTACCACTTTGCGTCTCTAGAAAACTTTCCTGACGTGAATTTTCTTTCTGATGTCTATATCCAATCCAATTAGAATATTTCTGTAACCAAATCGGTGTGGAGCAAGTACACTTGGCAGTACGAAAATGAGTCAACTGCGTATCATCGTTAGGTGGTCATTAGTTGAGTTGATGGAAAGCAACGAAATGGGGAGTTATAAAGGAAGACCAGGCCTGTCTGAGTCGCGTATTTATATATATTGATTGATCAAATATTTTAACGATTTTAAAGTAAGAGGCTTGTGCTTTATGAATCTCACCATAAAATGTATAGGTAAAATGTTGTCTCAAACAGATTATGTTGGAAGAAACAATCACTATAAGGACGGAAATGTATCGCCAAACCATGAAATGGAGTTAATACACAGGTTATTTTTTTGACGGCTTTAACAGGCCATTGTTGGCCCGTACCGAGTTAGCAATCTGATTCTATAGTCGGTTCGCGATGGTCTGTACTCAACTATAACACACATCGTGATTGTGTAACTGGTATTCCTAAATATTCAAGAGCATATCATATAGTCTCTTTCGATTGAATGAGGCTTGCTTGAAGTCTCGGAATACCTGATGTACATCGCTAGATGTTTTGTAATACTTGGAAATATACATCCGAAGTGAGGCAACTTGATCAGTGACCGATTTAAACGGAATCCTCCTTTGTAGTCATCGATAATTTCCTCCGCCAGAGGAGTAATTCTTCCTAAAATAATGTACTACATTATGTTGCATCCTGTACAAAGGAGAGCTATACAATGATTAATTGATCGAGATCTTGAGGTATGGTGCAATCTGGTGACCACTTTAAACAAAGTGAATTGCGTTCATTTCTGAGTCCTTGTACTCTTAAGACATATACGAGTCTCACCAATTGCGCTTCATCTGTCTACAAATGCGTTAAGCCGCCGTCTTAGCAAGAACTGCGCTTTATTTCTTCTTGCAATTGTAAATTTAATCTGTGCTTCATTGTGGGCTATATCTTGTTGCTTAGCAGCTAGACTATATTCCTCATCAAGCCAATAATTATTGGGCGTAGTTTTCACTATACCGAGAATGTGCTGGGCAGCATCGAGGTTTTCAAGACTTCCCAAACACTGTTCACTTTTTCACATTGGTAATTAGATCGCAAAATGCTATTAGTTACAATATCTTGATATTTATCAGACCTTCACATGAGAATCGCGTTGTATGACTAGATAATGGTCACTGCCTACGAATTTTGGTGACGACCGATAAGATCTCACGTCATGGACAACCCGAATCCCCTCTTTGAAAATCAATACATGGTCAAAAGTTCAGGATGTGTTACATGGATGTGTCCATGTTTCCAAATGGATGTTTTTATGAAGAAAGAATTTACTTGCCACTGTGAGATCATGTGCGATCGAAAAGTACATTATTATTTCCCCAATTTCGTGTCTAGAGTACACAGCGTATTCTCGTGAACTTAACTATAGCTAAGGCAAATGTGATATTTTTTTCGTTATGATTGGAAAATTATATCGGTTAAATGGTGACCGCGATTCACTATGCAACTTTCGGCTCTTTTTAAGGCATTTTTCGAGACATCCTACAATAAACTTTTGATTTTTAAAAAAACCCATAAGAAAAAGACTGGTGCTGTTAAATCCGGAGATCTGACTGGCCATGTTAAATCGCCATTTCGCGAAATGAGTCTTCGGACCTCAAACAATAATTGAATTGTTGAACGGGCTGTGTGTGCTGTGGCCCCATCTTGCTGAAATCACATATCTTCTAGTCCTTGCTCTTGCATTTCAGGCACAACAAAATTTCGAATCATCTCTTGGCACAGTTCGGCAGTAACGGTAACTTCAACACCTTGGTCATTTTAAAAAAAAATAGAGATCAATGATATTTCCAGCATGAATGCCACAACATACGGTTGTTTTAAGTGGATGCAATGATGTTTGATGAATTAATTGAGGATTCTATGTTCTTCAAAACCGACTGTTCTGTTTATTGACGGGCCACTGAGATGAAAATGGGCTTCATCGCTCATTATCAATTTAGACGAAAAATCTTCAATTTCACTAGAATTGCATTTCTGTACTCAACTCGGAGGATATTTTTGACGCAATTTCCGCTGAGTATTTCTACTCGTTTTTGTGGGTTATATTTAGTCATTATAAAATTGAGGCGTCTACACAACACAATGGTTAAAGCGAAATTGATCTAAATGTCACAAAACCTAGATGGCGCGCAATTAAAATGGTAGCGGAACTTTTGCCCCACCCTGTACAATTAAACATTGACTACATAAAAATTAGAGTGTTCACCGTATGTGACACCAACAAACTAATTATCCGGTTACAAACATTAAACATACATGAATGTATGAATAAATGACATTTAATTAATTATGTACTAATCTGACAAAATTATATAAAAAAACAGGTCGACAATTAATAAAAAAAATTAAAATCGCTTTTTAAGCATATTTAATTAAACAAAAAAAATATTAAATTAATTTTTAGTATTATGGCACTAAAACAAAAAATTGATGGAAGTAATTAAAATATTTTAACGCAGGTAAAATTGTTCCTAAACGTTTGCCATAATTTTAATGGGCGATTAAAACAACAGAACACCAACAAAATTCTAATTAAATTAATTTGGCTTTTTATAAATATGTAATTATAAATTAAACAAAAAGAAAAAAAATTAATGATTCTACCAATTAATATTTCTAAAAACAAATTAAATCAATTAGGATTACATACCTGTTGTCTTGGATTACAATGATTTTCAAAACTTAATATCACAGGAAAATCGGATGTTTTGAATGCACTCTCCGCGATCGCTTCGAGCACATCTTTGGCGTAAATTTCCGGTACAAATGTATATCCATGCACGATGACCGGCTCCTCGGTTCGCCCATTCCAAAAATCGAGTTCGACACACCGACAACCCGCCAAAAGAGCTTGGCGATAAATTTCGACCGAACTTTTGCCCGTCAACTGATGCCCTGTCAAATATGTATTGTGCGATGAGTTGATAAAATAGTGCGACATCGGTTGATCCATATCGTCGCACAAATCTAATTGATTTGGTGCCATAATTGGATTATCTTCCGACATTAAATATCGTAAAAATCCGTCAAAACTGAGCTGACCCTTTTGTGCATTGAATTTATTCGGCTCATATTCGTGTATAATATCTTTGGCTCGGGCTGGATTCGCATACGGATACAGGATTTCGTTTAAACGTGGATCACGTTGTGTTTTATTTAGAAAATCAACAAATTGTGATGTGGACATTAGGCGTCGTTTACCCGATCCAACTCTGATAAATAATAATAATAATAAAAAAAAAAAATATTAAGAATATTTCGGAGAGGCGTGAACGAAATTCTTCTACTTACAATTCATCGAAAATCTTTTCGACTTCGACGCGTTGCGTTAGATTTTTGTATAAATTAAAAAAATCTTCAAATTGAAATTTTGATAGCGGCAGTACATCACCTTTGCCAGATGGCAGACCAGATACATCTAATGCTTTTTCGACTCGCCTTCTATCGTCCTTGTTTTGGGCAAATTGTTTTATGATGCTGCAATAAAATTAACCAAAAAGGTAAAAGTGTTAGATAATAATTTTTGATAGCGCGCACAGATCGTGTTGATGTAAGTTTTTATGGCGTATCCCGAAAATTAATTTTCTTATTTACGAGAGTTTCGATTAATTTGATTGTTCACATCTAATAAGTGTTTATATATGAAAGTATCAGGTGTGTGAGATACGTTTCTGTTTTTAATTTTATTTCGTTCACACCTGACAGCTACTCGTACTTATTGAATATTATGCTTTATTTATTATGCAATTATATACCTAACATATATGAACGTTTCAACGACCTAGTATCTTGGAGAAGAGTGGTACACGATTCGAGTCTATTGCACTTTTTAATGTAGCTGTCATTAGTCTCGATTCTTCTACGAATTCTACGACCTTGTCAGTTTCATCCTGTTATTGCAACCAAATCTGATTTGTAATGCTATCATCATCCCAGTACTATTAGGAACATGAAAAGCTTTCTAAGCATCATTGTACATGATGTTTAGAAAGCTACACAATCTATCTACTTTTTAAAGGTATTTTAGTAAGCTAACGTAATCTAGCGATAGTTGCCTTGCCCGGGAACACCTATTTGCGGGAAACCTAAATTTAAACGAGGAAGAATATTTGACCGACCAAATGGCGCAGTGGTTAAAGCTACGACAATTGGAGTGGGATGTACTGGGTTCGAATCCCGATAGAGGCAGGATGCAAAAGAGAACGATGCACTTGGAGTGTCCATGGGCCAACCCATACATCGGTACTATAGGCTGGCATGGAGCTATGCAATGTGCAGATGGTTCTACGTAAATTGAACCTACAGCCGTACGTCCTTAGGAGTACTGTCAGTAAAGTAAGACTTAAATAAACGAATCGCTAAATAGTTTGGAGTACCTTGACTTCCAAACTTGTGCCGACTTACTGGTATCATTTTGTTTATCCGAATACGACCTTATCTGAAGCATTATGGTCGTTTTAATTAATGTATTTGGCGCCTCTGAGTATATATGGTTTCAGATTTATTTATTATGGCGAAGTGATCTTTCGATATTGTCAAACTGACTCTCGATTGCTCTTAAGAAAAAATTGTTTGTAAATGTTATACCAAATGTTTAGAGATTTGCCATTGGTGAGAAATGTTTTGAGACCTCATTCATATTTTTGTTCTGTCAAGTCGCTGGATTCTGTTTGGGTTGCCACTGATCTCTGAATGAGATAAGTGAGCCTTTCAAAACTCTAACTGCTACCGGAAAGGGCAAAGTTGGGAAGACCCATTAAGGCACCCAATACTGTGCTTAAAAAGAAGGCGGTAGCCTCAGCGAATGAAAGGTGGACGATCTTTCATGAAGGGTAGCAAAGCAAGTCTGGCCAAAGTTGGACTCGAAACGCTCAAAGACACTGACCTCCCCACAAAGATGTGAACTAAAAACGATCGTGAGTATCCCTCGCAGGAAACTGTCTACTTGGAGAACATGTAAGAAGACCAGGTCTAGAAGTTAATGACTTTTGCAGAAGCTATATGGACGAGAAGGAGGAAAAGATGGTAGTCCGCTCATGCTCGGCTTTGGCACACAAATAACATGAATATTTGGGTAAATTCTTAATAGACTACCTCGCTGATATCGAAAACTGTAAGGTGCGAGACTTAGCACGCTACATAAGTAGCTCAAACTGGTTCTCATAAGGATAATATGGGAATAAGATCCTGTGGTATCACACGGACCGTCGCCGATATAAGTGTGCTATAGCAGACACCCAACCTTAACCTAACCTATAGCCTTGTTCTGTTTGTGTAATTTTTACTGTCCATAATAAAGTGAGCTTATATAAATTCGTAGATCTATTCCACACCTTTCTTTCTTTAAGTCCTTCCTGTAATCAGTTCTCGTTAACATCAAATAGCCAAATGTCGACTAACTTGTTAGAAATATTAATAATTTGAGTTTAACCTCAAATGGATTTAACGATGGATTATTTCTTCCAACAGTGGCAACAATTCTAGACAAATGGAAAGAATCCACCTGGGAGAAAACTGTAAACGTTTTAAGTATCTTAAACGTAGTTCCAAATTGTTATGGCAGAATTAGAGGAACTGAACTTTTATTGGGATTACGAGAGCCAGTCATCGAATTCTGGATCTGCAAAACTGTTATTCATATACAATTCAAAACAGAGAAGTTCAAGCTCTGGATTCATTACTATAGTTCGGGGCCGACATCGTCATATTGGTATGATTGGCACCCTCGAATTACAATGTTCATCACAGAAATGAGCGGAGACATTGAAATGATTTGTATCTAAAGGGAGAGGAAGAGCTATTTGTTTCTGTTCGAGTGAAAAGATGAATGTAGCCGAGAATCCAGCACAACCATCATATAGCATCCCGCAAAAGGAAGCTGCCAATTATCATCGAAGAGATGCCATAATATTGGAAATATCGATCCGTTTTTAACATAATTCTATAAAGTCTTCAATAATTTATAAATATAAGGAAATCAATCGTCAACGTAAGAAAGAACAACGTAATCGAATCACTATAGCCAATAAACACATTACAGTCTTCGGCGATTGTGGCAAAGTTGTTGTAAGAACAGAAAAGTTGAAGGGTTCAACAAGGCAGAATAAAAAATGATTAGTTTTGCTGTGGATTCAACACAAGATGAATGGAGAAGCTAAACAACGTAGCTTTGATGCTACTGGGGAAGGAAGACCCTTAAGTACGAAGTTGAAGTTCCACTGGGCTCAGTGTACCTCGTTATTCTTGGATAACGATGTTTTAAAAAGAAAATGACCATTTCCTTACATTATGTTAACCGACTGTGGTCTTGAACAGCGACACCTGGATAACCCGAGTGAACTTATGATCATTTTGGCTTCGGGATGTTTTACGTATAGGGGCTCGTATCTCCAGGTAAACGTTTTTGTGTTAGAAGACTGTTCTTTACACTACTCGAAGAATATCGCACAGAAAGGCAATGACATCGGTTAAAGCGATATCTGTAGAGCTTTTTGCCTAAGGAAATTTCGTAACTTTATCTGGTTTTATTGGCCTGGAAGCTCAATAGCAAAAAAGCCATTAATTTCATTTCTTCTCGACGTTACCCTTTTATATGGCTTACGGATTAAAAGGATGGAGAAGGTGCAAAGCCTGCATGCCTATAAGCAACAACCTGCATGCTTTACGGAGGCAGAGGTGATAGCGATTGAGGAGGTCCTGAACTGGTTGAGACATAGTATAGTATCCTCGACTGATATCGCAATTTATATGGACAATCAGGCGGCAATCAAGTAGCTAGATGTATGACATGAGTGAGCATTCAACTGTAGGGTGGCCGAACTAGGGAGGCATTGTACAACTCTCCAATTGCTACAAGAAAGGACTAAGTTGGGGAGACCCATTAACGCACTCAAAACTGTGCTTAAAAAAGAGACGGAAGCCTCAACGAACGATAGGTGGACGAGCACTCTCTCATGTAGAATTGCATGGCAAGTCTGACCAAAGCAGGAATTGAAACGCTCAAAGACACTTATCACCCTACGAAAACGAAAACTAAACACGATCGTGGGGATACTCACAGGACACTGTCTACTTGGAAAACATGCGAGGAGGCCAGGTCTAGAAGTTAATGACTTTTGCAGAAGCTGTATGGACGAGGAGGACGAAGAGACGGAGGTCCACCTCCTATGTTCATGTCCGGCTTTGGTGCACAAAAGACATGAATATTTGGGTTAATTCTTAATGGAATGCCCCTCTGACGTCGAAAACTGTAAGGTGTGAGGCTTATTACGCTACGTAAGAAGCTCAAACTGGTTCTCATAAGGATAAAAGGCGAGTAAGATCCTGTGGTATCACAACGGACCGTCGTCGGTCTAAGTCCACAGCTTTCATCCAATTGTTGTTCCAGAATTAATGAAATGGTTGCCTATCCCAGATTAACTCACCTTATACTCTCTAACCCCAGGAAAATCGAAACCGAAATTTTTTATATGGAACTGAACAGCTCGACGACAATCACTAATAGACTTGAGAACGTTCTCTGTTAAATGCTCTGTTAGAGGTTCTGATTAAATTCGTTTTGCCAGCAAAGGATACAACCTTTGATAAATCGTCTCAAATCTTCTAACCTTGTTAAAAATTGAAATGGCGCAAGGGTCGATAAACTGAGACGAGTACCAGCCTCTGAAATATTACATGTCATATATGGATTGAAATTTCGAAAAACTGATTGCAGTTTTGAAGCTAATTAACGGACTTAGGACAAAGGTGGAGTTGATAAGCATGATATGAGACTACGAACAATAATGGAAGCAGTGCAGAACAATTCCGACATATAAAGCTCAGAGTTGTAATAATTGAACGAATTACCATAGGTGGGAATCCTAGGAAGTAAAGAATGAAGAGTAAGAAAATGCAAGAATACACTAGGACGCTCACTCGGCAGATATGAAGTGCTATTGGAGCTAGATGCGGATCAGGGATAATAGCTAGCTCGGGTATAATATTCTTGGGAGTGTATAATATTCTCTACCAGTGGCGGCACAAGCGACTTATTTATCGTGTGTAATTCAGGATAGTCATCATATCAACCTGATTACGACATTGTCAAAGTGAAAAACAGAACTTCCCGAAAAAAACTGATGCAGCATCTAAAATATCAATTTGGTGAAGTGAAAGTTGGGAGTCATTATGGAAACCAGAGTAGCTAATGTATGCAGGTTAAAACGCAGCAATTGATATTAGGATTGACAAACTGAAAGGACTCGCCTTTGATACATCGTATCAAATCTTCTAAACCTAGTTAAACATCGAAATATTACATATCATAACTGATTAAAGTTTTGCAGCTAATGAACGAACTTGGAACAAAGGTGGAGTTGAATGAGCGAAGATTATGGACCATAATGGAAGTAGTGCAGAAAAATTCCGATGTGATCAAGTTAATAAAGCTCAAAGATGTAATAATTTACCGAATTACCATAGATGGGAAATCGCCCGCTTATTTACATATCATAAGTACACAAGCAAACATAACATATTTAGTTATATGACGTAACGCCATTTGAGGACTCAAAAAGAAAACGGGTGAAGACATTACGAAGCATCAACAACGACAAAGAAAATCAGACACAATGACACAATTAACATCCAACAAATATAACCAAAAATTCTCTCGATGATCGTCGCCCTAATACAATTTTGTCATTTTTAATTTACATCCAACTGTGCTTTGTGCTTTTTATATATATATGTGTGTGTGTAAATATTCAAAAGCCAAAAAAAAAATCAAAAATATCCTTTTCATTTTCCTTTCTGCGTGAGAAGAATGAAACGGGGAAGATTTGTTGGTTTTTCCATTCACCAGAGAGAATTTTACTAATAATAAGGTATGAAATGATACGCAGGTAGAGCTACGACACAAAACAAGGATAACCACAAATAAATGGATTCTTATATACCCCAAATATAATAAGAAAGGTGTATACATATATAAGACATAAGTTAAGATATTATCTCGCAGCAGTTTTATTGTGTAACGTACATTATATTGACAATTCCTACTGTGTGTGTGTGTATAGATGGGGATGGGGATGCGTTTCTCTACCATCGTCGTTAAATTAAAGACGTTTACTTTACAATGTTTTCATTTTTCGGTAAATTATTCATCTTTAACTGGAGCAAAATGAAGTAATAAATTTTAATTTGTATAAAGATGATTTTTATCTTATAGCACCACCACCACAACCACCGATACGATTTGTGTATATTGTAAACGAGTGTGTGTATATGTACGTGTATCTAAACTAGCAGCAAATATGACAAGACGATAACTTTCTTATCAGTTTGTATAAAGTTTTAAATTAAATAAAATAAAAACAAAGAAATTTTGAACGCTTGTATGACAGTTTTTGTTTAAACTTTTAGAAAAGCAAAAAAAAAGTTTTCGTTTAAGATTAGGAAAGTTAAGTACGAGTGTACGTGTAATCAACAATATATGGAAATATTTACAATAAGTAATGTCACAGTGAAATGCGGAAAATTTTGTGAAAATTTACATTTCCATGAGATTAAAATATATAATTGGAATACAGTAAAATTAACCTTGTTAAGTTTCCAATATTTTTTTTTGTGGTGAATTTACAAGGATGTGCCTCGTCGTTGTTGCAAGTTGAGGGAAATATTTAATTTCGTTTTCAGAAAATACATTTTACCCGAGGCTATCAAGTTAATAAGATTAGCAACATTATTATAAAATTACATTGAAGTCATATTTATGTACTATGTATACGTTCCTTAGTCTTTGCACAGTGAAACAGACGGTTCTTAAGAATTTTCCATTTGAACATATCGGTGATAATAATGATCTTATCGGAATTTAAGAAATTGCTTAAGAGCAAGAGGAATGGATTCGATCTGTGGCTTTGTAGGATTTAATACACAATTTATAATAAAGTGTTAGCTAGAACTAGTCGGAGTGTGCTTCAGGTAGCCGCGCGAAGATTGAAGCAACTCACTGCAAGGAAGAAGCTTTAAGATATCCTTGCTAGAAGCATAATCGAATATGTGGTTTATCTCTCATCACATCATGTTGATCGGTTCATTTGAACAATATTTGGTTCTATGTACAACAACTTGCCAGAATGGCAATGTTGATGGTGTATCAATGTGACTCAATAACCTGTTACCAACAAACAAACACTTTAAAAGCTCAGGTCTATTTTCCAGAGTTGCTCTGTTGTTTGTTTTACAGCCATCCAGATATGGACACATTACAGGTTTACATGGTTTGGTAACTCGTGACCTTACTCCCAGCCGCCTTTCCAAGTTAAATTATGGATTCCAAATACCTTCTTGTTTACTGATATTTGTATTATAAAACGGACAACAAACGGTAACAGCGTATTCCAATTGTGACTGCACGTATGTCAAGTTCATAATCTTGATTGTCTTCAGGTCATGAATATCACCCGTCCATCGCTTAATAAAACCCCATTAGATCTAGCAATACTGCTAATATTTTCTACGAAAATAATACAGAGGTCTATGATCTCAGACACTCGCTTTAGTGGTACATTGTTTATTTGGTAATGCTTTAAAACCGGATTTAATTGTGAAAAGTTTATCCGTTGTCAATGTCCTCTTCAAGTCTCTCGAAATCGCTTAAGTAATCGACAGTTCTGTGTGATTTCAGTTATTGCGTCGGTGAAAATGGTAAAAATCCAAGGGCCAAGATGGGAACCTTGTGGAAAACCCGATGTAGCTTGAAGTGATTTCCCTTCTTTGAATATCATATATGGATGAAAACGGTTGATTTCACGTTTTGTTTTGAAAAAGCTCCACAAGTGCTTTGGATCGTTTATAACTTTTTACTGTTATAACAATTGGCTCCGGTGACTGAAGTGTCTGAATTATTTTCTAAAGTCACGCTAAGTAAGTAATTTCTTAACGCAACCTTTTCATAATATATGTCATCTTTGACATTTATGAAGTAGAGAAGTGCAATGTTAACGATGGATGCATTGAAGTTATTCAAACTTGAAGAGTGGTTCTGTTGGGGATCGAAAAAAGTCTGGTAGACCAAAAAGTGAATTTTCAGATAAATTATTACATCCACACCATAATGTTCTATTTGGGTAGTTTTTAAGCTGGCGGAATGATTGGTTTAATTATTTTCCAAGATGCAAATGAAAGAGCAATTTTTGGCTCAACTTGAACAAATAGACACACAGAATATTGTTATATTCAACCGGTTGGAGCTACGATACCCACAATACGTCAAAAACCTTCAGATATTTCGGTCCTTGTTTCCAGGTTCATCAATTTGAATTAATAGAGACATAGCCTGGCCACCTATGTGTAAGTAGTAGTTCGCATTTGGCATTCTTCAACTACTTCCGTGAATACATCCGACATCCCTCAGAAAAAAAAAATTAAAACGTAAAGAGAATAAGTATAAAAATGAACGAAAAAAAACCAAAAATAAAGAACATCCAGAATGTATGTTAGTTTATAGTTTTCAAAAAGTAATAGTGGTTACATCCTGAATTTTGGAAAGAGTAAACAAGGCTAATACAGCCATGTACTCGTTTGAAACGCCATCGAAAAGAGATAGGGCCTGACGCCGGAGCTGGTACACTGGCTATTCACTTCCGTAGTAAAACCTGTACTTATGTAAAAGGTGTGTGTTGTGACGTTTGGTATGGTGGATTGGACAATTGGGCTACATCAGAGAGATTGCCATTCGCGAAAACACATTTCGAATATATGAGATTCCCGTCTCTTATCCAAGATTTTTTTTTATGTTCCACAAAACAATTTCCTATCCAAGACTCACTGGTTAGTATAAGCCACCGATAGATCTGCACAACTGAACAGTATGTGATAATAATAATTTTTGTTAGTTTCCATGCTGAACACGAAATCGTCGCGCGAGTGTCATCAAAAATGTAATTTACCACTACGGGAGATGACGGTGGAAAAAAAAACAAGACAACTTTCTTTGGATCGAACGAGGAAAAAAGAATACACGAGGCGATGCGGGACAGTTTAAGTGAGGAGACAAAGTCACATCAAGAAAAAAGAAAACATCATCCGAAAAGATAAAAATTGTGTATGGCGGAAAAACGGTGTATGGTGTGAATATTGTGACCATAGCCCGGCATATGATTCTTGGCCTGAGGTGAATTTTTGGAATATACTTTTGGCTCATTGTTTGTGAGAAATGTATAAAACACAATATCACATGGGACACAATAAGCACGTGGGAACAACCGGTGCAACGGAGTATCATTGAGGAGGTCCAGCATACTAACGGTGAGTCGTTCCCTTCCCAACATCATCTCCCTCTTTCTTGGTCCTTCGCTTCTGTACCGCATTCCCTTCTCAGTATCGGATTTGTGTTTCGTGTTGGTCGTTTCCATGAGATCGTGTGCGTAACCCCGCTCGAGTTTACCTGCTCGAGTCATGTTTCACTTTCTCCCCGTTGATATTTATGGTAAGCAGATGGTGGTGATTACGGCCATCCAACTATCAGACATATCCCAGTGGAAATGTCTTCAGATAGGACACTCGACGATAATTAGATCACTAAGGAAGGAACTCGCAAATTTCGACTACGTTACACCAACTATATGCTTTGATAAAAGGTTCTAACTTCCTGCCCCTCAAGGGAATCTTGAAGGAGCGGGTCGGTTGCGGAAACGGAAGTATTGCAGTTTTTCACGGATAAATCTAAGCTATACACAGCAAAGTAGGAGCTGGAATCTTCTGTGATAAATTAGACTTAAATATAGCTCTTCGTCTCCCTGATCACTGCAGCGTGTACCAGAGATAGGTGATAGCGATTGAGGAATCCTCAATGAATGCCGGATGCTTTCACTTTTCGGAACTATGTCACCGGATGTTTTGACGGAAGTAGTCCAAATTAGTAGGTCACCTCAGGTGTTCGGACTACTACTCCATCTTTATATGATTTTGATGAGAGCGTCTGTTCATCAACTCTATCTAAAAGTATAAAATACTTATATTCAAATTAAATCTGAGTCAAATCTGATAGATCTTACGAAAGCGCTCAAAATGCATTTGCCAATTTGTATAGTCCATGTCTGGAGCCTTTGAGCTTAATTGCAATTGGTTTCATAAATGTTGATGTTTAATATTTTCTTACTTACAAATCGGTTAAATGTCTGAGTGATGTTTATGGTTGATTTATTCAACCTAGTGGTAGAGCTTAAAATTAAAATTCAAGTTATCAGAGGGTAGAGCGCTACTGGAAGTGACATAAATTCTATTTCCAGCCACCACAACCTCCATATTCAAGGTATATGAGTTTTGTAAGGCATGCCAATCAAAATAAAAATTAATTGGGACCAAAATGGGAGGTTAGCAGAAAAAGAAAATTTGTTTGTTAATGTCTTCAAGGAAAGTTAGAAATGTATATAAATGAATATTTTTCATAACTCGAATTGATGAATTCCAGGCTCTCTGTATTTGTAGCAAATATGTATAAATCGTAACAATCACTTTCCTATGAAGGGGGTATAAGTACAAACCTCGATTGCTCATAGGATAGTGAGAAAATGTAGTGAAACATTTCAAACAATCACAGGACTACAAAGAGGTGTTGGATCAGATTTGTTACCCAGCTATTTTCACAACCAATGACTCCTCGATCATGACGAATTGTTTGGTTGCAATATTCATCCCATAATGGTTATCTTTAAATTTGCATTCTGAACGCAAAAATGACATGGAAGGTGAATGGCAGAGTTATGGTATGACATCAAACGGACAAAAATGTTAGACGCTCTCTCTTTCAACTGCTTGATAGTTATTATTAGTTCTATATTATTTTTCTTGTGGGTTCTCTATTCTAGTCTCTTATGACATTTGATCTAGGTGGCGAAGCCATTTGCTTCTGCGGTAGATCTAAGTCATTTTTCACCTAAACGTTTGTTTTGTTTCGACACTTTTGAATATAGGGTTCGCCCCTATAGGTGTTTAATTCCAACGGTAATCTAGATTGTCTGTAGTAGCCGACTGATTGGTTGGTGTATTCAACAGAGTTAATAATGTCCACTTATACTGTAAATTGCAGAGATATTATAAAATTTTTTCTGAAATCCGAACGTTGTGAAAGCTCCAATGAAAAAAGAAAGTTATTTGGATAGCTCAGAAGTGGCACTGATGACCTATATAATCTTTAACAATAATCAGTATTCATCCAATTATCATTTTCTTTACACAAAATTGCTCTTTTAAGTGTTCGATGGAAATGCTCAACTAGTTCATTGAATTGGGGATGGTATGAAAATGTCTTGTTCCGTCGACAAATGTGATGTATCATAAATGATTCGGATTGTTGATTCTGGTCAGTTAGTCATGGGAGTTACTATGACTGCAGTTATGTACTAGAATCGATTACAATGTTCTGATTATTTCCAATTGTGTACTTATGTGATGCTGGACCTAATTTCACTAACATTCCATATGCAATGCTGAGTGATACTTCTGTAAAAAATTACTTAGGACACACAACATGACGGCATCGGAAGGGGATGGCGTATTTGTTAAAATGTCTTATACAGATTATCCGTTAAAAATTTACATCCTTCACAATACGGTAGTCAACATATGAATTCGAGCAAAACACTAACGCAAGCCGAGTTGAGTAGGTCACTAGTTTACCGAGACTACAAAATCTCTTACCGTGAAATTTTAGGTAACTGAACTTAAACGTGGCCATACCAGCTTGGTTGACGTTCAAACGTTCGGGACCCAAAAAACTGCAACCAGTAACGATAATATCGCTTATGTTTACCAAATGGCGCAAGACAATCTTCGAACTTAAGTTAAAGAGATCTAGCCCCAAGCGACCCTTTTTTCGTTAAATCGAATAAAAAGACGTTAAAGCTTATAAAATCTGATACACTTTTTAGGAAGAAAACTTTTCAGACTAACAGGGTTGTATTGAAATATTCTCTACCATCAGAGTTTTTTTTAATTTTTTTTTTATCTCTAATCTGTTTTGGGGCTCAAAGCACTCCTTACTTGTTCTCGGTACGCCATTATAGCCAATTCGAGGACGTACGGCTATAGGTTCGGTTTTTTTTAACCATCTGTACATTGCATAGCTCCATGCCAGCCTATAGTGCATAGTGTATTCCTTTTGCATCCTGCACCTATCGAGATTTGAATCCGGTATCTCCCGCTCCAACTGCCGCAGCTTTAACCACTGTGCCACCTAGGCGGTGTACCATCAGATTTTGAACACTTATAATTGTCAAATTGATAACATACAAAGTTGAATAGATCCGATTGTTTTCAATGTCATTCAAAACAATTTCCATTGAATACCGGTATAAAATAATTGAACCTCACCACCCCAGTCCTCAACAATTACGAAACTTTAATTTATTTATTTTTTTTTTCAAAAAGTGTTAAAGTAATTAATTTAAAGATTTAATTGTCTATATAATATCGTCTAGACATTTGATTTTTTCCATCGATTTTAATTCATCTCTTGTATTTGTTTACCGTACCATATAATATATATAGACTTGAACTACCCCCTAGCTTGTGTTCTTTGAAAACGACAAAATATCTATAAAAAGAATTTTCATCTCGATGATGATACTTCATAATGTTTTTGTGTTTCCGGCCAATAAAATAAATTAATATCGTGTGAATGGAAGGCAAACGGCACACGCTCGCCTCGATCGCCGCACTGAACATAATTGTTTTGCCCGATGATATGGTTTTGGTTGACCAATAGGTGGTATAAAAATATAATTTTCTTTAAAAGCACAATTTAATTTTATAAATTGATAAATTTTATAATGGCACGTTCTGAGATGGCATATCTCGCACCATTTAAAAATCTTATCGTGTACAATTTAATCTCGTATATTTATATACGACACAACGACGACCGGGACGAACAACGATGACCATTTTAATTTAATTGTGTATATCCTTTTTTTTTATGGGCAGCATCACTTTTAAACATCAATGTAATATATAAGAAGGCAACCCCTTACAAACGACAAATTTAATAAATATATACAAAGGCTGGCTGGAGTATCTCTATCATCGCATTGCTAAATTATATATAATAAAATTAAAATGAAGAAGATTTAATTTTATGGCGAGGTAATTAAATTTCTGTCTTGCGTGTTATGTAATTGTTTTTGTAATAATAAAAGGGTTGGTTTGTGCCAACAGTGCACTAAAATCAGCCGTAAACATCGTCGTTTCGTTTTATTTTGAAAATTATATTCTATGGATATATAGTGTTGCCACATACAATAATCTAATGAATAAATACATTAACAAGATGAGCTATGTACTGACAGCATGATGTAAGAAAACACCTGGGAAAATAATCAAATTTTGTATTTTTTTTATCATCTTATATTCGAATCCGTGATTTGTCAACACGAGAGCAAATTATTTTATCGATTTACTTGCTAGTCGGGGATTTTCAAATTCGATTTGAGATTTACTGTCTATCTATGCTCGAGCTATTCAGCATTCAAATCTAATTTATATAACCTCTTGTATCTTTGTATGTAAATCGAAATGACGGTATAAGCTTGAGACACCAGATGCAATTCGTCTTGTTATAATAATGTTTGTTGTTCGTATAAGAAGTGCTTGCGATATAAATTAGATCAAAATGTACGTTACGGTGAATCCAAGTCACAGTTGCTATTTTATTTTTTATGTAAAATATGTAAAAAAACAGCGTAAATTACATGAAACGGAAATAACATGTAAAAAAACAAAGACAACATCATTAGCAGTGCCATCTGTTTTCAAAAGTCAGAAATTTATCGACGTTCGGTATGCTAACTAACATTGATGAACTCATATTTGCTAGACCTATAATACTATAAGGGAAATCGTCTCAATTTCCATAGTAAATGCCAGAATGATTTTGTTAAATACAAGTTTCGGAGAAGATTTTTAGATGGCATACCAATACGTTTTAACGAGAACAATAGATGGCACGCGAAGTAATTTTTCATTGAAATGACATAATTAAAAAAAAAACAAATTTCATTTTATTTATTTATTATTATTTATAAATATAAGCCCATTTTTTGCTTTCGTTAATGATTCGTTGAATATATGTATGTAAAAAACTGTAGTTAAAAAATGTAAAAATTTCGTTCAAATACTACTAGTGCCATCTTTTAATCTTCTCTGGACTTATATCATGTTGGCACATAATATCATATTATTTGATCAATTCACGTTATTAGTAGGAAAATGATTTTGTTTTAACAGGGTTAAGGTGATTTTTATAACAGATGGTGATTTAGTAACAATTAAGTTGGATAAGAGATGGCGCATCAGATTTTTTTTACATGGAATCATGTTTTACATGTAATGTAGAATGTAAAAAATAACCTTATGTAAATTACATTGTGGTATTAACATGCCCAACTGTTCAAGTAGATAAGAGGACTGGCGGGTGAAGATTATACAAACCTTACAGAAACATTTTTGTTGCAAAGGTCTTAACGATTACCATCTTGTTTGTTTGTTTTGGTTTCGAAAAGTACTATACCTTATGTCGAAACAGCTTTAACCATTTCACAATTTGTCGGTCATAACTTATGTCATGGCATTAAGAATTGGAAAAAAATGGTTTTTGAGGTTGTAAACACATCTATGACCCCCTGTTGCAGTGCAGAATTCATGGGCATACCTATTTTCCATGCCAGTACTAAAGGCTGGCATATGGAGCTATACAATGTGCATATGGTTCTATAAATCAGACCTATAGCCATACGTCCTCAATTTGGATATGTAATGGCGTAAGACGTAAATAAGCGCACCACGAAAGAGTTAGGAGTGCGTTGAGCCTAAAATAGATTACAAAGATATGAAACAGGCAGCCAGTTTTGATAACGACTGCCTACTAAAATATAGTCTATCTTAAACACCCAGCAGCCTCTTATCAATGCGTTATCAACACTGCGTTGCGAGACTACTTTACTCGCGTATGATTCCTCAAATTTCAAGTATCTCGCTCAGATTATTGGTTTTGCATATTATATGACGAATATTCAGCCCTACTGAATGAGGCATGAGAGGAGATCCTAGATACTTAAACCTGCGCGTAATCATTTCGTTAAACGTGAAATTTTTATTGAAATTCAATGCATCGTAGTTTTGAATACCAGTATGGAGTATGTGTCTCATTGGAAACAGGTTGGTCTCATTGGAAACCGAATTAATGCTACAACTAATGGCATATTTCGTTCCAGTAATTTAAAACGATACGCCTCATGAAACTAGTCATTTTCGGGTTTTTTTCATCAAGGGCCCATGATGCAAACCAAGGATCTCATCAAAGCGCACAGGTGCGTTCTGCTACTTTAACGAACAGGAGGAGTTTGAACCAGGGCAGAGAAGACTGATACACGGGAATATTCCTGAAGTTGAACACAACGGATCTAATGCGGTCCAAAGGAAGACAACTGCTGATAAAGTGTAGGCTGTCATCAACATCAAGGCATCGTCGCATACGGCATCGCACGCAAGCCCAATAAGATGAAGTTGTCTCAAGTCTCAAGTTGTCCTTTTTCGTACTTGGTCAGCTTCGGGTTAAGCCCCCTTTCAAAGTATTTCGCCATACGGCAAGTAGGGGTGGTTGACCACGTCAGCTTAAGATTCGATAGGGTAACGGTTTTGATTGTTTGTTTCACTATGAGAGGTATAGGAGAAGCTGGTTCAGAGCCTACGAAAAATAAGCAAGAACCAGTTTTAGACAAACTCTCTGCAACTTCGTTGCCATTAATGTCACAATGGACGGGAACCAACAAGACGGTTACCTTATCATAGCAAACAAGGAGGTTCAGTAAATTCTTACACTCCCCTACCAGTTTAGAGCTAGTAAGAGGATTGTGCAGTGAGTAAAGGACAGTACTATCCGTCGTTGAACTATCCAGAACTCATGCTTGATGGATAGTACAGTAGTACCTCAAACTGTCAGCGATTGTCAAATCATACGATGGACAATAGTAACCAAAGCCAGCACCCTGTTCAGAGACAGAACCATAATGAAAGCGGTTCGAATATCTGTTTGAGCAAGTCTGGTGAGAACCACATATCCCTGGATGGATAAACCACCGCATATAATCTGTGGAAATTAAAAACAGGCAGAAGGCAATCAGTAACCATGTCGATTTCTGGCATAGCTCGTGTAAATTCATAAAGAATTGATATATGACCTGTAAAGTACTGCCAAAAGCATTCTATGCCCCAGCATTTCTCAAGCGCAACGCAGCCGAACAAGCAGTACCTAAAATGAAGGATTGTAACTGTGGTAGGGAGAGAATGAGCTGCATAGCCAGGAGCGAAGTTGAAGACATGTCTTCTGCAGCCCGACAAGCGATATTTTGCAAAGAGTTGAGTTTGCCAATTGAAGATTTCACTTTAACCACTGGCCACCAAACAACAGTTGCATATTGGGAAAACCAGTGGGTTGTAGATAAAATAAAGCATTTTGGGGGATAATCCCCAGGAATTACCCAAAAGTTCTATGACATTGCCAAAAAATCGCAGTGGCTTTTTGTAGTTTTAAATCCAGATGATACTTCCAAGTAAGTTTATTATCCAGAAAAACACCAAGGTGTTTGACGTAGGCTGAGCTATTAACCTTGCATCCAAACAGTGATGGTACAGAAAAAGCTTCAGTATTCCTACGCCTTGTAAAAATAACCAAATGCTGACAGACATATCCGACTTATCAATTTTTTGGAATAAAAATTACTTTACTTCTGCTGCAAGATTGTGGAACAAAACTATAAGCGATACATACCTGGAAAAGATGCAATAAACGTTCCTTAATGAGAGGATATCCATGCTGTTATACAGCAGAAAATATATAATCAGGACCGGCAGATTTGAAGGGTTCGAAAGAGAACAAGCTCCAACGTTTAATTAATCTGCACGCTAGGTCCCAATTGGGAAGTACCTCCAAATCGTTGGTGACTACACTAGTATTGTCGGTTGGAATGATTTTACAGCTCGGAAAATGAGTAGTGACAAGTAGGTTGCCTACTTGCTATTACGTATAGGCGAAGTGAACCAAGTCTACAAGTATTATTCCTGCTCATCGATTTGTTAAGTCTAACTGCAGCAGGTAAGCTATTAATTCTACCACAGCAGATTACCCAGGAGGATCTCTGTGATGTTCTATTTTCGGATTTACTATGTGCCATTCCAAAAGTCTGCTGAATGGTAGTTCACTTCCACTTGATATCAATAATCAAGTTATTAGTATTTTCTGTATGTTTCTTCATTTCGGATGACTTCTCCAATTTTAATAATCTTAATTTTTCTTCAAACGTCCGTTTCGGAAGTACGGACTCTGAGTCATTATTTCCTAACAATTGACTTTCATGCAAGAGTGAAACTTTTATACAATACCGACTAATAACAGAGGGATGTTCACGTATGAGCAAGCCGAGCTTTCATATTTTACTTTCGAGTGTTGTAGTTCAGCACTTTATACCTATAGATTAATGACGCGTAAATCGAAACATCATAACCTTGGGATACATGATGTAGTTTCACGGAGAACAATGAGTTCTAGTTGATATTCTCCGATACATATACTGCCAATTCTTTGTGTCGAAGTTCCACAATCTCATATTAGTTTGAATTTTTTCAGAACAAGCATGCCTCTAATATGCAAGGGCAGATGATTAGCCTGTTCTGCATGGATGCACTTTTCAAAAACTACCTCACCCATCTTATATAGTTCAGAACTGGTACCGATAAGATTTTATGTTTAAATTATAAAAATTTCATAGGGTTGATAACTCTCAAGTGATTTCGAAGTGATGAATGCCCTTAATGCGTTTAGTCTCATCTCACATATAATGTTATCTATATCGTTGTACCCATCCCAGTACAAATTACATTATTTTTAAACTTTGTATCCCGAAAATCTCTCAACACATTTGTCAAGAGTCAAGACTTTCATGATTAAGCTTTTTTGCATATACCAGCTAGGTTATGTATACTCCTCGTGTTCATGATGAATACATAAATCCTTTCCCAGCAAAAACAAAAAAACTTAAAATTTATTATTTTCCCAGATTATTTATATATGTTTTGGTTGGTAATTTATTCTATTTTATTTATGCTTGGAACCAAAAAGTTTTCCAAACATACAATATACCGAAGAGTGTGAGGGGGTGATTTTCTCTAGATTTAATTGATATTTAATTTTATTTTGTGCCATATTGGGGTTTTGTATTATTTGATTTATACATTACGACCTTAACATAACTTCTCGAACTCGTACCGTGCCATATGAGTTCCGTCGTTTATCTCCATAACGAGGTAGCATTATACAGGGTGACCAGCGCCAATATGTGCTTTTGGATAAACTTGCTGATTTCGGGTAGATGCTGTACTATCGGCGGTAATAAATAAAATCAATATTTTCGTTTTATTTGTGCTCAAGAAAATATGATGAAAAAGCTCGCTATTGTATAAAACTTTTTATTTTATTTTTGTCAAGTCAATTTCCTAACAATTTCCTAAAGAAATTCAATTTTTCAATGCTTTTCATAAATTTTCGTGGATGCGAAATATAAATTTATTTACAATAAATAAAATGTGAATAAATGTATTTATTGATTAAGGAAGCGCATTAATCAAACTTTAAAGCTTGAAACGAATTTTTATTCCTATACAAATATGGTGGGACATGTTTTTTGGTGGGACATGTTCAATGTTCCATTGAAAATATAAGGGAAACGAATCAATATCACAAAATATGTCATAAACCATTGAATAAGGGCATAAGATTGGCTTTACGAGTTCAACTAAGAACAGTTTTATTGATTTTGTCCCTCACACGTCACTAGAACTGGTTTCAATGTTGCTCATACTTTCCATCTCGATAAAATTAAAATTGTTTCTCTTGCGCAGCATGCTTGGTACATTTATTAACTCCTGAGTATCGATGGTCCAACCACGATTACTGCCTCATTGAAAAGTTTTAGATTACTCCAACATTTAATAGATGTTTTGTAAATATTTTGAAGGAAACCTATAAGATCCTTAGAAAACCACCACAGTAACCAAAGATGGTCGTATGAGGGGGCTAAATATGAAACATGTAGTCGCTTAAAAAGCCTAGCCCGTTGGACGATTCCACCTGATACTTTTTCATACTATCACAGGTATGATAAAGTATTTGCAGAAACTCGTAGCTCTCCAAAAACTCGATGGCTTAAAAGTGGAGACCATATGTCCCAAGACTATTATTATACAGTAAAGATGACCTTGGAAATGTTGGAGTTGGATGTCAGATTGGTGACTTAAATGCTAGACTTCCGACACGAAAATGAGAAAAACTGATGTACTTTGCGATCGCCCATGATCAAAGTCATCTCATAAATAATGTCATCTCATAAAAACATCCATTTGGAAACACGGACACTTTCACATGACCAAATGATGATTTAAAAAGAGCGGGCTCGAGTTGTCTTCGTACTGGTCTTCAATAATATTCGTAGGCAGTATCACACACCATATCAAGATCTTGTCAGCAATAGCATTTTGCGATCTAAGTACCACTGTCTGGGAAGTATTGCAAATCTTACTTGTCGATTTCATCAAGCTTACTCTCGGAGTGGTAAAAACTAGATTAAAAATGATGGGTTTGATGAGGAGTGTCGTCTTGCTGTTGTGCAACGAAATATAGCCCATATGAACCGCAAAGTCGGTGTACAATCGCAAAGAGAAATAAAGCAGTTCTTGCTAGGAGGACCATATAGCTAAACGAATGTGTAGGCAGAAGAAGCCCGAATGGTGAAACGCTTATGCCTTAAGAGTACAATTACTCAGCAATGTACGTAAGTCGCTTTATTTAAGGAAGTCATTGATAAATACTTGATACACTAGAACAGTGTTCAACTACCATTGCTCTCAAAATCCATGAGTATACAATGCCAAATATCCTATTTTGGTTTTCGAGACAAAGACTCAATTAATTTCAGAAGTGGTGACCATAAGTTTAAAGGAGGGATGAGATTCAATTATATTGGATCTCTTATTACTTACGATAATAGCGTGGAAGAAAATATCAAGATTCGCCATTTCGCTGGCCTTATGTCTTTTACCTCCTTCAGAAATCAAAATATCTTGCAAATACGGAAAAGCTGAAATTGTACAGAGTATTGTTCAGACCCGTTGTTTTGTATGGATGTGAAAATTGAACCTTGACAGATGAGTACGAAAGATGATTTCTAACATTCGAGAGAAGCATTATGCATTTGATATATGTCCAAAACGCGACGTTCCAATCAATCACCATATACAGAATTTAATGCGAATCATGAAATCAAAGGGCAGTGAGTATGCTGATTCACGTTCTGCGTGCTGATCCAAACCGAATGATATAGGAATCTTTTAAGGGCGCGCCACCTTTCGGAAGACGTAGAGGTCGCTTTCGGCGACGATGGATCCACGGTGTATTCGAAGTATCTGGTATATTCGAAGCTGATGGAGTTAGATATGGTTTGATGAAACATACGTACACTTTTAAATCAGAAAATTTAGTGACTAAAGTGATGAACATAAATAAAAGTTATACCATTTCGATATCTCTTATGGTTCACGCACACCCATTTATCTCCACCCTTCCAGTGACCGCCACATTTCAAATTTAAAAAAGTTACGTAGACTTTCAAGAATAGTGCTGCTGAAGTGATAGTATGGTGTTAAGAACAAAAGCTTCCTATCCCAACTATATAACTTTCACGGCACGCATAAATACAGTGGCAACACAAACATCATATAACTTAATTAATTTACAAACGCCACATCCTTCATCTATGTTGATGATGATAAAAGACGACGTCCATCTTAGACAAACAAGTATATGTTGTACACAAAAACCTTGATATTTACCCCATATTTATATAGTTGAGCTTTTCTTCAACACACTCCCTGAGCACAATTTAGTCTTATTTGTATATATGTACGTGTGTTTGTTCTACATTTTGCCCAACTTTAACTTTTAATACAAAGTTATGTACACATACCTTCTTTATAATCATTCAACTGCTCATCTATGTACACATAATCATAAATAATAGCATACATAACGAGATATTATGCGGTAGGTACATAAATATTATTATTACGTAGGGGTGGAAAATGACAAAACTATGTTTGGAGAGCATTTTTTTGTCTTTGTCGGTTTGTTTGATTAGTGGAATAGATACGAGAATGTTCATGATATAATTATATACTCGTACATAGTGGTGCAGTAATGATTATGCGATGACACCTCAAAAAACTGTCGTCTATTTACTAAAACTAGATAATTGAATTAATTAGAAAATGTGTACTTGCATGTACTCAATAACAGTAGTATGTACTAGTAATATTCTGCCATGTACAGCATACTGTGGTCAGGGGACGGTCTTGCAACTCCTGTACAGGTTACACCACAAAATAGATAAAATACAATATTTAAGGTCTAGGCCCACCAACGGCCACTATCAAACGCAAAGTCGGCTACTTTTAATTGTTTCATCTGCAGATTTTTATCCACCGATTTAGTGAAAAATTACTGACTATGCAAAGTGATAAATTAAATCATTTTTGGTGAATCACTTTTGGTTGTCGATAAACAACTATTGATGAAAACAGCTCACTGATATAAACCAGATTCAAAGAGACTCTAAAAATAATAGATATATATGATGGCGCGAAAAGAAGAGCTTGGCGATAGGAATGTTGCATGAAACAATTTTTTCTCCGTCACTCAGGCTCAACTGTTGCCCTATTGTGACAGTTCCGTTATTTGGTTTTTCTTCAAAGAGAGCCCAAGATATCCGGTGTTCTCAAGGTCAGTTGATCCTTAGATGGAACCATGATCAAAAGCAGTGCCGTCTTTGGAGAGAGTATGGAGAGGAGTAGTACAAGAAGTGCTCAACAGTTTTAGCTTCTCTACACTGTTGGCAGTTTCCGATGTTTCGAATTTTTAATCGGATCATATGATTATTAAGGGAATGTGTTCCGTGAGAATACTCAACCAGATCCTCAAAGTAGAATCTTTGCTGATTAATTATTCCAAAGAAGATTTTGCAAAGGTGCAAAAGAGATGAGGCACAACCTCATTCTTCTGGTGCAGATCATCAAAGTGATAGTCGACATTTCTCTTTAGAGATAACAACAACACAGCTAGAGCAGACTCAAGCAAGGGTGCTGCTACGAAAATCTCTCTTACCTAGGGTGCTCTCATAAGTGCAGCAATTTCTGCCTGAAAGACAGAAGTGTACGTAACAAGAGAGATAAATAATTCCACTCCAGAATTTAACAAGTATAATCCGGCACAAGCCAGACTACAGCATACTGATCCATCAGTAAGGCGGAGAGGTAGCATGGGATGTTGTAGTCCCATTTGTGATTTTCGGTGAAATTTGCACCAAATAATTTCCAGAAAACTTGTTTAGACACCATAGTGTCCAATGGCATGTGGGTAGTTATGTTCTCGCCCGAATATTACTCCCGAAAAAGCTAGCTTTATATTAAGATTCGTGTACTTGCTATATAAATATAATAAGATACTTTTGACGGCCTTATCTAGGGTTACGTTAAGGATCGTATGGTCGTTGTTCTCGTTGCAGCTATACTTAGCTCTACAGTAAAAATAATCTCTATTGTAACGAATAGGAAGAAATTGACCTATTTCATTGTATGGACGGAAAGTGTCCACCAGGAACACACGAGGTTCGGTCTTGTGGCAAGGTTAATGAAAGGAGAGGTACAGCTATACAACGTAAGCGCACCGATGATAGCTTTGGTATAGCGGGACACTTCCCAGTTCATCATGGTCCTAATGGACTACTTCATGAAGAAAGCTTTTATAGTAGTAAGAAACATTAACAATAGCAAGTGTGCTGGTAAGCGAGTAGATTCGCGAACCAAGGAAGAAACTTCGAATCACAATTAATCATTGAGCTTCACAGGACACGAAATATTAGGAAATCGTGGAAAATGAACACTCAGACGGATAGATTCAACCGAACTATAGAAAAACATTTAATGAAAGTGGTGGAATCCGCTCAAAGAAATTGAGATGCACGACTTCCATTGTGCTTGATGGCATATCGTAGTACAGAACACAACCATGAGAGAAACGCCAGCCAAAATTAATGTTCAGAAGGAAGATACATCTGCAAATCAGATTTGGTCTACCTAGAAATCAAGAATACACCAAGGCAGATTTCGAATCCAGGAGAGTCGTAACAATATGTTTAAACTTCGACTGTTATCACTTCAACGAGGCGGCTCACTTATATATAATAGTATTCAATTTTTTTTTTAAATTGTTTTTAATTATTGTTACGGTTTTTACAGGCCATTATTGGCCAGTACCGTGTCAGAAATCTGACTCCGTTGGTATCTTAGTGCTGTGACCTTTCTTAGTGCTGTGAACAATAAAAAGATGCCAGATTGTTTTCTAGGCCGTGGAGCTATCGTCCAGACAGCGACCACTTCGCCTACCGAAAGGCACGCTTTCATGAATTCACATTAAATTCCTGACCTCTTGATTGTAAAGAACCCGATATATGCCATCAACGTCGCGTTTAGGGCCATATTATGTAGTCACAATTATTTTTACCAAGAAACCCCTTGGTCTAGCAGTTCCACATCGGGTTTTCTTAATATTTGTTTCTGCAGAAGAGACTCATGTTGAACACACCAAGTGATGTTTCACAGAGCGGTTTCGAATACAAACATTCCCATCAACAGTAACCGTATAAGTCGTTCATTAGACAAGAGTCAGTTTCTCTTAGGAGATTCGTGGGTCGAAACTTATCTTTACGGTTTTGAGTGATGCAATCCATGCTATCGGCAGGGTATTTAAGAATATAGTATCAAGATTTAATTCGTGATTAAAAGAATGGGTCCTTCCCTCATTATTAAGATAGTAAAGAAATATGTGCCTACATATATACCCATGTGCTTGATTTGTTTGAAATATACAAAAATGAAATAAATTTTTATATTCTCATATCAACATCCTTTCATCTAATCAAAATCAAAATGTTGTCTACACAAAACACAATAAACCGACGATAAATTATCATTATTTATTGTTCGATATACATCGCAGCATCTTTATTATATTCCCGCGCGATACGCGATTTTATATATAGGCAAAATCAAATTCATGAAGGATAAATCAATCAATATCATCAATCGCTCTGTGTATATACGTGCGTGTGTGTGTATCATTCGAGACACATCACTATATACCACCGTGTGTTGTTTAAAATAAATTAAGATTTTTCGATAATGACATGGAAAAAATCACTGCGATTTCACATTTTAATGATGTTTTTGGGGTGTGTGCTTGGGGGGTGGTAAACCGGAGTACGCGAACCATAAAAATAAATATCACGTTTCACTTTTATTCTATAAACATACATGAGTATATATCGGAGGTATGTGCGGGATTGAAATGATCGAAATGATTCGCTAATATAACTCTAAATTGAATTAAGAAAAGCTCATCCCAGTATCATTATACCCATCATCTTTGATACAAGCACAGACACACTTCCATTGTTGTGTTGAACACAAAACTGTTTTGTCTGTTATGTGCAGTAATCTGCAAACAGTCAATTTTGTTGTTATTAAATTAGATGAAATCTGTTTAATGTAATACTATTATAATACAAAAGCTTTCGTTATTTTTTACACTGCACAAAAAGCTATATAATTTTCATTGTTTGAAAATTGCAATTTTCACTCTATACGAGGAGTATGTATGTGCTTGTTTTATATACTGTATACGATGTGATAACCTTTCGGGAAAAAAATCCCCAACGGAATATACAATTACCCAGCAATATTTATAATGTTAATATTAACTTATGATAGCTAGTTGTAAAAATACTATTAAATATATAGTTGAGTATACTCATATAAATTATAATGATTGATTGACTATTTTATTTTTAATTAAATTTTTTTAATTAATTGTTCTTTATATACAATATATTAGACGAGGAGTTGGGGTTACTCTAAAAAAGCGATGAGCTTCGAAAGTTATCGGGCCAATAATTTTTTTCAAAACTCATAAGAATTAAGGCCACTGAACATAAATCTGCGCACACTACGTCCACACTCCATAAACTCAACTTTCCACCTGTCAGACTAAATAAAATCACTCTCCCACAACAAGAAAGTGCTAAGTATCTTGGACTACATTTAGATAGAAAACTCACGTGGAAAAAACACATTAAAGCAAAACGTCAAACTAAATTGGTTTATTGGAAAACACTCAAAGTTAAGTCTAGACTGCAAGCTGTTGCTGTACAAAATGATACTTAAGCCCATCTGTACATAAGGTATTCAGTTGTAGGGCTCCCGTATATTTTCAACATAATAAAACGAATATATACTAAAATATCTACCTTTAGTTAACCTAACCTAACCTAACCTAACCTAACCTAACCTATCCTAACCTAACCAATCCTAATCTAATCTAACCTAATCTAACCTAACCTAACCTAACCTTACCTTACCTAACCTAATCTTACCTAACCTAACCTAACCTTCCCTAACCTAACCTTACCTAATCTAACCTAACCTAACCTAACCTTACCTTACATTACCTAACCTAACCTAACCTAACCTAACCAAACCTAACCTAACCTAACCTAACATTTCCTTACCTCACCTCACCTCACCTAACTTCACTTCACTTCACCTCACCTCACCTTACCTAACCTAACAATACCTAACCTTACCTAACCTAACCTTACCTAACCTAACCTTACCTAACCTAAGCTAACCTAATCTATGCTAACCTAACCTAAGCTAACCTAAGCTTAGCTAACTTAACCTAACCAAACCTAACCTAACCTAACCTAACCTAACCTAACCTTACCTAACCTAACCTAACCTAACCTAAATTCACTTAATCTCAACTTACCTCACTTAACCTAACCTAACCTAACCTTACCTAACCTAACCTAACCTTACCTAACCTAACCTAACCTAACCTAACCTAACCTGACCTAACCTGACCTAACCTGAACTAACCTAACCTAACCTAACCTAACCTGACCGAACCTAACCTAACCTAACCTAAGCTAACCTAAGATAACTTAACTTAACTTAACCTAACCTAACCTAACCTAACCTTACCTAACCTTACCTAATCTAACCTAACCTTACCTAACCTAGTCTTACTTAACCTAACCTAACTTAACCTTACTTACCCTAACCTAACATAACCTTACCTTACCTTACCTAACTTGACTTAACTTTACCTTACCTCACCTAACCTAACCTAACCTACCCTTACAAGAATGTAGTCACGAATACTTTGAACAATAGTAAATTGGTATGTAATGCAAACTTACAACGTGAACTGGTATGTAATGCAACCCCTCATCGATACCGTAAACGATACAACTCATCAGTACAGCAAAGATAAAGGCGACTAAAAACTTAATGCTCTGGATCTAGCTAGGTAATTTAGAGATTACCGAGTGCACGTTAATATTCAAAACTAACATAGGTTAAGTCTTATTAAATGATATAAGTTCGTTAACTTTTAAGATTTGATTACATCTTGTTACTCAGATTCGAGAATAAAAGTCATAGGCAGAAAAAAAACTCATAAGCGTTTTAGTTCGTCGATTGCTGTGCGAAGCATAAAGAGAACAAGCTCCATTAATAAAATATGTGAGTTCTGGCGTTTTTGACACTAATGAGGAAGAATACGAAAGAAGGCTACTTAAGTTTGGAGATGCTGGATTCGACGTTATTCGATCATGATTCTTGTTAAGCTCCAGAGAAGTTCGCTGTATCTTTGGAAATAACTCAATAAGCAATTGAAAAGCTGTATCAAGACCAAGAGTACGGCGCAAAAACAAAGAAATTGAGTTCGTATGAACTTAAGCCAAGATACGTCAAACATCATTTTCTCGTGTGAACAACTGCTCAAAAGGTAAAACCGAAAAGGCTTTTTCCGTTGAATCGTGTGATGGGTGATGAAAAATGAATCTTTTACGACCGGTGAAAAGGCAGAACATCGAGGAGTAAGCCTGATCATATATATACATGAACTTCAATGGCCAAATCAAATACACCTGGCAATATACCAAACACCCACAATTTACCAAAAGTCATGACAAAGTTATTTTTCAGCATGAAAACATTCGGCCACACACTGCAAATTCATGATGAAAACATTGGAGGCCAATGGGCAATGGGATGAGTATAGACATCCTGCCGGCCATTGAATCACCATATTCAATAATGTGGAAGTAGACAATTAGATATTATTTGTGGATCGGTCCTGTTTGAGTTCCAGACTTGGTTTTCAACTTGGGCAACTCTAATGCAACCATCAGGACTAGGATGTATTTCTTCAATTTTGCCAAGCACCCAATTCTACGTAGATTATTTTAATCTGTTGGCACCAACGAAATTAGAGCCGTTGTCGGTTAAAATATTGCTGCAAACTCTTCGATGAGAGATAAATCTTTTAAAAGCACCTAAAAATGTATCCGTGCTTAAATCACACACCATAATCTATTCCAACCTTCAGGAATGATCTATTTTACTCCACTCTGACTATCGGCCATTCGTTGCTCTTGAAATGATGCTTTGTTTCTCACGCAAGTTGGAAAATTGTGAGCCACCTTCCTGATCATATCTCTACAGTTTAAGAGCCAATACGTCTGACGTATCGTGCAAATTAGAAAAGACTGTCCGGCTGATGTTGTCGACAATGTAAGTTTTGTATTATAATATATGATATGTATCACTTATACGGAAGATAACTGGATGCTTAATTCCAAATGATGCTTATGAGTGCTTTGTTCGATCCCCAACTTCGATCATCAAGACTTTACATTACAAAACTGATAAAATTTTCAATAAACAGGGTTCGATTAAAAAAATTATTAAGCTACATACTTAAGTTTCAATTAGAGGCCATTAAACCCAATTATATCCAGTGGCTTCCACAAAGAGTAAATATTTTCTCGAGACGAGTGTTTTAATCGTAGAACTCCGAGATTCTTTTAAAAAAAAAACTTTACATTGGTCGAATGGAACTCTAATGCTTGAACTCTAAACTCTAATTTTATTCAGCTTTTCGTTTCCTCCTCTCGTTTGAAGAGCTGTATCTTCCAGTGAATATAGTTTATAGCTTTTATTTAAATTAGTCTTTATAAGTCGTGGAGACGGAAAGAAGAACTTGTCCACCAGGCCCGTCCATCCACTTGTTAACCATTCATATCCTGTGGTTCTCGGCCTATATTTTGTTCATGTTCACAGATAAATTGGTTTAAGTTTTATGACACTGCTACCATTTATTAATCATGGATATATCGGGAAGAGAGAGGAGGAATGGTCTCCAGATTTTGAGTAGGTGTACTCCTAAATGCACCACTGATATACAAGCAGATAATTTTCTCAACTTTTATAAAAAGATTTTCCATTATATGGTTTATCCCACCCAAAACAATGAGTCGGATGATTAGAGTATAGAGCCAATGTAAAATGCGGAGCTATAAGTACCATATTTTACGAGGTTTTCCTCTTATCTGAAAAGGTCATGATACCACATTTTAGAACGTTGATTTGAGAAAATTTAGTATCCTAAGTTTTGTCAGTAAATTTTTTTCGTTTATAAGAAACATCTGCAGTGCATAGATATTGGAGATCTCTTAGGTCTCACGAGCTGTCTTAAATTTTTTAAACCTACGATTGTCGATTCCGCTCACAATTTATATCGGAAGGAAAATGTAACTGTCAGACTGACATGTTTTCAGAAATGATAAAACTGGTGGTGATACCGGTTTATAAGAGATTTGTTGGATAGGGTAAGATACCACGTTTAATATTTTACTGTCTCAAATGTAAGAAGCCAGAACAGGAAGTGTAGGTTTAAAAATCTTAGGGCTGTCATTACGTTAACAATTCGGATCGAGCAGTTGATCTAGCTCGACGAATACTCACCAGGGAGACGAATACTCACCTACCCATATTACGCAAATGTATCACTTTTAATCTATCGTATTTGATATAAAGTGTATAACCAGAATAAACTCGAATAAAATACGTAAAACTCTTCGAAAATCTCTTGAGATGCTACCAAATCTTTTCCAAATTCTTATGCCATGAAAACGAAATGATAAACAATAATTGAAAAGCTCCTTAAATCGCATGTGTCACAATAGGAAATCTCTTCAAATATATTTTATGTGTGTATATACATAAAAACTTGAAACCTTCCCCAACCCAGTGTCACCCCCTTCTCTTCAAGACTATGACAAAAGATTTATTTAAATTTGAAAATGACAAATCGGATTTTTTTTTCTTAAAATCAAATATTTAAAAATTCTTCGTAAATGGAACAAAATGTAAAATCTTGTGACGTCTTCGTAGCAAAAAAAATAAAATAAAATGGAAAATTGAAACAAGAAGCTATAAATTTTATTTTATGAGTGATTAGCCGAAGAAGAAAATGTCGTCGTATATTATTTCCCTTTTTCCCTCATACAGCTTGTAGTTGTTGTTTCAAACAATATTGTTATTGTGTGTATTCATTAAATTAATAACAATAAATATTGAAACAAACAATTATTTATCGTTAATTTGGTATATGTTGTTCCGCGTAGTACGCGATTTGTGAACAATCAAACGTACCATCATCATCACTCATCAAAGCAGCTTTTCGGCGTGGGTATATGTATAAATAAAACGTATAACTTACTTTTTTACTGGAATTTTCCCCGACTTATCAACTTGTAAACACAACTTTGTGTGAGCTTTTTGCAAGAACATTGTTGCCGAACCATTTAATTGTCGTAAACTGTATGCCAATCGTATCAAAATATCTGTCCATTGCTGAAAATATACAAAAAGCATAAACATTAAAATTAAACTTAGCGTGTAATGTGTGTTTGTATGAATGACACAAAAAAGAGCTTTTTTTTATTGTGCTATGGTAAATAAATTATTTTTTCTTATTTTTAAATCATTGTGTGATTTTTGTTAAGCTTTTCTGGGTCTTTAAGTTTAATCTTTTATACAATCTAAGACAGTGTACACAAAAGATAACACAACATACATAAAAGAAATTATATTCCGCATAGACGGATTTAAAAATAGTTGAATCCTATTATAGTCTAGACATAAGACTTTGGAAATCCAAATGACCCAAAAACTATAGATCGTTATGGCAACCGATTACGATGTAAAATTGTGAATTAAAAATTTAAAACTTCAAAATGACGATGTGGAAAATTTATTGATCATAAAAGCTCTTATTTATTTTACCAAGCTTTTCACTAAACAAAAAAAAAAATTCATAAAATTCTCTACACGTTTTCAATATAATATATTTCGGTTGTTTTGTACACTGCTATACACTCTCCCACCGTATAAGCTCCGTTTTGCTATTTTCATATCGAGCATCGTTTCGTTTTGGTTTGTGCTGTATAGTGGCTTGGTGGGTTGAAAATGGTATGAACAATTATTAAATGAAATGTCTTAAGTAGGAATAATAAATTTAAAAGCACAAAAAATATTTTGACATATTTTTTTTTTGTGTGATAAATTGTTTTAAAGTGAGTACACAGTGTATAGACGTACTTAAAATAGATATTTCACATACTTCTATGTATAAAGCCGAATTCTATTTTTCGTAGTATAACAATAATCGATGTGTACATGTTGAGGAGACACATACGATGGGTTCTAAATATAAAATTTGGTTGTTTTGCGAACGCATACTTAATTAGAGGTTACAATACTGACGCACAATTTGCAATGATTTCATTTTTTTGAAGAAGTCGAAAAGTCGTTTTATTACATGTTTAGACATTGATTTAATTCTTTCATTATTTAAGGATAATAATAGACGATGTATTTTATTATATAGTCACGCTATTTTATATGAAACGTAATGACAAGCTTTTCTTGAAATAGAGACGTAATTTTTTTAATAAAGTTAACGTCAATCATAAAAATAAAATAAATTCTGAGAAAATCAAAATATAATAAAAAGGAAATATGTTTGTGTGATTGGACTAAGTCGCCGATAAATAATAATTGTTTCTTATGAAATACCAACTTGAAAAAAATGCTAAAAATAAACCTGTTGGTCAGTTTTAACTTCGGTGCTTAAAATATAATAATAACGAGCTTTACTCACTGATTGGGAACTTTATAAACTCCATCTCAACCAGTCACTTCTATCAGTAATAAAAATCAGAAGAAGCTATGAGAAGAGCTGTCCTCTAAGTAAATCTAAAAGAACTGCAACACCATGGTGGACTTGGCTAGATTGAGGAAGTAGACTAGAAAACTTTTAAACAAAGCCATGAAAAGCAGTACAACGGAAGATTGGGACTTGTACAAATCTTCACAAAGAGAGTACAAGAAATGAATCCGAAGTGGAAAAACATCGAAATGGAGATCTTCCTCTGAGTAATTGGATAGTCTTACGGCATAACATGAAAGTTACTATGGCAACTCTAGTGAAATTGATGGAACTTATACGAATGCAAATCAGGAAGGTCAAGATATACAAATGTAGTTAATGGAAATCAACTCCCACATCAACCCCCAAGTTTCAGAGATTGGAATTTGGTGGAGAAGATGGTGACAAAAGATAGAATTTGATGGAGCATCGTTTTTTCCCCCAAAATTTAAAACACCAGGTCCAGACGTGATATTCCAGGGTCTCCTACAGAAAGGACTGGAAATTATCCTAGACCACCTTGAACATATCTTCAGAGCCAGTTTTTTGGGATGAACACTATCCTGAGAAACGTCAGGAAACTGTTCATCCCGACGTATGGAAAGCCTATATATAACCGAGCAAAATTTATTCGACCTATTGACATATGTCTTCTTTTCTACTTAAATACTTACAGTGACTGGTTGATAGCTACTTTAGGGACAATGTACTAATAGTACAAATACTGCAAATCCCATACATTCCAAACAACACGCATACTAGAAAGGCAGATCTGTTGAAACATCAGTCCATGAAGTCGTTGGACGGATTGAGAAATCGCTGGACAACAAGGAATTTGCCTTTGGGACAACAAGGAATTTGCGTTTCCCGACATTAAAGACATGTTCGACAACGCTTACCTCAGTGTAATGATCTCTGCAGATGAAAGGCATGGCATGGAGACCACACTTGTTCGGTGGTTTAGTGTCATGCTTAGTTCAAGGAGAATTACTGTAGACTTAGGTAGTGAAACGTCTCCGCTCTTGTGGTGTCTTGTGGTCAACTCACTCCTAGTCCAACTAAACAACAACGGCAAACTGCGATCAACATAGTTGTAGCCTGGTGTAGTGACCAGAGTCTATCAGTTAAATTTAGGAAAACTGGTATGGTTCTTTTCACTAGAAGCAGGACTTTGGGAAACTTTAATCTTCAAAAATTCGGGTTCATACTACCCCACTCTCTTTGAAAGTCAAGTATTTGGTTAGCTCAGAAGATTACTTGGCAAAAACATGTAGAACAAAAATGCGACAAAGCATGCAATATTTACTGGAAATGCAGTCATTTGAAAATCATGGGGCCTGAAATTTGGAGGGAGTTGGAGGGAGACCTCATAACCGCGTTCGAAGACTTGTTGTCTGGGTATTGTAGGAGCTAAGTACACCAATCCTACTGCGGCTCTTGAGATGGCTGTGGGTCTGCTACCACTTGATTTTTGAATCAGAGTTTGTACAGTGCAAACAGCCGCTTGCCTACAATGCAAAGACATTCTTCCTAGCCCTTCTGGGCACTGTCAAATATAAAAGGAGGTGGGCTGGCACACAACTGCCCACGTGTCCTCGTACACTATGGTGACGAAGTACGCCTTCGGGAAATAATTTTGTGTAACTATTACTGGAAATCACACATGGGGCTATTATAGTCCATCCTATCCCTACGGTGCCGATATGATGATCTTTAGTAACGGATCAGAATGCTGTAATATACTGTACTACTGTACTACTGCGTCTGTTTTCAGGCGGAAATTGCTGCAATTTTGAGAGAAGAAAGATTGCAAAAGAAATGAATTGCAGCGATCGTTATATCCACATCCTTTCTGACAGCCACGCTGCTCTAAAGGTGATTGGTCCAATCCTGTTTCATCTAAACTTGTTTTGGGTACATGAATGAAAATTCGGAACATCGCAAACTGCGAACTGTATGGGGAAGGATAGGAAGATACTGTTGAATACTTCTTGTGCCTCTGTTCTTTATACTCTTCCCATAGAATGCACTGCTTTGGATAACAATTTTTATTTGAGGAGCAACTGACGACCTTGAGGATACCGGATCTTTTGGGCTTCATTAGAAGAACAAACAAATTTCGGGACTGAGAATCTACGTCAGGGAAGAAATGTCACAATGGGCCAATGAAGCCTGAGTGATTGTGATGATTTCGAATAAATAAGTCTGTTGCTTTTGGAACCAATAATCTCTTAACAAAAAAATCTAAACATGAATTCTTGGCCACTCGTATGTCTTTAAAAACTGACTGTAATGCAGACGAATTTGCTAGCATCTTACAATACTGCCACTCGAAAGAGCAGATATCTCTAGAAAAGCTTTGACACTTTGAAGAATTTAATCTTCAACGATATATTTCATCGAAGCTGCTTACTGTTCTGTGGTTTACGAGTGAGAAATGAGGAAGGACAAATTTCAGTAAATCTATTGACATTTAAAACCAATGTCACACCAATAAGACAAATTTTACTACCCAAACCTAGAACTGTGTGCAGCTCCTCAGATAATCCTGCTCATCGCGGTTCTTTAGGTGTTTATCCAACGGAACTTGTGAATCTAAAGCAATGGTGGCACGGTCCTAACTTGGCTGACGAAACCGGAATCAGTTTGGCCCTCGGCCAGTGACAGCACTGACAAGGAATTAAAAGAAAGATATGTTGAGCAAATAACAGAATATTTAGAGATGGGCCACATGATTGAAATTGTGACCTCAAACAAAATAAACAATGAAAACTTATTTTATTTGTCGCATCACTCAGTATCAAAAGATAGCAGCAGTACGACATAAGTTCGCGTGGTATTTGATGGCTCTAGCAAGACTCATACAGAAGTCTCCTTAAATAACAAACTAATGGTCGGTTCGATAATTCAACCTATACACTCTGGTTATCATTATACGGTTTTAGTGATAATCGAATGGCGTTAGTTGCAGATATAGAAAGGGTGTACAGAAAAGTATTGGTTGATCCAGCTGATCCAGACTACTAACGAACTATATGGCGAGAAAACTCTAATCAACGTTCGGTAAGTAGCATTCGGTTTTGCATGTTAAGCTGATTTAGCCATACGTAATTTAAATCCTTGGGCTGCATTGGTATCTAAAAGATGATAATTTAACTTTTAAAATCAGTTCACATTCAAATGGCAAAATAACGAAGTGTGCAATAATTTCAGAAGTTTCTGCGGTTTTTGGATCCTTTAGGATTTCTATCCCGTTCTATCATTTTATTAAAGATTTTATTTCAAAATTTATGGTACGTGAAATTAGATTGGGATGACAGTTTGACCAATGACTTACCAGAAAAAATATTGGTCGAGACAAAAATCTTAACAAACGGCAAACAGAACCTTCTCGTCCACTATATCAATACAAATTAAATCGAAATTAGACTTGAGGCCTCTTAAGCATTTTTACTTGGAAGAGAAACCTAAAATCCGTCAACAGGATGCCTTTTTGCGAGACATACTAAAATACTAGACCTGGGAAAACAGACTTTACAAAGAAAGCATATGACATAAGTAGTCTCACGATGTATCTCAATGTATTGATGTCGCTCTTGTTATGTACACACAGCTATAACCACACGTATAATTATGATAAAGCTCACTTATGGTTGAATCGTTATGTCTTACTTAAAAATTTGTAGTTTCAAGTTATCAGCGGATTGATGTACAAGGTAACAGTCGATGAGCGTATATGATCACTGTTGAACGTTTGTTAGCACAAAAATATTTGTTTTTGGCAAGTAAATTAACCCCAATGTTAACAGGCATACTATCAAAGGAGCGGCATATATCTTTAATCTGACTACAGTAATTTATAGGTGGACCCTGGTTAAATTATTGAAGTTTCTTGATGCTTTTGTATCATCCGTCACTCAGGGGCAAGTGGCCCATTGTGACATCCCACTCTTAACTTGACGTTTCGGCTATAGATCAAATTTTAAGTAGAATTTAAGACATTGCGTAGCAGTCTATGACAGTCTATTGTACTGACATGGAGATGGGACGGCCCATGGATTCTTAACTTAACCGAGGGTCTCAGGTGTGTTCATTCACACCAACGATCGCACCGCCCAAACGATTGATGATGAAAAATCCATTTGCATCCTGCCCCTATCGGGGTTCGAACCCGATCCCACCCGCTCCATTTGCTGCAGCTTTAACCACTTCACCACCTGGGCGATACTAATGAGCTTAAAAGCTTAAGAAAATCAGTGAGGTATGTCTTCTTCTCTGTTTTCACTCTAGGTTATTAACAAGGGTTTGCTACATTAGTTGCTTGTGGACTATCACCATTGAAATAGAAAAGTTCAGTTAGGGATGGTAGAACTTTATAACTGTTACTCAAAAGAACCAGTGAATTGATGCCTCCTGAACTAGCGCTTCCGAATGAGAAACACGCTGTGACGAATGAATATATGCATAAATTCTCTTCTGGCAAACAGAAGAGTATTTATGCATTAATCATGAATCTAGGTGGTTTCACAATGGTGAGACAAATTCTATCTCAATGCCGGGATTATGTATAATTAGCGAGCTTTTTATAAGGTTGTGCCAGTTTCGTTTCATTTTACTTAGAGTTACCAATGATTTATCTCCAGATCAGCTTATAATTTGTTATTTATAGTATTATAGTTTAGCAATTGTTGATCGGTATAAAGAAACATTAAGCATGTCACTTATAAAATGCGGTATCTCGTTTCTTTACTATACTATTACCTTTTACTCAAACATACGCTTGACCTGAGACATTCAACGGTATATCTTTAAACAACAATACTATATATAAAACCCTTTTTCATCCACGGTACTTAAGATGTGAACATCTTTACCATTGAAAAAATGTACTTGAACTTAAACAACCCACCATCATATTAATATTAAATTCTTGAAAGCTGGTCATTCATATATATCTAAGAGAGAATAATAGCCATCGTCCAAAGATAACATAATAGCAACAAAAAAAATATTTTTATGACGATTCTTAGATATTCATCTAAGATTGTCATTTTCGAAAAAATTCCTAAGCACACATATACATAAACATTTATATATTATTTTTGTGTTAGATGAGATCAGATATTAGATTTTATTTTCATATATATCCCACACAAATCGAACCAAAAAGTAGAGCAGCAACAACGACCAAAAATCAAATATAACTTATGACATAAATTACAGAATCCCTTGCAAACCCTTTTCAAAGTGTGTATATACAGTAACAACAACAAAATTATGATGAAATATATTTATACAACTTTTAATGTGCCTTAATAGAAATAACCCCAATTTAATTCTAAGCTCCTCAAAATTTATATTGGCTTCTGTTCTATATTATGGTATGATGCGTGTGTGTGTGTATACACCATCAACTGAAGAACCGAACCGAACCAAAAACCAAGAAAGGAAAACAAAATAGCTAATAGAAAAAAAAAACACTTTTTATGGCTTTGTTTGTGTGTGTGTGTGCGTTTTTAGAAATTTTCCATAACATTTTCTTCTTCCTTAGACTTATAATAATATTCGGTTATCCTTGATTTATAGATAAGGGAGAATGGAATACACATATATAGCCGAAAATATTATTAATAAAATAAAAGTTTGTCAAGGATCTTCACCACATTACTCATCATCATACAGACCCCCGAGCACCGCATATTATGTAATTATTTGGATGGTGCGAAGGGTGTTCGATGACATAATGATTGATTATGCATTTCGTTTGTCTATGTGTACAGTCTATTTACACAAGAATCATGAATTAGAATTAAGATGTACATAATACTTTCGGATTTATAGAGATTATACATTTTTTCTGTTGATCCTTTTGTCAATGATGTATTATCTAACAAAGTACGAAAAGATATATATTATTTTTTTATCTTTGAGATCTTTGTCTCATGTATCATTCGGATGATGTATCAGATATTGTTCCCCCTGAATAAATGAACTTGAACCGTAAACGGGTAAAAAAACACTTGTTGTATACTCGTATATAATTGATTTAATAATTTGTGCACCCGCATTGTCGATTGACCTGAATCGACTGCGGTCTGATAAGGGTTACAGTACAAAAGCCTTTATATATAATAGCTTCGTTAGTAGGACAAATAATATCGGGTAAAACTAATATAAGAAATTTTCAATTTGATTTTTATCTATCTCCGTAAAGCTCTATTATATCACAATGTTTATATGTGTATGTATATGTATATATATAGTTGAAAAAAGCATAACGAAAATTATTTGATTTTCCAATGGAAATGTAGAAAAATATAGGGGCAACAACAAACCATAATATAATACTTTCTATAAATAGAGCTTTTTTTATACACAACACACCATAATAGTAATAAAAATCGATTCAGCCTAAAATACCGTATACACACACACATTGAAAATAACGTTTTATTTAAATTAGAAAATATACGTTTGGAAAGCTCTATATCGTCCTTGAACAAACTTTTTATTTTTCCTTATTGCCTAGCTCCGATATATCGACTCAAACAACACTTTAGATTTTTTTCTAATTGCAATCGATCAAATTATATATATCGAGAGCAGATTGGAAATACATTTTAACACACACACACACATACATATATATATGTACACACATGTATGTTTCATAAAAAAAAAATCGGTAGAGATGCGCTATATTCGTCGAAGACTTTTGTGTAAACACATATAAGATGTATTTGAAATTGATGTGATGTTTGGAATACGTAATGTAATAAACTTAACTTGTACGATTTCGTATAGATGAACTAGTATATACATACTCGTATATGTACATATAAATATATGTATATAGACTAGATGGGTTGACTAATCGAAACGTTGCTTAGATATTTCGAAATTATTGATGTTTCGCAATGTAAGTGTCAATAACAGTTTCGGTTTATTGACCGAATCGTGAGTGGCTTGTGTTGTCACAAGACAGTTACGTTAGGAAAATATACATATTATCAATATATGTAAGTAGATATAGAGCTTTCACTTAAAGCTTTCTATAATTTTCTCTTTAAACAGTTCTGTAGGGTGTGTACGTTTCGTAGATATACAAATTGATCCATTTTTGACGATGAACTTTAGTTCTTAATGTTGTTTGTTCTAAAACATCAATTGGCATGAAAAGTCTAAAATATGTCATTTATCATCATGGAGTTGTTAACAACACAATACATTTTGATTTTCCAAATCTAATTTAAAAATAATCGTTCAACATTTTATAAATTACGTCAATAACTTAAAATTTCGGAAACAATAACTAAACATTTCACAAACAATAACTAAACATTTCACAAACAATAACTAAACATTTCACAAACAATAACTAAACATTTCACGAACGTCGTAAACGCATTCTGAATATTAATCTTCATTTGAATCGATCCAAAATTCAACTTACTCAAAAATTAAGGCCACCAAACCATTTAACTCATCGGTTTTGTTGATTGGGTGCTTGAACGAAATGAAGGTTTTTAATCAAAAATCATTTATAGCGATGAAGCTATCTTAATGGGAAGGTCTTAATGGTGATGTTTGGAATACGTAATGTAATAAACTTAACTTGTACGATTTCGTATAGATGAACGAGTATATACATACTCGTATATGTACATATAAATATATGTTTATAGACTAGATTTGCTTGACTAATCGAAACGTTGCTTAGATATCTAGAAATTATTGATGTTTCGCAATATAAGTGTCAGTTACAGTTTCGGTTTATTGACCGAATCGTGAGTGGCTTGTGTTGTCACAAGCAGTTACGTTAGGAAAGTATACATATTATCTATGTGTAAATAGGTATAGGGCTTTTACTTAAAGCTATTCTATAATTTTCTCTTTAAACAGCTCCTTAGGAAGTGTACGTTTCGTAGATTTACAAGTTGGTTCATTTTTGATTATGAACTTTAGTTCTTAATATTGACTGTTCTAAAACATTGATTGGCCATTTATATAAAATATGAAAGGCCATGTATATAAAATATGTCATTTATAATCATGGAGTCGTTAACAACACAACACATTTTGATCGCCCAAATTTAATTTAAAAATAATCGTTCAACATTTTCTAAATTACGTCAGTAACTAAACATTTCGGAAACAATAACTAAACATTTCACAAACAATAACTAAACATTTCACAAACAATAACTAAACATTTCACAAACAATAACTAAACATTTCACGAACGTCGTAAACGCATTCTGCATATTAAACTTCATTGGAATCGATACAAAATTCAACTAACGCAAAAATTAAGGCCACCAAACCATTTAAAACATCGGTTTTGTTGATTGGGTGCTTGAACGAAATGAAGGTTTTTAATCAAAAATCATTTATAGCGATGAAGCTATCTTAATGGGAAGATAATAAAGCAAATTTGTTGAATTTAGGGAGTCAATAACATTTCAAGAAATTATAAAGTTCCTTGACCACCAAGAAACACGGATATAACACCACTTATTTTTTTTTGTGATATTATTAGAAATGTAAAGTTTGTGCTAATTATTCACAAACTTAGACACTTTGAGTTGAAATTGGGGTTATTGATGCGCGTTTGTTTGAAGAAATTATCATAACTTTGATGTTCGAATGCAAGCCTGTAGACGAAGCCATGGTGGGTATAAAACCTTTCATTATCAATTGAAAATGTTGACTTTTCATCCCAAAATGTTTCATCCCATAATGGTGCAGTTTATGACAGAAGATGAATATTTAAGTAAAAAGCGACTTCAAAAGGAAGTTAGAAATATGAAAGTAATGCCAGAGTTAGTGCCAACCCATTCCATAAATCCTATTGGAATAAGTTTAACATATATAATTGCATCCGTTTCTATTATTGTCGTAGCTATGTTTAATGATATGAAGCATTACGTTCTCAGATGGCTCTTTAAAGTCAATTGCTTCCATAGTTTTGACTTTTCCTCACATAAGCATAATCCCTGATCAATCATCATCGATATTTAAACTATACATTGTAAAATTAGCAACTGCAGATGTGACGCTCACACGAGTGTAACCGATATAATGCGAAAAGCGCTTGTGTCCTCCAAAATTTCGTATGGGTTAAGTGTGTATATTGTGACGAATCAAAGGGTGGATTTCAAAAATTATGTTATTTGTGAACGCATTTGCCAGAGTTGCATTGGGGGAATTAATTCGACCCCAATACATACTCTGTGGGCCTGTGGCCTGAAATGGGTGTCTCACCTTTGAACGTCAAAAGAGAATTAATTACTGGGCGAATGCTTAGAAAAAGTAATTGTCTGATAAATGAAATGATAACAGCATTGCGAGGGAAAACAAATCAACAAAGCACCAACCGGTCAAAAATCATTGGCAAAAATATTGACATATTTTCCAAAATTCGACCCACATAATCATGTGGTGAGCTTGCATTTTGGAGAAACAACAAAAGCGATGATGAATGAGTAATCGGTGGAGATGCTAATGTAAGTCAGGATCGAGTGGGTGTATAAAAATCTACATTCCCTCGTTGGAAAAATAGAAAGTGTTGAGACTAAATGGCAGTATCTATATAATGGTGGCCGACTCGATTGGAATAATTGAAGGAATCAAGTTGGCTATGAATGAAGGGATGATAAAGTAGTATTCTCTGACTCCCTAAGTGGATTAGATTTTATAGAAAAGAGAGTACCTTCAATTTGTATGAGTACCTTCAATTTAGTGGAAAGAAGGTTATTTTACAATTGATACCTTCACAACTACAAATTGAAGGTAATGAAAGAGCTGATATGCTTGAGAAACGGAGTTGTTTGTTTGAAGATTTAATTGACTTATGGATGATTTTATGAATGCAAGAGATGTAATTCGTATGTTTAATGTGAATCTGTGGACAAAATGGCAGAAAGAGTTTAGACAAAAAAGCTAGTTTAAAAAGCAAGAAGAACTTTGAGTGGTTATTGAGCCTTTGATTAAGCCCTCTTTCAGGCAGATCAAAGGCGACACAAAAATGATTCGAACAATGGAGCAGGTGAGATGAAATCATGGCAATTGGAAGGAATGTCTTTATAAACGTCAATTGAGAGATACTAATTTATGTCAAAGTTTTTTGATTGTGGAGGACATTGAAAATATGGTTTGAAACTTTTCTGCATTGTATTAATTTTAGTCAAAAAAGATCAATGTGCGATATCTTCACGAATGAAAGGAATCTGATTGAATTTTAGCGAATGGATAATAATGTCTATAAGGCTATCTATGAGAATAATATTCATCGAATACGGAATAATATTCATCGAATATCTCCAAAAAAGGAACCACCATCAACACCGAATATTACTGTACACTTTTCGATCGATTGATGGCTGAAATCGCAAAGTTTGTAATAGGAAATAGTGTTGTTTCACCAAGACAATACACCGTGTCACAGATCGATCAAAACGATGGCAAAATTGTATGAATGGGCTTCAAATTGCTTACCCACCCACCATATTCTCCATATTTAGCCCCTCAGAAACTTTTTCCTGTTTTCCGATCCCAAGAAAATGCTTGCTGGAAATAAATTTAAGTCCAATGATGAAGTAATCGCTGAAACTGAGGACTATTTTGAAGAGAAATCGGACTATAAAAGTGGTATAGAAAAGTTGCAAAATTGTTATACTTGTTGTATCGCCCTCGAGCCAACTATATTCAATAATAAAATCGAGTTTTTTCAAAATTTTCAGTTCAGGTTAAGCTTTGAGATCTTGGTGTTTTAAATCAACGATTAAAACAACTTAACCATAATAAACTGCTAACCATAATGCGTGGTTAAATATAATGTTAAATAGAATAATTACTACCACGAAGTCCCTCGGTCCTTATACTGCAGTTAAAGCTTTGAACTAAACTTTGTATAAAATTAATTCATTTTAAGCTGTCTATATAAATAGTTAAGCGCAGCATAAATCTATTTATAACAAACATTATCTTAATCATAAATATATACATACAACACACAAAGCTTTTTAACATACTCAACAGCATTTTGTATACAAAACAACGAATCAGTATTTTTATGAATACATCCTTATGTAAACATGGTTGATATTTGTTAATTTAATTAATAATTAAAAAAAAACGAAACACTTTGTGGGATTAGTTTAAAAAAAAACTATTTGCCATGGAGTATCAATAGAATAAGCTTTTTGATGATGCTATATCAAAGCGAGTATTTTTCAATGAATTTGTGCACATTTCCAATCCTTTTCGTCAACATAAAAATAATTAATTAAATGATCGATGATTATTGTGCTACAACTGAAATTTGGTTTTGAAATATAATATTCAGTTGATAATTCATGACATACATATATTCTAATTGACTTTCTCCAAACATTAATCTTAATTAAATATTTTATTATAATTTCATAAAAATGTTAACAATAATTTTCAATTATTGTGTATAGCTTAATGACATAAAAGCTTTTTGGTGTGCGATGTGCCGCGCTTCACTTCGAGGAAACAAAACCAAATTAATTTCATTTTACATTTTTAACTTAAGATTATTAATAATTTGACTCGCGAACCATTTCGTTATACTTTTTATGCCCAACACACAGCACAAGATACAAATCATAATTTTTTTTTCTCGTTTTTTTTGTGTTCGCCTCCGAGGTATATACAGAGTCGTCGGAAATTAAAAATGATGATGAGAAAATAAATTTTCCGTTTTGTGCTTTTTTGTATGTGTCTGTGTGTGTGTGTGTGTGTGTAAAACTTTTGGTTATGTCCCTCGAGAACTATTAAATTGTACAGTCGGTATATAAAGCTGTGTCAACTTATACATGAATATCTGTATACATATTTAAACACTTTTTTTGTATAAACTTCTTAAAGTCTTTGTATATTCAGAGAAAGCTTTCATTTAAAATAAAAATCGAAATTTTAATTTACTTAGCCCAAGCAGAGCGGAAAATTATTGCGTTAACCTTTCGTCGCCATAAAGCATTTGATATTTTTTTTTTGTTTGGATTTGACCTGGAATAACCTATATAGGCAGAGTAAGAACAACTTTTGTGCTTTTCATTTCCGGATTATACGGTCGTGCCACATATAATAGAAATGCCGTGTATCGAACGAACATTTTTCCGCGTTTTTCCATTTTCATTTTCGGGAAAACATTATTTATATTTCATGTCACGTAGAATTCGTTTTTCTTTTAAGACAATAAAAATTGAAAACGACGAGCTGATATATATACATATATATATATATATATATATATATATATATATATATATATATATATATATATATATATATATATATATTTATATATATATATATATATATATATATATATATATATATATATATATATATATATATATATATATATATATATATAAATATATTCTATTTCACGTTGATCAACAATAAATTCTGTTGTTTGTCTATGTTTATTGTTTATTGGGGAAATAATCAAACGACAAGAAAAATTAAGGGTAGTAAGAACCCGGAAAATGTTCCTTTCATTTTAGTGTGCGAAACAAGTATTTCGATTCGGACGAATTTTTTTTAACGGAATGTGCAATTATTATGATGACATTACATTCATGTAGAGTTAGTGCTTTAGGCAGTCAAATACCTTATAGGTATGGTGACCATCACCCAATCAGGTTCCATGAGTCGATCCTTAATATCGTGATTGGAATATTCGCTCTTAACTTTGGGGTTAAATAATATTTATTAAAGAAAACTTGAAACATTATGAATCACTTAAAGTTGAAGAAGCCAAAATGCAAGTAGTGGAAATAACAGTGCAAATAACTAATAATCAGGAGCACAATATAGCATCAATATACTGTCCACTTCGACATAAGCTAGAAAAAGAAGATTACATCTCATTTTTAAAATATTGGGACATCATTGGGGGTTATTTTAACGCTAAAAATACGTACTGGGGGTCAAGAGTATCATCATCCAAAGGAAAATAATTATTTAAGGCTGCAAGAACGTTTAACTGCGAGTTCCATTCTGGTGGTAAACCAACGTACTGGCCCACAAATAATAACAAAATACCGGATCTCATAAATTTTTATGTGACAAAAAGGATATCTAACAATTATATACTCATAGCGCGCGATTAACAAATCATCAAACTAATTGGGACCACTTTAGGGAACTGATTGAAGACAACACAAACCTAGCAGTACCTATAAAAACACCTTAGCATCTGGAGCATGAGCTGGAGCTGCTCATAAACAATATATAACAGGTTGCATGGGAAAGTACACCAACATCTAGAAATGTAATACGCAAAAGTACTATTTATCCTATAGAGATTAGGGAACTAATCAAAAAAAATAGAAAGGCAAGAAAAACCTGGTAAAGTAATCGATCCCTACAAAGTAAAAAATTGCTTAACTATACCTCGGCAATAAACTAAAAAATTCAATTAGAGAAGTTAAAAATGAATCAGTAAACAAATCATTAAAAAGTCTTATTGGACAAAAGGACATTAACTATTCCCTATGGAGAGCAACTAAAACACTTAAGGGACCAAAGGTGCAACTTCCCCCAATCAAATACGATGACGGGTCAAAAGTTCTAAACAAAAAGCAGACTTATTTGCAGAACATCTTGAACGCATATTTCAACCGCTCCCGAGATAAACAGCGGAAGAAAATATAACTACAGCTCCAAAAAGCGATGGGAAATCAATAACAACCTAAGCGCAAAGAAGAGTCCCGGTTATGATCTAATTACGGGGCAGATTGTTAAAAGCTACCCAAAAGGGTTTGTTAAAGCTGCTTCATATTATAAATGATGTACTCAGACCGAAACATGTCCCATCTCAATGAAAGGGGCCGAGGTAATTATGATACTTAGGCCAAACAAGCCACCCAACAATAAAAACTCATATAAACCAATTTCTTTGCTCCCAACAATTTCAAAGCTATTCGAAAAATTATTTCTTAAGAGACTGAAAATAATAATAATAGAAAGAAAGAAATTTAATCCCATCCCACCAATTTGGATTCAGAGAAAACTACTCAACTGTTCAACAGGTGCACATAATTACAAACATAATCGAAGAAGTGCTAGAGCGGAAGCAGGTTTGTTCGACTGATTTCTTGGATGCAGCCCAAGCCTTTCATAAAGTATGGCATCAAGGGTTAGAATATAAATTGAACCGTGATCTTCCCAAACAATTCTATTTGGTATTGAAATCGTATATCGCCGATCGAATCTTTCATATGAACTCTGAAGATGCCGATTCGTATGAACCCTGAAGTTATTCCTAATGCAAACACAGCTAAATATTTTGGTATGACCCTTGATGCTAAGCTTAAATGGAAAGAGAATGTTAAGTCAAAAGTAGCGGAGAGTAAGGGCTCTTAGGGCGGAGATCTGAGCTTACACTGTATAACATACAGCTTTTATACCGGCAAATCCTAAAACCAGTTTGGACTTATGATATCCAGCTATGGCGCTGCACTAAGAAGCCAAATGTAAAAATGATGCAAACATTCCAAAATAAGGTTCTGCGGAACATGGTGAATGCTCCGTGGTACATTAAAAACGCCAACCTTCCGTACTCACAGTTCCTGATACAGGGTGGCGCACGAATCGTGCTACAAAAACAAAACGTAATAACTATTTTTCTGTGTGACTAATCTGTTTTTTATTTTTTTTATTTTGCAGATTATTATTTAAATTTACTAAAATGGATGCTTGGAATACCGAAACGAGGATTTGGATAGTGCAGCGCTACCATGCTTTGCAGTCCATCATTTCCGTCCAGAGGGAATTTAGGCGGGAGTTTGGCGGCACTCCCCCGAGTAGATGGACCATTATGAGGTTGGTACGCATGTTTGCTGAATCTGGAAGCATCGCACGTAGACCGTACAATCGAGATCCCTATGTTCGGGTCGAAGCCACAATCGCAGCTGTAGCATCATCAATTCAGGCAAATCCAAGTGTTTCGACTCGAGAGTTATCGGCGCAAATTGGAGTTAGCAGACGGTCATTACAACGGATAATTCATGATGACTTAAACTTGTTTCCGTACAAAATCCAAATTACAAGCAAATTAAAACCTCTGGATTTGCCTATTCGCCTGGAATTTTGCCGGAAAATTATTGAAATGGCCGAAAAAGACAACAACTTCATAAATTGCTTGTTTATGTCTGATGAGGCCCATTTTGATCTAAACGGCAATGTAAACAAGCAAAATTGCCGTATATGGAGTGAAACTAATCCAGAAATACTCCATGAGACGGAACTGCACCCAGAACGAGTGACAGTGTGGTGCGCAGTTTCATCAAGATGCATTGTCGGGCCATACTTCTTTGAAGTAAACGGTGAAACAGTAACTGTAAATGGGGACCGTTATTTAAACATGTTGAAAGATTTTTTTTACCCAGAACTGCGGCGAAGACGTATCCCTTTTAACAGCATTTGGTTCCAGCAAGATGGAGCAACTGCACATATAGCCAGACCGGTTATGGAGGAGCTCCAACGAAAATTTCCAAATAAATTAATATCCAGAAACTCCACTTTCCGCTGGCCCCCAAGGTCACCTGACCTCACTGCACCAGATTTTTTTTTATGGGGTTATGTCAAACAAGAGGTGTTTAAAACGAAACCAAGGAATTTGACTGAATTGAAGCAGTCCATTACAACAATAATTGAGGCGATCCCGACTTCAACCCTTCAGTGCGCAATGAATAATTTTCTGATCAGGTGTCGCACATGCGTGAATGAGCATGGAGGTCATTTACGGTCTATCATTTTCAAAACTAATTAGTTAAATAAAAATAAAATTGAATTATCTATACAATAAAAAAAAATAAAGCCGATTAGTCACACAGAAAAAAAGTTATTACGTTTTGTTTTTGTAGCACGATTCGTGCGCCACCCTGTATAATGCACGGCAACTCACAATCAACAGAATACATCACAGTAAATAAACATCGAGAACATTTCGCATTCTTGTCAATTCAAGAGGTGAATCATCAGAAATTCCAACCATTTTCATTTTTATGTGACATATCACCTTTTTATAACGCATTGAAAAATATAACTTGATAAGGTATTCACCAGTAGAAGAGTCAATTAAAAATAATCAATAGATCAACGCTCCTAACCAATGGATATTCGTGGTTCCAAATGAAATGACGGTTGATATACTTTGTGGTTCCGTGAAATACATGGTATATGTTGTCACATTAAGCGTAGTTTGCATCTAAAATCAGGAACGCTAGATACGACCGGATTAGAAGGAGAAATAACAACTAATATGAGGGAAAGAGAATATATCTGTCTAATGAGGGACTATATTACCATACACCTCATCTTATGGAGTTTTATATTCTTGGGAATAATCCGGATCGCTGACTTATTCTACTGCAACCACCAGATCAAGCCTGAACAAACACCCACCTATTACCAACACAATTATAGAAGTGGCAACACAATTAGCCAGTTTAAATTAAACACTACAACACTTGGAAAGTGAGATTTTTTTTGGGAAACTATCTAGTTTAGTCCGCAGCGTTGCTGCTCTGCTTTAAAGAAAACGAACCTAAAATTTACTTTTAGACGTGTCGTTCTCAAAATATTGTATCACTTCTGCGCCATTAGCGATTTCTCAATATTATAAATTATTAACAATATCTATGTGGGATAAGATATTGTTTGCTATAACCGAAGATTTTAAAAACATAAATTCACAAAATTTAACTCGTTACCCACTTGGCCAATAAAATGTTGTCATAACTAACTAACAATGACCATGCATAAAAAAATGATGACGTTTTCAAATTGAAAAAAAATTTCATTCAACAACAATAAAGCTGTGAGTGGAGAATTGTTACTGACTAAAAATAAAGAAGTAGTAGTGGAAGTCAACATTTAGGGGTTTAGAAATAATTATGATATGCTATTAATAGACAATCAGCATAAAAATGTGAAAGTCAACAATCTCTTAGAAAGTTTTCACTCTTTTTTGATAACATTGAGTATAACAATTCTTACAAGTACAATATTTTATATGTGGCATGTATAGCATCGGTGGTTCAGTGGTAGAATGCTCGCCTGCCACGCGGGCGGCCCGGGTTCGATTCCCGGCCGATGCAACAGCTTTTTTGAATAAATAATTGTCAATTTTTAAAATATAAAAGAATGCAGAAGCAGGTTATGGTGTGGTATAGGGGTTTTATGACAGAATACGTATGGATCATGTCAAATAGTTATGATATTTTTGTTCTGTATTATTGGACATTTCATCATGAAAAAACTTAGTTCGACACAGCGTCTTCAAATTATTGATTGAAGCTTGTATATGATCCACTGTATTCGACGAAAATTTAGTTCAGCTATGAGGCCCATTTCTGGCTTAATGGCTATAGCCATACATTAATAAGCAAAATTGGTGTATTTGGGCCCGGGAGAGGTTTAAGTGGTACTATTACATACATAAAAAATAATGGTTTGGTGAGGTCTGTGTAATATGATGGAATTATCGGTTCATATTTCTTCAAACATGAGGCCGACCGAAACGTAATTGTGAATTGCGCCATGATAATGGACTATTTGCTGCCTGAAATTAAATTTCGTGGTCTCAACTGCTACTTGCCACACAACCCGTGAAACATGGCTATACCATTGCAGTAGGAATTTGGCCAACAGTTAATTTCACGCTTCGGGCTAGTGAATTGGTCACCCACAACTACATTACGTGTAGACTTTTTCATTTTGAGGCTTGATGTTGGCTTCTAATTATTTGGTATTAGAAGCCAACATTACTTGCGTCATTGGCCAAATATCACTCGAAATGATCAAACGCGTCATTGAAAATTAGAACGTTAGAATGGATCATGTTAACCGCAGTTAAGTCCAACATTGGAAAGAAATAATCTTTAGAACACAAATGTAAGGACATGTTCTTTTTTATGAAAGTAAAGATTACTCGATGAAATTACTGTTCGTAGTTAAGATTACGTAAGAAGATCTAGCCTTTAAAATAATGTAGCGGTTACAGAAATAGTGGATTTTTCGATTGTTGGTAAAGGTTCGATACAACCATGGGCCGTCCCATCTTCCATGTCAGTAACTCAGTACTATATGCTGGCATTGGACCTATAGCCGCCTCGATTTGGCTGCAAAGCGTAAGATAAGGACGTAAATAAGCGAACCGCGAAAGAGTTGGGAGTGCCTTGAGCCCCAAAACAGATGGCATAGGTTCGATACTAATGAAAACTTATAATCTCGAGCCGAGCTGTCAATAAGTTGATAGTTCACCCGGTGACTAATTTTTCAGAAGTACGAGAGTTTACCACACACCTACTTCGATATCGCTTTAATTTTAAGCGTGTTTCACTTGCAATTGAATTGTAAAGAAGTGTCAGCTTTTGGGCCGGTAAGGGTCAACCAAAAGAATTTAGTAATAATTTGCAGATTGAGGATCACCTTAATTATAAACCGGACAATTTTTTGACACCAAAAGAAATTCTGGATTTTCTTCGTTCATGTCTTAGCTGAATAGTTTTTTGAATCGGCCATCTATTATTTGGAATTATTTTGCTCACTGTTTTTTTTGGTTTAGCCAAACTTGATGACACTCACGACAGTCGTATGAACCAATGAGCATTGATGTGTGAATGCGAGTTCAGGACATAAAATTGATAAAAATGTTTACTTGATCTGAAGATTTATAAGCTCGAGAAATTGTGAGTCCATCCATTTTATTAATTATTTTGAGTTACCTTTCACAGGAGTCAATATTTATCAATAAATCGATAAATCATTATTTATCGATGGAAGTATAGTTCAATGCATATACAGATATTTCTTGCTTCCTGTCGTAGACTATAACATAAACATTCCAAAGTTGGTCAACTACGAATCTAAGGACCTAAGAACCTTTTCGAGTCATTAAGCATCTAAATCGTTATATAGATCAACACGTACATTCAATTCTTTAAAACTCATTCAACTGATCATTGCAGGTGTTTCAGCTTACCCTCCTCTAATATTCCGATTTGGAAAGCGCACCGCAATATTTAGAAACAGGAACGATATCATAAAACGTAATCAAATAAAAATACATTAGAAGTTAAATTAAGCTATAAATCAAAATATATCCTCAACGTTAATAAATTCAAGTGTCGCATAACCAAAACACTGTATAAATAGTAAATTCATAAGCTAACCTTGGATAAAAATGTAAAATTTATCACATTATAATCCTATCATGTACTTTAATCAGTATTAACTATATACGCGTAGTATATATCATGTTATCCGAACATTTATTCCGTGTACACCACAACTCGATAGTTTTATAACGCTCGAAAAACCAATGAATTGACAACGACATACAGGATCCGTTTACATAGTAATCGATATATAAAGTAGTACACGCGATTTACTAATAAAAAAATATTGCGATAATCCTATTTAATTAGTGTCGTTCGTAATGTTCTGCTAACTGTGTATGGTATATATAGAAATATTTATATCGTCTCAAGAGGATATGAATCTTATTTGTTCAGTATCCATGCTACAATGTATATATATGCATATATGTATTTATGTATAAGAAGAATGAATTATGGGATGTTTAACTTAACCGAATACAATGGCAAAAACAACAAAAAAAAACAATAATAATAATAAAATCTGACTGTTCTAAGTAGATAAAACCGTAACACATAAAAAATATTAGAAAAAAAAAAAAAATTTGGAATCACAAAAAGTCGATAAATAAATTTTCTTCTTTTCTTCGGTCATTTTTAATGACACAAGAGCATGTAACCACTGGACGTCAAAATGAATATAAATCAAATAAAATTTAATGATGAGCCAATAAAACTTTTCATTAAACGATGTTATAATATGTTTTATATATATATATATATATATATATATATATATATATATATATATATATATATATATATATATATATATATATATATATATATATATATATATATATATATATATATATATATATACCATAGCTGAATAAACTGTCACCACCTCTTAGTTAAAGAGCTTTTCCCGCTTCATGAGCGAACGAACAATAAGTTCACAAGAATTTTTACCATTCACTAGGGGAGAACTAGAGACTACATGGAGAGAGCTAAAGATGAAGAAAAGGTGAAGATGAAGTGTAGGAACGGCTGAGATCCCGGCTGAGAATTGCATCTGTCGTCCACCCAAAAAACAATCTTGGATGTTATAAATCAAGCTTTTAAAGATGGAGAATTTTTACGAATCTGGAAGATAGCTAGAATTGTTTTACTTAAAAACGAGGAAAAACCGGATTGGGTGCCTGCGTCTAATAAACCACTCTGCCTGTTGGACACCTTCGGGAAACTATATGAGCACCTACTGCGTCACAGATTAATAGACGAAGTCAACAGAGCTGGTGAACTTGTATAGAATTAGTTCGTTTTTTGAGCAGGATGTTCTACAGTAGATGCGATATTGGAAGTCATGAGGTTTGTCGATAAAGCACGTCACAGATTGAAACACACACGGCGTATTCTAGTAGTTATTACCCTAAACGTTACGGAATGCATTTAATAGTGCAGTTTGGGAGTTAATCCAGTTAAGGCTTGAGGAATGTCAAGTGAGCCTGAGTTTTAGAAAGGTTCTTCATAGCTATCTGAAAAAAGCGAGGATTCAATGTAGAATCAGCGGGCATAGCTACTCGGATGGAGGTTATGAGTGGTGTACTACAAGGTTCAATTTAAGGATCACTGCTATGGAATATTCTTTATAACGGTGTTCTCAGAATTCGCTTGTCCGATGAATCCAAGCTTGTGGGATATGCCGATGAATTGGCACTTATTGTATCGGCGAGATATGAACAACAACACGCCCATGGAATTCAACATAGGAGACATAAGAATAGTACCAAAAGCAAAACTTAAGTACTTGGGGGGTGTGGTTAGACAATCAACGAAGCTTTTAAGAGCACATTAGACAAACGGTGGTAAAGGCGAATAGAACAATAACTGGCCTTATTCGATAAATGGCCAGCACTGGCTGACCGAGCGCAAGCAATAGGAATTTGCTCTCATCATATTGTATGGGGTACCCGTATGGATTCAAGCGTTGGGCACTGCAATGGCCCGTGATCAACTTGGGTACGTACAACGAACAATTGCACTCCGGGTATGTAGTGCTTTAAGGACAATCTTGAAAGTGGCAGCTTTCATAATATCTAGTATGCCACATATTGGGTTAATGGCTTAACATAGAACCACAGTACTCAGCGGGACTCGGAAGAAACGGGCCATACAAGAAATGGTGGAACAACGGCAGAAACGATGGGAAAACGCAGACACTGCGTCCTGAACTAGACAGCTGATTCCTAGAGTTAAAGAGTGGATAGAGCATAAGCATGGTGGAATCAACTTCCACTTAACGCCATTCCTATCCAGTCAAGGCTGTTTTAACAGCTTTTTCTTTAAAATGCACATTAAAGAGGGGCCTTGTGGTTTCAACTGTGATGAACAAGATACACCAGAACATAATTTTTTTCACTGTAAATTGTGGAAGCGGGAGCGTCTTCAGTGTACTGATGAAGCAGCGCAGCTGACATCGGTACATATTATCCTTAAGATGCTGTCGGAACGTCAAAAAATGAAAAAAACAGCATCAAGCTAACAACATAAACTGATAAGAACATGGACATCTAACGCCTAAAGTCATGGAAATTTTGCGATCTTGTTGAGGAGCGGAGGGTGGGATTTTAATTTAACAAGGCATGTACTTTGAATGTAGTTTATCATTCATAGTGACAATCCATTTTAAGGTTATATTTCAAGAGAATTTTAAAAATGTTGACAACTTCTTTTAGTTTATATATTTTTTGGTACATTCCAAATCAAGCGACCAGGGACAGTTGTTTTGGATTTCATGATTGTCAGCTTTAATATCGGCCTCCAGCCGGTTCTCATGAACTGATATAAGTTTATCAGTGAGCGGTGCACCTTGAATCAATACATTTACGGAACGTCATTATAGAAACTAATTCAGGTAATCCTACAGTAACAAGGGTAGCTATTGTAATGTTTTAGATCATTATATTGCTAGAAGATAATCGTTGACTATGTATTGTAGCACGGAGTAACCTAAATAATGAATTGTCATATGATCAGTGAAAAATAACGGCTTCTTGGATAGTAGATGACTTTATTTAAATGGTGCAGCAGATTTAGAATGGTTCACTGAACCAGGAATGACAATATATTTTTAAAATTTATGTCTCATTCAAATTTGCAGGTTAAAGGTTACCAAATTTGTTTTTAGAACAATAAAAAAAATTTCCACCTAATTCTGCAAAGTATTTTCGATGTAATATTTTCTAAGTATTTTTCTAATATTTTCTAATAATTTCTAAGTATCTCCACAATTCACTGAAATAGAAGGTAGTTGTCGAAAAAAAATGTTATAACGGAATTGTTCTTCGAACCGTAACCCATCATTAAAATAGGAAATGGAACCTGAAGTGTTCGCAGAAAAATATTAACATGGTTTGGTTGTACATGTAATATCTTGTACCTGGATTTTCAGGAATTTGTATAAGGAAGCGTGTATGCGATCAAAGATTAAACCAAATATTCCGCCCAGGTGGCTCAATGGTTAAAGCTGTGGCAGTTGGAGCGGGAGGTACCGGGTTCAAATCCCGATAGGGGCAGGATGTAAAAGAGATTTTTCACCATATTGGAGTGCAGTTCTCATGGGCGGACCCATCTTCCATGTCAGTTCTGGCTAGCATAGAGCGATGCAATGCGTAGATGGTTCTACGTAAATCGGACCTATGCCGTACGTCCTCGATTTGGCTATTAAGGCGTAAAGAAGGACGTAAATAACCGAACCGCGGAAGAGCTGGGAGAGACAAGTATAAAACATAAAAAAAAAACAAACTAATGCATTGTTTTAACTATGACTACCTATGGTTTAGCTGCCTCAAGTTCACCGCAAGAGAAAAGAGAATTGTAAAACTGATTTTGTGCTCCAAATGTGAACGTTTGATTTCTCTGGTGAAAAAAAATTAAAATAAAAAAGCAATGGCTGAAGACATCTTGTTTTTCCACAACTGTCGGAGCAGTCCGCAACCGCTATCGTTCTCCTGTCTACGAAAATAAATAATCAAATTGCGTATTCTCGTATGAAAACTAGTCAGTATTGACTTAGTGGTGACATATAAATATTGCTCGAACTGGATCGACGATGCCTCACAAACACATGCAATGTTTTATGGACTAGGATGAGTCTCTCTTGACATCGATATTCGTATGAAATGAGTAAACCAAAAAACCTATATTTTTATATAATATTTTCAAAAGCTCTGTAATATAAATCTGTTTTAACTTTCATGTAAAGTGTAAATAAAAGAAAATTTCAATTAAATTTTTCCATTAAATTCATCACAGATAGATTGAAAGAAATATCTAGTTATTGTGTTGTTGGTATATAAGAATGGCTATATTCACACTTTGAAATTGTAACACAAAAAGCTTTTCCTTCTAAATCCATCCTCTATATAGATGGATATATATTAGCTTTTTATTGTGTATCGGTACTTGAAAGTTTTTCTTTTTAGAACGAAGTATTATTTATAGTTTTCTTTTTTTATTACGCTACAGTAAATTTTCAATTTCCTATATATTTTACGAACCGATATAACCTGATAAAGGACGATAAAAAAATATAATAGAGCAGCATAGATAAAGTATTGTATTAGAAGCTTATTCTAGAAAAAGCTTTTCATTTTTAATTAAACAAAATAAATAGATGATGTTCAATTCATAAGTCAATATATGTGTTCAGCACAAGGCATTTTACCAATATAAAGAGGAAGTACTCTAAGCTCAAATTAATTTTATAGTTGAGAGATAAGTTTAATTTAAGTTTACGAATTCATCAAAAAAGCTTTTCAGTCACCAAATGTATATACGTATAAATTTAATTTACTTGCCTTCAAGTAAATATAATGTACTTAAGCCGAAGGCTTAAGTATTGCCGGGTACATCGATTTAGCTGGTTACACCGATGCATACATAGGATATTAGTGTAGCATTGCATTGTCCTCCAAAGCGCACAATTGAGTTAAGATCATGGTACTTGCCTGAATTAGATTAAGTGACGTTTCGGCCATTTGTAATATGTTTCATTTTTTTTCATTGTATTCAGTAATGTTTACAATTTCATCATGGTGAGAAATACGCAAGAACAACATTTACAAATTATTCAGTTTTATTATCAAAAGAAATCGTCCTCCAATTGCAACTTTTCGTGAGTTTTTCCATCTGAGTGGTGCGGTAAATAAACAAAACTGTCGATTCTGGGGCGATTATTCATGAAAAACCATTACATTCACCTAAATTGACAGTTAGGGGTGGTTTTTGGTCTGGTCGAATCATCGGTCCGTATTTTTTTACGAAATGAAGCTGATAACCAACTTTTTATGGCCGAAATTGGTAGAAGTTGATCTTGATAGCATTTGGTTCCAATAAATCGGAGCTACGAGCCATACAGCAAGCGCAACAATTAAACTATTGCGAGAAAAATTTTGAGATTTGATTATTTCAAGAAATTGTGATATTGAATGGCCTCCAAGAAGTTGTGATTTATCACCATTAGACTATTTCTTGTGAGGTTATTTGAAGTCATTGGCCTTTAGCAATAAACCAAACTCTCTTCAAGCTTTACAAGTCAATATTGAACGTGTTATTCATGACATATGACTTGATGTAGTGGAAACAGTGCTCAAAAATGGGGTTCATCGAACCATATATATCTCTGTCTAACACTACTCACAAAACAGTTAAAACCACAACTTTTACTTGATTTCAAGTTTGCTTCATAAAACGAAATAATGGCCCAGTCATATTATTTTGGATCTCGTGGAAAAGATTCAGAATGAGAGGAAAATATTTATAGGTCCAAATTGGATGCTTCCTAGTATTACATCTCCTGAGAATGAATGATCTGAACAACAGTATAATGGAAGTTCTAAAGTTCTATCATAAATGTAATAGGCGTAACAAAATACAAGAATCGATTTTTTGTTTAATATTTAAGATAGACCACCAACTGTCAAAGTTGCATAACTCCCTCATGTGAGTCATAAATTCAGTAACAATTACAGCATTAATTACACGATGTCGACTGTAGGGGTCTGCAACAAGTTTGTCAACCATGAATTTAGACTGTCAATTTCATTCCACTTCTTGCGTTAACTTTGTTATACGAACAGTTACAAGCTGTGAACGAAAGATACTGGTTTTCTGTATTCTGAATTACAATGGATGTGTTGGGCAGGCGCTTTTTGGGTTCCAAAAGCTTAATGGTAGACGAAGAGATTCAAACCAAAAATGATCTACTGGTCATGATTAACCATTATCACCGTAATGGTCACCTAAGCAAGTTTTAAATGTACAAACTTATGCATCAAAGCATTCGCCTCCAACATTATTCCAATCAAAATAGTGTTTTATGAATTTTTAAATATTATATGGGGATGAGGGGGCTTTAGCAGAACTGTAGTTCTATATCTGACCTTTTACAATAGAAATGTTTGTGGCTCAATTTTTACATTGCCGACTCACGATCGAAATTTATGGATCCAATGGCTGTTTATGATATGATGCAACAATGGTCTGTTAAAACCGTTTCAAAGAGCGTTAACCGTATTATTATATATTGGGCTCAGCTCATCGTGCTTCCTCATTTTAGGGTTCGGAAACGATATAGCTTACCAAATTCAGAGCAAATGTAGCTTAGATTGTGTTAACTGTTAAAAGGGAGAGAGACGTTTCGAGAACGATATAATGCTTTCTGCCATTTTTAAAATTTTATTTAAATGAACACAACTGTTTTCAGTTGAAGTACCGAATAATTTGTTCAACCCACCTTTCATGTCTGAAGGGAGGCGTTTGTAAGATAGACTCATATCACATGATGTTGGCACCGGGTTTATTTTCGAAGTCTATAAATGTATACTCCTTGGAAAGACTTGATGTATCGATGCTTGTGACAAACTCAATATTGGTTGTATACCAGTTGAGAGGTTGTATACCAAGGCGATATACTTTTACAACCATCCCGAATCGGTGGTACGGGCTGCCTTCAAATATTATAATTCAATGTGTATATATAGAGTTCGAAATACCACAATATGTTGCATTTTATACGAGAATTACTCTTTGATCAGGTTAAAATAAAGAATTGCCTTATCTCCTTGTCGATAAAAGCAATGAGTTTCAAATAATCAGTAAACCACAGTTATGGTTCATCTCTGATTTCCCAACGGATCATATTCCTTAAGATCCACCCTAGATTTTAGGATATAGATTGTGTTTTGTCATAATATTAAAGCTTTCTTTAATTACAATTCTCAAATATGGTTTGAAATATGTTTTATATGCGACACTGTCACGGAACTATCAAATTTGGACTTTCGTAAACAAGCATCAATATATAAAGTCATTTTTGGCTCCCCATTCAATTATTGTACTCAAATCGGGATTAAACGCGAAGTGGTAACTCCCAGCCATTTACCGTTTAACTCTAAAGGACCTCGACCTCGAATGAAATAGAAGAGTGCAATGTTGCATCATCAAAATGAGTGGGTCTCAGATCAAAACCATTCTTCAATTAACAGTTCTGTCATTAAAGTAATAGTGGTCCTTTAGTATCGTTTAGTTTTATATAAATAATATTTTTGCCTACAAACCATAATTGTCACATAGGTTATTATGTGACAATTATGGTTGTTTAGGCTTGCTTAGACAAATATAGAAAAATGACATTTATGGTGGTATTTTAGACAGACGTACACTCAATTTCTCCCATTCTTAAAGTAGACCAGCAATTTTCAAAAGTTGCAAGCTCCTCCTCATGTTAAGCTTTTATAATTTCAGCCACAATCACACCGTACAGTATCAAATCACACGCTATGGGCTGGGGAGTCTGTGGTGGTATGAATTGTGGACTGCTCAATTCTTGACACTTCCTATACATTAACTTTGTAATAAGGGTTTGGAATACATACGCACAAAGAGGTAACAGGCACTTAAGGCGCAAACCTAATGTTAAATGTATATAAGTTCAAACAGAATTCTACATTTGAAAAGAGTGTTCATTTAAGATACTGCCAAAAGCTTAAGTGTAGTACTACTGATTGAGCCCAAAAGTAATCTACTATGGTCATAATTAACCATTATCAGTCCAATGGTTACGCGATTGCAATTGTAGAGGCACTGCTAGAACACTGTCTTGACTGCATTGCTGTAATCAGAGGCCTTTTAATATGGTAGACCTTAGACCTTTTAATATGGTATTCGTTGATCGAGATGAATGGGCTTTAGAAGAAATGTCACTCAAACAGATCAACTGAACTGTGAGAAAGCAAAAATGCCAACGATAGAGTTAGTATAAAGGTTGGTTTAATCGAAGGACTAAATAGGCAAGCATTTCTATTCTATCAGACAGTCACGCGTCTTTTAATGCACTCAGATCAAACATATGCTGGTCAAAACTAGTTTGGGACTGTTATAACTTCATAAAGCAACTTGCAAATAAGAACAACTAAACTATTATTTTGTGCTTATTCACGTACCGGGTTAACATAATGTCGAAGAACTGTATATCACTTGGTCGATAAAAGCAAGAAGCTGTAAGAACTCAGTATACTTATCACTCGTTTCTCCACGGCTCATCTCCTCTTGGACCCACTTTTGATCTTAGAACATAGATTTGTTAGATAGCGGTGCTTTGCTTCACGACGCCCATTTGTCCACGCCTATATAATAGTAAAACAGCTTCCTGTAATTACAATTCCGATGCTTTCTGAAACACGTTTGTAGCTTTTTGAACTATTCAATTTAAAAACTTGTTTTATGCGACACTACCCCGAACTATCAAAATTGGACTTACGTTACAGATTGAAAACACCCAATCCTGATTTATATTTGGTCACCACCCCGGGAATCAAACCAGAGATCTCCGAATGAAAGTGCAAGCACGCTACTTTCGCTGCCATAGAGTGGTATAGAGACTTTAAGATTATTGAAGCTTCCATCAGTGCGATGCAAATTAGTGGTGTCAAGTTTTGACTTAATCAATTTGCCTCGAATTATATATTTTTTAATGAATTTTTGAAAATAACTCAAAATTCTTTTCAATCATCATAAATTTCAAATCAATTATCCATTTTGACACATTCCGCATAACATTTTTAATTACAAAAATAATTTTTCCTTTGTTTTGTTTCAAAATAAATTTCGATTTTAATTTAAAATTAATATTTTTCGTTAGAAAATCATGTCACTGCCAAAAAATTGTTATTTTTAGCAAATTTTCAATTTCAAAATTGAAATCCAAAAATTATGATTTATAACATAATTAGACGGTATTGATTGTTTGTTTACTTGTAAATAATTTTTAGTTCGAACCATACGAGTACAATCGAGAGTCGGAGTGATTAGAACAAAACGTGACTATCCCATTACGTAAAATACCAACAACAAGCAATTTTCATGCAAAGTTAAAAATAATCTTGGTGACTCAAACTCGCTCGTTCTACATGAATAGGTGGTTTAGATAGCTAAAAATAGATTTTGGTCTATGCGGTGGTTTGCCGCCATTTATTATGTAAACTATAACAATCTAAATCGTAAGCAAAAAACTTTTTATTAATTAATTTTTGTGTGAGTTTCGAATTTTTTTGGTTTGGTTTGAAAATTACGTAAAAAGCAAAAATTTCCTTTTTGAAAAGGATTTTTTCGTGTATGTACAGCAAGAGAAATGCTAAAGTCACACGCAATTTTTGGGTACGGCACAGTTATGAATAAAATATGGTAAATTTTTTTATTAGCCCTATATACACCACGCGACACGAGTGTAAAACCAAATATTAGAAAGTTTTATAATTAGACCTAGTATATAAAGGGTTAATATAAAACTCATGGTGAGCATATGTATGAGTAAAACAAACCATCTCATCAGTCTCAGGGATAACCATTCACACGAATTAAATAAGGGTTGAGTTTTAGCTTCCTTCGTGCTTGTGGCGAAAAATTATATATATAAGACATCGGAATTGTTTTCAACGAAAATCCAATCAATACACACACGCACTAATCTAAAAATAATCTTAAATCTAAATTATAATAATAATAAAAAAAGTAATTGATCTAAATGCGTATCTATAAAGATTTTAATCTAACCGTCGAACACAAACAAATTTGCATATATTTTAGCTCGTATATGAGTGCGTGTAAGGAAAATTGTCATGCATGACTTATTTTATTAAACCGAGGTGACAGCCGTCATATTTAAATCTTATACATTTCTTCGTCTATGTTGGGTAATAACATAAATCCAAAATTATTAAGAAGTAAATGTGGAAATGCAAGGTACAATATGAAATAATTCTAGGCCTAATACGAAACAAGTTAGAGTCTAGGCTATTTGAAACAAGTTTTTGCCCTGTGGGTGGGGGCATCCATGTTTCGTAAATATTTCGAACGAAACATGAGACCCATGGAATACCACCACAGTATCCAGAGCTTGTCGTAGGAGGTAACTAAATCTGGTTCTGACTAAAAATGGGCTGGTTAAAACTGTCAACAAACTAAAAAAAAACCGGATACCACCAAAACGTAAAATATCCCGAAGCGAAATTGACCATGTGTTGATTTCTAAAGTGTGGGCTCGGGCAGTCCGAGACGTGAGATATTATCGGACGTCAACAAAATTCTTAAGCAGTGACCATTATCGGGTCAAAATCAACGAGTCCAAAACCAAATATCTGATCTCTGGTTTTCGAGACCAAGACGTAAATGATTTCAGTAGTGGAGCTACACGTTTGATCGAGTAATGAGATTCAGGTATCTCAGATCTCTCATTATACTCACGATAATAGTGTGTGAGAGGATATCAAGGTTCGTCTTGTCGCTGGCAATCGGGCTTCATATCCTCTACGTCCACTGCTGAAATCAAAATATCTTGCAAATACGGATAAGCTGCTGAAACTGTACAAAGTGTTGATCAGTCTCGTTGTCTTGTATTGACGTGAGAGTTGGACCTTGACGGATGAGTACGAAAGATGGCTTCAAACATGGTTTCTTTCGATAGAAGAATCATGCGTGTGATGTATGGTCCAAAACGTGACGTTCATGACTCATGAGGCTACGTCGATCGTTTCAGCCACGAGATGAGGAATTGATGTAAGACGCTGGCTCAGTCACATTCTGCATGCTGTTCCGAATGATATAGTGATCTTTGAAGGGAGAGCCGCCTTTCGGTATATGCGAAGAGGTCGCTGTCTGCGACGATGTATCCAGGACGACGAGAGCTATCTGTCTTCTTCTGTATATACTTTATCGCTCGGGCAACTTATAAAGGGAACTTGTTAACAAACCATCAAACAAAACTGTTTGGACAAAAGTGCCGGGGTTAACAGTACAAAGTCGAAACATATAACAAAGATGATTACAAAGAATATACCGTAAAAGCTTTGAATAAAAATTATTGGAGGAGTTATGGAGTACATATTAGAGATTTCATATTGAATAGGCTGCTATTTGGGCAGCTGTCAATTTTGATGATGTCATATTTTGACATTTGACAAGTAAAAATTACGCCATTACTAAAAATGGTACGATACACGATTCAACAAAGCATTGAAATTGTTAAAACTCTCTGCCAAAATGGTGAACATTTTGCTCAGTTCTCGGCCGGCAATAGTAAAACTGATGGAAAACTTGAGTTGTTTCGATAAGATAGTCATGTGAAGAATCGAAACCATGTGCGTCACTCAAAAGCAACTGAGAATATTGCTGGTGTACCCCGTAGTGTTGAAGAAAACTCAGATTTGCGATTTCTCGTTGTTCTTTGGATCTAGACATTCCACAAACGACATTACACCGTGTTTTGCATAAAGAATTAGGCCTTAAGGCTTTTACAGTTCAGAGGTCAAGTCGGTTGAATATAAATGTAGTACCTCCGCTGATTGGGTCCTTCAAATGCATCTACAAACTGATCCGAATTTTCATTGAATAATCATTTTCATTGACGAGGCGCATTGAGACCTCAGAGGCTACGTCGATAGCAGAGTCGCATTTGGGGCTCTGAAAATCCTACAACTATTGTTGAAAAGTCTCTCCATCACTGATTGGACCTGATTTTGCGGTTATCGATCTGTGTATTTTTATGACCGAAATTGAAAGATATTGATGTAGACGACCTTTATTTTCAGCAAGACGTGCCACATAAAACAACCGCAATTTTGCAAGAAAAGTTTCCTGACTTGCTATTTCTCGAAGATGTGTTCACAATTGGCCAACGAGATCTGATTTAAAAATTTAGAATTTTTCCTTGGAAGCCTTTTCCTGAAGCTGGACAACAGCCGCCAATGAAACCTATTATGAAACGGATATGGTGTATAAGGAGGCCATCTGGATGATATCGTGTTCAAATGTTAATGGCATCCCTTTCTCTTTCTAATGAAATAAACATTCATTGATTTTTCTTAGAAAATTCTCGTTTGTTTAAATATCATAATGAAACCTGTTATTGGGAAACCCTTTTCTACAAACACAACGCAATAAATATAAAGTCCAGTCGCAATGCAAGAAATATTAAGCCTCCGTTGGTTCAGTGACCTATGGCTATCAATCAATAAAACCCTTTATGGTTCCCACCACTGTCACGTACAGCGTAGCATCAGTTATCATATCCTATGTAAAGCTTTATGTAATTGAATAATATTTTAGTGAGTTGTAAATCGAGTTATTGCTTGTATGTTGTAATTCGCGGTTTCGATCTGATGATGACGTCATGCTATGACTGTGTGATCGAAAAGTTGAAACCCACCTCATCGGACATAAGCTATCAGACTGATGTTCGTACTATGCGATTTCAAGGCTCAGATTTTTCCAGGAAGTTCATTTCATACTGCAAAAAAACCAAATCACAAAAGACTACGGTGGGTGAAAGCGGGTACTCACAAACCCAGCATGTAGTCAGGTGCGTTTCATGTCGCAGTAAGCCTAATCACTAAGCGTGTGAAATCCGTCATCCCAACGCGTTACACTATAGATACTCATAATTAAAAAACGGAGGGAGAAATTCACTTGCGGTGGAGTAAAGTGGTATTCAGAATAACTAAAATAATTCGCAAGTACAATTATCAGAACGCCACAATCAATCTATTAATAAAATCGATATTTCGATTAAGGTTCTTTGTAATTCGCTAGCACTGTCGCACCACAACTATACGAATCTCACAATACGAACGTCAAGTCCGGTAGCATATGTCTGATATGGATTTGATCTTTTCGAGCACAGAGTCATTCAATGACGTCATCTAAACCAGCCTAGCGAATTACAACGTTTTTTTGGTGGCGGCTACCGCACACTTAGACAATCGATGGGCCGTTGTGATTCCATTAGAACCATCTGCGCATTGCATAGCTCCATGTCAGCCTATAGTACTGACATGAACGATGGGACGACCTATGCGGATTCTTAACTTGATCCAGTTGTGTTCATTTACACCACCGATCGTATCGCCGAAACGATCGATGGTGAAAAATCCCTTTTTGCATCTTGCCTCGGATCGGGATTCGAAACCGGTACCTCCTGCAGTTTTAACCACTGCGCCATCTGGGCAGTAAGTGCATTGTTAACTGGCAGTAATTTTCCACTGGTCTCAATTCGAATGACGTATGCAATAAAATTGAAAAAAATCATAAAATTTTAATTGGACATCATCACATACCGATTTGATCACCAATATTTTATAAACACCACAGTACAAAAAACGAAAAGTACCTACGCGCTTCGATATAGATCATAAAACACGCGACCGTTAATAGATTTTCCAATATAATTCCTCGCAATCAGTAATTTATTATTTATGACGTTGATTCGAAAATGAAAACAAAAAAATGCCCAAAATATTATTTATAAATTGTCAAAACATAGTGATAAACTCATTGAAAATAGCCTTTTTCGATCTATTCAACAATTTTGCCCACCCTAACCACCCCATATACGCATATAAGGACATACATATACCAAATTTTCACTAAACAACAACAATAACGGTAAATAAATAATAATTGATGAAATATTTTCTTTGTGTTATTGAATTTTTGTACGAAAGGACAATGATTGATTGAAGGATATAACGCAACCCCCCAATAGCAGCAACAACAGTACGACGATAACCAAAACAAATTTTTCTATATAGAGGGATCGTTGTTGTTGGTGAGTGATTATATATCAATTTTTTATATCCATGACTCGTGCTTTTTATGTGCTTTTGGGTATCGAACATACATACGTCAATATATATATACGAGTATATAGTATATATACGTCGGGTTTATATAAGGTTTCTTCAAAATGCAAATGACATTTTAATGAAGAAGTTTAATTGCATTGATTTTTCAATCAATCTTTCGAAAAATCTGTATATAATAAATGATGTAAGTGGATGATAAGTACATAACGATTATATATATGTATTAAAGGGTGATTTAGCTTCACAATGTCGTCGCCTCCAGGTCCTTGTTCGTTAGGATGGGTGCGGGCAAAGTGACCTAGGTGTGGGGCGAGTTACAATAAAAGACGGCAGATAGGGTGGTTTAAGATGTTACGCGACCCACGCCAACAAACTACCAGGCTGAGGGCCCATTTAACAAAGCCCTACCTGCGTTTACGGATCTCTGCACAGGTAGACCAAATTTTTCTCCGATATTTGTGTGACCGTAATGTCTGCTATAAATAAAAAGAACAAACCCGAGACCGGCACTCTCCAAAGGCTGGAAACAACAAGAGAGAGATAGCTAAAACCGTAAAGGTGAGGTCTTTCTCCAAAAAATCAGAGGGAAACGACTTCAGTTCACCAAATCCAGAAACTAGCGGAATTCAGGGTAAATTTAGCGCAATACTATGTAGGAGAATCGACTAACACCCTTATTTCAAAGCTGCGCTACAGGAAAAGACGATCGACGTTCATTTTGGTCAGATGGGCAACAACCCCTGGGCTGAATAAAGGGAATCCATGGTATGGGCAAAGAAAAAGGTCAGCTCGGAGAGAGACCATATGTCGAAAAGACAGTGGTCCCAGGATGAGCTAGAAGCTGTCGACAGAACGGCCTGCATGCTTATTAGCGGGTGCTGAACACCTACACGTGCCTTGTCAGATTATGTTTCACCTTTTTTTCGTCGATATTTATAGTCGATACGGCCACTCGACTATCCCATATATTTCAGTGGAAATGTCTTGACAGGACACTCGACCATAATTAGATCGCTAAAGAAGGAACTGGCGAATCTAACCTACATTACACTGACTTTGTAGAAGTGGTTCCAAACTTCCTGTCCCACAAGATAATCTTGGAGAGGCGGGTCGGTTGTGGAAACGAAATCATTACAATTCTTGCCAGATGGCTCCAAGCTACATGGTAAAGTAGGAGCTGGAGTCTTCTGTGATACATTAGAAGTAGATAAATCAGTTTACCTCTCTGATCACGGTAGCGTGTTCCAGGCAGAGGTGATAGCGATGCCCAAACATTTGTACATATTCGTTCAATAAGCTGGTTTTTATAGAAGCATATGATGTAGTTTGTATGCAAGAAGTATCGTTACGTAAGTATAACTCGTCATCCTCGGTGACTGAGAAAATAGCTCAATCATTCGGCAGATTTGGATACGATTGCCAGTGGTGACCAAAACTGTAAGTTACCCAGGTCCCTAGTGGGATTGCGTTCTGGAACACCTTTTCGGCTTTCCCTTCTTTAATTATATTAGAACTTGCATAGGAGCTCAACAAGGCAAGGGTTCGAATAATTCGATAATTTGACGTATTCTTAAATAAAATACTTGTTGTGCTCTACAATGAGAAATAAGTACATTTGAAAATGATAAAGAAGAAATGGCTTGCTTATACAGCTGTAAACATTAACCCTATAGTTTGCCAGTTCTAACGTGTAGCTATAGGTAGATCAGTATAAAATCAAGGGTAGCCCGTTTCTGAGCCTAATTCGTTCAACACTATAAAATTTTCCATCCACCTCCTACACCATTTGATTGTTTAACTTATGGATAATCCACTTTATGTAAAAACGTTATGAAAAAATCATCTGCGATAGGACGCCTATTCATCCTGTGTGTGTTCCTCATTTGAAGAATTTATTTCTCATTTTGACCACACAAAATCAAATTTATTCAGTAATCAGGCACCACATATTGTAGAAAGGCCATGCCAATAAGAAAGGTTTTGTGATCCAGATCGTTACAGTCAATGGATGCCTTCTTAGATCGTTTAAATTTGAATTACTCTCTGTGAGGATATGTGATGCTATACTAGTCTCAATCGATAAACCAAAAACAATGCAAGAATTAACCTCACCGAAGTCAAGCCAAAACTCATTAATGTTATAAATTACCTTTGCAATAATTGTTCAATACCATGTCCATCAAAATCTCGCTGTGTTTGGACACGACAACGCACTGAATCAAAATATTTGACGAGGTCCAAAAACTTTTTCAGCTGTCGATGCAACAGTAAATTATCATTGATCATCGACATGGAGACGCTTCTGCATAGGTCATAAGGACGAAGTAGGGAATTATTCCATATGGATTCTCATATTAACTGGCTACACTGATAAGTCTTCTAGATGGCTTTTATGGCTATTGTTAGCGAGTACCATGTCAACTATCTGACTCCATCGGTTTCGATCACGAGCCAGCTCTTCATACTGTTACAATCAATTAGAAGATGCCAGATCAATCTCTACGTCGTGCCGAAAGCGACCTATCTGCCTATCGAATGGCGGCTCTTACGAAGGATGCATCCCAACATGAGATAAAAAATATTGAGGATAGCGCATCTCCTTGTCGAGCACCAGAAGTTCTTGATAGTCTGTTCTTAACATTATCACAACATTGTGACTGCTTTACTGTCATTTTACACAGATGTAAACATTGCCAGATACTAATTATAAAACCGTTTCAGCAACCCAATTTGTACGCATCGGAGCCCTTTGTTTGTCTATACACACTTAATGCCGTATCGACATCAAAATGACTTAATTCACTATACATAATGATACAACGATCATTGAATAACATAAACATAAGGATTATGTGATTATGTATGTATGTATATGTTTATGCTACAACGAATTTTATAGTTTTTGTTTAAGATGACGAGCGAAGACATGTAATTTAAATAATTTTTATTTATACTTTATGAATATGTAATTATGATTATTTATATAAACATAATGATAATCATCATTAACACATAACATCAAATTTAAAGTGAAATATGTAAAGATACGCATACATCACGAAATAAATAATTTAGGGATGTGTTGTATAGTGTCTATATAAACACAGGATTTGTAAGTCATTCCAAAAATGTTTGGATTACATCGGAAAACCGTCATGAACCTGGATGAGCTTGGAACATTGAGCTTTGGAGGTGGTTAGATTCTAAATATAATATTTTTGATGTATGGGACGTTATCTGTAATGAGGTTTCGGCAAAATTCACGATTTTTTATTGTGTCATCCGTCACTCAGGATCACTTGGCAGATTGCGACATCCCACTTTTTACTTGGCATTTCGTCTATAGATGCAATTTTACGTAGAAAGCATCTACACATTAAAGAGCTCCCTACTCTCATCCCTGTCGGGATTCGAATCCTCTCGCACTATTTGCAACTTTAACCACTGCGCCATCTGGGCGGTTTCAAGTACTACAGTTAAAATAACTGTAGTCAAAATTAGTTGTTTTGGCAAAGTTTTACAGTCAGTAAGTTTATTTTTGCAAGAGGAAGATTTGTGGATCCTATGTTTAGAGGGAATAAAACGTTATTTTTGTTGCGATAGTTATTTGAGTGGCCTTAATTATTCTTAAATTTGACTAGAACCCTTCAGATTCCACATCCAATAGCACAGAGAGCCCATGTTGTAAACCTAGAAATTCATTAAATCGCACAAATGTTCTGCACCTTTGGCAAACAGGAGCAGTATGAGTCAGGATAGAGATGACAGTAGATGTACAGGAATGTTCTTGGAATTGAACACAAGAGATCTGATGTGAACGAAAGTCGGACAGCTGCTGATGAAATGTAAGTTATCAACATCATTCTCAACGCAACCGTCATTTACGTCATCACTATAGCAAGTTCTACGCAATGAAATGGCCTTTTGAAATGGCCATGGCCAGTAAGAGAGAAACAAATTTACTGTTTTCACTTTTTTCGTAATTGGTCAGCTTCGGCTTAACCATTTTTATAAAGTATTTCGCATTATGACAAGTATCGTTGCTGACCACATTGATGAGTGGTCATGTTGTTTGAGTCTTTCGAAGACATCGAATTTGAGCAACGTTTTGGATTTCATTTAAAATAAAATAAATACTTCGGCATAAGTTATGCATACAACCTATATCTTCTACTTTTGATCCTAGCTCTTTGATTTTTATTATGAGTCCCTGTTACCTATCTATCGATTTTCTTCATTATGCTTGTGACCATTGGTCGAATTGGTGGTGTGTGCGATGTTCGGATGGAATTGATTCTTGCACTAGTTTAATTTTGAAAGCACGTAAACGAAGAACTTAGATAAAATATTCCCTTAAGTGGATGGAGACATCTCCAGTTGCTATGAGAACGATATCGAGTTGATTTATATTGGTCTTCCTCAATGCAGTGTCGATTTTTTGGTACGCTCTGTTCGACATTTTATTGGATATTATTATTTAAAGCAGCGGTTCCCAAACTATGTTCCGCGGAACACTGGTGTTCCGTTGGAGATCATCAAGTGTTCCGTTTAAAAAACAAATTTATATCGTTAGAAAAAAGAATTTTTATTTATCATTTTATTCGTTCTTTAACATCAACAAAAATAAAACACTTTGTTTTTGTATTTGATTTTTTGCTATGCTACATGTGCCGAACTTTAAATAACCTAGCAGGCTTAGAAATATTGTGTTTTTTGTGTTATATGTAAAATAAATCGATGCAGCTTCAATTTGTAAAATTTGTACCGTTAATAGGCTTCTTTATGTGTTATATTGATTAGCAGTTCTATATGTAAAATTTGGCTTCAGCTTTCATTTATTTTATATATTTTAACAAGAAAGGGAAAATTAATTATTTTTAAAGTACAAACCAAAAGTGAATAAAAAATTTCTATAAATTTAGGTAAGTAATCTTTTTGTTAGAATAAATTTAAAATTTATTATGTGCTTTTATTTACATTTTTTGTTTCTACTAACCCTATGGTGTTGTTTAATAATATAATTAAAATCTAGCTATGGATTCTTGGTTAAAGACGGGAAAGTTAAGACAAGAAGGGGCAAGTACTTCTTCTGCAGCACATGTGGTTGAAGAAACTAACAAGCGTGATAATAATAAGCAGGGGTCATCTTCTGAAGCACACTTGGTTGAAGAAACCAACAAGCGTGATAATAATAAACAGGTGTCATCAAAGACTGCTCCGAAAAGAAAATATGATGATAGTTATTTAAATTTGGGTTTTACGTGTACTGGCAATACAGACGCTCTCGTGTATTATGTAAGAAAATTCTATCAAATAGTTCAATGGCTTCAGCTAAACTTCGCAGACATTTAACAAACCACGCTGACTATAAAGAAAAAGATATAAATTTTTTTAAAAGACAGCTTGAATCACTGGAAAAATCTCAACAACAAATGATAAAACTTGTGAAAACTGAAAATGAAAATGCAACAGAGGCATCTTTTCGCGTGAGTTACCGCATTGCCCGTAATGGTGAAGCTCATACAATTGGAGAGACACTTATTAAACCTTGTGTAAAAGACATTGTATCCTGTATGTTAAATGAATGCACTACAATTATCCAATAATACTGTTTCGCGCCGCATTAAAGATCTTTCTACTGATATGGAGGCACAGCTAATTAATCGACTTAAACTTTATAGTGAATATGTATTGCAAATGGATGAATCAACAGACATTGCCGGCCTCGCTGTTTTATTGGTATTCGTGCGGTATGTACACAATAATAGTATTGAAGAAGATTTACTTATGTGCGAATATTTGCAAGAAAAAACTACTGGAGAAGATATATTTAATTGTATTAACAATTACATTGCAAAACACGAAATCGAATGGAAGAAATGCACTGATATTTGTACAGATGGTGCACAAGCTATGGTAGGAAAGATGAAAGAAGTTGTAACACGTATTCTGCAAGTAGCTACAAGTGCCACAAAAAGTCACTGTGTTTTGCATAGGCAAGCATTAGTTACAAAAAAAATGTCGTCTTATTTAAAAACTATTTTGGATGAAGCCGTAAAAATAATCAATTTTGTAAAATCACGACCACTTCAATCGAGATTATTTAAAATTTTATGCGATGAAATGGGTAGCGAACATAGAGCACTTTTATTACATACCGAAGTTAGGTGGCTGTCCAGAGGAAAAGCATTGGTGAGACTTTTTGAACTTCGAAGTGAATTATTAGTTTTCTTTTCGTCGAACAATTTGGCAAAGAATTTTATTGAATTATTAACCACTCCTTCATGGTTGATAATTGTTGCGTATTTAGCAGATATTTTTACTAAGTGTAATGAAATTAACTTATCACTACAAGGAAGAAATATTACAATTTTTAACGTACGAGATAAGATTGCATCTTTTAGTAAAAAATTACAGTACTATATTTCTGAAGTTGAACAAAATAATTTTGATTGTTTTTCCACATTAGCAGAGTTTTTAATTGAAATAAATTCTAAAATAGATGATAAATCCTCGAAAGAAATTTTACAACATTTGCATAACTTACAGTCAAGCCTATTACAATATTTTCCAAATTCCGCTGAGGATAACTCTTGGATTAAAAACCCGTTTGTAGTAACAAATAAGCCATTGGGTTTCAGCGCAAGTAATTATGAAAACCTAATTGATTTAATTACTGACTCTAGTTTAAAACAAAAATACAATGAACTTCCATTAAATGAATTTTGGTTAAGTTTAACAGAAGAGTATTCCAACTTGTCCAAACTAGCTATTCATGTGTTACTTCTTTTCACAACTACATATTTGTGCGAAGCTGGATTTTCATATTATGCTGCAACAAAATCGAAGTACAGAAACCGACTAAACGCTACACCAGACATAAGAATTCAGCTTTCTAATATTGAGCCTGATATAAAAAAAATATGTAATTCAAAGAATCAAAAACACCGCAGTCATTAAGAATAAAATTGAATTTTTTTACTTTTTTTATTATTTTCATGTATAATTGAATTTTAGAAATACATACTATTTATTTTGTTTGTAACTCTTATATGTATATATATTTTTAAATATACAAACTTATAGCTTATATAAAAAAAAACATAAGTGTTCCTCTGGAATTATTAATTTTGCGAAGTGTTCCTCGACTCGAAAAGTTTGGGAACCGCTGATTTAAAGTATACGTGGTGCGAAAACGATCGTAAAATGGACGCTGTTGAACTGGTTGTCAGACAAAACAGTGTGGTCAACTTAAAAATGTGAATCTCTAAAACACTGTCACTTTATTGTTATTTTGCGGTGGAGATTTGTTCGACTGGTAGAAATATCTAGGCATAAAGTTACAATTTGTCTACAGTCAGTCAGTATACAATATTTTAGGAATATTGTAGAGAGGTATACAATATTAGGAATACGTCAGAGCGGTTAGGTAAACACTATAAATGCATATGCCAGAAGACTTCTGTTTTTTTAAAAAACAAATTGAATTGTTTAAATGCATGTGCTAGGGAGTTATTAAAGGCCGCTAAATAAACCGACTCACGAGGAAAATGAGAGTTTGTTTCCTATAAAACTTTCTCGCTAGTTTAGAATTTGTAAGTAAGGATACGTAAGTTAGTAAGGGCTATACTCATTGCATTCATGAGTTGTTTCAGTATCTTCGATCTTGTAGGAGTTACGTTGTTTTCCAATGGACACCTTCGCACCTACAGAATAAAGGGCCGATGTGATTGCAAAAGGGAGTTGCTTTAGCCACGAGGTACATGAATATGATTTTATAGATGTGCTTCGCATATATTCCAGGTGAACCAGTGGAGAAAATGGGAGAATGAATTTATGCAAAAATGTCAAATAAAAGGCAAGAATTACTATGAATGGTGTAGTGAGCCTTATTGAGAAGGATTGTTCAAACTCAGTATCTTCAAAAAAAAACAACAAACATACTTTCGAGATATGACCTACTGTTTCATCTAAAAGCTCGCGAGCTAGATCTTATCTAAAAGCAATTCTTTGTGGTAGAGAGAGAGAGAAGCAGGAGCTATAAAACTTCACCTCACGGTACCAATTGCTCAAATTAATCAATTAAACGATATATAGAAGAAGAAATAGTTTGGTTAACAGAACAATGTCGGACCGTAATATTTTAAGCCAGTTGTACTAGTTTGAACAAATGGTTCATCGAGCTGACGGTCGGATATTGAAACGAACTGAAGTTTTACATGCAGTGAGAAGCTACCCTACTATAGTATATTGCCACATTATGTTCAATTTGTCAGAATATCATTTATTCCTGTAGTCTAGATTTAATAATAAACAAGAAAACAAAGGTGATGTTGGACGATTGTGGCCAGCAATACTATCTATTGCAAGGTAGTCACCATCTTTTATAGCTCATTATTAAAAGCATGCGTCCCAAATTTTTCTTAAATACTTATAACCAATCAAATACTTACAGTTTGATTTTTAGCTGAAACCAGGTTCATTTCAGTTTCAGGTCAGTTGATAAAAATGTACTCCAGGGTGGTCATTTTGTGGCGCTTTATCACATTTCATGATAAAAACTATGACATAAAGAAATTGTCGTTACTGCTTACTAGCTTACTGCAGGTTAATCATGAATGAATAACTTCAAGTCGTATATTGAAACGAGTAAAAAAGACGACAATATACTTCATCTCGCTTTTAGTAGTCAACATTTTATAAATTTTACTGTTAGTCATATGTCATGCTAAAATGGTTTCCAATATCATTAACTAAATTGTGTTCATTTATTTACCCTATTGAAAAAATTTATCACTACCTATTCAACCACTTCATATAAAAAATGATATAATTAATTTCGGGGTTATGTGAACGTCAATTTATCACTCTAAAATATTCAGTTCTCCTTAAAATTCATTATTTCCCCTTTTAAATTTAATGCGCAGGCAAAGAGAATAAATATAAAGAGGAACATCTTATATGAACTGCGATTGCATGAAAACTAAAAATATTTCTGAGTTATTTGGTGATGGCAAACAAAATAGGATAAACATATATTTTTTATTTCTTTTTCTCTTTCGAATAACAACAAAAAAATTATTTGACTATTTCAAAACATCGCCTACTATATGTTTTGAAATAGTCAAGTAATTTTTTGTTGTTATTCGAACGAGAAAAAGAAATAAAAAATATATGTTTATCCTATTTCGTTTGCCATCACCAAACTACCTAGAAATATTTTAAAATTTTGAGTTCATATGCAACCGCGGTTCATAAGATATTCCTCTTTATATTTATTCTCTTTGGTTGTGTTTGTAGACTTATTTGATTTTTTCTATATCACGAAAAAGTCTCCAACCGTGATATAAAAGTATGACAAAGCATCACAAAATGACCACTCAGATGTACAAATAAGGGAATAGATCGAAGTTCACTATATATAAAGTATAACAAGTAACTTTTTTGCCAATTATCGCCATGGATTTCTAAGACATCTTAAAAAAATTAGGATTAATTTATACTTGAACCGTAAAGAGGCCTTATAAGACAGTTTTTACTGTTTTTGCAGTAAACCAATTTACCATTTCAGTACGTAAGCATTAACATTTTGAAAAATTCCAATAGCTTTCTAATAATGAGTGAGATGTTTGAAAAGAACTTCGAATTAAAGAATGTCACTGTTGATTGGTATCGAACTCTGAGTTGGCTACAGTGTTACCTAAAATTGAGGTAAAAAGCTCTTATTTCGCAGTTACTCAATGAAATCATCATAATTTTAGTATAAATTAGCTGGAATGTTGTTGGGTCAAGAAGTCTTATCACTAGGTAGTAAGGTTTCGTTACACTATCACTGATCCATCCAGTAAAAAAGTGAAGCTTTCGAAGCTTTAGATGTTTCATTTATCATTCTGGACAATTTATATACCACGAATCGTGGTAAGATTTTTTCATCATGGCAAAAATTGTGTCTTGATTTGAACCAGTATGATGAGTTGCATTCTCTTCTATACAGTTTTTGTTAGTTTGTACATATAAGTAAAATTATGAAGAATCAGATAGTTATAATGCAATGCAGTTTATCGTCTTTTGTTGTCGTCTTTTATGCATCTTCTATATTTAGAAAAGCTTTTATGTTTTTAAGATTTTATGTCTACAATAATTAAAAGCTTTTATATAAATATAAAACTCCATTGTTGGCTCTATATATGGACACAATGTCTTACAATAAGCTTTATCAATAATAACGATAGTACGCTGCCATTGACATTATATAGGCTAGAGCTTTCTGAAGTTTTGCCATAACATCTTGATAAAATACTACTTCATGTAGTACAACTGTACCAATAATAAAAAACGCGGTTAAAAACAATTCAACGAGCTTTTGTGTATTTATATCGCGTTATACGTACAATATCATAAACATGCATAGTTGAATATCATATGAGACCGATAAATTTGAGCAGTAAAACAATAAAATTTCTAGTATTTCACCAGAATCATAATATATATATATACATATTCCATTCGATGCTATATACCGAAATTCTTCATGTTTATTCAACATCGGGACGAAGAAGAACAAAACACTAAAAATATGATATGCATGTACATATGTACATACTCAAATGTGTATACATAAAACGTTGTTGTGAATTATAAAATTTATCGACCATATTACATATACGAAATAGAAATTTCTCATTCTTTGAGCCAGTTCCCCTGACACCAGCAGCTTTCGATTCGTACAAATGAAAAATCAAAAAGATTATAGAATATATACATATATGTACATATATAGTTATGCAATAATACATTTATGTATATAATATAAGATACTAATAAATGGAATTTAACATTTCAATCGGATTGTCTGAAAGTATCTCTCTCATTCGATATAGTCATACATGTACATATACACACAGTACAGATATTATTTATAAAGCATCCGTATTTTACTTGTTTAATTTTCCATTTTACAATATACACACACATACATAATCCTTTTCCCCCAGATCGTTTGCGAACAATAAAATTTAAATTTTCATCCAATTTTATCTGTACATATGTACATACATATATACCCGCATGTGTACACGATATGGTAACAATCTAGCCATAAGTATGTTTTGGTGGTGTGACGCTTCCAATCCCTAGATTTACACGTATTAGGATTAAGCTCAAGTGGCAGTGGGTCAGCAGGATTAGGAAATGGCATTTACTAAAATTGTGTTTTGGCAAACAGATGTCCTCTTATCGTTAATCGAAATAAGATAATTTGAAAATTGTATTTATTATAGGTTCAAATATAATTTAATAAAAGCTTTTAAAGTATAATAAATATGAAAGCTTTTAATAATAAATTATTACATTTGGATTATATAATAATTAGATTGGCCTAGGATTGCAAATTTTTATGGTTTGTCAACAGAAGCTTAGTGGGAAAAAGCACATAAAGCTCGATATTGCACAAAAAATGTAAATGTATTTCAGTTGAATTCCAATGTTGGCGTATTTTACGAACAACTCCTTAAACCAACATTGGTTACTACTCGTATATCCCCGTGCAGTAGGTCAAAATATTATCTCTTATATTTTGATTGACCAACTTGAGATGGTTGAACCAGATTAAGATGTCAGAATGACAGATTTGTACCTCAATTATTCAACTTATTGGTTTAATCAGATTAGGAGCTAAGCAGTCCAATGAGCAGTCCGAAAGCTCAGTTCTGACGATGATACGGAATTGGAATGAAGAAAATTATACAAAAGCAGATAGTTCAAGATAGTTTCTTGCTAAATAGTAGGCAACTACTGAAAGTCATTGCGTAACTTTTAACGAGGCGAACGTGAGGTTAGACGACAAAAGTTTCGCATCTTACACAGTATAACAGGAGTTTTTCAGTCAAAGATGGCGCTCATAATTCTCTAAAACTGTCGATGATTTTGAAAATAAACTGATTGGGGGCTCAATTCTAAGCTACTAAAGTAGCGAGTCATATGTAGAAGCCAGAAAATCTCAAACGTTAGTAAAAATCTGACAAAATTGAAAACAAGACAACTCCAAATTTTCAAGCAATCACGAATAGGTTTAGCATATATTACCGCTACGAGTCAGTAGGAAGCAGCAGCTGCTAGCAATCTTTTGTTTTGTACTCATGGGTGTCCCTTAACAGACAAATTTATAACGCTATACTTCAAACCAATTCTTAGATCTTCTAGCTGATGTGTATAGCTTCGTTATTTTCGGAATTAGTGAGAATACATTGTCATCCACCAAAAATATAATTAACAAATCCCACTAGATGATTCTTCGAAAACAGCAATAAATCGATAGTTGAACCTATAGTAGTGAAATATGATTTATACTTTGATCTGAGTACAAGGTTTAATGTATTATGTATACTTTGTATATTCGTGTGCAGAAAAAATACCGGATAACCGGGAAGACATATTTTGTTCAAGACGAACTAAGATTGATTTAAGCTAGTTATTGTATCCAAAGCTAGTCTTAATTGATTTGATAGGCTTTCAAATCGAATGTATCCTCTGCCGTCGCAACCTATCGCGAACTCATAACCACGTTTTTCCACTACTCGTGCGATACAATTATGGACTACCCTAATTTAAATTCGAAGGAACTGAACAGTGCAGTCAAGTCTAATAACTTGGACGTGCTTTCGGCTTCTCTAGAAAACATATCTCTGGTGGCATCAATGGAACCTTTCATAGGGAACAATGATGCCTCAACTATTAACTTAGATACTAATGCACAACCGTAAGGGGGGGGCAAGTTTTCTAAAAGCTCTTCAATTAAGAAGAAGATCATGGGATGCCGGCGACGAAAAAGACAAGCACTGAAAAGTTCACTTGTTGATTCTGACGGCAAAACTTCTTTTTTCCTTGGAATAAGAAACAGGTCGGACACAAAACGCCCTCTTCGGGGACCAAGACTAAAAGACAGATTTTATTTTCTGGCCTTAAGTTACAGGTGAACTTAAGGCCAGAAAATAAAAACAGTTACAGGGATAGGGGCCCAGGATCGGAAGAAATTTCAAAGCTGAGTTTAAAAGAAGTTCTACTTCACGAGCGCCGTGTGCTTATCAAAGACAAACTCATGGATCTTCATGAGAGATGACGCTCAACACTTTTCGAGCAAAGTGCTCGAAAAGTCATAATGACACCTTGTGCGTCTGCGGATCCTTTGGCTTTTGAGGGCTGTGGTAAGACGATAAAACTGTTAAATGGGCCCTCGAAGCTTTACAGATTCTATATTCGTGGGAGCAGAGCTGAACTGTATCCTGTTCAGCGACCTACCCAAGCTTGTAAGGAGTACCAGGACCTTCGAATATTCTGAAGAGGCTAGAAAACCAAATTTTGGACTAAAGACCGACAAATGGACCATCTTTGGCCAAAAAAAGGGAGCCGACAAGCATACTTCTTCACCTTGGCCTTGATGAACCATCTGTTCTAAGGCTGGAAGCACTTGGTTTTAAATCCTTCTTTGCTCTAGTAGGGTTACGATAAGTGTGATGCAAAAGGAGGGGAGGACTTGTCTTGCCCTATTCCAACTTAATTGGAATGGTTGGCGTACAGTTTATACAGATAAACTTGCAGCATTCAGAGGCGCCGTTCTCTATCGTAGAAAGACGCATGAAAAAACTGTAATACATTACTATCTAAACATTTTTTTTTTGATTCAGAAACCGTGGAGTCACGGAAACAAAATCTTGGACCGTATTAGGTTCTGTCCTACTCAAGATCTATAGCTTGTGTTTTTGTTAGTAATCATCTCGTGTCAACTATCCAAAATCTTTTTTGGAGCAGTAAACCAGCAAAGATCACAGACCTTCTTAAACTATGATAGACGCACTTTAAGGATCTCACGAGGCATTGCTCCCTGAATAATCATATGTTCCGAATAAGAATTTGGCTTATCGTTCCTTCTTCTCTTCTCTTCAACAGTTTGGAGAAGAGAAGAAGGAACTGTTGTGTATTTCATACTCTTCCCATATAGATTGCACTGTTTTGGATCACATTTAGGCTATTTTGGACTTCATTAGGAAGAACAAATAGATTTTCGGACTGAGAGTGTGCGTCTAGGAAGAGATACCACAATCGGCCAATTGAGTTTGAGTATTCGTGAAAAAGGTCCACGATCAATGCAGTCTATAATCAGTTTCTCACTCCTGGCGATTACTTAAAGAATAGTGTTTAGCGAAAATACCGGATAACCAGGAAGACGCCCAAAGTACATATGTAATGTTCAATTTATAGAATCTTTGTTGGTTGTGAAACCCATGTGACTGGGGATATCCAGTGAACTCTGACGTAATTCAGACTGCCAAGTTGATTTAACGTAGTTATTGTGTCTCACAATTATTGTGCCACCGGTTGCAGCTTAATAGTCAAATTTATTCAAATCGGGTAGTGATTAAACGGACGAGAACGGCCAACATTACAGACGTTAAGATTGCCTTTAAGTTTCGGTTTCGATACACGATACGTGTCGTCACACTACAAGTACAATGGGTGCAAAATAAAATAACACAAAATTATAACAAGCTTTTATATAAAATGTTTTTGACTATAAGTATTGTTTTTCCGCCCTCTGAAGGTGTGTCCTCCAGAAAATTGGATCTTTCTGACAGATAAAATTTAGCAAAACTTTGTTGAGGCCACTAATGTCATTTCGCATACAACCAACAGATGGCGCGATTTTACTTATATTTTTACTGACTGACTAATTAAAGCTTTTACCGGATACCGTTAGGAAACTGTATATACAGTTACCTTAAGGAGAAACTAACAATAAATCACATTTATCACCCCGTTAAATAATTCGAGAAGACAAATTATGATCATTTATAATTAACAGACGAAGAAAGATTCGGCAATCTTGAAAATGTTCACCCTTCAACGAAACACGTTGTCTGTATAAACGGGTACATATAAACAATATACAAAAACAACAAAAATAATAATAAAAAAAATTATTCCATTCAATTTAATTAATCTGTCTAAAATATTTTGCCGAAACATAAAAATTATTATTTAAATTTTAAAATTAAATAATAAAATTTAATGTTTTTCGAACAAAAACGAAATGATTACAAAATAAATATTTTATTGTAATTCATTAATTAATTAATTAATAATAATATGGAAGAAGAAAATCTCTACCGATTTAATTCCCATTGTTTTTGTATCTCATCGATGTTACGAGTATATATATATATGTGTGTGTGTGTGTATCCACTCGTAAACGAAACGCCCACGCCCCAAAATGCGAATATTTTTTAGTGAAAATTTAATTTTCTTATGTCGAACGAACGATGGTTCTGCTTTTCCAGTTCGTCTAATCTAATCCAATATTGTTGGGTTACAACAGAATATTCACGTTGGTACTCAGTCGTATGTATGTATATACACTCGTTCGTATACACATCGAATTTGTATTGATTTTTATTTATTTTGTTGCGCCTTTTATTTTATTGGGTTGATTAGGGTTAATTATATAAAACAATGGATTTTCATTTTGGTAGCTGTTGTTGTAATCATAATTATATTGTAATTTGATAACAACACAAAAAAAAATAAATTTTTGATTATGAGTTAGATAATGTTAAAGTCGTTTGGTTTGGAGTGGTCTCGATTTTGGGAAAATATATGTGGGTGAGGTAACTATGTTGTTGCGTTGCATTGGATGAATTTAATCTTACTTTGTATACGCGATTGGGAAAATAATAGCCCATTTCGACTGGGCCATTGCCACATCCCTTTCACAAACAGTCTAAATTATTTTTAAGGTTAGCTTTAATTGGGTGCAGGACAGAGTTTTAGACTATCCCAGCTCTTTCTAACTGTTATAGAGCTCCAACACCCAGCCCGTGATCCTCCAAGTACTGGTTGATAGGTGCCTCAAACTTCTGCATTTTATACTCTAATGGAAACTGAAAACCAGCCAACGAAATCTACTTCTTAGATTCTGCAGAACACGCAACATCTAGATCTCAGCAACTGGAGAGCAATGCCATATGTTCCACCCCAAATCTATTGAGTCTGCATCTGCTGAGGAACCCGCGTTTACGTGAAACTGATTTGACCAATGCGATAATGTATTCATCTGAACATCAAGCAGACGAATTGAGTCACAACCCACGAGAACGTGGCCTTTTACCACAAAAGGCTATTCATTGTGACTTTTTTACGCGAGAACTTGCATATTTGTGTTTTTGGCCTGATTTGTCTCTCGCGAAGTGAAAACTTCCAGCTGTTTACCGTTTAACTCTGAAGGGGTAGGCTCGATCTAGAATGTAATAGAAGAGTGCAATGTTGCATCATCAGTAAAACTGTGAAAAGGGTTCACAGTGCTATATCTATCAAATCATTAATGTATAACAAAAACAAAGTTGGTGATATAACTGATCCCTGAGGGATTCCGGCATCCTTTGTTTATCTGAAATTATTTTATTAATCTCAAAATAATTCACCAGTTGTTGGTTAATACATTTCTCAAAAAATTAAGCCACGGTTGCCACAACTCCGTCAGTTCCGGTGGCTTTATTTACGTAATTACCTTCAGGTTCTTGAACACAATTTCTTCCGAGATGTTGACAGGATTCATTTTGGAACCACAATACGGAATTATTTCATTGGGGACAACTAAGGTCAACTAAGACGCCCAAAGTGCATCCATTGTTCAAGAATAACTATATATGATCTTGGTTGGTTTTGATACCCATTTGACTCAGTGAATAGAACTCTGACTTTATTTAAACTGTTAATAAAATCGAGCATCCCAGCACCCATAACCATCATGTCAAAGGCAGCAGTTAAACATGTTTGCGTTCTTGAAAAGTCTATATCTCTGGTTGATCCACTCGGGTATGTTAAACATGTGAGTCCTGGTGACTGGAGTTACATCTATAAGCTTATGTACAGCAGCAGCACGAAAGGAGTTGACGTGATTGAGTGGCTAGTGAAAAATAAATTCCTATAACGTACATGACAATTTTATTGGATTTGATGTAGTATAGATCCAGACGTTCTATACAGTAGAACTCATCGATTACGGAAAATTGTCAAAACTAAAATTGTACAACATAAAATCATAAAGGATCCTTAATTATCTTATAATCCAGTTTGTCTGCCAAGCTGATGGATCAATACATAGAGAACAGAGACTTTAACCATGTATCCATGACGGTTATATCTGAAAATAAGAAACCAGGTCGTTTGGGTAAGGATGTTACAATCTGGGTAAAGGAGGTCGATGGTGGTCTTCAGAAGAAAATCACTAGATAGGAAGACCACACTTCAAGCCGTGAGACCGTTGAAGAAAACAAGTTTTATTTTAGAGAGCTTGATAGAGAAAATAAACTCCGTGCCAACGACACCATTATCCATGACAGTTTCGGAGATTCCAAATATCGGAGAAAACCCCAGAAGTGAGAGAAGTTTACCAGAAAGGTCTCAGAGGCTTCCACAGGCGCTGTCTACAGTCAGTAAACACTTTAACATCGAAACAATTAGATTGAGTGAATTGCCTCTTGTGCACAAATCATACCCCAAATATACACAAGCTAAGCTGCTGATAAATCGGCTTCTTGGTTTAGTAAAATGCTAAAATTATGGGTTGCATACAGATCATACATCTACCGAGAACTCAAAAAGAGAAACCATAAATTGAGTTTGTGGTGGTCAAATGAAGAACACGAAGAAGCAGACGAAGTTATTCTTCAACGGGAAGAATACGGGTATGAAATAATTTCACGAGCTGAAAATAAAGTGCAACAGTGCGAAATCTTTAAATCACCTGAATCCGTTTAAAAGGAGGAGGCAGCAGAATCGAGATACCAACCTCTAAATGGTAGCCATAACATGTGGAAAATTTGTATAAGGAGGAGTCGTAGCCTGGATGAGGTTATACTAGTGAACTACAGGGTCATTCAATAAGTTCATTAGATGATACATAGATGGCGTTACTAGTATTTTTCCATAAGGTTTTTATTTAGTACTAGCCTTCAAACGATGCGTGTATACATTTGACAGCAATCTAACTATTGATTAATGGGTTAGCATTTTGTATGGGCCAACTTTTGTATGGGCCAACTTAGTCAAAATGGAAAAAAGTGAATTCCTAAATTTAAATGAGGTCGTACCAGCATAAATGATGCAGAGCGCAGTGGACGCCTAAATGAGGCTGTTATTCCTGAAAACACCAAAAAATCCACAAATGGTTATGAACGAATATTTGACTATGTGAAAGCTCTGTGTGAAGTCGACCAAAAAACACAACGAATCGATGCTTCGCAGGAGTGTTTGGCGCTGTTAAACCGAAATAATATGGAAATCGATCGTCGATATGTGACAATGAATGAGACATGTTTCATAATTACACACCAGAATCTAAAAGACAGTCAGCTGAGTGGACAGCAGTCGACGAAACGAATCCAAAGCGAGCAAAGGTGCAACAGTCGGCCGGTAAGGTGATGGCGTCTGTATTTTGAGTGCGAACGGAATAATATTGATCGACTATCTCCAAAAAGGAATCACTGCAAAAACAAACGCATCGATTGAAGGCTTAAATCTTGCAAAAGATAAAGTGTTGTTTCACCAAGATAATGCACCGTGCCATAGATCGATGAAAATGATGGTAAAATTGAATGAATTGGGCTTCAAATTGCTTACCCACCCACCATATTCTCCATATTTAGCCCCGAGCAACTTTTTTTCTGTTCTCAGATCTCAAGAGAATGCTTGCTCAAGAGAATGGTTTCCAAATGGAAAATCGTTTTACTCGTTGTATCGCCTTCGAAGGCAACTTTGTTGGATAATAGAATCGAGTTTTGACAAAATTTGTTTTTTTTCTTACTTATCCTACGGACTTATTGCATGACCTTAGCAGAGTAAATTATTGTTCCATTCTAGACTACACCACATAGATTTAGTTGCTGTAGTGGTAGAGTTTCCGGCGGTGAGAGAAAAGCACTGGACGGTAATAGTCTCCACTTATACTTTCTGGAGCACCACGCAATTGATAGACATTTCTCTCGTTGATGCCAAAAATCGTATATAATTTTTATCGACCGGCATCTGCACAAATACGCAACCATACCGCTGGTCAAGCTTAACCTTGTTTACTGCATTCCCGATCTCTGTATTGCTGTTTTCTTTTCAGTATATATTCTGTCTTTTAGCTGATAATTTTATTAGATGCTTGCATTTCACATACAAGGCTTAACGTTTGTAACATAGCTTTACCCAGTTGTTGTTTTATACCTGAGATAGCTACCTTGAATCGTTTTTGTGATGTAAGTTGTCTTTCCAACAGAATAACGAATGCTAGAAAGTGAATCACTTACGGAGCATACTTGTATTAGGAATAATACCACTACCATCTAACTCGCACATCTCTTGGAAATTGGAAATTTGAAAAAACATGATTAGCATGCGAGGAGATACATATTTCTTATATATAATTGCATCCAACCCATTTTGTCTTCCATAGAAGTTGAGCAGAAAGTTCCTGCAATGCAGAGATGTTAAGCTCTGTAGAGTTACGGTGGTTTGAAGGTGGCAGGCCCTTCTGCAATGTTTTTTGGCCAAACCTTGGGATTTGATGTATTAATATACTCAACGCATCTAGAAGTAAAGGTAAAACTCAGAAATCTCCAACAGGGAAAATGCCGAGTAAGACATATAGTTTGTTATATGAAGGGAGTTTTCAGAGTTTTTTGGTGAGGGGTATCGAAAGCAGAATCGCAGGTGCTATGCAGAGTAAATATTTATAAAGAATTGTTGAAATAAATGACGTTCAAAAGAACCTTCCTGTTTTATTGCCATTTACAGCAAAAATGTTAATAAAAGTGGGTTTCATTTTTACAAGTTTGAACATTTTTAATGGATTAATAAGACTACCATTTAATTTTAATCTGATTGTAGAGGAACTACAAATAATCGTCCATCTTAACAGTTTGACTTAAAATATTATTAAATAAATGTATTTGCCCGTTTTCAGCGTTCTCCAGAGTAATCATTAAACAACATTCTATCAAAAGCTTATCTAAAAAGCTTTTTTTCATCATAACGTAATATTTTTATAGGTGGGCGGAACTCAGATTTAAGAATTTAAAAAAACGAATATAATCAGATATTGCTAGTGCCAGCTTGGTTCTTCTACCTAACGTTAAGTTATCAATGAAAAGCTTATATTTTATTTTATTTGAAACACTGCCAGCTACAAATACCGAGGAAATCAGATACAGTGAAAGTTTTCTAAGCGGGTGCACCAATTATGTTATTAAGTAACACGTGCCAATATCAAACCATCTTTAAAATTGATTTCCTTTTGATTCGACGTCGATAAGCAAAAGACATTTTTTTACGATACAAAAGATACATACACTATAAATCAGATAAATCTGTGGTTTCCTTCCCTTATACAAAACACACAGTATAAAACAAAAAAATTAAAATGAAAATTCAAGTAAACATAAACACATTTTCCAATTTCATATATTCAATATACAATATATAATGTTGTAAACCCAAATTTTGGACATCCGCTTATGTATTTCCATTTTACCATTACAAAATTGGCGACAAAAATTGTATATAACACCAGTTATATCGTTCTGACACAATACATAAAAATCGAGTAAATGTTGCCAGTTGCCGGATACGAAATTCTGCACCACTGTTCAATTCAGTGATAGCAAAAATGTGTTCTTACCTCCCACCACAACCACCAGATGACTATATAAGGAATATATATATAAATTGTGTTCGAATTAACATATATTTTCTCGAAAGGATGCGACAAAGCTGCCCAAATTCATTTCAATTATTAGAGAACAAAAAATATAAAAATACGGAGATATAATCTTGCGCGAGCTTTTTTGTACATGTCTCACGACACAAAATGGATCGATAATTTTGTAAGGATTTTCGTTGATTATTATCCATACAATGTAGCTCTGTATACAGTACAATAGACAAAACAGTTTTCTTAATTAAGACAATATTTATATATAAATAGATTTAAGATTAAGCTAAAATTATCTAATTCGATATAGTGGTCGATCTGTGCATATTCATGAAACTTTATAAACTTTTTACAAAATTACGTGACAAAATTACCATTCATGTAAGTAGCATAAGGAAAACAAAAGAAAAGTTTACTGTTGAATAACATCCGCCATTCTTAGAACTTGCTCTAGCATACTAACTATATACATGCCCTCACAAAACAACACAATTATGGCAATTATATGGTATAGTTGAATAAGCGCGGGAACAATAAAACAAATATAGTGGATCGTAAATATTTTTACGACCATCGTCGCCTTTATGACATGACGAACTATTTAAAGCTAATACAGCTTCGTTGAACATTGAAGAAGGTAAACAAAGTAATAAAATTGGGTTAATGCAATGCTGTATCGCGTATATAGTTATAAGCGTTTCGAAAATTGATGGATTAGTTTTTTTTATCGCATACAATTTTGAATGATTTTGAGACGAGCTTCATCTTGTCAAAGCTCGTTATAAGTTACAAGAATTAATAGAAGTTAAGAGCAAACAAACGGCGAATGGGTTTAGTATAGCAATAAATAATAATAAAAAGAAAGTCGAGAATCCAGATTAAGATATCATTAAGCCCTGTTCCAAAATGGAAACAATTGAGGAACTTAGTCAGAGATTACTAAAAACTCAATCGATGAAAGAGTAACAACCAAAATCGGACTTCCCCGATTCATGTTAACATTTAACAACACGAGAGGATTGACGAGGTACATGGAATTGTAGGATAGTGTTAAGTGATGCTGGGAGACGTAATCGTGACAGCTAATGATAAATAGGATTTAAACTTGAACTCCACAGAATGGCATTGATTGACAGCTAGGGCGCTGGATCAACCAGCCGATGAAGACGTTTGTCTTATATGAAATATATGGCATCTTTGTCTTATATAAAAAATATGTGATCTGTAATATTCGTTTCGCTAGGCCGGTATCGATCTGATGACGTCATTGACTCGTTGTGTGATCGAAAAGATCAAATACATCTCATCAGGCATATGCGACTGGACTTGATGTATGTTGCATTTCGTTTCTATATATATTGTGAGGCTATGTTGCAACAGTTTACTTCACTATTGTGGCGTGACTATTCGTCGTATTTGTGAACGCCACAGAATCAAAGCAATCCTTAACATGTAAGTCAAAATTGAGACAGTAAAAAGAACAGCAGTAGAATGCCACAATGTCACTACTGTCAGGCAAAATAACCACACTCGAAAATAGTGCAATAGGGAGCCTAGATGTGTAAAATGTACTGATAAACATCCATCAAAAGAATGCGACAGAAAATGAAGGGAACCAGCGAAATGTATACACTGTGGGAATCACCACCCAGAAAATTACAGAAGCTGTGAGATAGCCAAATAGCTGCAAAGAATGAGAAATAGTAAACGAAATCAAACGGAGAACATCAGACCTCTTAATTTTCAACTATATAGTGCGAAAGTAAGAGAAGACACGACATATGTCCAAATGGCTACCCAAAAGGAAAATGTCAAGAAAGCACCCAGTCAGGAAAATCATGTCCTGCAAGAAATACTGCACCAGTTAACCACTATCAATTCTCATCTGGCGGTGCATGATCAAAGACTAGAATCTATGACATAGCTACTAAAACAACAAGAACAAAAGCTAGGGACATTGGAAATTACATCAAAGAACCAAAATAAAAAAATTACAGAAGCAACAGGTAAATCTAGAGAAGTCGAGAACTTGAGGAGGCGACTTTAAGTAAGAGAGCCAAAGTGAGAGAGCTTCTTGATTCCTGATCTCTAGACTTTTATAAATCAAGAGGCATCTCCGAAAACTACTTAGTAGTCGAAAATGAAGAAGGACTATGATCGGATCACTCTTCAGTCTTAATGACAATAACTTCCACGGTAATAAGGAAAGTAGGCCATCCAAGGCTAACAAATAACAAAACAAACTTAGAATACTTTCGATAGCAAGTCGAAGAAAGCGTCAATCTACAGGAGCCGATCTTATTTGTTAGAAGAAGAACTGGAAAATCTCATTGAAAGTATACAGAAAGTGGCATGGAAAATTACTATCATTCAACAAGGTATAAGGCAAAAAAATATAAGCTACCCAGTTGAAGTGAGAGACTGGGTAAACGGAAAAAAACGAGCTCGCACGACTTGGAAGAGAACTAGAGCCCCTGAAGATAAAACAATCCTAAACCATTTGTGCAACTATCTGACAGGTAAACTTGACACGGACTATTCGTTGTAAAGTTTTGAAAAGACATAAATTGCAAGTGCCACTCAAAAATGGTTGATGGAATCGGGGCTTGCAGCGATAAACAAAAACCTGATCCGTTTTTCGAACACATTGAAATAACCTTCAAACCACCAACTGTGCTGGCAGAGAATGAATATTTAACATAAAATAAAAATTCTAAAGCCCCTATGGATACGGCCTGATAACAGCGAAAATAAACATTCAATAAGCACTACCAAAAAAAACATTTCGAAAACTACGTAGCACATAATCAATGCTGTCCTTAGACAAACTTATGTCCCAAGACAGTAAAAAGTATGTATTCGAAATCATAATAATTCCCAAGCCTAATAAACCGTTAAATGACCAAAAATCACACAGGCTAATCTCTTTATTAAAAACCACATCAAAAATTTTCGAATGATTGTATCTCAAGAGACTAAAGTCAATTATAGAGAATAGAAAACTTATACCACCACATAAATTTGGGTGTCACTGTCAAGACCACTATAATAGAACAGGTGCATAGGATCACTGCGATTGAAGAGGTGCTGGAGGAGAAAAAGGTATATGTTCAGCAGTATTCCTAGACGTAGTCCAAGCATTTGATAAGGTTTGAAACCACGGTCTGTAATTTAAGTTTCAACGAGATCTATCAAAAAAATATTTTTAATTGCTAAAGTCTTGCATAAATGACAGTTACTTTCGGGTGAGACAGGAAAAGGAGGTAATCTCTTGAGTAAAAGATACTCAAAACTAAAGAAAATATTGGCAGGAGCCTCACAAAGTGATTGGCCCTGTGTTATACCTTCTGTATACAAATGATCTACCCAATATAGATATAGGGACATATTCCAGAATAGGGACATTTTCTGATGACAATTATCACCACTGATACTAGTAATGTCGAGTTAACATGGAAACAGTGAACACTTGGACAACAACTTGGAGAATAACGCTAAGCAAATCATAGTCAACACACATCAACTTCTCAAAGAAAAAAGTAGACTACAATCGGATTAGGCAATTCCGTACTCTAACAATGCGAACTACCTTGGCATGATACTAGACACTAAGCTCAGGTGGAAAGCGCATGTTAAAAAGAAAAGATAGGATTGAAATTTAAATTCAGAAAATGCAGTGGTTTATTGTAGGAAACTCTGAGCTGACAACGGAAAACAAACTACTGTTATATAAACAAATCCTTAAACCTATCTGGACATTTGGGGCTGTGCAAAGAAAAATACAGTTACGATCATACAAACATTACAAAACAAAGTATTACGTAGCATTCTGAAAGCTCCATGGTATATTAGAAATGACAACCTCCATCAAGACCTTAAAATGGAATGCGTAAGTGATGATATACTTGCAATTTGGAAGGAGTCATGTACTGCGACTGCAGCAGCATGACAACGAGCAGCTGCGGAACCTACTGGATCACACCAATGGACCAAAGCGCCTAAAAAGTGGTTTGCTGAACTACTGAAATCAAAGGACTGGACTAACTGATAAATCTCATTCCAAAAGATACTACACCACTTGAAAATTTAGAACATTTACTAGAGAATCACTGAGATTAGTTATAATATTGTCAGCGGTCGTAGCTTAATGGTTAAGAGAGTTTCTCATGACCGCGGTTTTGAGTTTGATTCTCGACGCTGATCAAAAATTAACATGCCACCGGGTGACATAAAATGCGGTTGTGTGTAAAAACATTCGTTGGGCTGACCACCTACAATGTGCACCAATTGTTAAAATGGTTCGTAAGGTCTCAGTTGAGATGTGGTAAGGGCCGTTTACGGCCTCTAGAGCTAAACAGGGCATATTGGGGTCACCAATGAAGCGTGTGGCTTTTATGTAAATGTTTGAATGTAATTGTAAATCTGAGTTGTTCCTTGTATCTTGTAATCCACTAGGCCCGGTTTCAAATCTGATGATGACGACGTCATTGAATGTCCGTGTGATCGAAAAGATCAAATCCATCTCATCAGGCATATGCTACCGGACTTGATGTTCATACTGTGCGATTCGTATATATATGTTTTAGTTGTGTCGCGACAGCACTAGTGAATTACAAGAACTTAACTCGAAATATTTTTATTAATTAATTGTGGCGTGAGATAATTTAATTGTATTTGTTGGAGTGCTCAAGAACGCCACAGCCTTCACAACTTTCAACTTTCACTGTGAACAAATAACTAAATTGTCAGTGTCAAAACATTTAATAAAGGGATCATTTTCCCCATGGTAAGTATACGAACGACAACGATTATACAAATAAATCAATTTTACAACAAAATTCCGAGTCTGTGATGGCAACTTCAAGAGACAAGCTACTGTCGATCGCAAACGATCTAATACAGCCCATTCCACGGTGTTCTTAAGAATTTGGCATCGCCCAAACCAGATTTTGGCGCATTTTGCGAAAGGATCTTGGCTTTCATCCTTATAAGATCCAGTTAACAAAGAACTAATCTCGATCATATAAAACGACTCGATCATATGATGCGAAGAACGCGTTAGTAGATTGGGTACTGGTAATGTTAATCTGCGAGAAGAAATATAACCAATTTCATCTCAAAATTACATTCAGTGATGAAACGCTTTTTTGGCTAAACGGCTTCGTCAACAAATAGAATTGGGTCGGACGAAACCCTCATTTGCTTCAGGTTTATGCTATGGTGACTGTCACATTACAGTCAATGAAAATCGCTATCCATTGACATGTTGAAAGGTTATTTCTTTGGTCAATTGCAAGAGTTTACCATTAATGATATTTGGTTTGAGCAAGACGGTGCGACATCATGCCACACAATCTTTAAACCGACTTATTGAAATCTAAATCCTATGAACATGTTACATCCAGAAATGATTCTGTCGATTAGCCGCCTAGATCGTGTCATTTAACACCTCTAAAGATTTTTTTTATGGAGCTATGTAAATTTGGTTGATGCCAAAAAGCCCGGGTCCCGCAATCGTGCCAATAATAAAATTTATTGGAAGATCCTTTATATCGTTAATTACTTTACATTCATAAATAGTATCATGCCTGTTCTGAACAGAAGAAAACGATATCCTAGATGTCACTGCCTGTCTCTGCGTCACAAAATACGAGTAACATACAAATAAGTCTGAATATTCCAAATATTGCAATTTGTGGCTTACTATATGCATTACATTAACAATAATGAAGTATATTATTATATTTCATTAATACCGGAATCCAAGCTATTTTTGACATCTTTTCAATCCTGACCAATTTAATCGGTAATAAAGGCCGAAATGAGCACTTCGTCATTCATCGAGTAACAATAAAGCATTCCTTCAATTTTTGCTCAGTGGAATTAATTTGCCGCGAAGATACGAAGTTCCTAAACACTTTCTCCTTAAAGTTTTTCTCTCTATAGATTAACTCTTGGTTCGACACATTGATAGTTTAAAAAAAAAATGATTAGCTAGCGGAAAATTATGCCTTTCGGAACCTTGCAATAGTTGTATTATAGTAGAAACAGCGAAATACATCAAGAGTTATAACATTCTGGGGACAGTACTCAAATTGGTACTCAAACACTTGTTAATGAGCGAAATGTTGTACTGGGAGCATACTCTCACAATAGTCTCGTAGAACTGTCAAAAATAAGAAGCCTGATTTGAAGTTTGTTAAAGTTGATTGTCTTCGGGAAAACAAAAAATTAAAAATTTGTAGATGGCGGAAACTATTCCAGATATCTTAATGCCCCTTGGGCCCACGGTTCAGCCCAAAAACACTCACATAATAAAATTGATGATTTTTGTTCACCACCGGGAATCGAACCAGCACTCTACTTTTTTTGCAACAAGGGTGTCTTCGGGGGAATATTTTGCATACTGCCTTATCGACATTTACTAGCCACACCACCAATCAGGTTGGATTCGATACGGCTTCTTTCCGTTTCTGGCAATATCTAAACTAAGGTGCAATTGCGACAAGACGGAATGGTTCTTATCGAATTAGAAATCTTATAATTTAGTAATTCCAGAATCTTAAAACGAATGAAAATTGGCAATCCGTAACATAAGGATCTGGCCAAGAACGATATCAATTTTCAAGCAACTTAATTCTGGAATCATGTTAAAATAGTAAAATCCGATTGAAAGAGTAGCCTTGAGAAGTATTTGCATTGCAAACCAAATCTCTAGATTCGAAACTGATTAGAACGTAGATTTTCCGGATATATTCCCAATAATTAATGGGGTCACCAGTTCATATCTAATTTACCTGAATTTGCTAATTTCCACATTTTTTAAAACTTCATTTGTATTACGAAGCATCTGCCAATCGACCTGGGAAATTATTTAAAACACAAACAAATAACCAAAACTTTTTTACCAACTATCAGCAAAAGCTCACAAAAAAAAAGTTCGTTTCCAACTTTAAATGCTATCATTTATTTTATGCCGAGATTAAATGAAAACTCATTAAATTTTTATTTTCGTATTTTAGCTGCTTTTCTACTCTCACTCTCTCTCTCCAATTTATATATTTTTCCATTTAAGGATAAATAAAAAACAAAACAAAAACAAAACCCAGCCAAAACGAATGTTTTCAAAAGCACACAAAAAATAAAATGTTAGCAACTTTTTTTTAAAAAGGAAATTAAGAATAATATTACTTTTGTATATATGTGTATGTATTGAGCATAAACTTTTGCAGTGCTTTAAATAAACACCTTGTTTGTTACTGTTCCAAAGAAATATAAAAAGTGTTCGGAAGAAAATGTGATTTTTCTTATTTTCCGTTTCGCCATTTGTTTGTTGTGTGTGTGTGCGCGGCAAAATATTGATACAGAGATAATAAAAATAATATTTAGACTGTCAATTTAGTGCAAAACAAAATTTTTGATTAACGGTATAAATAGGGCGAAGTGTTATACACATTTTTAAAAAAATATTTTTTGGCGCCCAACATGGCGTATCTACACACCATTTTGTTCAGCGATTCAGTATTAATTCAATATGCACACAACTTTTTTGTTCAACTATATATCAATTTGATTTAAAAGTTTGTTCAAAGTATAAGAGCTTTTTTTTCCTTACACCATGCTTTTGCGAAGTTTAAGGAATATAAAATTGAAATATGTTTATTTTGTTTGTGTGTAGATATTGTGCTTGCAAATGATTTTCAATTAAGAATTGCTGTTTTTTCACTGCTATGTATACGTTGTTTTGAGGTAGATTTTATTGGTTTTTCAATTTTCACTTTTTCTTGGTGTTATTTTGACATTGATTTACAAAATAAAAATATTTAATTTAACTTTCTTATAAATTAGTCGTAAACGGTGAGAAGTGTTTTATGGACGACCGTGTGTGTGTGTACGCATCTATTTTGAGTTATTAATAGTTGCGCTAGTATGTTATTCGATAGTTGAGTGCGAATATAATGACTAAAAATAATTTATCAATTTTAATAAAATAAAAATATTTTCCGAGCTTTTTCATAAAACCGGAGAATACGAGTATGTCGATATGTATGTATACATAGAAAATTCAATGAGGCATGAAAAAAGGTTGAATTACTTTTACATAAAAGTGTTTTTGTGCCCATCATCTCCGGTTATCATTTCTAATTGAGATTTAATTATAGGTCGTAAAAGTGTTATTCACACACCATTTTGTTTAAGGGAAACCGTTGGGTAACGCAAAAAAAAAGAACTTTTCAACAACAAATACAATACTTGGAAGCACATCGTAAATATGAAATTGAATTTTCCAACTAAATTTACATTTTTTTTAAATAGTTGTTGTAGCTTGAATATTTAAAGACCGTACCACGGAAAAACCCTTTAAGCAATTATAAAATGTGTGTGTAAGTATATAGTACGAGCATGTACATACATATTACATAAACAAACATGTTGACGAAGAAAAACAACATACACGGATAGCATAGATAAAAAAAATACTTTACAGTTGAATAAATTTTGGAAAATAAAAGAAAAATAATTTTTTTTTGTGTTGTGCATACATACGAGAAAAGGAAGCGTGTTTGATATGTGGAAAAGCTTCGAGGTATAAATCGATAATATTTTCATTGTCGTATCATCAACATCGCATCATTTAAATATACGACTGACTATATACATATGTATATGTATATGAAACGACGGGAAAATAAAATTCTGTCAATTAGGAACAATATACAAATGCAACATATATGTGAGTTAATAAAATAAACTTACCTGGGCAATATCTTTGCGGGTACAGCAAAAATTTACAAATATTAAGTTGACAAAGTCTGAACCGTAGCATATGGTTACAGTTTTCTCTTCCAATGTGTCTTGTGATCCCATTGTTACGATTTGACGTAGTTTTGTGTCCTGAAAGATATAAAATGTAAAAGTTATTATAAAATATGGTTTTATTATAAAAACATTAAAGGAAATCTTAACAATATTGTACAAGTACAACCCTACCCCATGAAAGGAGAACAGGGATGTTCAGACTAAATGTTTTTAAAATAGTTTCCTAAACAAGGTTAATCTGACAACATTATCCTACTCATTTCCAATTTCCTTTTTTTAGCACTCAATCACGGTTTGCCCCATTTACCGCAAAAGCTCCTCATTTGTAGTGATGTTCGACTAGAAACATTTTATAAGCCGCATAAGGCAACTGTTCACAAACTGTTAAGTCAGAACTGATGTTATACATATAGGCATTGAATATTCATAGCTTTGTATTTCGTGTCAAATCTGCTATAGCTTCAGCACTCAGAAAAAAACTTGGGTTAAAACCACCAAAAAATTAGGTCAATTTAACCAAAATCTTAGTATTTTTCAACCAACCAAATGCCTTAGTAAAATAAATAACTAAAGTCTTGGTTACAATAATTTTTAATTTTAACAAACCAACCTTTGGTTATTAACATAAAACGTTTAGTTACTTTAACCAAAAGTATTTGGTTATTTTTTATATATAAAAAAAATTAATTGTTTTTAGTAACCAAATAAAAAAGTAAAATTAACCAAAAAAAAGTAAATTTGACATACGACTTAGTTAATTTTAACATTATTTGATATAATCCCAATTTTAGTCAATCTTTATTTATTAAAATAAATTTTTATTACTTTATTTTCATGTTTTGAAGCACTTTCCTTTCGATTAAGCCTTCAGCTTCAGTGTATTTTTAAGTGTGCAGCAAATATGGCAAATATTTGGCGAAAATTTAACAAACGAACCCGATAAATTATCATCCTCAATCGGTGTTTTTAAACACTGTCCACTTGCTATATCCCATATTCGACATAAAAAATTGTGTGATGGAAATTTTCACGATTGAAATGCATCGCCAATACAGAATCTTAATGGGCGAAAGTATTTATAAACATTTAGCCGGTCGTAAATCGCAGATTCGTACCGACTCGTCGAAACTGCCCATAACATTTAAAGTTACAATAAAATACATAGTTATTTTGCCCTTCTAGAGTCTTAAGACATTTGCCAGAGCTTAATTCCCATATTTTACACCCCGATTCCCTAAGTCGTGTCATTTAATTCGCCACGACAGTTGTCGTGTCACTTCATCTATAAATTTGTATTCTGCTAGTCGATTGAAGTGACCTGATGCAACGAACGTTAATCGCTGAATTGATCAAGGAATACTAATAATTTCACCTGAATATGTCGACTGAAATTTTTTACGCGCCTATAAATGTCGTTCCAAGTGACAAGAAATTTTTAAAACGTCTACTAGAATAAAAAGTTTGTCACTTCAATTAATAATTGACGAACAAATCGACTAAGAGAATACCAATATTTGTCTGTCGCTACAAGTTACAAGTGACACGACTAAGAGAATCGGGGTGTTAGAGTTTTGTCATCACTCGCCGATACCAGTTGCCGACTGTCACTTGACCATACAACATTTCTAATGCCCAATTTGTGTGCTTTCCAAATTTGTATTAATTTATCGGCTGACGAGCTAGCAAACCAGTCCCCGTTGGGGCTTAATTCAACCGCCGAAACAACGTTTCCCTATGACAGGCTAATGTTAATTTGAGTGTATAGTTTGGTTTTAAAAATAAATTATTACTGGAATTGTTATTGAATATTTTATGGTTTTAACTCACAACTGACGATGCTGAAGCTTTGAGTGATGAATTAGTTGATATAGTATTCGGACCATATTTTTTGCATTTGCAGGGGCCCACTATGTGGTCCCATTTTGCTTAAATAAATTAATTCTGTCCAGCTACAATTGAACAATATTTTCAGAATATGAGTAAAACCCAATCTTATTTAAACTAAAAACTAAAATGTTGCTTACCAAATAAATCCAGATACAACTCATAATTTTTTGATTCATTACAAAATTAGTTATTTATTTTTAGTATCGTCCAAAACTGGGAAGCACAAACGTGTTTTCGCTAAAGAAAAACATCTGACATCTAAAATTGCATTTCTAATAAAATCCTGTATTCTAGTAACCAAGAATTTTGTTGATGTGAACTAAATATTTTGTTAAAACAAACCATTATTGGTGAAAAATATACTTTCATGGTATATTTTACCAAAATTGTTTTAAAAATTTTCTGACAAAAAATTATTGTTTGGTACTAAAAACTTAGTTTACACTGTTAAATTGTTTGGTCAAAACTACTAATTTATGAAAAAACTTAACTTTGTTATTTTAAATATATTCTTAGGTTATTTAACTATTTTTTTTAGATAATTTAACCAAATTCACGAATATTTTGGTTAACTAAATTTGGATTGATTATTGCTTTAGCCAAGTAGCAAAATTTTTATTTTTTAAATTAAAGTAGAAAATTGGTGAATATAACTAAAAAGAGAATATAACTATAATATATTTTTTAACTGGTGAATATATTTTTTCTGAGTGATGGATGTTTTGCTTAATGCCTGTATTTATATTATCAGCGTAGTAAATCCAGGTGATTGAGTTGATCTATTAGATCCTAGTAAATGCCATTTGGGGAGTACACAACTTTGTTTAACGGGTCGTTTGTTGTAATATTTATAGCGCTGTTTCCTTGTATTGAACCTTATTTTGAGCCTTCCAGTTTGCGCACATATTATCGAATCAAATTCGCAATTGAATTTCATGGAGGGAAGATATAGTGGTGAACTCTAATAGATCAAATCAATAGTTCGTATAAAATCGAATGATTTCACAATCATGTGGTTACTTTTGTGGTTTTGCACTTTTGTGGTTAAAAGTTGATATGTTTCGAGTTCCTGCTGCTGTTTCACAATTTAGTTGACGGCATTTCTCCAATTTTTTCAAAGTATCATATATAGGTTGCCTAGCAAATGGGTATCAGTTTTAAGGTATGCTTCTTCTACTTGTTCTCATTTCTGAATCATAGCGCTAGTTTCAATACCTGAAAGATGGAGATGGAGTGTTTTGGTATAAGTTTCCATTCGACTAGTTCCTTATTTCCCTTAGACAATGTTAAAATTCATACACTTTGTTATTGTTTGACTTGCTTATTTAAGAGCATCAAATGTTTTGGCCGTAGCTTATCAATGCCGCAGAAAATAGATCTATCGAGGGGAGTTTTGCACTTCTTTCTTCTATGATATTACCAAGCTATCGAGATCGATGACAAGCGAAAGCCTGTTTTTTTATCGATTTATGTTCTTATCTTGTTGTTTTGCAATCTGATTCAGCTGGATTCATATTTGCTATTCGAACTGTTCCCTTATTCGGAAACTCGATATCGAACAATCGAACGACGTTATCGAACAATCGTTATTTTTGAATCCACAAAACTAAAAAATGTAAGTCTTTCAAAATGGAAGGCAATGCTTTATTATTATTTACGTATATATATATATATATATATATATATATATATATATATATATATATATATATATATATATATATATATATATATATACATATGTATATATATATATATATATATATATATATATATATATATATATATATATATATATATATATATATATATGCGTTTATAAAATACAGGAAGCTCTAATCTTTTCTCTTTACCCTCGAATCTGCCTTCCCGTGGTGATTGGTGAGCCCTATTAGCCTACGGGTAACATAACGAGCTCTGGGGACGGTTGGAAGGTTAACTAATAGTTAATATACCTAACCGCTTCAGTCACTCAAACTAAGTAGCATTTCATACGCCGATGTTTGAGCGGCTAAGGAAATGCTTAGCCTCCGATAGGATCACTCCGAATAAGGTGACTTTAGGGTTTTACAACATAGTCTTCCTATAATAATGGAGAGATCTGTCATATGTGACCGTATTTCTCGTCGGATGAAAATGAAACCAAACAAACTAAATGAGAGTGATGATTCTCAAACAGCTTTATAGGTATTGCGAGGCAGGTCGAATGGCCGGATAAATTTCGTAAATATATACAACGGAAATAGCTTAGAGCAAAGTTGAGCTGTTCAAGAGATCAAATAGGACAGGATGATTGCCGATACACCATATACCTGGCACCATTGGAAGCCCCACGTATAGGGACAAATAAACGCGGACAATCACTCCGGGAACATAGGGACAATCAGTGCGGAGATGGAACAAACGGAACTCGTAGGGGTGCTCAAGCAGACAGGAAAGGAAGCCACTAGTTTAAGTTTGCTGATATCACCGAGAGACGCCACGTCACTGAAATTAAAATTTTGGTATGATTGTCACGGTGAGTGAGTATTATGTTACTTGGTGTTATCTACAGTTGGTTAGCGACATCAAATAAGATTGGAAGTGAGAAGAAACAAAAGGTAAAGGGGTTATCGTCAGGGAAATTGAGAAGAAATAAAAGGTAATGGGGACTGTAATGACTTAGTGGATTTTTTTAAACCCACGTTCCACGACGTCAGTGTTTGCTGGGTGACCAGTGTTTTAAAGTTTATACAAAGCATTTATACAAAGTCCCGATACGATTCAAGTTACTGTATACACCTAAATATTTTAGAACATCGAAAAATACAACCCTGCAGCTGTTGGAAAAGTTAGTATCATATATGGAAGCACATTCCGAATTCGCAAAAATGGGGACAATATGAGGGCGGATGCTCGCGAATCGTTTGTATAGCGCAATCGGCCGTAAATTCAATAGCTACGGACCACCAATAAACTTCAGATTTAGTAAAAGGCAATAAACAAAACATCGTAGATGTCGGATGGGGTCCACCAAGGACACATATCAAATAATAGACTGAGCCAAAATATAACAACAAACATTATGTCAAAATTTAACAATACTAGCGCAAAATTTCCCTTCTAATTTTTTGGCAGTGTTTTAAGGCACCAATTCATGTTCGAATCGAATTGCAATACGAATCGAATTCCCAAATAGACTTCGGGTTTAATCTTAAAAAAAATTCTTTTCAACGACACCAAAGATATTGCTACAAATCAGTGAGAATATATTGTTAAACCTCATATAAAACGTTTCTCACAACATTTGTTCCAATAGCTGAGGAAGGAAGTGCTAACAATAATTGACAACCTGTGTTCTATGAAACTTGCACGTGTCTTTTGCTTAGGTGCAACAGTAATGTAATGTCGTTTAGGCGTAAGAGAGCAGATTTGAAGACAATTTTCAAAACCTAGCCGGGTTTTTCGTCCGTGATACTCAATCGGCAGATCGTGATCGGCACCAAAAGAGCTTACTGTGCCATTGATTCAAAGCTGTATAGTTATATGCAGGAAAGATCAATAGTAATGAGATGTCTATAATACCACGATACAGTACAAAGGTTAAAAGCTCATTACATTTATAATATTAGAAATCGAGACATGTGTAATTACTTATATTCCGTCCAACACATCTCTTGCCATCATCGCTCAAGTATATCCATTAACAGTACTCAATAAAATTAAATATCGTTGCTATAATTAACCAACCGGAATCCTTTATTGTTCCTTGTCACCCCCTTATCGAATTTTCAATATGAATATATAAGATGTTCGTTGAATTATATTTATGGGTGTTAATTTTCAGCACAAGCAGACAAAAAAAAAGCGAAACGAACGAAATATATTTTACGCAACTTGTTGAATTCCACTTACTAAGTAACTGTGTGTGCTGTAAACCGTGTTCAAATGAAAATTAATATTTCAGTTTATTCACTCAACATATATCTATATAGCAATGCGACGATACCTTCGATATATGTCTTATATATATACTTGTACATATATATAACAGGCATAACAACGTGTGTTGTATTATACACACACGACACGATACGTATAACTATGCGTATATGGTACACACATCTATTTTATACATTATACACAATTCGAATTGTTTTTTAATTCCAATGAAGCAAATTCATTTTAATCCAAGAATATTAAATGTCATTTAATTTACTCTCATCATGAGATAGCTATTTGATTATATTTATAAATGAATAGCAAATTGTATGAGCATGTAGATATCGAGCATCGAGTTTATGATTAGATTATTAGAAATAATTCGTATATTTTGACGACAAGGGGTGGAAGCTTCGAACACATTCTTTTACGTATAGGTATACCGGGTGTGTTGTATAGCTCATCACCAACCTATATCCAGATATAATAGTCGAATAAAATAATCATTATAGGTGGGAGCTTTTTATCACCAGTTGAAGCTTTTTATCACCATTCGTTTTTAATCACACCGCGGACTCGAGGTCATTCCGGATGACATAAAAAAGCGACCACTGTTGATATTTTACATGTAAAAACCGAAGACAATATCATTAGCAGTGCCATCTATTTAAAAATGTCAACAATTTACCAACGTTCGCTTTGCTCGTTATTAATAATTTTTTTCACTGTAATCGAAAAAATTGTACACAGTTAAATATTTTACAAATTCTATTCATAAAATAGTAAGAAGATTTTACAACAAATTGAGTTTTAGTTACAATTAGATTTCATAAGAGATGGCGCTTCATTTTTTTTTACTTAAACCGTTTTTTACATATAAAATGTGATAAATATGCACCAATCGTTAAAATCTAAGCCATAAATTATTATTTGTTATTCAGGTTGGATTGGACTCGCAACTGAATTTTCGATTTGTCCAACAGTCAACCACACACTAAAACTTTATATGTATACCATGTTGAATGTTGTCACATCTAATTACTTTAATGATCTCTCAATAAATTAACTAAAGCTTTTTTGCGTGTTATCGTTCAAATATCCAACAAGCATGGCACATAACATTAAAGTTAAGGATTTTTTTGTTTGTCTCCAATGTTCATACATAATATAAAAAAATTGCGGAACATTGGAACCATTAAGATAAATCGTTCTCGAGACTTAGCTCTTTCGTTCGTTTTGTTTGATTTTTTTATTTTTTATATTTTATGTCGAGCAATTTAGCAAGAAATTGCTTCATCCTTCTTATTACATTATATACATATAGTCGTATATAGGACATAGAGGAGATTAGATCATGTTATATAAAATATATATAAAACGAACGAACGAATTGTCTTGCTTTAATAAATGGGATTCCTCCAGTCGAGTAACACAGAACGAGAATGACAATTTAGTCAAATGCAATAAACATGTTTATAACTATATATACGTTTACATAATTATATGTTTATGTTAATGTCTTACATATATATGTACGGATGGGATTGAAATCGAATTATTGACATTTAAAATCGTTTCCAATTTATTAACACAGCATGAAATTTATTTTCTGTGAACTTTCGAGAGTTAATAGTTTGGATATTGCATTGCGTACAGACTCAACTTAACAACATTTCGATTGGATTTTCGATGCAGCCAATTATTAATTATAGTTTACATAACGGTCAAGTGTAACATTTTCGATTAAGCTAACTAACCTAAGCTTTGAGCAGTACAAATCTCTCTACCGTCTTTCATTTTCGTTCCATAAACGTTCTTTATGAATCCAGTTTCGAATTATCACTAATATTGAAACACTGGAATCCAAAATTCGTTAGATGTCGAGAGGGAAGTATTATTTATTAGAGCTTTCCTAACTTTCCGCCCATGTGGCACAATGGTTAAAACTGCGGTATTTGTACCGGGTTCGAATTGCGATAGAGTCGTGAGGCAAAGTGGGATTTTTCACCATCGCTCGTTTGGATCATGCGATCGGTGAAAAAATGCTGGGGTTGCTCTAATGGGTATTACTGAAATAAATACTGAATCTGCCATATTATAGGGTTTTCAGATGTTAATATAAAGAGTTGCTGATGGATAGTTTATTGATGCCTTACAACCCATAAGCTGTATTTTATCTAATTTCGGATTTTAGGCAATTCTAATAAATGGTTTGGCCCCTACCTAGATTTTAGAACAAATTAAGTGATAGAACCGGAAGGATCAATATTGGTTCGTTTCCTTTTCTTAGCTATACAAATTCTAGTTTTAAACTTATTTTAATTGGGAATAATACAGGTCTAGCTGATGATTTGACTTATGCTTATTGAGACCTGCATTGTCTAGAACTAAGGGAAAAAACATAGTTAAGGTGGTGTAAAATATCGGGGGTCCAAACCGGATAGGATCGTTTAGAAATAATTTATCACTGGAGCCCTGTCTGTTCTATACCACTAACTTTCTCAATGATTACTGTTTTTAGATTGATACTTCAAATTTCTAAACCCCTCGGCATACATCTATGTACTTATCTTTTAACACTAGTCGGAAATTGTATCTAAATCTGAAGGGTTTGGATTTATCAACCTTTATCAATTTAATTGAATACTTTTATACCAACAATAGTAGTAATTTTGATGGATAAAACAGTAACGAGTTCAAATGAGTAACTCCGCTAATCATTAAATTTGACAAACAGTCGACGGTAACAGAAGTTAATTTTCAACCACCCGATTTTTACCAAACTAGAAACATATTTTTGTGAGAGATTCCATCGCTGTGGAAATTATCTCAGTCTGGGAGCCATCTTTGTATTGTAATCACAAATCACCAATTCAAAAGCTTTTGGACCAGTGCACAATATATAAGTTTGTATTGCTCAACTTAAGGACGATTACCAAGTTTAAACTTTGGAATAAATAGATTCAGACTCAATAGCTTCTAAGTACGGGGATGAACTAACCAATTCTCTTTTAGGATTAATAAACGGCCAAACAGATTAAGAAAAGCTCTTGAATTGGTATAGCAATGAATTGAATTCAATGAAATTTTTAGAGCTCACATTGTGAATTTTGAAATGGAAAAGAATAAGAATGATACTTAAACATTTGAGTCTTATCAGAGTGCAGCAATAAAGACAGTTATTGGCAACCCTTAGAAATACTACTTGACTGACGATTCAGATACTAGCACTATTTTAAGTCCTTCTATTTCCACAACATCAGGTTGAATTCGCTACATATTGATTCGTAGCATAATTTGTGCGCTGCAATCTATCTCATTCTCGGGTTCTTGTGATTTATAGCTCAGAATATTATCGCATTGCATAGTCAGTGATAGATGATATAAATCTTTAAGAGGAATAAGGATTTAATCGATAGGATCAAAGTGCTTAACACTGTGGAAAACTATAAATAAATCATACTTCAACTACAAGAACAAAGATATGTATAGCTAAAAGTTACGTTGAGCTTTTGGGTGATAGTTATTACAAATCATGCTATCCGAAATTATTTATACCAATATTAAAATAAAGAATGCCGTATGGTGAAAGTATGGTCCGTTTATACGGATTCGTGCTGTATCCTGATTCTGCATATATTACAACTTAGATTTATTGAGTCGTTTAAAGGTATCTGATATATTTATATCTGCATTACACAAACAAAGGTATTCTTTGTATCTGAAATATTCCAATAATGGTACATTAGGCCAATATTTCGTTTAACAAACACTAGATACATCATCGTCTAGTACGACATATGCCTATCATTCTTGTTACAAAATCATAAACTTAATTCCAAAACAAAAAAAATCTATGGCTTAAAGGGCGTATATGGCCTTACCTAAATCGACCTTTCGAACTATTTTAACGTATTGTTGCCATTGTAGGTGGTCAACCCAACGAATGCGTTTACACACAATCGCTTTTTATATCATCCGGTGCAAGTTAATTTTTGGTCAACGGCTATAATTGAACTCGAAACTGCGGCGTGATGAGAAACTCTCTTAACCATTAAGCTACAACCAGATACAAAGCCATAAGGTTTTCAAATCTTATGTTTTATTTTATATGTTTACTGTAAATTTTTACAGCTGTCAAGCTTTAATATTAGATGTCAAGCTTTATAGGCAATATTTTTACAAAGGTTTTGCCTCAAAAATCTTGATAAGACATATATTCCATTATAGGTTGTAAGTGATGACGAACAAGGAGAGTGCATCTACTTAGTTTTGGGATTAAAGTGCATAAAGTATACTCGAGTTGCTCAATGTGGACTTAATTGTTAATGGACAAAGAACAAGCCCATACAAGAATGAACTTACTGGGTTCAAATATAAAATCCACTTTCAAATACTGAAGCTGAATGCAGAGCATCGTTTAAATAGATATTAACTATTCAGGTTTGTATAAAAGTAGGGCATCAGGAACTATAATACGGAAATTTAAACTGATCAGACATCTTAGAACCTGATTACATGATGATTCATTCAGGTATATTGTTCCAACTAAAGTGTTATATGGTAATACATTGGGTATGGGGGCAGTTTATAGTAAAAACTATATTTGCAACCAATACATATTGAGCTATAATATTAATGTTAGATAATACTAGAAATTACAAATATTCCTGTACAAGACGTTTACTTAAGATTAACGTTTTAAAATTGCTATCCAGCTTAAAATTAAACTTTCGGGCAAATTGGATCAAAGTACTACCTCTATTAGCATCATTTAAAAAAAAATCTTCTAAGGTACAATATTTCAACAATATTATTAAAATAGTCAAGGAACCGGTCAACAACCGACTGTATAAATTTTGATACTTTTATCAGGTCATGATAATAGTATCAAAATTTATACAGTCAGTTGTTCTCAAGATACTGTTGACGAGTTCAGTGCCAGTGAATGCTGACACTCTTATTGATAAATACGTCCCTTTCTTTTGTTACTTTTGTCTTTTAAATCGTACTTGGATGAACCATCGACTTAAGTGCTGATTTAATTAAAAGATCACCAAGCAGATATTGTCTGATAGTTTTCTCAATCCAATTTTGTTTTAATCGTGTAAATGTGATATCAAATTCATCCTTCTGCGATTAATATTCAACTTATCTTGATTGGTAGCAACAAGTTTGCTCTTTTGTTTTGCTAAAAGCATGGTTTTTTAGAGAGATATAACCAGCCTATAAAGATTTCAACCGATAGTTTGATCTCAATCAGGAAACCATAGAGTGAAGTTTTCGTATTGACGTTTTTACTGTGATAGCCGATCACTTCATAATTGAAATATAAATAACACAACATTTAATAAACATCTAAATTTGTATCTGCGACTATTAGATCAAGTTCACTGGTATATCTGTGTACAATGAAACGAAACTGATGTTAACTTATAAAAAGCCCACCAATAACCTATACAGTATCAATGCATTGAGGTACAACATGTCTTACACATTTTTTTTGTATTGTATCGTCCGTCACTCAGGCTCAATTGGCCCATGGTGACATACATGCGGCTATAGTTCTGATTCACGTGGATCAGTACATTGCATATAGCTCCTAGGCCAGCCTATATACTGGCATGTAAGATAGGTCGATGGGTTCTAAACTCAACAAGAGGTCACATATGTGTTCATTCTCACCATTGATCGTAATCAGATGGTGAAAAATTTCTTTTTGCATCCTGCCCTTATCCGGATTCCAATCCGGTACTTCCTGCTCCAACTGCACTTACTCGGAGAAAAAACCGCAAATGATTATATCATTACTTGAATTGTGAAGCTCTACCTACCAGAGTAGTTTAATTTGACTATAGAGTATGTCGGTACAGTCCAGGTAACTTAATGTTCCAGAATGTGGCATGGTAAACCAGAACTGCCTCTCGTTCTATAAACATCAAGCTTTTATTGTAGCTAATATTTTGTTAATAGTATGAGTACATTACTACTCAGCTTTTGCAATTGCTCAAATCATCTTTGACAGAGAGTTTAACCATCGTCGTATTTTATCAACACATCCATAGAATACATCTCGGTTAACGGCCGTAAAAAAATCCAAATATAAAAATATAAACAAACATAAAAGGATCGGGTGCCGCCCACACAACAATGACTCCCATGTAAGTAACCGGACAAGTGGAACGTGCAAGCACTTAGAAAATCTGGCACATTTGACGGTCTTATCACATGTATGAAAGAGTATCGGTTGGAACTCGTAATGCACCAAGAAACTCCTAAAAGTGAAACGGCCTAAGTGTCAAAACAATGCGTCCCAAGGCCGTACATTGCTACACAGTGGAGATGCTCGGGTTGCCCAAGACGTAAAATTTTCTCGGTCATCAACAAAATCTGTAGACAGTGACCATTACCGGATGATTCTTTCCAAGTACTACGAAACATCTCGCGATGTACACCACGTATTGAGGAGATGCGCTGTTCCCGATACTTTTCAATCTAATGTTAGAATGCATCCGTTATAAAAGTGAAACATCTCAAGACAATATCTTATTCCGACAATTCAATCAACTTTTTGCATATGCATAGATGGTATCTGTGTGATTGGACAACGGAGTGAAATCCACTTGATCCATTGGAATAGTGTTTAGCTTCCGTTGGTCTCAAAATGAACAAGTACAAAACCAAATATCTTATCTCCAGTTCGAGACCAAGACGCAAATGATTTCAGTAGTAGTAACCATACGTTTGGAGGAGTGATTAGATTAAAGTATCTTTGATTTATCATTACTCACGATAATAGAGTGGGAGAGGATATCACAGTTCGCCTTGCCGCTGGCAATTTGGCATTATATCCTCTCCGTACACTTCTGGAATCATAATATCGTGTAAATACGAATAAGCCTTCCATTAAACTTAGCCTTCCCACACTCTCTCTCCGACCTAAAATTATCTTTCTGATCCGCACAATCAGCTTGATATAATTCAAGATGGTTTTTCTGGTGGTATTTTTGGATACCTCGCCCGAGTCCACTCGCATATATATATATAAGAGCAAAGCCAAACATACGTGCTGTTAGACTGGCGCCCAACTTCGAGTTTTTTTTAGTTGTCTATATACCCAAACCACAACCAACGCGGAATGGTACGTTACAAGACATCGCTATCGGCGACGATGGCTCCATGGCGTAGAGAGAAATCTGGCATCTTCTGATTGTTTGCAACAATATGAAGAGCTAGATCGTGATTGAACAAATGGTTGACACGGTACGGGCTTAAGAAGTTTGGGGTTAAGAAGTCGATCATGGTTTTCCGAGCTAGTATCGCAACAGTTGTATCTTCACTCGATTTTTATTCCTAACCCAACCTAACTCTACCTAGTGATGCTTCAAAAGCTTCTATATAGTAATTAGTCGGTTATACGTTGATAACACCGTCGTTTCTGTTTTTAAATCTCCCAATTAGAAGCCATTCAAACAAATACAAATAATTAAAAACTTTCCATAAAATTATCCATTTTATTATATCAACATGAAACCACCATCTCTCTTTTTTGGTAAACGGTTCACCCCTTGGAAAATCACTAAATCGAATTTTAATTACATTTATTTTATACACAAATTCGATTCATAATTTTACTCGAAATTTAATCTTCCAAATTGTTTTTGTATTTCGAATTTGATTTTGTGTATTTACGAAATTGTTTAGTTTTATTTGTAACAAAATACTGAAACCATAATAGTCGTAATAACAATAAATAAAAATGAAAAATAATTAGGGTGACCAATTTAGCTTTTGAGGGGTGGAGGGAGGGTGGTAGATATATTTATAAATAGTTATGAAATGTACATTTAACTTAATACCATAAAGCTTTGAATTTATTACACTAAATCTAATTGTTGCCGACACTTAAAATGTAACATGATCATGGCTGGGGTTTATTAGCATACATAAGTATTATTTAAGAGGTGATTTGTGCCATATAGTGTAAACGTTATGAATTGTATAAGGTTCTGGTTACAAATCTTATCCCAACCACTTTACACACCTCCAAACTACTGTATTCGTATCTATACCATATATATATAATGGAAAAAGCTTTTAATATTTAAGTTCGTTTCTTTATATAGATTTGTTAATAATAAATTAAATTAGCATATAAAATGTACTATAGGTACTTTATGTACCTTGTATAAACAAAAACTAGTTGAATTCCGTTGTGAATAATTAAAAAAAATGTTTATAAAAAAAAGGAGGAAATTTTCCAAGGAAGTGGTACGAAGATGGAATATTTTATGCTTTCCTGTGTTGTTATACATGTATACATATGTACGTACAAAAAATGTGTACATAGTCATAATAATGAATATATATATGTACAGATATAATCTAGCTAATGAAGGGTTGAAAAATAATAATCGTAATAATTTGCTATAAAAGGGCATGCATAATTAAAGAGAGGCATCCGGTGAATGTGGATATAAGATATGTTTATACAATATGAGATTAACTGATTTTGGTTAGAGGGTGGTTCGGTATAATCTATATGTATACAGCGTGAACACTGTATAATGTGAAATTTATCAAAAGTCTATCTAAATCTCGCTAATAAACACTTTAAATTTACCCAAAGTGTATATTTTCTCAAAACTAGCCCCTTTTCAAACAAATGGTTACCAAGGGAATATAGTTTTATAGTTCGAAAGAATGAGATTATTCGAACAAGAAACATGTAATGATTCTTAATCTGCTATAAATTATGTTTTCCTACATAGCGAATTTAAAAATATTTCAACGTCCTTTAACGGATAATTGGTATTATCAACTATAGAGGAAAGTGGTTGGGTAAATAAACTCACTCATGTGGTTTATAGACAAATTTTTACTGAAAACCATGTGACGAATATATTTTCCCGGTATGGCGGATCCCTTTTGTTAAAGCTGACCTAACAACGATTCTAACAAACGAACATCGCTCAGGAGATATGAAGCAACGGTATACGTCAAATAACGCATCCATAATCAAAGCATCCTAAATATAGAAGCAGCAAGTATCGAAAACGAAATTGAAAAGTTTATACCCCATATTAACTAACACATTAATAAGTTGTGACGTCTTTAAAAAAATAATAAAATCACCCTTCAGTTCAAATTTATTACTAATAAATTTCTGACCGTGTACAGCAAAGAAAAAATAAAAAAATACTTTTTATTTTTGTTTTTCTTTGCTGTCAAAAATTATTTACAAATACAATAATAAATTATTTATTAATAGAACGTTTATATTATAATTAATAATTAATATTGTATCTAAATAAATAAATTTTAATAAAAAAAAACAATTCAAATACTTAAAATTGTTTTAAAAATTCACACTGTTAAAAATCGTTACAACTTTTATGAAGCCATCTTGTATCGAGTATAGCAATTGAATGGAAATAAAAAAAATTAAATAATTTTTGAAGGATTCATTTTCATTAACATGTTTGGGTATTTTAATTGTGTACTTCGTATTATCGCATTAAAATATCAATAAATACGATTTATTTTATTAAAGTTATTAAGTGCCATCTCTCATTCAATATTTGAAGTATATGTTTCGTTTTATATATTTTTATACGGCGTTTAGAACCAATTATAACATATACATGTATAAAAATTGAAGAAATTAAACCATTTCTATTTTTATCATAACTTTTAAAATAATTCGTATTTCCATTTGGTTTCCATATATGTTATATGAAAACGTTTGATTTAAATATTGATAAAAAATAATTTTCATTATTTTTCATTCATTAAAATTGAGCCAAAAATCTTCAATTTTACATTAGTTCTTATGGAGTGTATGAAAATCTAGACCCCATAAATAAGCTCGATAAATTTAAAGGGTCAAGCATTGCTGCTTGTATATTTAGGATGCTTTGCCATAGTCTTAGTTGGAACTATAAACTTCATTTTGTACAATGAACGATGTACTATGAATACTATTATTCTTGAAGCCTACACATGTTTTGAATGTAAATTGTGGCGATGTAAAAGAGGAGAAGAAGAAACTGTTGAAGATGTCTTGCACTTCTATTCTTTATATTATTACCACAGATCCTATTTGTTGCAGTTCCTATTTGTTGAAATTGTCACCATCATGCTAGAAAAAGTTGCGTGCTTGATTTGTCATTCGGGAGTCTCGAGTTCGATTCTCGGTGGTGCCTAAAAAATCATAATTTTCCTTTTTTAATGTGTGAGTGGGATACTTTTCGCCTTCTCTAGTTTATCTCGTTTAGATGACGCCAAATATCTAGGTCAGCATCATTAATAGAGTTGGTTTCAGATTCAACTCTACCGAATAAGCTGATACAATTTTTTATTTATTTTTGGAACACTAGTGAAAGAGTAAGTAAACCCATTAACCGAAAAAGAGGAGGATCAATTAAGACGATTAATTGAAAAATTTAAATAAAAGAAATTCTTTGGATAAATAAAGACTAGTTTTTTTTGGATTATCTAGGTATCGACCAAAAGGTGCGTATAGTAGGTAAGTATAGTATGACTTAAGATCTTAAGTCATAACTTAAGAAGAGGCACTCATCACTGCTTTATACGAGACACTTCAATTATAACCGATCACTTGGCATCTAACATGTAAACAAGGTTAAATTATTAAAAGGAAACAGAAAAATACAGCAATACTGGACCAATTGGTTTTTGTAATACTGGACCAATTGACTGATTAATCCCTTTGTTGATTTGGAAATGATCTAAACCACAAATCTACGGATTCGACTACGGATTCGACGTTTTTCTCGGTATATGCCAAATAGAGCAGAACACTTGCAACAACACAAATATAACTATTAATGAAAATGTAATCAAATTTTATGAGATCATCTGCAAGGTTTTAAACCACACATTTGAACGCATTCACCGTCCTTGATCCGATGATCGGCTAAAAAACTAGTCTTGTTACTAAGCACGCTTTTTAACAGCTAAGTGAGGAATCTGGACAGCATTCCAGGAAAATTTGAAGTAAATCCAAAACAATTTTCGGAAATACTAGACTTACATGCCTTGTAATAATATCAGCTTTTTCGACAGTCAAAGAGATAGTGACAATTTTTTCAGCCTTTTTTCAATCTGCTTATAAACCAAATGATAATACAGGGTTCATTGAAATAACGTACCTGTGCCTCCTCGAATTGTATTTGAAACCATTTTAATGGCATTGAAAGATGTTGGTGATGGTTGCGGATTACAAGACATAACGCCCAGGATCTGCATCAACAAACCTTGTTTATACGAATTTTGGTAATGCATTTGATTTTATTTTTTATCATAAAGCTCTCGAAAGCTTATTATAATTTGAAAATTCTTTTCAATTTATATTAACCGGTTAAAGTCGTATCTAACTAACTGTTGGCAATTAATACTAATTTATTATAAGAAATTTAAATTTATCAAGTGAGATTTGGTGTTCGTAATGATCGCATATTACCATGGATTAGAGACTGGTGTTAAAAGCTAATTACACCGGAATTTATATTTGGCTTCGTCAAACAGTAGACAAGAGATTTATAGGATCATCTACACACTTTATGATCTTAGTATTTTGTTTATGTAACATCTCATGTGAAGTATGCTGTAATTGTCTGGAACCTTTACGATGATATTTCTGGTGACAAACTGGTGGGGTATAAAACAGTATTCACTTGCTGAATTGTTCTTTTCTTCATTACTGCTTTTTTTTTACATACAAAATGTTGAATTGGAGCAACTGATATGGTTGAACACATGGTTTCTTCGTTTAGACCAACAGGTTTCTTGATGAACTAGTCTCAGTTAAAACTATGCATATATTTGATAAAACGGACTATTTCGTCAGGTTTTCTAAATGTTAATGTGGAGATATCAAGAAACACATTCTAGACTGCATTCATGTCAACCACGGAATATTAGAAAAAGCTTTCACTTTTAACTTGAAAGCTTGCATTCAAACTAGTTAAGCATTTTATATTACAAGAGGATGTAACATATTCAAAATTAGACCTTACCGCAAATGGTGTGACAACAGTTCGGAAATCAACAACTGTTGCACGCAATAAAAAAATTACTTGAATGCTGTAGTTGCCTTACAATTTCAAGAAAACACTTTACAATTTAAGTAATAATCAATATCACATCAAGAACTTCTATCTACACCTTAGACAAAATAAACACAAAAGACATTGAACTCAAAACTAAATGTAAATGATTTAAACTAATTTCGAGCCCTAAAAAACTGTACACTTCGAGAACATCCGGAAAACGGACCCATCGAAAACGGAAACAGAAAAATTTTGTATGTTAAACGTTTTGTATGATCTGGCAATGTAAAACGACATTCAAGATTAACATTTTTACTATATGTTGAGGTTCGCGAGCGTCAACTTTAGGAAATGATTCTAAGTCAGTAGTCCCATCATTAAGAGCGTTTACTACAATTTTCGCTCATTCTTACAATCGTCCAACCTGATAGGCTATACGAACTATTAGTTGATCAATTTGAGTCAAAATTTACACTACATATAAGATATTTCCATGAGACAATATACTGGCTGAAATATCGCACAGCTTCAGTTTAAAATCAGTCGATTCGACGCCGATAACTATGTTACCTGGGATTGTATCTTCTCCGATTTGGCTCATCTAAGCTTTGTAAAAAATCCTGAACTTCATTCAAAATCATCTTGAACGATGAATGGATACAAATATGAGTAGTTGCGTTGTCTTAAAACCTTAGCATATGCCACATTAATTTATTTATCGTTGCTAAGCAGTAAGTCAACACTAAGAGCCTACTGACAGGTAGTGTCCAATGTGTTCCCTTACTTGTACACAACAGAATTTGCTTGTCATTTTGAGATTACATTTTGAGTGTCGTTGCATGCAGCCTCAATCAAACAACATACAAAATCATTTAGATTATATTAGTACTGTCAACTGGATGGGATCGGCAATCAAATATACAAAAATGGATTAAATTAATTTGTGGACTACTCTACCTCTACAAAGATGGATTTTAATGACTTTTTAGTGATAATGATGGTCGTCACTCGAGCTTCGCGATATTAATATTTTGGCAAATTCAATTAGGTTGTATTTTATTAAAAAGTTGGAATAAAATTTGTACAAAGATGAATAATTTTTTACTAAACCTGACACCCTAAATAAATATATAAAAGTTAAAGAAATGTAATTCGACGTAATAAGCTTCCGTTATCAGTATCACTTAAATTTATATAAAACGAAATTAAATTTAAATTTTTGGAACATCAATCATACTTATGTACATAATATGTATGTAGGTTACATATATACGTTCGTACAACATATAATCCACTTTAATACCATCAAAATGTCATAATTCTATAATAATAATAATAATATCCAGGTTTATTCGAAAACAGAAAAGTTTATATAATAATAACAATACTATATAGTGTTGTATGTATGAAAATAATATGATTTATATCACTTTTTCGAAATATTACATGAACAGTTTTCTTCAAACACCAGATGAGCTACGTCGAGCAATCAATATATTAAAATAACACAATACAATTTTATATGCGAGTATAAACATACACACACACATACACACATCAATACATACATAGCGCATAAAGATAAATCTTGATTTTTCATCATCATCATCAGCATCATTTCCATTATAAACAGCTTATTTTCATTGTGGAATTATTATGCGAAGAAAACACTGTGCACCATCCTCTTCTACACCTAAACTACACTAAGCCGGTATATCTCGTATCGTACACAAACACACACACACATGACAATCAAACTTTTTTTTATATGTATATGTAATGTGTGTATACATACGAGGATATGTATAAATCTAAATCAGGTATTTTCGTCATCTCTCGCGCGCTTCATTTTTATTGAACAAAATATACGAGCTTTTATTTTTCATAGTTGGAAAAAACTTTGGTAAAACCACAAATTTTGTGTTTTAATTTCCTTTCCACATACGAGTAAACATAACAACATTTACATAAACCTTTTTCTTATATATATATTTGTTAACAAACAGGTATATGCTAATTTATATATGTATTTGCGATGTTGTTGGATTTATAATAATTTTTCCATTTTCATTTCCATTTTTAATGAAAAATTATTTTATTCGTTTTTTAATTTTATTTTTGGAATTTGGTTCGGTGATAAATTTTAAACTTATTACAATATGTGCTCGTTTTACATATACTGTTGCAGATATTGGAGGGATAGGATAGGTATGTACATTTACAAGGATTTTTGGAATTTAATTGTTTCACTGCTAAAGTATTTTAATTATTTGATGTATACACGGAATTATAAGTAGATATATGTGTCAAAATCGATTAATTTAACTCAACGACTCTACCATGAATACACATATAATAAAGTTAACTCAAAAGCTTGATGATAAACTATGCTAACAGACGAAGTTTAATAAATAAAAGCTTAATTTTGAACAGATTAAAAACTTGTTAAAGATTACTGTTTCATACAAATTTTCATCAAAGCTTTTAGAAGTTTATAGTAAATACTTTTATTACCAAACTTTAAAAGCTGTGTAGTTAAATACTTGTACGCTATTTTCTGCTTTAGTTTAATATACCCTTTATCTATATGCATTGTTTGTGATGAGAGCTTTATATTAGAAAGCTTAGTAATCATGAAAGCATTTATCGTATAATTACCCCTTTAAATATCCATCTTTCAGGTTCTATATGATTTTTATTTTCAATATTCCATAAACGTACGATGAAAGCAAACTGTTCAAAGCTTACCAGTTTTAAGAGCTTTCAATATTATACTTTAAAAAGTCTTGGCCCATAATTTTAAAAATCACGGTTGTTACTTTCAAAAGCTCAGTCACGGCTTTTAACATTATCCTCTAAAAATTATTGTCATTTAACACATATCTTAAAAGCTTAAAATGTATATTATTTATTATTACTCTTTAATTACTTTGGAAGCTTCACAAGTTTTTTTTATAATCAATCAGTAAGCGATTCAATACACCATGTAGGTAAATAGAAAAATTACAAAGATTTATTGTTTTCTCATATAATCTGATAGAATTCTAAATAATCAGAAAAAATTTACATATATAAAAGCTTTCATTACCAACGTTATACATACAGGTAGACATACACACAAAACATCTTAATGTATGTATAACGTTGGTAATGAAAGCTTTTCTAACGACTGGTTAGAAAAGCTTTCATTACCAACGTTATACATACATTAGGATGTTTTGTTTAAGAATTTGTTCAAATACATTGCCCTATCGTTAAAGCTTAGTACTTGATGAATTGTAAAAGCTTAACCAAGCAATGAGTTCTCGATATTTCATTGTGAAAGCTTTTAATAAACCCGAGTATTAACACAAATGTTAGATTTGTGTTTTGAATCTTTTTTTAGTGAATAATAGCATATTATCAATATTTCGTCGAAGCTTTTAACTTTCAATTATCAATATAAAGCTTTCAATGACAAATTGATCCATAAATGTGATATTAATTGATTTGAAATCTCATTTTGATAAAAAATTGTTTATGTTAGAACTGCAAACAATTTAAAAAAAAAAACTCAGTAGCGGGGATGAATAGACATGTACCGTTACAAGAATTTTTGGAACTTAAATGTTTTACTGGTGGAGTGTTTTAATTATTTGATGTATACGATTGTGTCGACATCTATTAATTTAACTCAACGACTCTACCATGAATATACATAATATAAAGTTAACTCAAAAGCTTGAACATAAACTATGCTAACAGACTATGGTAACAAGTTTAATAAATAAAAGCTTAAAATTATGGAAATTAAAAACTTGTAAGAGATTACTTCCACTTAAATGTTCATCAAAGCTTTAAGATTTTTATAGTTAATACTTTTATAGCACAATTTTAAATTTTTTTTGTAATTAAAGACTGTGTAAGCTTTTTTACTTTCGTTTAATATACCCTTTATCTAATTTTGCATTTCATAAAGCGAAAGCTTAATTTTGAAATATTTTGAAACGGTTTTTGAAAATTGAAAAACTTATTAATTATGTAAGTATTTATTGTTAAATTAAACTTTTCACTATCCACCAAAAGCTCATTCGTGGCTTTTAACATTATCTTTTAAGATTATTGTCATTTAACATCTATCTGAAAAGCTTACAACTAATTTTATATACTGTTTCTCTTTAATTGCTTTGGAAACTTTACGTGTTGTTTGTTTTTAATCAATCAGTAAGCAATTCCATTTAAAAAGAAACATATCGTCGATTAATTTAACTCAACGAATCTACCATGAATATACATAATATAATGTAAAGTCAAAAGCTTGATGATAAACTTTGCTAAGAGACGAAGTTTAATAAATAAAAGCTTAATATTGTGGAGATTAAAAACTTGTTAAAGATTACTGTTTTATCAAAGCTTTTTGAAGTTTATGGTTAATACTTTTATTACAAAACTTTAAAAAATTTGTTTTGTAATTAAAGACTGTGTAACCTTTTTTACTTTATTTAAATATATTCTTTATCTATCTCTGCATTGTTTAAGATGAAAGTTATATTTTTAAATATTTTGGAACGAGTTTTGAATTTCAGAAAGCTTAGTATTAGTTGTTAAATTACTTTTTTCAAATCTACCAAGTTTTTAATGACTTTTATATTCAGTATTCTATAAACATTAAAATGAAACAAAAATTTTCAAAGATTAAAAGTTTTGAGAGCCATAAATATCATACATTTAAAAATCACGGTTTTTAATACTATCGAAAGCTCATTCGTGTCTTTTACCATTATCTTTAAAAGATTATTGTCATTTAACATCTATTTTGAAAGCTTTAAGCTTATATTATTTACGTTACTGTTTAATTAGCTTTGGAAGCTTAACGGGTTTTTTATTTAAAATCAATCATTAAAGAATTCATTACACAATTCAAATAGAAACATAGCCAACATTTATTATTATTCATAGCTTATAAAAGCTTAATATTCTGAAAAATTTGATTTTAAAAGCTTTCATTACAAACTTTTATACATACATTTAAATTTTTGTTTTAAAATTTGGTCAAATAAATTAATGCCCTATCTTAAAAGCTTAATGCATGATTTATTATCAAAATAATATCAATAGATGAATTAGCCAAGACTGCTCCTGTTAATCCACCGATTGTAAATAAAAATACAAATCCTAGAGATCATAATAAAGATGGGGAATATTTTATATGAGCTCCGTATAAGGTTGCTAATCAACTAAAAATTTTAATAGCTGTTGGTACTTCAATAATTTATTACAGATTTATTACAGATAACATAATGGAAGCTTTTAATAAACCCAATTATTTACAAATATTAAATTCGTGTTTAATATGGTTTATATCTAATAGTGAATAAAAGTATATTTATTATTCTTGAGATTTTTATTCGGCAAAACTTTTATAATTAATAAAAAGCTTTTAATTAAAAATTATGCTCAAAGCACTTTTTTCACTTAACACGTATTCTATATATGTGGAGCTCGATATATGGTATCACTTTTCTTAACAACTACTTTAAACTAATTAGAGTACGTTCTACAAAATATTTTTTACTATAAAAGCTCAAGATTTTCAAATAATATATAAACGTTTATTAATATTAAAAGTTTGAAATGTAGCTTTATAAGATCATTTGATTAAATACTAGATCAAAGTATTATCATAGTTTTGTTAAGATTTATATCTTGGCTTACTAAAATTTAAAAATAAAAGCTTTCAATAAATATTCAAACCTAACACAAAACTTTTTTGGTATTATTTTTGCGGGAAACAAGAATATTTGATTGTCATATTTAAACTTAATTGGAAATTATTATTGATTTTGTTACTCTTAAACTTCCGGGTAATATTAAAAGCTTCCTGATTTTGCCGAAATTTTGTTCTTATTCTTAAACTAGACAAAACAATTCTTATCTTATAACTTGTGAAAGCTTTATAATAATATTACATCATAGGAATGTTTGAAATAAGTAAAGTCCCAAAGCTTTAGAATTTACAAATAGAAAATAAACTATTAATAATCGTTAGTATGTCACATTTATAACTAAGCTTTTGACTACCACTCAAATTCACAATAATTGAGTGTACTATGAAAATCGACTGAGCTTATATATTTTTAATTATTTGATAAAAGCGTGAGTTTAGTTACTTTAAAGTAAACTATTGATTTTTAACAATTTAATCGTATTTATAATTGTTTTAAAAATTACTTAGCTTTCCATTAAAGCCTTAATATAATGCCGTTTTAAGCAAATCTTTTTTAACTGGTAATTCAAATGTTATAGTTCCTTGTAGTTTTTTATTTGCTTTAACATTTTATGCATTTTTATAAAAACTTAATTTACGGATGAGCTTTAAAAATATAAAAAGACCGAAACGGTTATATAAGAAATTTTATTAGTTGTGTGAAATACATATAAAATTTTGTATATGCAATAGAGACACGGAAAGTACCACAAAAATATCATTTAACTGCTATTTTCCATGCATGGCGGCATTTAATAGTCAAGCTCTTGGTTATAAACTTTGATATAAAAAGCTCGTCTCTACTATATTTTTATTAAGAATAATAAATGAATTATTTTAAGCTCGATAGATAGATTCGTTTATAGTGTATGGCTTTATAGCTTTCACTAATGATAGACGAACTTTAAATTTCACAGTTGCAAAGAGCAATCGTTCAAAATCGCAACAATACCAAATTTATTTTGTGATTCAATTTTAAACTAAAATTTAAACTGTCGTGTAGGGCAATCCATCTTCAGGGTTACTAAGTTGTAGTTTCCAGGGTTACTATGTTGTAGTTACCCCGTATTTTAACGGTTTATCGTAATTCATTGAATGAAGAGTTAGTCAAAAGCTTATTATAGACAATACAAGCTTTTAGCCAAGGCCGTAGTAAAAAGCTTTCAAGCTTTAAGGAAATAATTTAGTTGTCTTTCTGGCATTTTTGTCTTTAAAGAAATTAAAGTGTGCTTTTATTCATTTCAAACCATCACAAGGTAACCAAGAACATGAATATCCTTATGTTGTTAGCGGATCAATGCCAACAGTAGAACAGTTAGAGTTGTTCTTAAAGAAACCCTATTATATTTTATATATATTTGAAAATCACGTCAAATGTTTCAAATTAATTACTATAACGACCACGACCACGACCACGACCATAATCATATTTACATTATTGTCTATGCTTATCTTTACTTGTATACAAGCTATCTGTACAATGTAATAAGAATAAAACTTAAAACATAAAAAAGGAGTATCTTCCTTACTGTACAATTTGCATAAACGTATCATTACTATTACCATCATCATTGCCATTATTATTATTACAATTGTCATTTCCCATATTCCTCGTTTTTGTGTAAAATTATACCAATTGTATAGCAAAAAATAACCAACAACAAATGTACTCCGTACAACAAGAAAACTATTAAAAATTTATGGGTCATGGCCTTTAAAGATGCAAATCATTGAGATGCTGGACTGACTTCCGAAGCTCGTACTTATCCAAATTTGTGTCGCATGACATGTTTAAAAATTTATGAATGAACTTATTGTTGCTGGAAAATATTCATTTTACGTAATGAAAATTTTAAAATTACCATTCCTTCCTCTACGAGTATATATGGTACAACAGTACACACCTTCGTACAGAACATACCAATACTTTGCGCAATGTTGAAATATTGCATTATATCCTTTTGGTTTAATGTAATTTTAGGTCTGTACGGAAAATGTTATCGGGAACCCGATGAAATTTTTTTTCTTTATTAAATTCAATTTAACACATCACCTATTTCATCCTTTTAAGATAAAACACACAGCAATGTATATATAGTAATGGACACTTAGACGGAAAGGTATAAAAACTATATTATGTACAGGACGCGCAAGAAAATTGAAAATAATATACATAAGTGTTATTTTATACAGATATATACATTATATACAGCAGATATATACGGTCGGATAAAAAAGAAGATGATGTATGATGATGATGATTTAGGATAAATGGTTTACCATATACATAGACAGTAATAAAAAAAAATGTTGTTGACAAAAACCATATTTTATTAAAGGATTTTGATATCAGATTATTGTTCTTCCGTTATCTGGGATATACACATATAAGACTTATAGACGATGTATATACGAAAAAGCTGTGTTTATTAGACTGTGGCTCACACACAAATGTTTTTTTTATAGGATTAATTTAAAATCATGTATACATCTTTCCTTCACCGTACACTATTTCGAAAACAACAATTTTATATTTTTGCTTAGTTTTGCAAAGTCATATCGATTTTTTCTTAAACGCAGATAACAAAAAAAACTGTATTATGAAAAACAGTGATGCGACACAAAATATGAAAAAAAAAGCTTTTGTAATATGAGTTTTCAATCGTTTTCCTTTATGCTTATTTTATGAAAAAGCACAAATTTATTCGGAAATTAAAAATTAATTTTTTTTATTATACGTGCGTGTATAGAGACGTTTTTCATTCAAATGATGCTGCGCGCTAAAAATAGAACATAAAAAGTCATTTGTTTCCCATAATGATGATTTTCCGGTATAATAATTAACAACAACACACACACACACACAGAGTAGAAAAAAGCTTCTCTTAGTCGTCTATATAGATTCATCCACAAATATTACATCATGGTGTGATTTTATTATTATTCTTATAATTTTGGCCCGATATAGTACATATTTACTTGTGTGTCGTAAAATTTTGAATAAATAAAAGCTCTTGAAAGTTAAAAAAAAGTCGTCTTTAAAATAAACAAAGAAAAGGGATAAAAATTGTTTAAGTGTAAAAAAGCTTAAAAAAAATAAATTAATTTTTTGTTTCTGTTTCGATGACGTATATACAACATATATAGTATTCGCGAGGACGAGAAACAAGCGGATGTCAGAGAGTTTAGGTTTTGTTTTGTCAAGACTTCCAATCATTTTAAGAGGATTAGAAATTCTTGGTTCGAAACTAATTATATAAAATATCTATCTTGTGAAAACAAAAAATGCGTTTTGACATTTTTATATAGACGAAAATATTCATCGCCTGAATGTTGGTTGGTGTGAACCAACATTTCGGATCAAACAACATAACAATATCGGGGTGGTTGTTGGGTGCTACATTGTTATACGGTTCATCAAATCGATATAAAATGAATTAATTTAATTGAACTAGTTCGTTCCTAGTTTAGTTTTCGATTGAAAACTTGTGCTATCGCACTCTATATATGGTTTGGTGCGTGAATAAAGAGTTTCAAGGTAGTTTTGAATGATTGATTATACAAAGTGAAGGCTATATAATGGTATAAAGCTTGTATAGCGTTTTGTTTATTAAACACGAACCAGAGATAGTATTAAAACTTTTAAAAGGCGTGGTTAATGTTTTCAATATTTGTTATAACTGGTTACGTTACTTGCGTGATTTAATGTCGATTATTTTATTTAAAATTATTTCATTGCTAACATTAGCTACGTGAGTGGTTGTCGAGCTTTTACATAATGTGTTGTAAAAATTCTCTATATCAAAACAGGAACCATGTTACTATTACTTATTTCAACTGGCAAAAAAATTCAACTTTTACCCGTGGTTACTTTGAGATTGTCGAGGTGGCCTAAAGGGGAATGTATTTGAAACCTTACCTACTTCTGTTAAATAACGGGGTGTTAAGAATCTTTTTTGGATTTATTTTGACTATTTTCTTAGGATCAGTCAAGAAGTAATCCTCTCAAAATTGCAAGATCCATTTGAGCCATTTTTACGACATATTTAGATTTATTCTGTTAAAAGAGCCGGGGGAAATTTAGCTCAGATTTATTTATTTAATCAGTGACCTCCCAGGTAGCGCAGTGGTTAAAGCTGCAGCAGCCGTGTATCACGAACTGCTTCCTGTACCAGGTTCGAATCCGATAGAGGCACGATGCAAAAGTGAATTTTCACCATCAATCGTTTGGGCAGTGCGACCGGTGGTGTGAATGGACACATCTGGATCCCCTGTTGAGTTTAGAATCCATAGGTCGTCCCATCGTCCATGTCAGTACTATAGGTTGACATGCAGCTACGCAATGCGCAGATATCAAAAAGGACCGTCGAATGGAACGCTCAAATTCGTAATGACTCCAAAGACTATCAACATAGTTAAGATGCTTCCAAAGAGGGCTACAGATACAAAGGGAGTAACCACAGTCTCTTAAATATTTAAAAAAAAAAACAAAAGTTAATCCTTGACAAAACTTGAAACGCAAAATAGCTGAAAATGCAAAATTTCAGCACCAACGGAAATTTGATATGTTATTCTCTTCGGCTTTCAACGTTAACTAAAGCCACTATATTGCCATTATGAGAACCAGTTTGAACTACTTATGTAGCGTGATAAGGTTCAACCTTAAACTATTCGAGATCAGAGAGGCAGTCTATAAAACTTACCCAAATTTTGTATGCCAAAGCCGGGCATGAGCATATAGAAGGTGGACTACCGTCTCTTCCTCCTCCTCGTCCATATAGCCTCTGCTAGGTCTAGAAGCCAAAGCCATTAGCTTCAAGACCTAGCCTTTTCGCATGTTCTCCAAGTAGACAGTGTCCTATGAAAAGATGTTCGTCCACTTTTCATTCGCTGAAGCTACAGTCTCCGTTTTAGCACAGTCTTGAGTGTCTTAATGGCTCTCTCCAACTTTGCCCTTTCCGGTAGCAGTTGAAGAGTTGTACCATGCCTCGATAGTTCGTCCACCCTGCAATTCTCCATGACGTCCGAGTGGCCGAGACACTATCTGAATGTTAAAACGCTCACTCATCTCATTCAGAGACAAGTGACGTCACTTTGCGTTTTAACCAGTTTAGGACCTATTCAATCGCTATCACCTCTCCCTGGTACACACGGCAGTGATCAGGAACTGATATATCTATTTCCAATTTATCACAGCTCCTACTTTACCGTGCAGCTTGGAACCATCCATAAGGAACTGCAATGCTTCCGTTTGCACAACGGACCTGCTTCTCCCAGATTCTCTTGGGAAGCTGGAAGTACAGAACCTTTTCTGGAAACACAAAGTAGGTGTTACGTAGTCTAGATTTGCTTGTTTCATTCTTAGCAATCTAATAAGTGTGACGTGTACTGGCTGAAGCATAAATATCGACGGCGAGAAGGTGAAACATAATCTCCAAGACACGTGTTGGTATTGTGCTCAGCGCCTCGCTTAAAAGCATGCAGGCCGTTCTTTGCACCTTCATCACTTCTAAATATCCAGTTGAAGTATATTATTCTACTAACCAGAGGTATGTTAAACTAACACATCAACTTCCTCACTGTCTTAATTGCTTTAACAAAGAAGTTGGTAAATTCTTTAAGAATGGTCGATTTTACGCAAAGCTAAAATAACTGTAGCTTGTAACATAAGTTGTATAATTCAAACATTTAGAATCGCAATTGATTTCCATGCATTTCTTAAGCAAAGTGGCCTCACTTGTCTCTGAATGAGATAAGTGAGTATTTCTTAAATGGTACAACTCTCCAAGCTGTTACTGCGTTACTGTTAAAGGCCGTTCTCCTCAAGTTTTGTTTAATTTTTGGAAAGCGCCGAAAATTCTCTTTTCTTCGGTTTTCCAACTATTTTGCAATCACCGTCTGACTCTTTTGCAAGGGAATAGCAGCTACAAGTTTTGATTGAGTGAAGTAAAGTGACATCATTACTTTTGTTGCAGCTTTTACAGGTGGGTTGCTGCTGTTAGGCTCCCTGAATTTCAGTTTGATTTCCGAATGATACTTATAGAAACACGGTTTTATCACCAGTAACAAGATTCGTCACCAGTAAAGACTTTAGTAAAGTTGTAACACTGCCCATTTTCAAATTTATTTAGAAAAACTTTAATAATGCACTCGAGCCTGTTTTAAGGCCTCATTTAAAATTCGTGGAAACAATTTCTTCACATATTTCAAAGGGAATTCAAGGCCAATTCATCAGTAATAATTTTTTGTGTCAATCGTGGATCTTCTTTAGCTTTGGACTTCAACAGAGCCACAGTAACACCATCAGTGAAAGATTTTGTCCGATTTCTCGTGGCTCGTGCGCTGTACAGAAAAATGGCCTAGCTGGTATCTTCGAAACCACTTGGAAATGATCTGTAGAAAAGATGCAATTGTTCCATACGAAATTTGACATTCATTGAATATTTGTAGGGAAATAAGAACCTCAGTTATAGAACACCAGTTCCATCATAATTCTGATTCTGTTTTAAAACTCCAGTTATCTGCAGTCCCATAAAACCCAATCGTAATTTATATTAATCCCCTTTATACCAAATGCAAATCTATTCAAATTGAAAATATATTTGACAACAGATAAAACCTTTAACCTTTCGCCCATCGTATCGAGATATTGAGTTCATAGTAAGTTGATATTTGAAGAACTTGCTTTATTTCCCGCATCAATATACATATTTTTTCCACTCGAAAGTATTTTTTGTGTTATTTCTTGTGAACGACGACGACGACGATGAAGATGATGATGATCATTCCAATTATTTATTTTCTCATCTAATTATTTTTCATGTTTCCGATAGATTGTCAAATAAAATAATTGCTGCGGCAAGCAAAACAAAGGGAAATCATTTTTGTGTGTATATAAATTGAAACTCCTCGTCTGCCTACTCCCCCTATATACAGACATCTCAATCTCCCACCCTTGTATCAATTTGTTAGATAACATATAATTTTCATAATAAGAATGAACAATACATTTTTATATCTTCAAGTATTGAAATTGATAAGGTTAAATTTATGTTCATTTTCTGTTGTTTTTACTTTATCTAAATAACATTTTCTTTCTCTTAAGATATTTTCCTGTTTGGTTTGTTTATATTTCCTCCATTACATGACAATAAACTTTTATAAACACTATACACTCGTATATGTGCCTATGTGTAGTAGGACAATTATGACGAGAATTCTACTTGCACGAGTATGTACTTTTTAAGAGGAGTGGAAAATATGTGAAAACAAAGCACACACACATACATATATGCATAAACATAAGAGACAATACCTTACTAAACAAAAGCGAAAAGCTTTTATAACAGATAAATCTAGTAATACAATAACAATATTGATTATTTTAATTAATTAATTATTGTGCTATTCTCGATTGAATTATAACAAAAGGATAAAAAAGCTCTCAACGTAGAATATGCAGAAAATTAAATTCAAGGTCGACACTATATATATTATACTTGAGGGCTATAAGTATGTTTATCTTGTCTACACCGCCTAGAGTCAATTATTTTGACTCGATAATAAGCATGCAGACACGATATCATAAAGTCCATTAAGCTTTTATACAGGCCTCATCAATCAAGTCCATTTAAAAATTACAAAAAAATTTTTTACCATTTTAGGCAAAAGATAAATAATATTACGCAACCATATTTCACATTTTATTACAGTTCTAGCTTAACAACAGTCATCCTAAAAAAAAAGCTTTTTATATTCCAAGTTAATTTAGCACCAACAACAAAAAAAACTGGACAAAATAAAACCTTTTGACCGGAAGGATAATCATAAAAAATTTCGTTTAGTTGAGATTTAATTGCTGGCACTATATGCTTGGTAAAAGTTTAACCATAAACTTCATCCATATATACATAACTAGACAAATTATATATGTGTTCATGCTTATCGTCATGGTTTTAAGCTCATTAGCATGTATAAGCATAAATTTATATTCATATACAAAACTATATAAAACTTGCCAGGAAGTCAGAGGTGCGGTTTACATACACATACACATATACATATTATAAAAGCTCGTGTTAAATAACTTTAATTCCAATAACAGTGTTTACCAACAAGGTAATAAAAATCAATTTGCACACAGGTGTAAAATTTTAGTCTAGTAGAAATTTTTCATTTGATATACGACTAGGTGAAAGCTTTTCCACATGTTTGTCATATAAACACAGTCGATAAATAGTATAATTTCATTGTTTCAATGCACCATATACCCCTCAAGCATATTAAACAAGTATGAAAATAGTTTTTGCAACACGTATGTACATTACAATTGTCATTAACATCATGTATAACGATAATCGATGCCATATCGAAGCGATATGGAAAATAAATGGTGAGATAAATGTTTGTACAAAAAATGTCAGTTCAATTGTCTGTCGTAAATATATATTTTGCGGTGTAACTCGTACCTCGCTGTTAGGTTTGTAAAACCACGTTTCAAACAAAAAATGTATCTGGTCTCGTGTTTAAACATAGCCCGACCGAAAAGATGACTTCAAACTGTAGACCGATATGGTCTCCTATGGTGATTCCATTTCCAAAGTTACAATAAACGAATCCGATCCACATCCACATTTGTTTTCCATTACTTAAAGGGTCGATTCAAGTGACATATGTGTATAAAGGTTTAACTGGATGTCTCGATATTGCATTACCAGTGTTGCAGCCCGGCTGACGCTCTGCGATATATTAGAACATCGTTGGGTTACTGTCTCATGTATTGCGCAACAATACCAATTACCGCAACGGTGAAACAATAGTGATAGTAAATAGTGATCCAAAAGGAGGTACTTTTTTCAATTGGGATGGTCATCGGGACCCATGCATAACAATCAACAAATTTTGAATTTCTTTCTCATTATTGCGGATATTCATCACCCGACTAGTAGGTATCCAAATCGTTACTGTAGCTGAGAGTGTACGTGAAAATCGCAAATAATCACGATATTGGCATAATCGGAACAGGTGGCATAATCGGACCATATTTCTTTAAAAATGCGAAAGGACAGCGTGTGATCGTATTATTTATTCTGCCAAAAATTCAAGATATTGATAAAGCCGACTTGTGGTTTCAACAGAATGGTGGAACTATATGCAATTATATCAAGAAAGGGATCCGTGAATTTTGGAGATCAATTTTTTGATCTGACGCCGTTAGTACACTTTTTATGAGGATCTCTTGTTTATATCGAAAACCACAATCGATTCCTGCATTAGAAGCGAACATAACAACCGTAATTAACAGAATATCGGCCGAATTGTTCGAAAGAGTGCTGGAAAATTTGATCCATAGAATAGATCATCTAGGTACCAGTTACGGACAACAATACAATTAATTGGTCTCAAAACTCCAATTCACACTCCAAGATGATGATGTAAAAGTTGTATTTTATATTGTCAGATTGACGCAACTTTATGGTTAAGAGAGTTTGTCATCACGCCGCGGTTTCGAGTTCGATTCACGCCGTTGACCAAAATTTAACATGCACCGGATGACATAAAAAGGCGACCTACAATGTGCACCAATCGTTATAATTTATAACCATAAAGTTAGCCCCTAAGCCATAGATTATTTATATTGTTGTCAACATAAAATTGAACTTTCGTACCATCAAAGATACCAACATAAAAAACAAGCAGTATATTGAGATAAAATCATGCCCACGAGAGACTATGCAAATATGTTTTATGCTGAAAAATCGCTGGAACAAATGTCTATAATCCTACAACGAGGATTAGTCCATAAAATTTAACGGCCAAAAAAGTAAAAATCTTTTTTTCACTATTTCGCCAACATTAGTATCTTATATTTGATCACATTTCACTAATTGTTAAAAAACTTCCTTGTTCGGTCAATATGGATGGCAGTAAAGCAGTCTGAAGCATTTATTTATTTTGAAAGTTTTCAAAACTTCAAAGGCAAATAATGAATCAATTCACCACCAAAGATGAGTTGGGCAAGTGTTTTATGTCACTACAATTTATACTTTCTAATCGTTCTTTACAACGTTATAGCGCAACACCGCATAATGGACTAAAAATCAAAGTCTGAAAAATAAAAGCGATTTTGCCGGTCTTCTAGAAACAGAGTGGACAACATTAAAGATATTAGTAGAAAGTTTCTGTTCATTTGGTCTTATCACTATTAATTCACCACTATGTTGTACTCCCACTATTTCACTTTTATTTCAATATAAGCTCACCGCGATTGCAATTTAAACTGATCGACACACTCTGCTTGCATATCAATAGTAAATTTGCCAGGTTCTGTAAGTTATTCTACTGTCCAAAAGATGTCACCCATGACAATGGAGGCAGAAGAAACGCAAAGCATTTACGTCCAGATTAGGAGGTTAGTGCAAAACGGGGAGCATATTGCTATGTTTTCGAATTGAGGCCTATTTTTTAATAAAAGCTTAACAAAAGCTCTTCAAGAGTAAAAGTTTCTCTGATAAATTTCCATTCAAATTGATTTTTTTTTTTGCTAATTATAAACATTCTATAAGTCGCGAATGTCGCGAGGGCAAAATCTAGAGGAAATCAACATACCATATTTTAGAACCGAAGCATTTGGTCCGTAGTTTTTATAGCGGACATCATGAAGTAAATATAGGAACTATATTCGATTCTTGACCAATTTTAAAAATAAAAATCTAGACATTTCAGCAAGACAGTGATCAAAATCAAGTTCAACCTCCAAAAAGTAACCAAACCAACCGCATTAAGTAAACCGATCCTGGGATCGTTGAAAATTATATAATTACCAAATAGATGGTGTTTAAGATAACGGCCGATAGCAATCTATCTTGGCACGACAATACGACATTGTAATATCGTTTCAAGCAAGATATTGGGATGCAAACATTCAGACGAGAGACTATGCAAATAATTTTTAAGCACAGATCTTAAAAATGGTTAGAACAAATGTCTATATAATCCTACTACGAGAGTAAATCCATTCCATTTAACGCCAAAAAAAAAATCTCATTTTCACTGTCCCATCAAACAACGAAGGTGTTGCATGATATCTCAACCCAATATCAGTATCTAATACTTGGTTTGATCATATACTTGATCACATTTCACTAATGTTGACAACTGTTCAAATTCATGCCGAAATTTTCTTGATTGGTCTATATGCATGGTATAGTAAAGCAGTCTTGATAATAAATTTATTTTGAAAAATTTCAAAAATTCTAAAGCAAGTATTGCAGTATATTTACTACAAAAGAGGAGTTCAGCAAGTGTATTATGCCACTACAAGTTACTTTCTAATCGTTGTTGACAACGATATAGTGCAACATTACCTAGAATGGAATTCAGACTTAATAGATATCTATTAAGGCTAAAATATTGACTAGAATTGGACTTTACTTATCGACTAAAAACTGGGTTAAAGAACAACGTCTGAAGAATAAAAGTGGTTCTAACCGGTATGCAAAACACAGAAACTTAAAATGGAAACCAACAAACCATGATAGTTTCTGTAACCTGTATGAAGGAAGAAGTTGGATATTCTTTTGGATCAAGTAACAGTGAGCCGCACTTTAAATTTAAACTGTTCATTATACATTCTGCTCGCTTATCTATAGTTAATTTTCAAGCTTCTATATGTAAGTTATTCTACTACCCCAGAGATGTCATCCGTGTCGGAGTCACAAAAAACAAAGGTCTCAACTCTTTTTGAGAGACTAGTTAAGAATTGGGAGCATTTTGCTCTCTATTCTCAACTAAATTTTCGTGAAGAATTTCCATTCAAATGAGATAATTTTGCTGGTTACAAACATGCCATATGTTGTGAAGGCATGATCGAAATCGATATATTTTGGAACCAAACCTTTTTTTAAGTTTAGTTTTAATTGGGATCTTTCGTAAGTCTGGAGTTTCGTATTATTCGGATGGCACGCCGCTGAACTCTATCCAGCAACTGGAGAGCAATGCCATATGCTCCATCCCAAACCTGACAACAATATTCTATACAAGGTCTCAAGGGCGAGATTCCATTTGTTTGCAACATACGACAAGAAATTGGTTGTGGAGCGGATTTTGCGGTTGCACCATCGCACTCTTCCAGGCGTTCGGGTATTTACCTTGCTTATAAGAAAGGAGAAATTTTTTTGTTTATATTGAAGCCAGTGACTGGCAAACTCCATCAGTATTCGAGCAAGCATTCCGTCAGGTCCGGTGGCTTTACTTACTTCGCCGGTATTTCTTCATTTTTGCAGCTGACACAATAAAGCAAATCTAGGTATTATATTCGATTTCTGACCACTCAAAAATAAAAATCTAGACATAATAAAAGCAAATCCTTTCCATGTTTTTTCACGACCTATTTTCCAACAACAAGGATATATGTGTATGTGTCGCACCCATATATGTATATCTACGATGAAGTTTGTTTAAAACTTTTTCACAATAACAAAAACAAAAACTTGACAATTATTTTGTTGCTTATTTTGTTTCTGTTTGATTTGTTGTCAAAACGTATCCCTAAGGACTTATATGTTTTAATATATGTACATTCATATCTTGTCGTAGATATAGCTGTATAGCTGCATACAACAACAAATTGTTAGTATATATACGGTGTAAAGATATTGTTAAGAATATACTTGACCGATATCCATATACCCGAGTATGTATATATGTGTGTACACAACAAGTGAAAAATTTTTAAGATTTTTTCAAGTTTTTCATGTTGATTTTTCTACTTTACCCCTTTACCCATCTTCACCATATTATATAATATATTTAAACGTAATAAATTCTTATATTTAACCCTTGCTATCTATGTATGATATGCGGTGTGCATTATCATAACGACGAGTTAGGCAACAAGCTATTAAAACATAAAATTTGGTGTGGCTTACCCACACCCTTAACACCACAGAAGGGTTACATATTTTACTCTATTTGTTGTTTAGTTTTGTTTAAGTTACAAAAAAAACAAAAAAAATTATAAAAATTTTGTGTCTTAGAAGATTTTTCCCTTTTTTTGTTGTTGTATATCCTTGAATGTTAAGGAATTTTGTGTTTTTGGTTTAAAATATTTCTGGAATTTATTCCGTTTTACTCGTCTACATGTATATCGAACATTTATGCTTAAAATATTGTATATAAACGTAAGGAATGCTTTTTATACTATATACAGCCAGCGATTAATGATAAGAGTTATAATGGCACACGAACAAAAAGCTGATTATAAAAGTTTTATGTCGATTTTTTGTTTGTAATTAATGGCAAAATAGAGACTAAAAACTTTAGAGCTTTTATATATTATATACAAGAGTAAAAATAAAATTATGTATCCGTTCATCATCTTTCGCACATTTGTCGATATATATATATATATATATATATATATATATATATATATATATATATATATATATATATATATATATATATATATATATATATATATATATATATATATATAGAGTAAATTTCTTAATTAAAATTTGACACACTTTAATTAAAGCTTTTAACGCCTTTTTTATTATTTGTATTCCATATAAATGTACATATATATATAAATATATAATAAAATAACAACAAAAGCTCTTATGAAGTATTTTAATATATGTATGTTCAAAAACACTTTACATTAAAAAGCATTTTGCATTAAAATAATAATTGAATTTGTTTATTTTGTACACAATGTTTATAGTAATAACAATAATAATAATTATTATTAAGTAAATAAACACAAAATAATTGAATTACATCATTTTTCTATCTTAAGCTTTTTTGCTTTGTTTTTACTGCTATCGTATGTGTACTGTATTGTTCATAATTTTAATGGATTTTTAAACAATAGAATAGAAGTTTCCACAAAGAAAATAAATAAAAATAATTTTCCACTAGGCAACAACTACAAATGGATAGTAATTATGTATACAAATATAAAAATAATATTGAAATAAATAAAGTAATTTAAACTTTTATGCCTATAATAAGAGGAATAGGGAGAAAATGTGTACTAGTACTCTTTTGTAACAAAGCTTTAATTATTTTTTTAATTATTTTTTTTGAAAGCTTATGTAACAATATACCTGTGTTATTAAAACGATTTGACCTATCAGCTGTGTATTCGTAGATTACTGCTGTCTGATTTAATAACGGCGTAAAAAAGCTTCGAGATTTTTTCGGTTGGGGGATGCTTTTAAAAGTTCTGATCTAACTCATCGCATAAAAGCTCGATGAGGTTAAAATCAGAAAATTGATGTTGCGTATATCGTTTATTCTGCTGTTATCGTGCTGTTTCTTATTTCTTGTCCTAAGAATTATTCTCTTATATATTGCAGAAAAGCTGAAGTAATTTTTTCGCTCATGACGCGGGTGACATCTCTGATTAAATAGAAGTACTAAATGTTTGAAATTGGAAATCAACATGAATCGTAGTATACAGGTAAAATAATAAACAAATGGAAAATTCTACTATGACCGAGAAGCGGGCAAAATGTATAAATAGCATAATACGCGAACAGAAAGCGTAGAGTTTCAGTTTGAATTGGGACAGCGATAAATTAAAATTGGGAAAGAGTGAAATAGTAAAAGTAACAGTGAAATAAAAGTACTATAATAGTGAATTGTGGTGATTATTAATAAAAATTATAGTGGAAAACCAGCAGATGATTTTAATTATTCACAATCCAGTGATCGAACCTAGGATTGGTTTGAATCCCTACTAGGAGAAAACATAAAAATACTATAGAGGAGATCGTATCAATTTTCATAGTAAGTGCCAATGACAACATAATTTTGACAAATATAAGTTTCGGAGTAGATTTCTAGATGGCATACCAAAAGGTTTTAACGAGAACAATAGATGGCACGCGATGTAATTTTTTAATGAAATGACATAATTAAAAAAACAAATTTTAATTTATTTATTTCTTATTATTTATAAATATAAGCCCATTTACTTCAAAAATTTCCAGTTTCGATTATAAAATAAAATTTTTATTTTAGATTTTAAATTTTGGTTTCGTTGATAATTCGTTGAATATAAAAAACTGCAGTTAAAAAATGTAAACATTTCGATCAACTACTACTAGTGCCATCTTTGAATCTTTTCTGGAATTATAAATATGGCACATAATACCAACGCGATTTCCCTTATATTGATTATAAGTTATTTGGTTCACCAGCGAAAAAACTAAATTTTTCTCAATGCATCATAGATGTCGCGCATAAACTCTACACTTTGTTTCTAACTGTTTTTGACGGAAGTTTTGAAATTTAAACTGTTTGACAAAAAAAAAATTTTGGAGAACGCGGTAAAATTTCATTTCCATGAAATGGCTTAAGCCATGTTTTTCAGTTTATCGTGGACAAAGATGATTTTTCACATAAAATTATAATATTTTCTCGTGCTAGTTTCACTGTGAGTAATTTTTGGGACACCAATCACTTTATGATGCGCTTCATAATTTATCACTTTAAGGCTAGAACTAGATCAAAGTGAAATTAAATTTAACGGAGATTTCAAACAGTTGAAATAAATGTTCAAATTTCACGTGAAAAAAATGGTTTGAATCATTTTTTCGCGTGAAACAAATTTGTAGAGTTTATGCGCGCCATCTCTGGTACATTGAAATAACTATAGTTTTTACGCTAATGAACTGAGTACTGCTAAAGGCTTGTACTCAGTCTAAAGTGAAATGAAATTTTACCGCGGTCTCCAAAAATTTATTGATTTTTACGTGAAATAGAAAAGAATTTTTTTGGAGAGTTCAAATTTTCAAACAGTTCAAATTTCACGTGAAAATATTGATTCGAATCATTATTTTCACGTGAAACTAATTTGTAGAGTTTATGCGCGCCATCTTTGGTTCATTGAGATAACTATAGTTTTTGCGCTAATGAACTGAGTACTGCTTATAGTGAAAACTGAAATGAAAATTTTCATTTCTGAGTTCACTTTGGTGAAATCGTATGGAAATTTCACGCGAAATCGATCTGAGTATTATCCTTTTATTTTACACCACTTCATGAATAATGATAAAGCTCCCATTGAACAGACATGCTATTATTTTAAACTTTCTTATTTTGGGAGTTTTTTCTAGCCACAGATTGAATCTTTCAAGGACGTTAAAATAATAGCCGTTAAACGAATAGCATCACAATGACCGCAAATTAATGAAAAATACAGTAAGAATCAAACCTCCAATTTTGTAAAAGTTAACAAGAAGAATCCTTTTTCGATTTGTCAAAAAGATCATTGGATTAGAAACCATGTGTTGACATTCTGGTGCGACTCTAGACCACTGTTTTTGTGCCATATTATGTCAGACAGTAAACTTGGAGACGTTTTGCTTGGGGGCAGACGTGAATCTTAAATATGCTAAACATCGGAGATCATGTCTGTTAACCTTTAATTATGAATACGAGATGACAAGGAATGATTATACATGATATTAATGTATATGTGACACTAAGCTTTCAATGATATCGAATTGATATTCAATGAGACGAAACTCACACCAAATTAATTATAGTCCATGTCTACATGAAGTCACTTTGTGGAATCTGAATCTGCTCAAGAACCCGTTAGCTTTGTGATGAAGGTTGCATATCATAAATTTTGATACATTTCTAAATCATCCTGCGGAGAATTGTTTAAGATGCGTTCTTGCATTCTTGCTAAGAACACGATATTGTTGTCTATAAACTAAATGTATTCCTTTGTAAAATGGTGGTCAGCATTGAGGTCTTGGTGGACAAAACATTTATCTTAATTATAAATGCTCAAATACGGCAAATGGATATCTTTGATTGATTAAGGGGTGAACTGATACGAAAAACATTTATGGTTTTTATAGATTGTGGGGATCAGGACTCCAAAACATAATAGTTAGATGAAGAAAAAAGTTCTTAAAACAGACCATTTGAACTATACTTTGGAATAGGAATCCATTAATAACGTAATGTGGGCTATACATCCTGGAAAACCCAAAACGCTTAAATTAGAGCCTCAATTATAAATCTGTAAAGTTATCAACATTTCAGTATGGTTACACTGTAAAGAAGTCTTACATATATAAAAATACTATATGGTTACCATTTCTAAAATTGATGGGGTCTTTAACAAAACCAGACTGGAACATACCACTCAACAGCCATTTTCTGACTTCTGCCTTCCAAGTCAATTGAAGATGAATTGACTAATGCTTAAAACCATGAGCTTATTACACCGTGATTAGCACTTTGATTCAACTTTGCGTGCCTTTCAACACCGAAACTACTTTAGCCCTAGTGTCATAATCACATGAAGTCATACTTCATGTGATTCTGAGAAAATTGCTGTACAGTGTTATTCACTCGTCAATATCATACAGGTCAATGAACTTTTTATAGACAGTACAGTATCGATGGCACAGCTATATAATATTGTTCGAACAAGACCCCTTTCACGTTAGTACTGAACTTAACTTGATTATCGAAGAGTGCTCCATGTCTTAAAATCACGTTATCACTCGATAATCGTTCACCGTATCACAATTGACCAGAATGCCCAAACTAGCGGCACATACTTGCTACAAGTTATGATAGTACAACAATATAATATCGAAGAGAGACAAGAGAGAGAAAAACTTGCTTCATTGGAGCTTTAATAATATAAAATTATAACGCATACCCTAATAATGGCTACTTGTTGGTAAGCAATTTCTTAGATCTTAGATAGCGCGTTAAGTAAACAATGATACGAATAAGCTTTTGGTTGGGAATATAAACAAAATGATTTTCTTACATTTAACCTTGTCAAAGTTATATCATATCAATCCCTTATTGCAATCAAATATCAGCAGAATGCATTTTCAAAGTTGAAAACGTGATTGAACCGTTCTATAGTGTATAGCGTTAAAAGCATTATCAACACTTATTTTTAAGATAAAGTAAATAAAAAACTTTAAAATTTAAGAATCTTGGTAAAAGCTTTTAATTCAATAACACTAAATAAAGGATACCCATCTGCAATACTGAGTTGTACATAGATAAAAATCTCTATCTATGAAATCGAGATTTTTTTTCCCAATGTTGGGGTCAACGTACATATAGCATCCTTTATTTACAACCGGGAGGGAATATGAATATAAATTCTAATTCCACATATATCCTAAGATTGTCCATTGTTATGTATATGTATAAGCAACAACAAGTCTATTTAAAATTAGAATTTTTGTAGTTTCGAAATATTTCGATTCAATAAATTATATATTATGGGAACATTTGAATGTGATGGGATCATTATATTTTCATTTGTTTGATTTATTAGAACGCTTCTAATGGATTTTTGTAGTTAAAACTGTTATGGTTCGTCTAATAAATTGTATTAGATTTTTGTTGTATAAATTCTGTGTACATAACATATATGGGAAATTTATTTCAAAAGTTTGGCCATTATTGTGGAACAAATTTATGTGAAAAATATATGTATACGAGTGAAATACATAAACATAGATACCCCATAGACATATAGAAATATGTTATACAATCGATAAATAACTTACCCTGGGTTTTTTGGCATATTGTCCAGTTCTCACATCCCGTATCATTGCAATATCCAATAAATCCATTTCGTTATTTTGGTCGACCCAATTCAAATAAAATCCCTTGGCATCAACCCGGCACGTGACTGGTGTGCCCACTCCAGAGTCCTGCAAAAAAACAATAAAATATTAATAAATTAACTGATATAACGGCGAAATCGTAAAATTTTTAATCGTGAATTCAAATGCTGTTAAAAAAAATAAAAATTCATTATATAAAGTCAAATTTATTGTCTAACATAATTTGGCGCCTTAGCCGATGACTGTGTGTCTGTTCACATACATTAATCCTGTCTAAAAATTAAAATTATTGTCTCTAATTTTATGATCTCGAATAAACATATATTGCCTATATTGTGGACGCACTTAGCTCTGTTCAACATCTTAAGACTGAGCTTTCACAATGTACTAAGCACAGTTAAAATTGCATTACTAGACTCTTAACAATCGAGGACTTAATACATAGCATTGTCTAGTTTTTACAAGATACGCTTCTATCTAGACTTTTTAAAACTTCCGTGAAGGTGCCCAGATAAGCAATAACAGCTGTTTAAAATGCCCAAATGGCACAGTGATTAAAGTTGGGATTTTTTACCATCTGATTACGATCAGTGGTGAGATTGAACACACATGTGACCACTTGTTGAGTAAGGAATCCATGGGCCAACCCATTTTCCATGTTAGTACTGTTTGGCATGGACCTATGCAACGCGCAGATGGATCCCCGAAAATTGGATCTGTAGCCGAATGTCAAAGAGATACCACAATGGGCCGATCAATCGAGTGACGGAGGACGCAAAAACATGAGTCTTCTGTATCTCTTATTTACAGCTTCTCTCATATTTACCTCACTAAATCTAAACTAAAAAGATTATGATAGGTTGGTAGAGATAAGATTTCTTAACGGGTACCTCTAAGGAGATTGTAAATAATATTGCGATTCACAAAGTAGTTTCTTAAGTACCATAGATGACAATTGACGCTGAAAGAATGTACCAATGTTATGAAGCTTAAGTTAGTGTGTTTGTTCAACAACTGTCAATACAATTAAGGCTCTCAGTGAATTTGTTAATATAGCAAAAACTGGTCATCATTAGGTGTTACAATACTATCACCTGAAAGGTAACAGTCCAATCAATACCAAAGTCCTGCTATATCTTCGTTGACAAGTATAAAATATTGAGTGGGAGGGTTTAAACGAAGCCATATATGAGCCGATAGGACAAACATCATATAGTCTATTGTATATTGACGGAAATTAGGATGCAAGAAAGCTTGTCGCAATACTGGTGCCACGTTTACTCTGCAGAAGTATCAAAAATTGAGTATTCGGTTATGCAAAACAATGGATAGAAATAAAAAAATCGAGCCCAAAGAAAGTAAAAAATATAATAATGCGAAATAATGTTTCATCAACCGACTAAATGGCCACTGCGTCATTGAAAGGCTGTGAATCCCGATTGGGACAGGACGCAAAAGGGAATTTTCAGCATCTGATTACGATCTCGGTGGTGTGAATTAATTAATCTATGATCCCCTATATAGGCTGGCATGGAGCTATGCAATATGCATCGGACCTATCGGACGTCTTCGATCCGCGAACCGGGCATCAGTTGGGAAACCCCCAATCAGATTGCAAACATATAAACAGACTGACAGATTGTTTCATCAAGATCATACAGCAGTTTCAAAATCCGTTATTGTATTGGACAAAATCAGAGCGTTAAATTCGAATGAGTTCTTCAAAACTCTATTAGCAACTTTTGATCGATGGTGTGAATTAGCTCATGTGGATCCCCTGTTGAGTTTAGAATCCATGGGCCGCCCCATCGTCTATGTCACTACTATAGGCTGACATGGAGCTATGCAATGCGCAGATGGGTTTACGTAAATCGGACATTTAGCCGTACGGTATCAGAACGGACCATCGCCGGTCTAAGTGTACGGTCCCAGCCACCCAACAAAAAACCAATCAAAATCACAAAATTCTGCATCCCAAATAGTATGGCCGACGATTTAGTTTAACAGGAACATTGCGACTCTATTGCTTCTCACCGAGGCAACATTGAAATTTGTGCTCCTGTCATTGTGTTTAATCCCTTTTAAAAAATTCTATATGTAGACCTTTTGTCACTGTTTCCTCGATCACGTGGTGGTCATACAGGAATGTAAATAGTATTGGACCAACAATCTAGTAAAATTTAAGCTTTGTTTTATAATTTACGAACAGAAGTACAGTAATTTCCAACTATAAAGCTCTGACAAACCGCATTCAATTGCCTCAAATTAGTAGTCAAATTTGTCTGTCATCAACTTTACTTAAATCGTTAGAAAGCGTTGTTGAAAGATGCATTAGGGACCAACACTTAAATAACTCTCCACTCAGCAACATCTAATGAGCAAGAACTTTTGATTCCTACTATCTGTTCCAATTTTGCTATCGACCTTCCCACAGTCAAATGAATTGAATTTACTCTTAAATTTCGCTTCGTTGTAGCTATGAGCTTGATGATACTTTTATTGCAATCAAATTTGACAGACTTCACTCTCAAGTTGATATGCTTTCCCGTGTGGTTTTTGGTCATTGACGAGCTTTATCGGATTTAAATCAGCATAATTTACAATGAGAAGAGCAGTGGTGAATTGACAGGGGTTTACATGTTAAGACTGATTTAGTTGTATAATCACAATGATTAGGAACACTGTTGGACTTTTTATTGTTTCTCGTTCAGGGAGTAAGATAAATAAATCAGACGTCAAACGTCTTAGTGCCATTCGTGGTAATAAACTTTCTTGGATGTATCATTTGGATATCAAATTGAAAAAACTACTGCTTTTTTGGCTATATGCAGAAAAGCTATTGGTGACACATAGGACCAATGCTAGTATATACAGTGACCAATTCAAAGTGCCATTATCGGTACTAACCACATCGACAGAAGTCCAGAACTTTGTTTTATTTCTTAGTGAAAGAAGTAACCAAATTTTTAACTATAATATGAATAACGCAAAATTAGTAATTTCACAGATTCGCATTCTCTGTTGTGACAACAGCCACTAATCCAGTGATCTGTGACCAACTTGCAAACAATCAACCTTAGCATACTGTCAATTAATTCTATTTGAATATAACCGGTGGGTCATTTATCGGTTTAAATTTAAACCGTCGGTTATTTCGAATCTGGCAATACTTATTTCTTCCTATTTGACCACAAAATTCAGTATATTATCTCCACTGAACGAAATGAATCGATTTACGCTTGAACAACGTTGGGATTTACTGGAAATGTATTTCCAAAACAAAGACAATTGGTCGGAAATTGCACGAAAATGTCGTGAAAAATTAGGTCGCCCACAGGGCCCGGTATACGCAAGCTTATTGTTATTATAAAATTCGTGAAACTGGTTTCATTGTTGATGCGCCAAGACGTGAGTGTCCACGCACAGTGCTCACATCCGAAAATTTCGAAGATATCGAATGAGGACGGCGCCAACTATTACCATTATTAACAAAATAACCGATTTTTTTGCGCCCGCTCTTCTTGGTTTTTAATTTGAACGATGTTTGGTTTCAACAGAATGGTGCAACTTCTAATGCAACGTCTCATGCCACAATCGATTTATTCCGTCAAACGTTTTATTAACCGACATGGCGATGTCAACTAGCCGACAAACTAGAGACAATTAAGCATTTGAAGGCCAACATTCGTGATGACATAGCCTTGATACAACCCCATACACTCGAAAGAGTGCTCGAAAATTGAAAAGCGTATATTAAGTGATTGGAATATTACAATTAGTGAATCAACATGCGTATCAATTTGAACTGATAAAGTAATTTGCTGTGACCAGTTTATCTGAGTGCATAATTTATATTCCTAGAAAATCAAAACAACCAGGAATAGCCACCAATTACCCCTGCAGTCATTCAACAATAATTTTAAGGGAAGATTGTGATTTAAAAATTTACAGAATCACTTTCATGACATTACAGTATCTATAGTGTTCATCGTTGCGAGTTTTTTGAAGTTCACTCGGTAGAGTTTTCTATGTTCAAAACAGACTCACGACTCATGGTTAAAAATTGGCTAACTGCTTCTTATTTATTTTATGTGTACCACATTCTTTTCAATCAGATCATAGTCAATTTCAGATTTCCACTTTCTCTCCAGTTTAATGGAATCACGCCTTTGAGCACCACGGAAAAGCCTTTGCAACTGCTTTGGATAGATCCAAGGCTTTCGACAAGGTTTGTCATGAGAATCTCATTTGTAAACTTGTGACATACGGCCTGATTCGATGACCATCAAGCTTTTTATCCACTTGATGACCATCAAGTGGATAAAAAGCTTACTCAAAGACTGAAATATCAACGTTGTGCTAAATGGATAATCAACGACACACTCTCCAAATGCCGGCGTCCCACAGGGATCAGTTTTGTCACCAACTTTGTTTTTGTTATACATTAATGACTTGTTGGATAGCACTGTGAACCCTATCCACAGTTTTGCCGATGATGCAACATTGCACTCTTCTATTTCATTCGAGGTCGAGCCTACTCCTTCACAGTTTAACGGCTTACGGCTGGAAGTTGTCACTTCGCCTAATATCAATTTGAGTACAATATTAGAGTGGGGAGTAAAAAATCAGGTCAAATTTAAAGAGAAAAAATGCACAAATATACACGTTCTCGCGTAAAAGAATTTAAAATGGAATGGTCTCATTATATCTTTGTCCAATACAGCTTCACGTAAACTCGGGTTCCTCAATAGTTGCAGACAGTTTTTACCCAGATATACAAAACCTTTATTAGACCTTGTATATAGAATATTGCTGTCAGGTTTGGGATGGAGCATATGGCATTCCTCTCCAGTTGCTAGATAGAGTTCAGCGGTGTGCCATCCGAATAATACGAAATTTCAGACTTATACGAAAGATCTAGACAGCCAACAACACCAAAGAGATGTTGCAGAACTCTGCGTGTTCTATAGAATATTAAACGGTAACTTTTCAGCAGAATTAAGAAAGATAATACAACCATTTGTTACGCCAGGATGGGTAACACGAGGGACGGTTAATGTACATAGGTTTACAATGAAGCTGCTGAAACCTCGAACTGAAGATGCAAAGCGCGAATTCATTTATCGAACATCTAGGAAGTGGAATTCGTGGTTCGGTTTTCAGTTTCCGTTTGAGTATAAAATGCACAAGGCAAAAAAATCGAATATCGTAAACCAATCAAGAAATTTCACTTCTATAATAGACCTTATATAATTGGCACCTAGATTACTGTCAGCAACCATAAAACTCTCGGCAAATTGAGTAACACCGTGTATAGTTGTCCAACCGACTGCTCAATTAAGGAGACTAAATTAGACCGGTGTGCTTTCACCTTTGCTGTGGCTTCTGGTCATTGACGAACTTTATTCTTTGTTAGTCCGATACTATCGCTCAAAGTTATGCTATCTACCTAGGTCATAAATTATTTCAATCTGACACAACCTGGACCATATTACATACAGTGTATAAAGGCAATAAATTTCTAATTAATCGAATCGTAAATACTTCAAACGTATACTAGGCACTATTAATTTGTTGACTCTAAATTATAGAGGAACAACACTTCCCAAACAACAAAGTAATAATTTTATAATAGCTCGTTCGTTGGGCAATAAATTTAAATTATTAATAATAAATAAAATTATTTTCATGTACATACGAGTTTATATTCTATTGAACACAAAAAAAAAACTATTTAAAAATAAATTAAACAATAATTTATATTTTATGAAACAATTTATTATTTAAAACAAGCAAACATTTGGGAAATACTTAATTGGGACGTGAACGAGAGTGTATATGGATCTACTCGTATAAACAATATGTAAATTATTGCAAATTTTCATGTACAAGAGCATCCATATGTACATAGAACAAATTAGCATAAATTGTTAACTAATTACTGTGGATATTGTTTATAAATACATAAATTATTTTGTTAATACTCTCAATAATATGCTTTTAACGAATACAAACTATATATCAGTAAATAAATAAACCATATCCACTTATATATGTCCATCGAAATAAGGCCAAATATGAGCAGTACAGTGTACAACTGTAGATCACTTTCTGAGATTGTGACCTAATGTCCTGCACATTCCATCCACCGACAGCATTTTGCACTGAGGTTCCTAATATTGACGATCAATTTACGATCTTGAAAATACTGGACTGCATTCGAACAACAAATAGATTAAAGAGAATTTTTTTGAAAAGAGATGCCAATATGGGCCAATCGACCCTGAAAATAAACATGCACCATCTACACCTAAATTACTTATGTTCCTATTTAATGTTACAAATAGGGGTAGCATCTGAACTTTATTGGCACAAGCCAACAACCAATATGATCTTACTAGGGAGTTACAATCTTAAAAGTCATCTCAAAAGTACGAAATATGATCTCCATCATGGGGGTGTTTTGTTAGTTATTTTGGCGAACATTTTCGAGTTTACTTCGAGAAATGTCTACACGGAATACACAATCAAGGGAATGACTTGTCCAGTGTAAATTTCAAGCTCCACATAGTTGTTCACCTTAACGAAGAGACATTCTCATCATGGTGATCTAATGCAAGAGCTTTATACGAAGTGGATGGTTTTGATAAAACCGATGTTGTGATTCTTGATTCTGATAAAATCTTTATTTTTTAGAATTGATCAAAACTCGAATAACTAAGTTAAACGTCAATGATGATCGTGTAAAAGCTGAATTTAAGTACAACACGATCGTATTCCGCTACTTCACAACTCGACTGCAAACATAATATTTTCTATTAAAATATTTAATGGGCTACCTGTCTTTATAGTCTTAATAGTTGGCTAAATCCTAGTTGAAACGTCAAACTTTTGTCATAATAAGATCATCAAAGCTAGCTTAAGCCGATCAATAAATAAGTTAAAGGTTAGTCGTTCAAATTTATTTGACTAAATGTTGCTGTTGATGCGGCAGCGGTTATTGCTACCACCTGCTTTCAGTTTGTCGATATTACTGCGTAATCCTTTTGATTCGACTTGTTTTTTTCGATGCAATAAGTTCTTCCAGTTTTAGAACTTTCACTTCGACATCAGCGATTCGGGTATTGCATCACGAAGAACGTCAAATTAGTTTGAAATATCCAGCCCACTGAATTTCTGCTCCAATCCAACGAACTTTTTTCTTGTTGTTGTAACAATCACTCATGCAGTTCGGGTACTCTGCTCCTCAGTAGCACCAACTGCTCCATCTCTCTCTTTACATCAGTGGACTCCTATCTCCTTTACAGAACCGTTATCCGATGCTACTTCCTAGGATGCTGGTCAATGTTCCTTCCACTCCCTCTTTAATGTTTTTCTTTTCTCCAGCTTTCATCGCGAATTGTAAATCTCCACACAGTGCCTTCTCGACATGGCACCATTGTCATGTGCTATTCCCTTCTCTTGCTCCTATTCCCTTATGATGTGCCTTAAGTATGATACTAAAGTTCTCTTCTAGTAACGCAGTAGTTCTATTTCGGCTTCGACAGCACTGAACCACTACTCTCTTTATCGTATCCGTCCTGCTTTCAAAATTGATCATTTTGATGACGGTATAAGAATCTTCTCAATCCGATTCAGTAACTTTCTTTTCGTTCTCTTCGTGTTATAAGACCTAAAATAAACTCGGTCGTTTGTATTTGATCTGCGTCTGCGAAGCACCTATAATTTGTATAATAACCAAGGAGAGTTGTAATACTGAAGCCTAATAAATGAAAATCTACAGAAAAAAGATTCGATTTTTTTTATTTTTTATTATCTAATCTCTAATCTGTTTTGAGGCTCAAGGCACTCCCTACTTGTTCGCGGTTCGCTTATTTACGTTCTTGCTTTTACGCAATTATGTACAGAAAATCCGAGGACGTACGGCTATAGGTCCGATTTTTCTAACCATCTGCACGTGGTATAGCTCCCTATAGCGCTGACATGGAAGATGGATCGGCTCATGAGTTCTGCACTCCAACAGGGGGCCATAGTTGTGTTCCCTCATACCACAGATCGTAATCTCATGGTGAATAATCCCTTTTGCATCCTGCTCCTTTCGGGATTCAAACCCGGTACCTCCCGCTCCAACTGTCGCAGCTTTAACCACTGCGCCACCTGGGCGGTCAATTCTAATCTTGGTCAAATTTTATTCATTATGTACTCATTATAAAATTTGATTCATTGCGGCATATCACCAATGATATTCAAATTTTATTTATACTTTCCAACGGAGATTCCAAAAATTTGAAAATTCTCTAAAATCCAATTTGCATAATTTTTGCAAATCAGACATCAAATTAACATCTCTTCAATCTGAATGAATTTAGCAGCATCTTGATCGGTCTATCCCTTAATAATTGCACCGACAACGAATGAAATGCGAAATGTTTAGAAGATCTACATATGTGCTAAAAACCTACATTTGACCATACAGCGAATACGGTGAGTTGTACCGCGCAAATGGTACAACTGTTAAGCATTCTGAGCGTTCAAAATGATTCGAAAACCTAAGACTTTTTTTTTTCTTTGTTTCCAATTTTCTTTGAAACGATCTTTTTTTCTTTGTTTTGAAACATCTCAGATCCTTCCAAATCCGTGATATAGCGCCGTAACTGTCCTCAGAATCCAACATCAATAACGTAGTCTGGTGTGAGATGATGACCAAGTGCACTGTTTTTTTCTTGGTTCGCTCGGTTGTAATATATCTTTTAATTCCATGTACAAAAAGAAATCGGGCCACTCTTCGTGCTTGAACTTGTCGTGTTGACTGTTGTCTGTCTCGATCAATGGAATCATAAGTATATCGTCCTTTGGTCGACTCATCCCATTTAACTTCCGCATGAGGCGATTTCAAATTTCTCCGGTGTTGATTGTAACCGGTGCTAGTACTGTGGTTAGATAAGAGTAGGATTTCATCAATATTTTGACATTGCTAAAATCATAGTTGGTCAATATGTAGGTTTCATATTAGCACCTTGAAAAACCACAGAATTTGCTATTAACTATTCTGGCACATGATACGTAAATCTTTACCAATTGATTTGAGTGAAGAGCATGCTATACCCAGAACTAGTCTCAACTGAACTATGAATTATAAATCTGTTTACCGATTGAAATAACAGTCAACCGAAGTTCTTTACCAAATAAGCGTTTTATAGATCAAACAAAGTATTGCACCAAAATATAACTACACCATGTATCACGCTCGATAGGCAAATTGACCGATAGTCTTATTGGATTCACACTCAAAGCTCCGATCATAAATTTCAATTATTTCGATCCAGTTCAAATTTCATATCAGCAAATTGAAGCATAAAATCAACATAAAGACAATAAAATTTTTGAATTCAATAATATTTACCCCCAATAAATGCCATATTTAATCCCCATCATTGTTCCCCATTTAAACTCTCTGCATGGATATACGAGTACGCTAAACAGTCAGACAGTAAATAAAATAAAATAATAAGCTGTCAGTTGTAAATGACTTTAGAGATTGTTTGAGAAGTGAAAAAAAAAATAACTCTATGTTCGTATGTGTGTGTGTGTGTGTTTGGAAATTTACAACCAAAATACACTAAATAAAGTTTATACAGTAGTATACCATAAGACTAACTAAAATAATTGAAATTCATAAGAAAGTTTACCATCTTAATACAATATCTGTACCACAAGAGAATAACAAAAAGAAAACTCTAAGACGTCTCTAAGAACCAAAACCAAGACAAAACTTTATAGGTTATGTATATACAAACATATTTCGTCCTCGTTGTCGTATCTCGAATGTGTGTAGAACATACTGTACATATATATAGTTATATTGCACACTATTGGGTTGTTAATGGGACGGAGATACACCATTTACACTATATAGCTGGGTTGGAAAAATAAAAAGTTTTTTTTTTGATTTTTATTTCGTTTTCAATTCGATCAATGAAGAAAATTTATATAAAGTTTTCGACTTTATTATTTACTAGTAGTAATGTGAAATCTTATATAAATGTTTCGTCTTATAATTCGATAGCAACCAGTGTGTGTTCGTCTCTATCGAATTACTATACTTTGCTTAAACTCTTATATATTCGAGTCATTCACTTTGTGTACGTATTTGATGCAGGTGAGTACTTAGAGGGTGTTTCGGCATCATGTGTGAAACGAAGAGCGGAAGGTATACAATGTTTCGAACCAAAGCTTTTTTCAAAAAGTTTCTATACAGGTGTGGCACATATGAAAGGATTCACAAGATCTAGATTTTATAATTGGATTAAGAAGAGGGCTGAAACAGGGTACAGGTTTCCTATAATTTGTTAAGCACGCAAATCCGAACTATTAAGACCTTGATCAAAAAGTTCGCGGAAAACCACCGTGTGGCGCTCCCATAGTTCCGGTTTGAGTTTTTTTTGATAAGGTGATACATCTGTTGTGCGCCAATGTTGAAAATGTTGGAATATGTGTCGGCAATGATTCTCTAAAGAAAACGGTCGTTTACCAGTGGCACGAGCGGTTTAATAGTGTTCGTGAGCCAATCGAAGTTGATGAACGCAGTGACAGACCATCGATATCGAAAACCGCAAATCAACCATTAGAGAGATAGTGGATGGCTTGAACATTGCCTATAGATCAGTCCACAACATTTTGGTAAATGATTTGGGTTTCCGTCGTGTAGCGCAGCAAAGTTGGTGCCAAAAGACCTGAATTTAATGCAAAAAAGAGGCTGGGTTAACGTCGCAAAAGACATCATTTGCGAGACAAGACGTGAGCTTATGAGTGCGACACACAATCCAGACATCAAACAAGTAAATGGCGTTCACCAAATGAGCCGAGATCAAACAAACCACGTTGTTTTCAGTCAAAAAAGTAGGCAATGGGCACGGTTTTCGTGGATTACAACGGTGTAGTGCATCATGAATTTTTACCAGAAGACCAGACCGTAAATATAGAGTATTATTTGGGCATTATGAGACGTTTGCGTGAAGCAATCCACCGAAAGAGACCAGACTTGAGGGCAAAAAACTCGTAGATAAAGTACCGTCGCATAGTGCCATTTTTTGGCGAAGAATGCAACAAATGCCATCCAACAGCCACCGAATTCACCTGATTTTGCTCACTGTGACTTCTTTCTGTTCAATCGAGTTAAAAGCACATTACGGGGAACGCGTTTCAGCAGCCGAGAGGAAATAGTAGGACGTACCGAAAACCGAATTTAAAAATATTTCGAGGATTGGATCAAGCGCTGGCATAAGTGTGTTGTAGTTGATGGGGGTTGCTTTGAAAAGGACAATATAGATTTAGATTCATAAACAATTGTATTTTTAATTTTCTGAATAAATTCCGGGAACTTTTTGATCAAGGAGTATAACTGACGGTGTTATAAATGACGTTGCTTCAAAATTGATGCTCCACAATCCTTTGACCCGGTGACTTAGCATCGACAAAATTCAAGTTCAGAAATCATTATACAAGACCACTTACAAAACCGATTAATGTGTCATTATCAGAAACAGGGAAATGAAAGCCAAAAATAAGTAGCAATTTGGGTCGTCTAAGTTGAACTCGTTATATATCACGGAAACTACTGTCTACAGAAAAGCAAATATCATCGATTGTTTGAATATGAGATTAACAGTGCTATTTTCCCAACCATCTGTTATCCTTAATATGATAATAAATAAACCATGGTCTTAGCTGAGATCGTACGAACTATTAATATGTATTTCGGAACATTGTGGGTGGATTGAATTATCTTTTACCCACAATAGTTTTTTTAATGTCTTTCTTGTTTTGTGGACAATGTCAGAAGTGCCTTGCTTAGTACCTTAGCAAATGTGTCTCTAGTTTTGTGATACAGCAGTTTTGTGATACTATTCAGGAATAACATATAAACGGTGTTTTTTTAAGGTTCACAACTTTGAGTTGGCAACGCTGCATATTTGACAACCAATTTAACAGCTGATAGCTGTTTTTTGTTTAGTTTGGTTCACATTTCATTTTGGATTGCAAATTGATAAAACATTTTTATCAAAATAATGGTTTCGTTCGTCAAATTTATCGTGCACTTCGTCCATTTTTCGGCGTACATATAATCGTCCTTCAGAGCGGCCAATTTGTATAACAAGAGATCGTTATCGGACTTCGTTTACTCTAAATGATCATGTGCATACCGAGAACAGTACACTAAGCTGTAGTTGTTGTTGTACAGGAAAACATTGAAGAAGATCCAAAATCAATCAATTCGTCGCCGATCACAGCAACTGGGGATGTATCCTTCCACTTTATGGAAGATTTTACGAAAGGATCTTGGCTTAAAAGATTCAAAATTCAACTTGTGCAGGAATTAAAGCCTAACCGACCATCGTGTAATGGGCTATAACACACCAATTGATATATGTATAGATTGAAGAAAGCGTATTGATTCACTGTAAATTTTAATGTAAAAGTAAATCCAAGTTGTTGCTTGTATCTTGTAATCCACTAGGCCGGTTTGGATCTGATGATGACGTCATTGAATGACCATGTGATTGAAAATATCAGATCTATCTCATCAGGCATATGCTACTGGACTTGATGTTTCTACTTTGCGATTCGTATATATACGTTCAATCGTGACGCGACAGTACTAGTGAATTACAAGAACATAACTCGAAATTTTATTATATATAATATTGTGGCGTGAGATACTTTAGTTATATTTGTTGGAGTTGCTGAGAACAACACAAGATATATTGAATTTCTATTCAAAATTTTGCTCTTCGATGAAGCCTTTTTTTTTTAACGGTTTTTACAGGCCATTATTGGCCCTTACCCTTCAACAATCTGACTCCATCGGTTTCGATCACGAGCCAGCTCTTCAAACCGTTGTAGGCAGTTTGAAAAAGCCAGATCGCTCTCTACGCCGTGGAGCCATCGTCGCCGACAGCGACCTCTTCGCCTACCAAAAGGCGGTTCACCCTTAAAGGTTCGCTGTATCATTCGGTTCGGATCAGCACGCAGAACGTGTCCGAGCCAGCGTACTCGATGTCCTTTAATTTCATGCATGATATCAGGAATTTGCATTAAATTCCTGATCTCGTGATTGAAAAGAACTCGGTAAGTGCCATCGACGTCGCGTTTTGGACCATATATCACACGCATGATTCTTCTCTCGAATGTTAGAAGCCATCTTTCGTACTCATCCGTCAAGGTCCAACTCTCACATCCATACATGACAACGGGTCTGATCAACACGCTGTACAGTTTCAGCTTATCTGTATTTGCAAGATATTTTGATTTCAGCAGTGGACGTAGAGGATACAAAGCCCGATTGCCAGCGGCAAGGCGGACCTTGATATCCTCGCCCACACTGTTATCGTGAGTGATGAGAGATCCAAGATACTTGAATCTCATCACTCCTTCAAACGTGTGGTTACCACTACTGAAATCAATTGCGTCTTGGTCTCGAAAACCCGAGATTAGATATTTGGTTTTTGACTCGTTGATTTTGAGACCAACGGAAGCTGAACACTGTTCCAGTGGATCAAATATCTCTCTCACTCCGTTGCCATTTAATCCAATCACACAGATATCATCTGCATAAGCAAGAAGTTGATTGGATTGTCGGAATAAGATGTTGTCCTGAGGTGTTGCACTTTTACGAAGGATGTATTCGAACATGAGATTAAAAAGTATCGGGGACAGCGCATCTCCTTGTCGAACACCGGAATCGATTGCAAAAATTCTCGATAGCCTGTTCTCAACGTTAACAAAGCATTGTGACTGCGTTACTGTTATTTTACAGAGATGTCCATATTTCTAAATATTCAAGCGCATACCATAGCCTCTCTCGATTGATCCAGTCATAGACTTGCTTGTAATCTAGGAACACCTGGTGTACATCGCGAGATGTTTCGTAATACTTGGTAAGAATCATCCGTAGCGAAAAAACTTGATCAGTGACTGATCGATTTCGACGGAATCCTCCTTGGTAGTCACCGACAATTTCCTCCGCTAAAGGAGTAATTCTTACAAAGATAATGTATGACAGTAACTTATATGCTGTGCAAAGGAGAGCTATACCGCGATAATTCTCGCATTTCAAGCGATTACCCTTCTTGAAAATTGGGCATAACGCGGCCACTTTCCATTCTTCAGGCATAACTTCATTTCGCCATACCAATCGAACAAGATCGAAAAGACAGTTCCACAAAGTTAGCCCTCCGAATATCAAGAGCTCTGAATTAATGCAATCAACTCCTGGTGAACGATTTTTCTTTAATTTCTGCATGGTCATTGTGAATTCCTCATAGGATGGATCCTCAGTGAACATCTCCGTGGTCTGTATTTGAGGGTATTCAAACACATCTTGTGATACATGCGGAACATTAAGTAAATCAGAAAAATGTTCACGCCATGTATCGAGTACCGCATCGACGTTAACACAGAGGTTTCCATCCTGGTCCCGAATGGCAGTTGACCGAGATCTTAAGGTATGGTGCAATTCGGTGATTCCTTTAAAGAAACCACGCGAATTGTGCTCATTGCTGAGTTGTTGTACTCTTAAGACCTTAGCCTTCCACCATTCTCGCTTCTTCAGTCTACAAATGCGTTTAGTTGTCCTGGTAGCGAGAACTGCTTTGCTTTTTCTTGCGATTGTAAACCGAGTCTGCGCTTCATTATAGGCTATATTTCGTTGCTCAACAGCAAGACGACACTCCTCATCAAACCAATCATTTTTGGGCTTAGTTTTCACTATACCGAGAGTGTGCTGGGCAGCATCGACAACCGAGGTTTTCAATACTTCCCAGACACTGTTCACATCATCAGATTGGTAATTGGATCGTAACATGCTATTGTAAAATGCCGATGAAGCCTTAGTTTTGGTTAAATGGGTACTTGGCATTCGGAGTGAGAATAATCCACAAGATTTTTTCGAAACACAAGTACATTCACTGAAAATTTCTGTCCATATATGTCTTCAAAAACGATTATGGTCAGAATATTAATGTCAATGGTGAGATAGAAACATGATTAGAAATTTTTTGTACCTCGATCAGCTGGCATTTATCTTACTGAAAGGATGCCATATGCCACACAAGGCGCGCTATAGTTGATTTACTCAAAGAAATATTTGATGAAAGAATAATTGCGCATAATGGTCCAAATAATTGGCCACCAAGATCGTGTGTTTTAGCCCCAATACATTTTCTTTGAGGTTATGTAAAGTCACAAGTTTACGACGATAAACCAGAAACAATTAAACACTTGAAAATCAACATTCGAAGAGTATTCAGATTGCGCCTTGTACGCACCAGTCGTGGCGGCCACATGGCCGAAATCATATTTAAACGTTAATTTCATAAAATTTTCTGTCCCATAAAGCACGTTTTATTAATATTAAAAATATATTTAACCCTATAAAATACACCTAAGTGTTCCAAGTTCCAAAAATTAGCAGGTATTCTATTCTACTCTGTTAAGATGTTCACTATCAGGAAGTTACTTAGATCTCAAGATTACCCAGCAATTTTTCTATTAATATATGCAACATCTACTGGAAATTTAACTAGTCAAGGGGCTAGAACAAAGAACCGTGTATAGGTACTTTATCCTCTTATTTAGCGGCCTAGAAATATGAGTGGAGTTAAAAGAAAACCTATGAACCACTTTGAATAAATTACTTGTCTTAGCATTGTGAGAACTATACATACCATTCTCATTGGACTACTCAAGATGACGGTGAGTCATTTATTTTTATAATGGAGGAGGGAAACGACCATAGATATCATCAGTTTACCGTTACCAAAAATGTAAGTGTGTCTGTCTTTTAGCGCTTTTCACCGATAGACATTACTTGAGAGGGCAGGCCCAGCTATAAGTTCTCGTGGTTTTTTGTTTGTTTCAGAACATCACAGTTCCTTCCCAATTCGATACAGCGCCACTCACTGCATTCTATTTGACTGGTGCTATAGATGACGGCCAGGTGCAGCACTTTTTCTCACTTCACCAAATGGAATTAGATGTTACGTATATCGGCCTTTTGGTCGAGTCATCTCATCGTTTGGATCTAAAGATTTGAATCGCTCACAGTTGCAATCTTGAGCGATAATGATTCTAGCACTATACTTGGCACTGACAATTCTGCAGAGTGGAAGCGAGTACATTTAAAGAAGATTTCTGACTACTACTTTTGGTAACATGTTTGGGATAAATTACTACCTTAAGTGATATCGGATTAAAGACATTTAAATAATCCAGTTGCATATAGAAATATCGTATCGTGTGCCTGACAAAAATGGCCTAGTCAAGGAAGTTTATTAATTGAATTGACAATAATGTATATCTTATAAAATCACGAAATCGAGTCGGGGCAAAATGTCAAGTGATCGCACAAAAACCTTAATGAACACAAATGATATACATGAACCCAACCTTCTTATACGCGTATTTAGAGCTACATCGACGTCATCGTATATTATTTATTAATTCAATTAAAAAAAATATAATTATCGCATGGCAAATAAATTTACATACACATAATTAAATATTGTGAATATAGAAACAATAAATTTAGCACAATGGACATTCATGCATATTCAAATGGAGCAATCAATAAATAAAATTACAAAATTTATGGATACATCATATGCAATTTTTATAATTTAATTAGAATACACAAGTAATTTGTTTATGCACATATATACAGTGTTTTTGTTGTGTGTTCAATTTTATTAATTGAAATAAATTAATAAATCAAAGATTTATTGTTTATAAAAACTCTCGAGATAATTGATAGGGGTTATTCGTATTTAAAATTGTTTATATGGATACCTTTCCCCTTGTTCTGTTCGCTGTAGCTAGCTGTCAAATAACTTATAATACTATAAGTGAAATCGTGTCAATTTTCATAGTAAATTCCAACGATAACATGATTTCGTTAAAATATCGTTAAATATAAGTTTCGGAGATGATTTCTAGATGGCGTACCAATACTTTTTAACGAGAACAATAGGTGGCACGCGAAGTAATTTTTTAATGAAATGACATAATTTTAAAAAATACAAATTTTGTTTTATTTATTTATTATTATTTATAAATATTAGCCCGTTTACTTCAAAAATGTTGTTTCGTTAATAATTCGTTGGATATAAAATACTGCAGTTAAAAAATGTAAACATTTCGTTACACTACTACTAGTGCCATCTTTTAATCTTCTCCGGAATTATAACATGTTGGCACATGATATCGACGCGCTATCTCTTATAGTTATTATAAGTTATTTGCTAGGTGCAGCATGATTTAAACATTGATTCAAACCAAGTCCTTAGACGGTAATCGCATACATCCCGATCTGGATTATGTCAATATTTGAGAGAGGTTATTCAACTAAATGGCAGGTTCGATTCTATCAAGCATCCACACTGTAATTAGTAATCCAGAAATTCAATCACTGTTGAAATGTGTAACTCGCAATGCCAGAATTTTAATGACACCAAAGATATTGCGGTTGGAGTTCGACACTTGTGTCAAATTTTCAAACAATGACATAACTGCTAAATCAACCTACACTCAAAAAAAAAAGTACCCAAATACAATTAAAATCTACATTAATTGAATAAATTTAGTTATCAGTAAGGTTCCTGTAACCGCAGTTGTTAATAATATTAATGAACATTTATTATTTCTAAATCAAAATAATAAACTGATAAAGTTTTCATTATCGATACGAACGTGTTTGTTGGAAAATAAAAAACGAAAATTTAAAATCTTTAAAAACATTTTATTAATTTGATAAACAAAATGTACGAATTTGTAGAAAAAAATAATGAACCCAATAAATGTTATACTTTAACCAATTATTTATTTTATTGAATCAATGTAAAATATTTTATTAATACAAACAATTATTTTATAAAATATTAAATACTTTTATTAAATATTGAATAATTTTATTAATTTTAAGAAATAAATTTTGAATTCAATGAAAGGTGATTTTCATTTGATGGCATGACGACTTATTATTGAAAAGTTGTGGTAAATCTCGGCTGTACGAAAATGTGGTGAATAGAAAAGAAAATGATCTCTTAGTACTCGTATATTGAGGGCGAACTGTAATTATAGGCAAAATAATATATAAATTAGTTTATCAATAAATTTTTTAATGAATAGTTATGCTTACGTATTGGTTTATGTTGATACCATGGAACTACTATTGTAGAAATCTGTCAAAATTTATTCCAATCGGAGAACTAAAACGATTGATTGACTTCAATCTGCTAAAATGTATTGCTAAATTATGTGGCTGGATATCAACTAATTCTTGGATAGTCCGACCCAAACAAAAATGATTCTTGTGAATCAAGAATAGTACATTTCACTACAAATTTCTGCAAATAATATAGTAAATTCTGAAAATAAATGAAACGATTATAGTAAAAAATGGTTTGTAAAAACTATGTGAAACGCATACCTATCGAAATCCGGACGGCTGTTTAAAAAATTGCAATTTTTGCAATATAACGAGAGTGTCCAAGTCGATATTATGTACTATCACGAACGAATTTATCAATTTTGTAGACTTTTTACACAATTTGTCTTTTTCACTTCAAATTGTTTACAATATTTTTAAGCATTCAATAAACACTCAAAAACACACAGTAATTTTATTATTTCACAACACAAGCGCACATCCTCATCCAATATTAATGAAATTTAACCACCGACTAAGTTATATGTAGAGAACGACCACGTGTAATTTTCTCGAATGTGTACAAAAAGCCGTACCAACTTTACGAGAGAAACATGAATATTTAGGTGAAAATTTATAGTTTATAATATACAATCAATTATTTATTAAACATTTTTATTTTAAAAAATTATAATTTATAAATTAAGAATAAAATATGTCAAAATTATTTAGGATAAAATATAAATTTTGTGATTAAAGAAACCAAATTAAATACAATCCATAAGGTTGGTACTGAATTTTTAAATCATTTAATGAATAACATTTACAAATTATTATTTCGTTTATATATCTAACAAATCTATACATTGCAAAATATAATGAAAAATAGATTAATAAATGCAGATTTATTAAATATATCAACGAAATAATAAATTTGTAAATGTTATTCATTAAATGATTTAAAAATTTAATCATGGTGAGGACGATATGAAAATTTAATATTATCAATGTACGTGATTATAAACAAAATCATAAATTTATATACAATAGATCAATAACTTGGTTACAAATTAATGAAAAAAATTATTAAATTTCACCAAAAAATCGTATGCCATGGAAATTTTTTCAAAATCATTTAATAAACTCAAATTCATAAAATTTATAAACCGGTTATAAATTGTCAAACGGTAAATCATTGTTGTAATTAATAATTTCATATAATTGCCGAATTTGTATGGCTCAATTTTCAATGAACGGCGTACATTAAATTTTTTTTTTGAGTGTAGTTGTGCTGTTTGAAGTCAAACAAAAAGGTTGGGTCAGGTAGAGAAAGGTTCGATTTCAATAAATGTTATGGAATCTGAATCTATCAACGGCATCGAGACTACTGTAAGGATACACATTAAACAAGGATCGTGTATTTTTTATGAAGCAGTCCTCACCCAAATAAAATTATTGCCAAATAAGTGAACCGGGAGGGAATTTTACACTTATCTGCGAATAGATTTCCTATGGTAAACTGGACTTAGGTTTAAACTCTTATGATTGTGAACTCTTATGGCAGTAATAAACGATGGTGCACCCAAGAAGAAGGCTGGTCTTTATAATAAAATTTTATTTCCCATAAGCATGGCAATAGGCTAAAGAGTTTCGAGTCTCAAGAAGTAAGGAAGAAGTCAAATTTAACACGAATTCGAAGTTACTGAAAGAATTGCGATAAAAGAACTTACAACTCACTTTTCGCAGCAAATGTAGCCTTATATCGCTAGTAACTAGCCACGCGCCATGTGGTAAAAAGCACCGCCTTTTGGCATTTTGTAGAACTACATACCAGCTAGATTTATGCAATCCAGTTGGAGTACAAAGAAGTTAGATATCATGTTTCTTCAGCGTACACCATTGACTGTATAACATTCGGCACATCGTCTTTTTGAAGACATAGACCAGTCAAAATGATGCTTCTGGCCCATTAGGCACTCCAAATAACAATGGTCTCTAGTTCTAGTGGTATTTCGGTAAAAGCTTGTGAATTATCTTCACTCCAAATGCGACAGTTCTGTAAATTAACGTACCTGCTCACCCAAAAGTGAGCTTTATCGCTAAATAAAATATTGAATAAATTCGTTCATAAAGTGTGTAAGTTGCTGAGAACAGGGTCTAATTAATTGATTTTGATCGTCCTTAATGCTCCACCGTTCCTTAACAGCCACTGTGGCTAACACTTGTTTAGTAAGTCTGACTGTTCGACGTCTTACTAGAAGCGTATGATCAATACGAGTATACGTGGTTGCAAAACGATCCATAGATTACCAAATTAACCGGTCTGATGGACGATGACGTAGATCGTAAAGGAATGTAACACGAAATAAATTTGGCGAACATAACTATCTTCCTTAAGACGTTGCTTAATCATAAGATAAAGTTTGGCACAAGACTTATCGAAGATAAGAATCAAATTGATTCCAAAAACTCACAAACGGGTTTCAATAATATGTGCGAGCTTTTGAAAACAAAGAAATCAAAGTGGTTGATCAACTCGACTCGCCCTTAAATACCGTTAAATGATTCCTGTTGTTGAAGATTGAAGCCACTACGTACACATTTTACTGGATAGATCACACATCAACCAAAATCACTTAATTTATAGCGAGCCCCATTACATCTCGACCCATTTTCAATCCCGGTATCATAGTCGAATTGCTGCTTAAACTGAATATCCTAACAACAATCACCTCCATAACCCAACCCATTCGAGTGAGTTCATCAACCCCAATTAAAAATTAATATTTAAATAATATTTATCAGGGAGTTCCACTCGAGAAAATCGCGGAAATTTCAATTCGAATAATAATTAAAATTATTCGCAAATCAATAAAAGTTATAATTATTTAAATAAAGAAAGAAAATCATAATTTTTTTTGCATAATTCATGTTATCGATTTTTCATTGCCAATTTTCCATTTCCAAATAGGTATCTCGTCGATATAGAATGGAAAAATTGTGAATTTTTCCATATACACAACTCACATTGAAAGTTTTTTGAACTGAGCTTTTTTCTTTTTTAAAAAAAAGTATTCTTGTCCTATGATTGAATCAATTAGTAGAAGCGTTTTGACACGTGTAGAATTAAGCGTTTGATTAAAAGTTACCTGGAAACGAAAATTATTTAAACACAAATCTTGTAAATAATTGGGATTGAAAGTTCATTTTACAGTCGAAGCTTTTACAGTGGAAATGGGAATATCGGTTTCAGTGAAGATGTACGAGGTGTCGTGCGACTCTGAACTAATATCGAGACAGCTTTAGACACATTCATTAACGTTACTCGAGCCATAAATTCGAAATGAGTATAGCTTAGTGGAAAAAGCAGCTTGAAGAAAACAGGATGCACTCGAGGAACCAGTAGGCAAAAATGCCTATAAAAATTGAACGGTGAAAGCGAAACAAAGACCTTTTTAGCATCCAACGTAACAAGCTGTTGATATAGTCCGCTTCCACGCAGACAGCCATTGGCAACTCGTTACACCTCTAATACCAAAATATTTGGCTAACAAAATTACTGTAGATAAAGTAGATTTTAAACAGTGCTTTTCAAATATGCTTTATGTTGTGCGCTTGTAATTATTAAAAGATAATCAAAACTTTTGCCATAACGACGTGTTCGATTAAAGTATGACATGGTCGTATGACAGAGTGTACCACCAATTATGTCAGTCTAAAACGGAAATACTATGAAACCCTAAGCTTCGAAGCACCCAATGGGTATGACGACATTGCTGTAAAGACAATGCACCAAGTATGCAGTCAAGAGAAACATATGGTGTTCCGTCTCGTAGCAGAGTACGAATAACGAGAAAATTCAGCTTCGAGTTCGATTAATAGTTGGAAGGAGATAGGCCACAGATCCCAGTATTCTTAAGAGCATGTGTGAGTTCAAAGGTGGAATAATTGGTTTTACTGAGAAGCAGAGTCTTGGAGGTATTAGAGAAACTAAATGGTGAAATTTCAGGAGTAAATATAAAATTTCTCAGTCAGGTAAGGGTTTAGATATCAGATGGACGCGAAGCGATGTTGTCGATGCTGTGATATCTGCGGTAAATTATACCATAACGACGTGAAGTTTGATTAAAGTATGACAGTGTCGAATGATAGATCGTATCACCAATAATGTCAGTCTTAAACTGTAAATTGTAATACTCTGAATCAATGTCTGAACCCGACCACCTTTTATAAGGAAAAACTACTGTCAATTAGGAAAATTCCAATAATATTCGATTTGATATTGATTTTTATAAATGACAACTAAAAAACTTTGCTAAATGTTAAAATGAAGTTATGTGATTGAATGTTTTTAAATGCCACAGATTAATTATTTTTGGGTGAATGTTATTCGAGTTTTTTTGGGCACATACACAAATTATTATAATCGCATGACAGTTTGACATTTACCAGTCAAAATATTTCAATTTAAATATCATTATAAGTTAATTAAATATTGATAGATTTGGAGCGATTAATATAAATAAATATACAAATGGCTTCAATTATATGGTAGACATCCATTTATGGGGATGCCTCAAGTCAATACAGACCGAAAATAAACTTGACTTACGGTCGTTGAACTTTACCTTAGTAACATAATGTCCCAAACTATACAACATCTATATATTTGAAACATTTACTTAAGTTGTAAGTCAATGGTTGAAATGACATGTGAATTCAGACATGTGCATTCAAGCAATTCACTCATTCAAATAAAATTTTCCAGGATATAGTCAAAATCCCATTAATGCTTTGAAAATCACCATCGGCATCAACCTGCTATTAGTTGCTTATAACGATAAGGATAGCACGACGGCAATCTTTATCTGAATTTCCAACAACCGATATACGTAGACGATTTTCACTTTGCATTCATTCACACCAGGTTATATAAGCGACATGGAAGATGAGTCGGCTCATGGGTTTTGCACTCTAATAGTTGGTTCGTAGGTGTGTTCATTCACATTACCAATCGTTATTTAATGATGAAAATTCGATTTGCATCTAGCCTTGGCCAAGATTCAAACCCGGTTTACCTGCTGCTTTGGTCAACCGCAGTAAGTCTTGTGGTGAGGCTAGAATAGTCTTGTGGTAATCCCAAAGAAAATGCCGCCATCTATCAACTAGCTCTTATTTTTGAAAAGGGTGAACTCTTATGTGGTCCGTACAGGTGTTGAAAACACGGAAAACAACGCCTATTAGGTTTGCCATTATTCTTTATTGTGTGGTTTTCCATATTGATAAGTTTGAGAGAGTTGACATATCTGGCAGTGGCCATCTGTGATCGTATCTTCAACTTGTTAGGTTGTTAAATATTGACAGAAGAATCATGGCAAGAGATTTCTGGAAAATTATAGATTTTTGAATTATAGTTTTGGAAAATTCTTTATTTAGCCCCAGAACTGGGCAACGTATCTAATAGGGCAAACTTGTTGATTTTTATTCAACACTTAATTAATAGTCAATTTTTCAAGATTAAGGCAAAAAGTTGTTTGAGAATTAGATAAGTAGTCAAAAAGCTGAAACAGACATCATAAATGTTTTCAGGTGGATTTATTGTGAATTCCATTGGGTCCGTTTCAGGATAATTCATTAACTTCTTATGAAAGTATTAATGGTTTATGCTGTGGCGTGGAGCGGGAGGTACCGGGTTCGAATCCCAATAAGGGCAAGAATCGAAAAGGGATTTCCACCATCGTTCGTTTGGGCGGTACGATCGGTGGTGCGAATGAACTCATTTGAGACCCAGTTGAGGTTGAAATCAGTGTGCCGTCCCATTTTCCATGTCAGTACTATATATAGGCTGGCATGGAGCTATGCAATGTGCAGATGGTTTTTACGTAAATATATGTAGATAACAGAGTTCATTAACAATTGTATATCTACGAGAGAAGTATCTGGTACAGAGGTATTGACATGTTCTGCGGATTAATATCGATTTATACAACAGAAGCTAAAATTGATCAAGATTGATTCATTTCCCCTAGAAACCACATTGAAATTATTGCACCGATTTTCAACTTCCAGAACTGTATATAATTGTTGAAATAATAAATACGAGGATGGAGTGAGAAGTCTAGTTAAAATTGCAACAGAGGGTGCCACAATCGCAAATCCCAGATGCCATGTGTCAATAGATAGTAGGCATTTCAGATGAACGTGTGCGCAATATATTACACGAAGAATTGAATAAGAAAAAGCTCCGCTTGTTGGGGGCCGCGTTTGTTCATAATCGACCCGACAACTTCAGATGCAGGTTTGGCCATGTTGAAGCGAAATGATTATGCGTCGTTTCATAACTGAGGATGAAACATGAATCCATCACAATACACCGGAGACCAATGAACAGATTAAACAGTGAACTTCTATTAGCTAATCTGCGCCGAAGGCGGTTTTATGCACTCGGAATAACCCACATCGATTACCTTCAAAAAGGAGAACAGTCAACGGTGAACTTATTGGACCGTTTCAACGCCGTTTTGAAGGAAAAAAGGACCGAATTTGGCGAAGAAAAAAATTCTCTTCCATTACGACAATGCACAGTTATCGTGACCATAGTTGCCACGGCCAATTCATGAATTACACTTCGAATTGCTTCCTCATTTGCCATATTCTTCAGACTTAGCCATCAGCTCTTATTAGGAGGCCATCGGTCATTTGCCACAAACGCCTATTTTAAAGGGTTGTAATAATCGTATTATTTGGAAGAGATCGAAAAATATTAGACCTATTGTATCGAGCTAAAAGGCAAGTACGTTGAATAATTAATTTTTTTTTGTCCGATTTTTTTTGGTCCGATCATTTATCTGAATTAATGTCAAAATAAAATGGGAAAGCTGATGAAAATACTGTAAAAAGCTTTCCAGAAAATCTGATAATGTTGCGAGCAATCCGGCATACTCCAGACCAGAAAATGGTCTGACAGAATTTCACTCCGGTCAAATCACCAATAATTTGAAAGCTTCATGTAATCAATCAATCATTCAAGCCTCGAGTTTTTATGTGAATACATAAAAATGAAATATGTCTTTTTTGACAGACATTCACAAATCTTTAACATAATCGCATACGGATGGATGAGGAGTGTGATAAAAGGATCCTACTAATTTTCCAACTTTTTTGGGTTACAAAATAACAATTTTTTTATGCTTTCGAATGTGATTTAAAGCTAAAATCGAATGTCATTTACATGTCTTATCACTATATAAAGTCACACTTGAACAAACATTGATAAAACATAAAACTTTTTCACTTGCTTTGTATTTTCCAGCATCATGATGTTTATTTTAAATGAAGAATTATTTTAATTCTAAAGAATTATGTACAAACTATATATACGAGTATGTATGTAGATCTGTGTTCAATAAGAAAAATAATAAATTGTATGTCAATTACCAATTTATGTATATTTTTCAGAGAGACATCCCCATCCATAGAAAGAGAGAGACTATATAGTAGAGCACAGTGCACATATATAATAGACGCAGGCAGATGGGAAAGTCATTAACCAGATTATTAAATCTGAAACTTTTTTTTATATCTGTTTAATACCATCGCCCAGTTTAGAAAAATTGACTGATGATGAAAATATGAAGAAAAAAATTATAATTTTGTTTGACATTTTTATATCTGCTATTCGCATCTTCTGGAGATGATATTTTAGTTCTTTTGTTCAGTATGTGGCTAAAATTGTGAAACAGATTGAAAACCATTTTAAAGACAGATCTGGTACCCATATATATATACACACACTCACATATGTATACATAAATCGACGATGGAAATAATATTTTATAAAGAACAAAACGGTTTTGCTTTTCATTACCACCCTCCCACCATCATCGCATCACGCCGAATAACCACAACAGAAGAGAGAAAATAAAAAGAACGCCCGCGCCCAAAAATAATGTTGCCAAATAAACACGACGTGTATTTATATTTATTTTACGCGAATAACAATAATATTTTGTTGTAGATTTGATTTATTTGGCTAATTTGGATTTCGTTCCGATTTTATTAGTATTCTTGTAACGAAAGATTTTGTTGTGTCTTTTATTTCCTTGGAGCTTTTTGGATCCGCGCGACTTGTAAGTATGCGTGTGTGTGATAAGCGTGCGTGTGTTATAAATATAAATATTTATTCAATATTTGACATTGTACGATATAATTTCACTTTGCGATTTATTAATATTGATTTTGATGTCTCCTTGTATGTATATGTAGATGTGTTTGTGTGCGTATTTCTGCAAAAAATCTCAAATGACACAGTGTATTTCGCATATGTACGAGTGATAAAGGAGGGATTGGGGGTGTTTTATTTTGGGTCGTAATCGAATATTTATATATGTTGAAAACGATATCATGTTCGTCGATTTTTTTCGAAATTTTATTCGATTCTAAATGGTGTTATATGAAATGGTAAACATATATATTATGTATAGATGGCTAATTTGAATGCGAGCTTTTATTATACTTTAAATAATTCACAATATATATATATATATATATATATATATATATATATATATATATATATATATATATATATATATATATATATATATATATATATATATATATATATATATTTATATATATATATACTAGCGGGCTACGTCCGCTACGCAGCGCGACGCCTCCAGGGACATTTGATAAAAACATCGTTTTGCCATATACATTATTTCTCGCGAGATTCGCGGTAGTAATATATTTTCACCTCGGAATTTGCCATTTAAAATGATGGCTATATTTTAAATTAATTTTTGAATAACTAATCGCGAGCCGTTGCACAACTGTGGTGGGTTCAAATTACGGAGCAAAATAACCAGAGATCCAACCTTCAGTTGTAAATTATATGGTGGCATGCCTCCATATGATCCAATGAGTGTAAAAACTCTTACGGATAGTTCACAGCTTCGGTGGTATCGCAAATTGTATCAATTGATTTGTATGATACCAAATCTCCTGGCAATAAATCTTGTATCTTACGATTCAATTCGTTGATGTCCACATTTTTTGCTGATAAAATTGCTCTTTCTGCCTCATGATTTATGTATTGTCTGGGAACATCGGGAAGTATTCGGACAATGAGAGCATCTCAATGATTGTGCAGAGATCGGTAATTTTATGCATCCAGTTTCATCTGTAGTAACTTTTCCATCGCCGATATCTAATAGTTGTTTTGAGAATGTTTCAGCAGATGGATCTTGAAGCACTTGAACGTACATATTTATTTTCAGTTGTACTTTTTCAACATTACGCCAAAGTGGCGATGATTTTAAACACGCCTTGATCTCATCAGCGTATATTGAACGTGGAATGACAGGAAGTGTTTGTTTGAAATCACCTGAAAGGAGTAAAAAAGTTCCGCCAAGTTTGTCGTTATTTTTATATATCTTTCAATGTCCCGTTCAACGCCTCAAGCGAATGTTTGTGCGCCATAGTTCATTCACCCCAGATTATTATTTTACACTGTTTCAGTACTGTGGCAATTGAAGATTGTTTTTTTATGTTGCCCTCTGCGTGCGTTTGGGTTATTTTAAATATTTTGTTGCAGCTTAAATACTGAATGAGCTGTTCTACCTGCATGCAATAAAATTGCCGCAATGCCAGATGAAATAAGGAATGTTTTGCCAATAACGAAATAAGGATGGTTTGCCAGTTCCACCTGGTGCATCCAAGAAAAAGAAACCACCTTGTCCTGCCGCAACTGCGAGCATGATACGGTGGTAAATGGCTCTTTATGCGTCATTCATTAGTGGTATACACTGCGAGCAACCGCTGCCATTTCCATACGATTCAATTCATTGTTAGTTAAATCAGATGCATTTCGATTTGGCGAATTCATACCGAAATGACTGAGATGTAAGTTGGCAATAATAATGCAATGATCCTCAATAGCAATCAATGCTTCATTGTACATAGTGTCGCTGAATGCTATCGTTAGATCATTGCATCGGGTACGATGTCGTTCACTTTACGTATATCTTGAAATGACAATGGCCCGGTGACATTAACTAACAACAGCCGGAGATAAAAGCACTCAGTCTGCTTTGGATTAACTGTATATACTTGTCCCAAGATGTTTGAATTGAATAAACCGGGACATGCATCAAATGGTGTGCTTTGCTTACGGGGCATCCATTTTTTTATTGGTGCCCATGTGAAATAACGAGGTACTCGTCGTTCAAAAGCATCCGCACGATTACACAATTCAAAATATTCGGTGAGTGTAGTTTTTGGTGGATTTATCGCACGATCAATTACTGTCTCGCTCGTGAAATGTACGGGCTGACCGATTTCAAGATGGACGGCTTAATGAATGACTGCTGGATCTCGTTCATGAATTAGGAAATCAAAGATATGCCAAACAGCTTCATTGGAACTGACGTACCGGCTAATTTGGTAAGCGTTATTTTATCGTTGTTATTCACCGGAGGAGCATTCGCAATGGTATTTTCAACGCGAAATACAGCCATATCACTGCTTTTATTCACATACTTGCAAAAGTATTTGATGCTCTTCACTGAACTGCAGAACTCGACTTTAATATGAGCATTGAATGTTTTGCTCGGCAAAGGCGAATATGGGACCACCCAATGGTTATCAATGTCAATGTCTATGTTTTTAACAAAAGATTGTCCTCAATTATCGGGATTTCTTTGACGGTATTTTGGATATATATATGTATATATATATATATTTATATATATATATATATATATATATATATATATATATATATATATATATATATATATATATATATATATATATATATATATATGTATATATATATATATATATATATATATATATATATATATATATATATATATATATGTACATATATATATATATATATATATATATATATATATATATATATATATATATATATATATATTAATATATTTGGGCCATTATTTTCTAAAAATCAGATCAATGAATCACGTTACTTCGCAACACATTTGTAATTAATTCTGGTGTTCGATAAGGAGTTAGGAGATGAGTTGTTCTATAGACAAAATTTTCTGGCATATGCATATGATATCTGTGTGATTACATTAAGTGGAAAAGAAGTGAAGGAACTGGTCTCGATTAGTCGCAAAACTACCGAAATCAAGACGTAATTCAGATTCAAATATCTTGATTTTCTCATTACTCATGATAATATTGAGAGTGTAGAAGGTATTTCAAGGCAGTGAGATATATGGCTCAAAATGAAACATTGATGACACGATACCGGGTTTTTCATAGAAGTACATTTTAATCGTTTTGCTTCAGATCGGTAATCATTCCTAAGATTATATAATTACGTGCAAGAAGATGTATAGGTATACAATTTTAAGACACTGCATTATGAGACATTCACTCTACCTTTCATTCTGATTTGAACACATGACAAGTTTATATTCAAATTTTTTTAAACACTTCTGTCTCGATAATATTAATAATTCTCGAGGGCACGTGCATAGATTAATACTTTATTGTATATTACTACCCTTTCGCGCCGATAAAGTAGTATTTACTACAAATTCTGGTTTCATATAACGTATACTCATAAAGGTTACCTTAAAATCTTGGTACTTCCTTAATAGAGCAGGCTAAATCATGTACGATTCAGTACTTCGATTCACACTTAAATTGATGTTTAAGTGTCTCTTTTCGATCCTAAATTTATGGAAAGGACATGTACTATTCTGTGATAGTTAAAATCATAGCTAACATATTTTTAAGTATTTTCACCCTTAGCAAATGGCCCTGACATATCTTTGCGATTCATTTTTAGCATATTTGTTTGTACACCACTGATAGTGCAATCCCTCATTTAGTTGGATTAGATACGTCAAGTATATAGCCAGTGAAGACCTCTGTATAGTACCGACATAGAAAGTAACTCCCTATGCGTTCATTTAAATTGCATTACGAATTTTTCAGACGCTATGGTACCTTCACTTCCAAATGAGAAGTTTTTACTATAGTGTACCATTTCAATATATGTCGATTCATTTTCGTAGAAAGTAAAGTAGGTCGGTCAGAACGGAGATAATTTGTTGTAGAATAATTGGTAACTCGACTAGTTTTCGATCGTTATGGTTAGCTTTTATAGCTTTTTATCGTAGGTGGTTATGTTGTATACAAAAAGGTGACACAACTGCGCCATCTTACTTGTACACCAAAGTCTGCAAATTCATTTAGACTCTATATGGTATGAAAACACTGGTGACCAGCACCGTTGTCTGTGACACATAGCTCAACGATGACATTCTAGATTCTAAATTCTTGACTAGTGATTGTGTGATTTATAATCGCTCGCTTTATTCAAGCAAAAAAAATTCTGGTGGTGATTTACACATAGCTAATCAATCAGTTAATATGATTGATATACACAAATCCATCAGACATAATTAAGACACGAATATTAGTTTGTAAGGGTATTAACGATGAACACCATAAGCTAATATTTGAATGTAAAGGGGTTCATAGTTAAAACAACAGTCACATAATTCGGCCTGGTAGAGATTTAAAGTCTCGTGCCTCGCTGCTCATTTGTTTGCTAAGTTCCTTCAATACAGATAACTATACAATGATCCAACCATTAATGATTATAGGGCATCAGTACTTACTGCTCACATTGAATTTCAGCCTCAATTTGAAAAACTTCTGAAATATTGGTAATTCCATTAAGTATTAAGATGACTCAAGCATTATAATTGGCAACATTTTCACAGGGGTACATATCTGTATCTTCAATACCAAAATTATTGGGACTGAATATGCAGTTTATTCATAAATTTACAACCACACAATATGTATCGCAGAATCGACATGGATTTGTGCCCAAGCTTATCAAATTTAAGCTATTAAAATAATTAAGGAAACAAGTTGACGTCATCTTTGATTCCATCAGTCATTGCAAGACACATTTACAAGTTTAATTTTACCAGCCAGTTTATCACTTGGCTAACATCATACTTAAGTTAAAGTTTATATAACCATCAAATCCACTTGAAAATACCCAGAAACGACAAGCGTCTTATACACTAAGTATCAATAAGTGTAAATCGCTTAAATCATTCCACCCTGTAAAGTTAACCGTATATATACTTGCTCTAAAAGTATTATAAATTAAGACCGTAGGTAAGTAACCCTTGCGTTACGACATGTGCGTTAAGTAAAGCATGTGAAATTATCACAGTATTCCATCTTAGAAAACAAAGTTGCATAATATTTCGTTACATGTCTGTTATGAAGCTAGTGATCCGGATATGATTTTTTTGGCAGGGCACTAGGTGCACAAGAAACAGCACCCGAAATATCTAAAATTATAGTTTTATATGGCACTATATGAACGCCGCGTGTGTGTGCCAATTATATCCACCAGGTGACTCTACTATAATTTTTTTTGTTGTGTTATCCGTCGACGTACGACATGCGGCTATAAGTCCAATTTAAATGGATCGATCTGCACATTATGGAAGATAGGTCGGCCCATGGATTCAAAATCCATTGCAGATGTGTTCATTCTTATCACTGATCATATTCAGATTTACTAGAGTTGGTCCGTATCAAGACTAACTGAAAACAACAAGAAACGGTTATTGTGCAGGTGTCCAATTTACAGTGTTTAGTGTACATCCTACTTGACATGCAAACACGGATTTGTGTATATGATGCAGAGTCTACCATACCACGTTAACTTACACACTTTAACATGATTTTGATTTAAAATGTAAATTTAAGGCCTTAAAGTATATGAGTACATTCTGAAGTCATATTTGTAGACTTATCTCAATTTGTACAGCTTTTGCAGGCCACTGTTGGACCGTGTCAACTCTCTACGCCGTGAACTTATCGTCGCCAACATCGACCTCTTCGCCTACTGAGAGGAGGCTCTCCTTTTAAAGAGTGCTGTATCATTCGGTTCGTATCAGCACGCAGAACATGAACAAGCAAGCGTATTCGCTTTTCATTTCATGCACGATATCAGGAATTCACATTAAATTCCTGATCTCGCGATTGAACATAACAGAACTCGGTAGGTCATCAACGTCACGTTTACGGCCATATATTACACGAATAATTCTTCTTTCGAATATTAGAAGCAATTTCTCGTACTCATCCGTCAAGGTCCAACTCTCACATATCATACATGACAACGGGTCTGATCAACACTCTGTACAATTTCAGCGTATCCGTATTTACAAGATATTTTGATTTCCGAAGTGGACGCGTATGATACAAAGCCTCTCCCACACTACTATTGTCAGTAAGAAGTAGATCTAAGATACTTGAATCTCATCACGCCTTCAAACGTGTGGTTACCACTACTGAAATCAATTGCGTCTTGGTCTAGCAAGCCAGAGATCAGATATTTGGATTTGGACTCGAAGATTTTGAGACCAATGGCAGCTTAACACTGTTCCAGTGGATCAAGTATCTTGTTCACTCCGTTGCCATTTAATCCAAGCACGCACAGATATCATCTGCATATGCAACAGGTTGATTGGATTGTCGGAATAAGGTATTGCCTTGAGGTGTTTCATTTTTGCGAAGAATGTATTCCAACATCAGATTGAAAAGTATCGGGGACAGAGCACTCCTTCCTTGTCGAACACCAGAAGTAATTGCAAAAGTACTCGATAGCCTGTTCTCAACATTAACACTACTGTCCTAAATATTCAAGCTTATCTCAATATTCTCGTAACTATAATTGGATGCAACTATTTTGTTACAAACTTCATCGACTAATAACTTCTCGCTGCTGGAATGATGAGTCCGAAAGTAAAATATTCCAACAAATCGATAATTAATAGTCAGACTATTTATATTAACTTCCCGGTAAGATAATGTGCCCGAAGCAACATCCCCCTCATAGCTCACCAACTTTATATATGAACTATAAGTATTTATTTGTTTTGAAGATTATTTAAACATTTCAGGAAGTTAATTTTCACAATAAACACAACACAAAGGAAATGAGAATTTTCAATACTTTTCATCTCGTTAATTTTTTTTTGTATTATACGAGTACGTGTATTCTTTACGAAAAGTATTATTTAAGTATTTCGCTCGGAAACAACAACAAAATAGTACATTGAACATACATTAAATTCCGAAGAAAAAGAAAATTATTTTTTCACAAAAATAAATAAATAATGAATTCAATTAATTTTCATTGTTATGTAAACAATTTGAACGAAATAAATTTTTGTTAAGTACATAAAACGTGGCTTTGTAAGACCTCGCGCACACACTATAAAGCCGAAAAGAAATGATTTACATTCGGTATAATAAATCAAAACTCTTTCTGGGAATATAGATCAATATAATAAAAATAAATCAATTAATAGTGAAAATTGGTTTAAAAAAAACTTAAAAAATTTTCATCGTACTCTGCAATCGTATCGGAGTAATAATAAGGAAATTGTTAGCGTCAATCATTGATCTTGGTTTTCTTTTTTTACACAAAATTTCGCGCGAATCAATGTTTGTGTATTTTATTTCGATTTAGATAAATAATCAATACAATATAAAAAACGTAAAAATTTAATTTTTGCTGAGGTAGATCTGTAACAGATACAATTATATTTAGTCACGTGTATATGGTACTGCTAGAGTTTAAAACTGGTGACCCCAATTTACTATTGGTGACTCCGACTTGAATTACATGGATAAGCTTCCGTGAGTGAAACAAGGACCTCTCGAAACAGTATGGCGGATTCACTAAGACCCAGGAGAACCGCCCAGGTGGCAAAGTAGTTAAAACGGCGGCAAATGGAGTAGGAGGTGCCGGGTTCAAACCCTGATAGGGGCGGAATCCAAAAGGGATTTTTCACCATTGATCGTCTAGGCGGTGCGATCGATGATGTGAATACACACATCATAGACCCCTGTTGAGCCAAGTTAAAGTGCGCTGTCACAATAGCCTACAAAAAAAGAGCCGGGAAGAAATTATTAAGTTAATTCATTAGATATAATATCCAGACTGTTAAATGACACAGAGCCAATCAGACTAGAATTATCTATTTAATGCTGTGAACTTTTTCAACTGAAAGATAGTATTTTTTCAGGCATTATCTAGTTTCTTTTGAAGACAGATGGATAAAAGATAAGGAATGGTGAAACGATCACCATTAAAAATTTCCAAGAAACATAATTTTTCTTTAGTTGAATGCGGATCGGTCATAATCATTAAGGATAAAGTGATGGAAACTTATTATAGACTTAATACCAGAATGTCATCGACACAGGGTGGCAATGCAGGTGGAACCTAGCTTCAATTATAGTAAAACAGTTATAGTGACATTCACTAACTATGCATACAAAGCTGCTGCTTAGCACAAAAATCCCATTTGACTAGGAATGACTATGAATCAACATATTACCAAGCCGTAAAACATAAGCCAGATGCACTTTTTGTGTTGGTTAAAAGATTTATGGTCTGAGGGCAACAATCAAAGAATGCAACCGAAGGAAACCTGAAAAAGACAGTTTAGTGGGTAAGCTAAAAATTCTGGTAGAATTCCAAGATACATTATCCACAGTACTTCTAACTATATGCCGATCAAAATAGAATTGCCTAAACCTTTGGTATCCACTGATTGTGTTGAGAAGCCCAAGAGTACCTTGTTGGAACAGAGGTCTCGATATTATATACAAAGGGGTCAAAGAAAGACGATGCAACTGAGATAGAAGTTTTTGGTACGCACGTGGTGTTCGTAAGCATATAAAAAATGTTTTCCACTAAGAAAATGCTCGTGATTAAATGAGTTGGTTTATGTATTCACCATCATTCAATGATTTTTCTCACTAGTGTCCCTTGTGATTACGTACTCTAAAACAGGCTTTTGCGGAAGAAACTTTATATATGTATTATATTTTGAAGAGTACCTGCCAATTTTTAGTACAAATTTGAAAAACCTCACTGTTTCGAGGTTAATGGTTGAAAAAAAAAATGTTGGTCAGAAAACGATTTTGATTTGTTTCATCTATCATGGTATGATGGCGTTTTATGAACTGCCCTCGTAAATCTACCATCGTTTATATGGTTATGTGACAGTCTGTTTCTTTCTTACGAAGATTTGAACAAAATGTAGTACTTGTCAGCCTGCAATAATTCAAAACTTATGTTTATGTTATCGATTAATAAACATATCATCTGTCCAGGGCCATCCGCCTCAAAATCAAGGTTATCCCAGAAGAAGTACTTTACCTTTCTCCGTGATTTTAGTCACACTCATGAACATCTATACGAGTCCAAGCAAGATAACAACTCAAGGTAGAGGTAAGCTACTTTTATTGAACCAGTTAAGACGAGCAAGTTTTCCGTTGACAATTGGTAAAATCTGAATCTCTATACAGTCCAATATTACGTTGGGGTAATGTACGCTTTATAACCTATAACATTACGTTGAGGTATTGTATATATTGTATGCCTTTGTGATCATGGTATTAATGTTTCTGACATAGCTTAAGATTTTTAAAAATAACCATTTGAGGTAACTATAGGTAGGTCGAAATAAGGATGAAAACGAACCGAAATTTTTCGGGTCACAAGATTGCTACATACTCAAAGCGAATTAAGTATTTAATGGCTCAAGCTTGTTGAACAGAATAGAATGATCAATCCATAAACGCCGTTGAGTACACGACATCAAGTTGTAGGTTGGATATAATTTCACTATATGTGTAACAACTGGTATCGCTGTGACAAGTGGCAAAAACCACGGCATCATTTTTAATAAAGAAGAGAGATCGGTATGCCCTGAGCAGTTATGTACGTCAAATCTCATCAAACTATCAAAAACCTCAACGGCCGTGATTCTTAACATATAAAATTCCGGACCAAAGCGAGTAATGAAAGATGAGGTCAGAGAGGCATGAGATGGCTTGAGTTGGTCGAAAAATAGATGAATTCTGGAAAATTAGGCAAGATTTCTTTTGCTGTTGCAGAAGCTCCAAAAATAAATTCATTATCAATGAGGAACTATCCATAGATTTAAGTTATATGGGAAAAGTTTTAGATAAAAATTTGCCTGCCCGGATGTTCTGGTAGAACCAATAAGTATACCACGACGTAGGTTTGCATTTCGTACCCACCAGTTTACTATTTTTTGAAGTATTCGTTACTGCATTCTTCAGAGTTTTATCATGTTGTAAGCTTAAGCATGATTTTGAGATTATCAGATGTACTTAAGAATAATTTTGTACTTAGACTTAACTTTGAGTGTTTTCCAACTAACAAATAACTTTGATTCATTTTAATTTAATTTAATGACGTTAAACTTTAATTTATTTTATCCATGCGAGTCTTTTATCTAAATGTAGTCCAAGATATATGATTTTATTTAGTCTGACAAGCGGACAGGTGAGCTTACTTTTTTTAAAAAATGAGATGCCAAATTCTTACACTCAACTACTACCCTCGATTACCACCCAACTATCCAGCTTTTATTTCGATGTTAACAAAATACCAAATCTGAATTAATTTCAATTCGTCATGTAACTATGTATATAAACAAGTTGTGATTTAAATTAGATTTCTAATTTAATTAGGCGCCATTTCACTTCGCGTGCAAAGATTTATACGATTGTTTTGAATTTTTACGACCTTTCGGGTGCGCGCATGTGTATTATCTTAAGGATTATTTATTAGTGTTTTATTTTCATTATGCGATACCAGTCGACAAACCTTTATATTGCCTGGCGCTGATTTTAATCAAATATATACAAGAGTAGCATATACAAAATGTACATATTTGTATATGTATGTTTGTATAAAAACTAATCAAATGTAACATTTAATTTATTTTCCAAAGATTTATGTATATTCATATATATAGGGGATGGTGGTGGTACATATATAAAACTAACATTTATAATAATTAACGAAACCCTAATTAATTACGTCAATATATTATGTATGTGCGGGCTGGTAGGAGGCCCGATTGGAAAATATTAATTTCACATACATAGGTGATAAAACACAACATCACTCATATGTGTAATAAATCATAATCAAAATGCCGCATGCATTTTGGATACTCATCAAACCACCCTCCCTCCTCTTCCTCGATTCGAATTAAATAATAAATCTTTTTGTTACAATTAAATTAAACAAGCTGTGCACAAATCGTATAGCTCGTACCACCCGCATTTCGACACAAATGGACAAGAATTATTGGCAATGACTATTGTTTCTATTTAATGCAAATTATTCTTATATAATATATAATATATATATATATATATATATATATATATATATATATATATATATATATATATATATATATATATATATATATATATATATATATATATATATATATATATATATATATATATATATATATATATATATATATATATATATATATATATATATATATATATATATATATATATATATATATATATTTATAAAGGGTCATCCAAATGTGACGCCTAGATGTCAGCAGTATATAATTTTTACACGTGACATCTTTTCAAATGACATAAGCCATTTTGTTTTATTAGAAGGTAGTACAGTTTTAACCATGGACAGGTACACATTGCAACAACGCGTTTACATCATTAAAACTTATTATGAAAATGGGCGTTCTTTGAAAAATACCCATTGCAAAATTCGTGATTTTTTTGGTGTAAATAATCGGCCAAATCAATCTTCAATTCAAAGATTAGTGGAAAAATTCGATGAAACTGGTTCTGTTACTGATAAACCAAAAAGTAGAAGACCAAAAACTGTACGCACAAATGAAAATATTCCTGCTGTTAGTGAAAATGTAGAAAATGAATGGACAACATCAATTTCGCGTCGTTCGCAAGAATTGGGCATATCTTATGGCTCCTTATGGAGGATTTTGCATAAAGATTTGCATTTACACGCTTACAAAATTCAATTAACCCAGAAATTGAAAGAAAGTGACCATTTACAACGTCGTAATTTCGCTAGTTGGATTATTGAACAACGAACGACAGATCCATTGTTTTCAAGCAAAATTTTGTTTAGTGATGAAGCTCATTTCACAATGGATGGATTCGTCAATAAGGTGATGAAAATCCTCGTGTTATTCATGAAAAATCTCTACACCCACCAAAAAATACTGTTTGGTATGCATTTTGGGCAAATGGAATCATTGGGCCATTCTTCTTCGAAAATGATGCTGGAAATGCTGTTACTGTGAATGCTGAGCGATACCAATCAATGTTGAGAGACTTTTTATGGACACAGTTGAGTCATATTGATGTGTCTGACGTCTATTTCCAGCAAGACGGTGCTACATGTCACACAACTCGACAAAACATTACGTTTTTGCAATCAAAATTTCCTCAACGTGTAATTTCACGAAATTCAGATTTCAATTGGCCTCCAAGGTCATGTAATCTAACACCATTACATTTTTTTGTGGGGTTTTTTGAAAAGTCGAGTGTATGCTAACAAGCCACAAACAATTAATGATCTAAAGAACAACATTCAAGTTGCAATTCGTGAAATAACACCAGCAACATGTCAGAAAGTCATTGAAAACTTCGATATTCGGATTGATGCCTGCAGACGCAGTCGTGGTGGACACTTGAATGATATTCTATTCCACGTATAATTGTAATGGATCATACTTTTAATAAAAAAAAACAGCTTGAAAAAATTGTAAATAGTTTGTGTTTTATATAAAAGAAACATGTAGGCGCGTTTTTTGGATGACCCTTTATATATACAGTGCTGGGAAAAAAAATTGGGCAAACAAATTTATTGCAAATTGGAGTCTTTTTTTGCTAAAATTACAAAACTTTTGAAAGCAATTTGTTTATTGTTTCATTTTAAATACATGTATGACGTAATTTTTTGAAAAAAAAAATTAACCTGCAATTTAGGGTTAAAACCCCGAAAAATGCCAAAATATTCAAAATACGTAGAAGGGTGTTAAAGTAATGTAATAAATTAAACACTCTTTTATTATTTTTTTGTTTGTGTTTTATTGATTTATAAAAGTTCAATCTTTAATATTAATATTTTGTGAGACCGCCTTTTGCTTTTATTACAGCGATACACCTCCGTTTCATTGAATTTGATAAATTTTTCAAAGTCACAGGAGATATGGTTTCCCAAATCATCATCAACAAACTTTTTAAAGCTTCAATCGATTCTGGGCGCTTCCTTGCTACTTCTAGCTTCATTATAGACCAAATATTTTCAAATGGATTTAAGTCTGGACTATACGGGGGCCAGCTCAACACATCGATACCTTTTTCTTCGAAGTACTTTTTCACCTTTAAATGAAGAGATAAGAAAAAAAACAAGTTTTTAACAAAATATTTATGTTTATCAGAAAGCCAATTTGTCCATCTACAATTCAAAATTAATAACTCACAATTTTGGCGGTATGGCACGGAGCGTTGTCCTGTTGAAAAATAAATTTGCAAGTCTTGCCAAAAAGCTTTAACACAGAAGGCTCAAATTCGTTCTGAAGGTCAATTTTTTTTTCAAAAAATTACGTCATACATGTATTTAAAATGAAACAATAAACAAATTGCTTTCAAAAGTTTTGTAATTTTAGCAAAAAAAGACTCCAATTTGCAATAAATTTGTTTGCCCAATTTTTTTTCCCAGCACTGTATATATATATATATATATATATATATATATATATATATATATATATATATATATATATATATATATATATATATATATATATATATATATATATATATATATATATATATATATATATATATATATATATATATATATATATATATATATATATATATATATATATATATATATATATATATATATATATATAGTGAAAATGCTATTGTTGTTATATAAAACAATAAAATAATATTATCTATTTATTTATTCAACAAAATTTTTTTTTTTTTTTGGAAAATCAAATACAAATAAAAATATTTTTTTTTGTTTTTTTGAAAATAATGAATTTTTAATTATTAATTTAAATAAGTGTTTAATTGGTTTATTTATATTATTTACAAACATACACATAAATTAAAAATATTATATTGTTGTACCAATAAAGCTAAGTGTTATTTAAATTCCGGAAGCTTAAGGTGCTAATGGGTATTAAGAAAGTTCGTGCTCATTTTAAAATATTGCGTTTCAGCTCTGCAGGCTATTTCCAATATTGTTTTGTGTACTGTCTAACTTCCTAAATAATAAATTTCCATTTTAATGGCCAAACAAACATTTTCGTTTGTACATCGCTTAATAATCTTTTACAGTTGGCTCGAATCCAAATATTGTAACGAGTTTGGTGAATTTGTGAAATTTGTTACTGCCTGCCTTAGTTAACATGGATGATTAGATTGTTTTGAATTTTTGTGATGACATAACTACTTTATATATACAGTGTATGTTGTACAGCGAAATATATTATCGTTATATGAAATTTTTTAATTTATGCAAACTGGAAACGGAGTATCAAAAATCAATTTTATCATTGCTTGAGAACTGGACGATAATAACTCTTAGAAAGAAGGCACATGTATTGCAGTTCCTTTAAATATCTCTATCGTCAATTTTATGGAGGTCTTCCAAGAGTTTTACTGCCAAACTCTCTAGTCTCAAAACATTTTTCAAATAGCAAGCGATATTTTTTAATCAATGCTGCTTGATGAGATGGGACAAAACCACTAGTTAATCATGATCTTAGAATATGAACTGCAGCATCATATAATATTGCATAATCAATGTCTTTAATAAGGCTCGATTGAGCCATTGTTGCGTCCCTTCTCATCCAGGGTAGTCTTTGGGAAGATTATGAAGGACAGGAGCACAAAAAATGCTGAACAATTTCTTGATCTACTCCCCATATTGTAAACAGTTTGCACTAAAATTTCACTCGGAACATGCGATTATTAAGGTTCCAATTCCTCTTGAGAATACCCAACAAGAAGCTCAATGTGCATCTATCATAATTTGAAAGATACTGAAACCCTTACTGATTAATTATTTCGAAGAACATTTTGGATAGGCGACAAGAAATAAGATTGCCCCATCTCTGCGGTTTCATAAAATGTAAGCTGCACCCAAACGTGCTAATACGTTTTCTTTGATTCCTTTATTCAGACGACGATCCATTAATTTCATCTCCATTGCAAAGAGACCTGTCTTCAAAACTGCAATAATTTCCGCATGAAAAACAGTAGCGCACGTACTGAAAGAGATACATACTTTGACCTCAGGATTTTGTATGTATAAACTGGCACCAACCATCATCATATCATCACCGGAGAGATGTTTTAGTTCCATATGTCCTTCAGTAGTAATTACACGCGTGTTGTTTGGGATGTATAGAATTTTTGAATAGTACATTATCACCAAAATGTCTATCAACTAACCGCTTTAAGTATTTAAGCAGAAAAGAGAGGCTGATAGGACGAAAACTTTTTGCCTAGTCATATCTAAGATTTCCATCCGATTTGGGAGAACACTAACGTGACTTTTCTCCATGATCTTGAAATGTATCCCAGGGCCAAACTAGCTCAGAAAATGTGCAAGGTTGTCTAGGATAATTCCCAGTCCTTCCTGTAGGAGACCCAGGAGCATCCCGTCTGTTGTTGGTGTTTTAAATTTCGAGAACAAACCGATGCTCCATCGGATACTTTGTTTTGCCACCAATCTCTGAAATTTTGTAGTTGGTGTGGAACTTGATTTCCATCTAGTATATGAGACTTCTCACTTTTGATAAAGTGAGTTGATTACTTTCTTTTAAGAATACTATTTCTTGATAAAAACTACCCTCCCAATCTTACCAGGAATATTTCATGCAACGATGTAAACGTTTACAACTCTTAAACTAATTGCTCATATGTTAAGTGCTCAAACCATTTCGGTCTCTGAAGAGAATATTAGTCAGAAGGTTTTCTTCAGAAGATTGCTCCAGTATTGTAAGAGAAAATAGCCGGTAGCCTTACGGATTTCCTTCATATGAATAATTGTCCTAAATTATTATAGGTCCAGCAACTACATGAAAAACTTTTAGTTTACCCAATTTGAAGACTCAATGTAAGAAGATCGAACATTAAACGTCTACCCGTCTTCATCGGCGTCATAATCCAGAAACGGAGTTACCTGTCAATCAATACCACCCTACATTCATAGTTCACACTTATTTTTGTGATTAAGCTCAAATGAGGCACTTTATGACTACTATGGTTTGGTAGTGCGAATCTTACTGATTTAGGTATATTTCTCAACGCCTTTTGATTCAATAAATAGTTTTGTAAATTACATGTATAAACGATTGAGGTAATAAGCGTGGTAGCCGATAATGGATGGTCGCATACTCTGTTGCTTATTTGCCTTCGTAAGCTTTTCAGACTATTTAGAAATAATGTTACATTATACGAATTATCACTACGAGTAAGAACGCATATTAACGGGGTGATATGAGATCACTCTATATATGTAGGCTTCGATTTTTGAAATAAACATTATAGTAATAAAAGCACTTTGTCTAACCGTATACCACCCATCCGTGGAGCATTGGAAAAACGAGTACATCAACTGACTTTTTTGTGATGTAATACCTTCATAGAGAAATAGTAGAGAACTTCACTGAGGCAGATTTTAAATTTAGTTCAATTATTTGGAACTGATTGGACTGAGTTCAAGCTTTTACTGATATTCGAAGGGGTAACTTAGTGGACCAATCTTTTCTATCGTTCATTCGATTGGTATAGCGAAACACAGTTATGTTTGGAAATGTAATCTGATCGCGACATATCCGATTAAAGATGAAAGCTTGAAATGAGCTATCATAAAAGATATACATAGGTTGTCTTTTATATTTTGGGATTTGGCAACCCTGGTGTTGGAATCTGTCAACTGACAGCTCTATCGTAAAGTTAGAAGTTTTTGAGGTTATACGTACTCAGAACGTTTTGACATACGAGCGCTATTTGTGTTGTTTACAGTAAATTAAAAGATTCATCTGCCCCCAAGAATGGAATTAAATCGTGAACATTTTCGTGAGATTATTTTTTACAACTTTCGACGTGGATTAACTCAGCAGCAGTGCATGAATGAACTTAATTCAACTTTTGGCGATGAAGCTCCATCAAGGACCAGTGTTTATTGATGGTATGGTGAATTCAATCGTGGTCGAAGTTCACTCCAAGACGAATTTTGTGAAGGTCGTCCAAAATCAGTTGTTGTTCCGAAAAACATTGATGCTGTGCGCGAACTGATATTGCAAGATCGTCAGGTGACCTATCGTGAGATAGAGACAACCTTAGGCATAAATGGGACCAGCATACACTAAACTGTCAAAATAATATGTTCGCGTTGGATCCCACACAATTTGTCAATCGCTCAAAAAAAAGACTCGTGTCTATTGGTCGAAAGAAATGCTCGAAAACAACACAAATAGTGCTCGTATGTCAAAACGTTCTGAGTTCGTATAACCTCAAAAACTTCTAACTTTACGATAGAGCTGTCAGTTGGCAGATTGCAACACCAGGGTTGCCAAATCCCGAAATATAAAAGGCAACCCTCGTACTATTTTATATTAGTGTGGGAATAATAACTCTTATGCAAATTAAATCCTCTCTATTTCATATATGCAATATCTACCTGCCATGTTGATCATTCCGATTTTTTTTATTTTTCGATGTAGGTGCCACTTAATGGGCGTATTTTTTTCCGTTTTGGAATTTTGAATGGAACAGTAATGAGTTCAAGTGATTCGGTGAATTAGAGAAATGCCCACTTTTTAGTAATAAATATTGAGAGTATAAGGTTTTGCCTGAATATTTCTAGTCTTATGATATTAACGTGAACCAATTTTGTCAAGCCATTTTTTCATGTTTGGAAGCGAATAAAAACCGCAGAGCAAATCGGTAGAAAAAGATAGATGAGACTGCGATTCGTAAATCCTTAATCCAGAGTAACCTTTACACAGTTGTTTACTATAGTCTAGTAAAATTTGACACACTTATTAAGATACTTAAAATGCACCAGAAGTCCCTTGCAATTAAATTAAGTATACTAGTACGTTAATCTTAAAATTTGCAAATGTAATGATAAATACTTTTTACTCATGTGAGACTATAATGGAAGTTTCAAAAGTATTTTATTCTGGACTCAAACAAATCAACCACTTAGAAAGTTCTAGTTCATTGAACACACAACTTTAATTTCAGAACATATCAGCACTACTCTATAGTACGATTTGGGTGAAAATCCACCGACTTCTGGTATCATGGTTTTGTAGACCATTATCGCACTGAACAAGCATTGCTAGTCACACTACAGATCTGGTTGGCCAAAGGCGATATGATTCAAAGTATAATCGCCCAGTTTCTTACTTTATGAATCACCTTATATACAATTATATATATCCCACATAACAGACATGTTATTTAGTTTTAATTTTATTCGACAACCACAATTTAATTTATATTTTATTATAAATTTTAACTTAGAAAATAAAACATCTAAAATGGAAAAATAAACAAAAGAATTTTAAATTGGAAAATCGTTATACTCGTACGTATACTACGTATATTTTCTCAGTACGTTAATGTTTATACACTCGTACATCTATTTGCATATCCTTTGAAAGGATATAAAACACACAGTACCCACATATGGCAAAAAAAAACTGTCGGAAAAGTTTTTTATTTTATTATTTTGTTAATGTTATTTTCATATCATTCCTTCATTAATTGGGGAAAACCCCAAAATTTTTATTTTCATAAGAAATATAATTTCAATTATATTATGGTTTACATTTACACACACACACCCCGATATATATATATATATATATATATATATATATATATATATATATATATATATATATATATATATATATATATATATAATTAGAACATCCTATTTGTATCACCTGACTAAGACTAAACATATAACAAAGGACTAACTTGAAAATCCTACCAGATGGTGTTGATTACATTTTGTGACTAAATACAGGATTACCTGAATACGGATGAAGTGGAATGGGGTGTAGGTAGACATGACATTATTATTTTTAGCGTATATCATTCTATAAATAGCATAAATTGTACTTATGTTTTTATATATAAAGGTATATTACGTTTCTCGAACCAATTAGATTACGGGGTCAAGGTGCTATATACACCATATGGGGTTGTTATATTTCAAACACGATAAGAAACTTTTCTCGTTTGTTTAGCTATCATTCGGGAGTTTTGTTAGAATTTATAATATATAATTAAAATACAATTTCGTCATAATACTGTTATCCTGTTTATTTACATTTTTGTACTTAAAAGGTGGTTTTAAAGTTCATGATCACTACAGTGGCGGATTGAAATACGGTTTGAACCAATTATACACGGTGTCGTAGCACTCGATACACAATGGTATACGAAAGGCAGTTTATTTACATTCTCCGAGCCAGGATGCTTTTACAAGGTCGAATACTAATCGCTCCAGGTTTAAATACTGCAGAGTAGAAAGCAGGTCATGAAGAAAATAGCAGTTGTCGAAGTACTTCTCGACGCTATTACAAAACACAACTGAAAGGTAAATCCATCAAAATTTGCGCACTCCAATCAGCTCAAATACTCACAGGTTTATATAGTAAAAACAAATTACCGCGAACAAATTTTCAAAATTTTTAAGCTCAGATAACGGATCTGAGCTCACAAAAAGCTCAGATCCGTTTCGTCATATTTTGCGGATCTACATCTTCGTGTTATTAGTAAGTTGATATAGGCCGCAGTTTCGAAGTGATCAGTGACGTCATTTAATGATCGAAAGTTCCAGCGAGCTTATTAGGCATGTTCCAAGCTTGAAACATTTGTACTGTGCTATCTGGATTTTCAATGATTGTCTCACATGATCAACACTCCAACCATATTCTAGTGGATTACAGATTACTTTTCCAAATCGTATTTTTTAACTTATTTTATATTCTAACCACGTCATCTATTGAATAGCGGAAGGACTACAGAAGAAGTTGCGTATAAGTAACTAGATTAGCGACATAGAGAGGCAACGGTTGAGCGGGTATAGTGGGCATAGTATATTGTTTGTCGAGGTCAAGGAAGAGCCTTATTCGAATCCAATGTTGCCTCAGCTGACCCAGTAGTACACCAACATGGAAGATAAGTAGCTTTATATGACGATAAATACTCCTCTAAGACAATAATGATCGTTCACTAGTAAAAATTGATTATATTAAATCGTCTATCTGAAGCTCAGATTGATACTCATATACACATTTATCTCTATCACAAAGGCCATTTATAATGTTACGTATATGTAAACGAGTATCATGGTCTATTTACTTTACTACCGGAAAACAAAATCGGATACAAGGACATAAAAAAAAATTTATTTTACGTGTCATATTGTCTTCGTGCATATACAAACATTTTTTTTATCGATTTTATCTGAATTAAAATTAATCTCATCTACACTCTTATCTTCTTGGGCATCACCCTCTCTTGTTATCCCAAAACGAAAAGGAATCGAGGATGTTCACAAAAAAAATTAACTTTCTATTTTTATATATAATATTGTCACCATCGGTGCTTGCTATATACGAGTGTATGACAAAGCAGGACACTTTAACTTTCATCAAATTTTCGAACATTTGAATTACACAAGGATTATCCTTATTATGCTCTCTCCAAACGTTTTGTAACAAATTAAATTTTTCGTTTTTTGCTCTCAGCTTTCCGCGGTAGTTTTTCATCGTACCACTTGATTTTCGATATCGATTATGAATCAAGCTCGTACTGGAATGTGTTCTTCACTGCTCATTGCTGTAGAGAGTTACTTTGTTTATATAAGATACCAAGTTGTTGGTAGCATTTTATCTCAATCAAATATATTTATGACACAATATCTAAAATTTGATTTCCAAAAATTCATGAATTTTAAAAATTCATGAATTTTAAGGACATGTAGAATGTTAAGGATCATATCATACAAAATGATAACTAAATTTTCATTTATTTCCCATTTTCTTGCTTATGGGACAAATTCAGTCTACGCATAATTTGTATGCTGTTTAAAATTTCAGAGTCGGACAAAACTACAAGGAGCACCTTATTAACATTTTGTTTTACAAGTTGATGTGAACAGATGTTATGAACTTTCCTTCATATAGACTTAACCGCACGTATTTCACTCAAAATATTCATTAACACTTATCTGTACTTATGGCCTGTATACAAAAACTATTTCGTCCTCTTGAGGACTTGCTTGAAGGATCACATTTATGTATACTTACCGATATTCGGATCCTTCGTCCTTTACTCGTGATCTATGTATTATAATTGTAATGTAAAACTTTGTTCCTATACTGTACAATCACGACTTAACGAATAGGCAATTTTTGAAGATACAGCAGTTCTCCAGATAAGACTATCCGAGATGAAAAAATTAAAGAAGGCGGAAAAAAATTTTTTTTTAGAACTCAATCCTAATCTGCGGTCGACGGTTCTATCCACATACACTCAATTGGTCACCATCGAATCCGAGACCTCCGAATTGCAGAGCAAGGACGCTTCTTTCTCAGACACGTAAATAAGATACTGAGATTTGAATGAAATGGGTTGGTCGTTTGTTTCACTTCATTAAAACTAATCACAAGAGAAGCACAGAGACTGATTATGTCTGGAAACAAATAATAACCAGAGCTTTTAATATAAATGGAACGACCACATCTGACCCTCGGAAGCCATTTCTATAGCAAGTACCAGATGTGCAAGATAGAATATAAAAATTCTGGGTTTTGCCATTTTACCTGTCGACTATACTTTTAGTAATGAGAGTTTTGCAATACTTTCGTAATGTACAGTCCAAGGATGGTAGAGCGAGTATCAGAAAAAAATGAAGGACACCTTCAAATTTATATTGTGAATACAAATTTAAAGACGAAGATAAAATAGATAACAAAGATACAAGACATTTTTTCAAGGCACTTCAACAATACTATCATTTCTCCAACTTGTCGAAGTAGTAGCTTGGTGAGTAAGAAGGGTGGTCCAGATGTTCAAGCCGCAATTTGACACCATTACTTTCTCATCCAAAGGAGCAGCTTTTGCTTTTTTTGGACCCAATGCCAATCTCCCTTGGCACTTCACTTTTTTGACAGTATTTTTCATTCTGGGGTGTAATGGTGTATCTAAGTTTCAGAAACAGTAATTTATTGTCACTAAAACTCTGATTTTTTTCACCTAGATGGTGTATGGGGGATAATATTGAAAAAATCATATTGACTGAGCAAGCTCTCTTGTCCAATTATGTACTCATTACATTTTTGAGTATTTAGAGAAATATCGATCTAGAGATTATCCAACGGTTTTGACATCTGACGAATGGATGTATAAAAACCTCTGATCTAAAAACTGACAGGTCAGAATACTCTTTGTTTTTACAACCTTATTCCTGAAAGTAATAGATGACACTCCCAATCGTTGGAAATGCAACTTCTTCTAGGACCTTTAGGACCCTCCATATCAGCATGACGGGTATAATTACGCTTAGCAATTGATTTTGATTGGATTGTTCCATACTAAATCGACTTCCGTTACCTATCGAAACATATTTCAAAAAAACAGATGATTCTGCCAGCATAAAATCTATGGCATAAATTATCAATGAATTTCCTATCGAATTACCGACGCAAGTCAGTTCTATAGCAAGTATTAGATGTGCAAGAAAGAACAAGAAAATCAAGGAATTTGTCATTTTATCTGTCGATTTTATCAGCTGATATCACAAAAATAACGAAGAAGGACACCTTGAAGCTAATATTGTCAATAAAAAACATGGTCCCATGCATATACTTTGATTTGGAACAATGTCGGCGACATCATCACTATGCTCAAAAATATCCTTTTAAGAGGGTTGTCTAAAATGTTTATGACCTATAACAAAGATACAAGACATTGTTTCAAGACACTTCTCCAACAATACTATCATTTCACCAATTTGTCCAAATAGTAGCTTGGTGAGTTAGAAGAGTGGTAAAGATGTTCAAACACCACTACTTTCTCAACCAAAAGAGCTACTTTGGCTCATTTGGTCCCAATGCCAATTTCCCATGGTATAGTTCACTGTTTTGACTCTACTTTTTACTCTGGAGTTTATCTTATTTTCATCAACAATAGTTAGGTGGCACTAAAACTCTGATTTTTTGCGCCTGAACTGCACTAACTGTTTATTCGAATTTGCTTCTGGTCCAGATGCGCTAACGATGCGCGGTTCCAACAATTGTTGGACACCCAGAACGTTTAAATTCAGCAATGACAAATTTCACAATGAGCTTTTGATCTTAAGGTCTACAATTGAGTATATATTGGGTGTTTGCATTAAAACCGGAATTTGATACTAGATGTCATTACTTGTCAAAACCAGCTTAAAGTTTTTGGTACCGATAGTGAACATCCAACAATTTGCTCGTGGATTGGTATGGTCAGCATGCTCTTGATAAGCGACAGTGCTTTGAGTGGTTTGGTCACTTCAATAGTGGTCAAAATGACATGAAGGACAAAGAGCATCCTGGTCAGCCGAAAAATTTTGAGGATGAAGAATTGGAGGCATTACTCGATCAAGATTTATGTCAAATGCAAGAAGTACTTAAAGAATTATTGAAAGTTGGTCAAGCAACAATTTTGCGACATTTGAAAGCCTTGGAGTTCATAAAAAATATGGAAAATTGGATGCCATGCGAGTTGAAGCCAAGAGCCGTGGATGTCCGAAAGTCACAAAAAGAATTCGTATTGTCACTGGTCACCCAAGCGCAAAAATGCGTTTGTCAAGAAAGGCGAGGCCGGCCCATCGGCACCAAAGTCGAATATTCACGGAGCCAAGGTCGTGCTGTGCATTTGGTGGGACCAGCTAGGTTGTTCCACTATGAGCTGTTGCCAAGTGGCCAAACCATCAATGCCCAACTGTTTCGTCAACAATTGATCCGATTGAAGCAGAAAATCCAGGAAGAGCCGCCAACGTATGCCACCAGACACTAGTCAATCATTTTCCACCACGATTAGGCTCGGCCACATATTGCAGCGCTGGTCAAAAACTACCCGGAGAGTAACGGATGGGAAATTCTGCCTCACCGCCTTATAACCCAGACCTTGCTCCTCCTAACTACCATCTATTTCGATCCATGCAGAGTGCCTTATCAAGCCGGTACAGTTTTTCTGGGATGTAATCTATAAATGTCCAGAAAGATGGGAAAAGGTAGTGGGTAGCGATGGGTAATACTTTGAATAAAACATCCTGTAACATTTTCCACAATAAAAGCTCAAATTTCATAAATAATTCCGGTGTTTAATGCATACACCGAACAGTTGGATCAAATTTGATCTAAGATTTGTGCTCAAGACAACACATCTTTTGCATTAGTTTTATCCGACCCTGCGTACATCGTATTATACATTTTAAGGAAGACAGTATAGGTAATTTCATTTTATCAAAAGCTATCTAGCTCAATAGAACAATAGACTCGTAACATACAAAATACATGAATACATTGTACATACATTGTGTGATATGTTGTGATAAATATTCTTCATTATAATTTCCAGTCAAGTGTTACAATATTTAGCTTAAGTATATATATTTTATATACAAAAGCGAATTCTATTTTTGGTGATATATAATGGCAGCACATACGAGCGAATTCTATATACATACATGCTCGTACACACACATAAATACGGAGATACGAGAATTTTTATGAAGCATTAATAGAATTTCGTACGTTCGTTTTGTATTATTCGTTAGCTTGAGAAATTAAAATTCATAAGATCAAAAAAGTCAAATGTCTTAAGTATATACTTAATTTATACATAACAAACATGAAACATATCTGTGTATGTATGTACATAATATAAACAGTTTTTTGATTATAACTGTGTACATTTGTACACAAAATTTTGTATTCGGTTCTTGTGTTGTTTACAAGTTTTGGGAAAATATGTAGAATAATAGAAATTCGATGCTGCTATTAATGTAGGTACGAGTACACAAACATTATGCGAATACATTATGCGTACCCGAATTCACTTACTTGATTCGATATGCATAACAGCCACTAGTATATGAATGATAAACATCATTGCTTACCTGTAAAGAAACAAAAACAAAATATTAGATTATTTTGGCACAACTTACACTAGTGCTTTTCGACGGTTATAAAAGCTCTAATATCAAATTATTTATGAGTACAAGCACTGAGCGTTACAAATTAATTGTTAAAGTAGTTCTCACAATCTGAAGTATCGAATACATTTCGCAGTTGTGTTAGCAAATTAGAGGGCTCAGAACTTTTTAGCCTTATCGATTAAACTTGTTCAGTTTTTCAAACTAACGCTATCCTAAAATCACAAAACTAGACGTTTACGTCTGGGTAGAAGTTTTTTGCTTAGAATGAGCTCACTTTCCAATTATCCCAATAGATCCACTAATCCAATAACGAAGCATAAAAAAATATTTTCTATGAATATCCAATTTTACTGAGCTTAAGTGAGCTTTTTGGCAAGAATTTTTTCTAATTTTTATAACGAGTGGGGCAAAACTCCCGCTACCATTTTAATTGCGCGCCATCTTGGTTATCTGACGTTTCACTTTAACCATTTTATTATAAATAAAATACGCCACAAGATCGAGCAGAAAAAGGGACAATATTTATTGAAAATAATCGCTCCATTATTGCCACTCAGTGGACTTTGCGTCAAAAATATCCTAATCGTCCAGTGGTGCCTCACAAAACCACAATTTATCGTTTACATATGCGAATTTTCGACAGTACGGTACGACAGCAGACAAACCTCGTTCTGGAAGATATCGGACGTCTCGTTAGACTGAAAATGTAGCTCTGGTGCGCGATTGTTGCAGAGTCTGCAAAAACATCATTTCGGAGACGTGGTTCTCAGTTACACATTTCTTCACATTTTTAAACGCAGTTTAAGACGAATTTTGAAAAATGTTCCCGTACAAAATTCAATTAGTACAACAATTGCCACCGACTGATCCTTATCAATGAGTTAAGTACAGTAGTCCTAATCAACGAGTTGAGCGATTAAGCATGGCCAACCAGTTCTCCGAATTTAACAGCACCAGACTTTTTCTTACGAAGTTTTTTAAAATCAAAAGTTTATGTGAATAAGCCCGAAACGATTCAACATCTTAAACACAATATTCGTCACGAAATTGACAAATTCAGCCTAAGATGTTGCAGAATGTCATGATAAATGCCTTAAAAAGAGCCGAAAGTTGCATAGTGAATCGCGGTCACCTTTTAGCCGATATAATTTTTCTTATCATAACGAAAAAATAAGGAAAGACCAAGTAAATTTTTTATGAAAACCAAACCTATTTATCTTTTCTTTAGACTTTTGCCCCACCCTGTATTTATAACAACACTAAAAACTATTATACGTCTTTAACGATCTAGATAACTTATAAGATCTGGATAACTTATAACCAAACTTATTAAAATTAACAGTGTAATGACAGTGAAATCTAGGCGTGTTCTTATTGGGAGTGGACAAATCAATCAACACACCTCAGTAAAGTAACTGCACACAGATACACCTTTAATAAGTTAAGATCAAATGTTCCAATATTATATAGAATTCTGAGAACAACTACCATTAAGCCACAATTCGATTCTACCATTGATGCATCAATAACTTAATTCTAAATTCAACGTCTCAGGTAAAATATATATGACCATATTATTAGACATCGAGTGCATGATGTGAAACAATGAATTAGACCGAGATCTTCAACGATTGGAGATGAAAAAAATACAGTACAAACAACCCATGCAAGACGGACGAGATGATTTCGGCATTACAACTTAATAGTTCAATGGCCATGATTAGTCAACTATAGCTTACTTTGATTTTAGTTTAAATTATTATAGAAGTTCGGAGTCAGTATAAAAGCATATCTTAGCTCATCTTATACTTAAATCATTTGCTGTTTGCTTTTAGCGATCTTCATTATACCATATAGCCAATCTAACCGTGCATATAAACCAACCTAACCAATGACACAGAATTCGTCATTCCTAAATATAGGTTGCAGTGCTTGCATTAATTTCTATCTTGAATATTTTTGAAGACATTTATTAATACCGCCCAGGTGGCACAGTGGTTAAAGCTGCAGCAATTGGAGCGGGAGGTACCGGGTTCGAATCCCGATAGGGGCAGGGTGGTAAAGGGATTTTTCACCATACGATTACGATAGATTGTTCTTCGTAAATCGGACCTATAGCCGTACGTCCTCGATTTGGCTGTAATGGCGTAAGGTAAGGACGTAAATAAGCGAACCGCGAAAGAGTTGGAAGTGCCTCGAGCCCCAAAACTGATTGTAGAGATAAAAACAAACAAACAAACAAAGACATTTATTAAGCTCGATGGTGTGAAATGCAGAATTTAACTCGAGGAAATTCTTTACGATGACTAGGTGTAAAGTATATCCAGATCTTACAGGTGCCTATGCCACATAGTTATCATTAATTGATAGTTGTTTGCCACTTAATTTCGACAAATTGGCATTGGTTTCCCTATTGAGTGGTATTCGTATCTTCGTACCATTGTTTATTTATAAATGACACTCGCGTGGCCTACGATACTCCTAAATGTTTTTTGTTACAAATAGTTTGAGTTATTTTTTACAATATTCTTCATCTGCAATTTTCTATATAATTAATAACCAGCTTCTTTGCTTTTAAATTTAAACCGATCTCTCACTAGCGTTTTGCTTAGCCAGCATGGCAAAATGCTAAAAGAAAACGTTGTGGAGGGTATGTATCAGAAGTGATACATTGGACTATAATGAGAAATATTTGAAGAAAATTAAACCAAATGAGATGTATTGTAAATATTATATAGAACACACAATGTGGTGGATAATTGATTCTCGCGGGTAAGGGTACGAGTCTTTCGATATGTTCTAGAAAATAATCTTTATGATAATGAATGTATTGACAATAATTTGAAGTTAGATTATAAAATGAACATAATGTTCTAATACACTCCAAAATGAATAGTCCTTATTCTCATATTCGACTATCTCCGATACAAATCGTGGCTTAAAAAGTTTTTCAGTTGATGAGTATCGAGGCAAAACCAAATTTTCTAATGCAAATTTGCGAATGAAGGACACTCGTTGAATCCAGTCTATAGTAAGCATTCAGACTTAATTTCTCTTTTAATATTTCCGAAAGTGGTTTCATTCACTTAGTAGCCCAGAATACAACACTACGTTCGAAAAGTGTAATGCTGATCGTCTTAGTTCGTGCCACCTTCGTTTTTGCCATAACAAGATTTAGTTTATACTCATTGGCTGTCCATTTCTCCTATAAATTACATACAGCTGTGTTTAAACTAATTCGGAAGGCATCTGCAACAAACATGCACTTATTGCTTTATATTGTTGGTAAAGTGCAATTGGTAACTTTTCATCTCAGTCAAAACCTCACAACCATAGCTGTTGGAATAAAATATTTATTTTTACTATTGTTGGACATAACCATCCAATGCATAAAATAATCTAGCTGCTTCTGAAAAATTATGGATACTCAAATTCACCTTGAATTGGAAAGTGTCGCATACAGATGAATACCTAATATAAAATACCGAAACATTTTGAGCAGCATCCTTAAAGTTTGGTAGTGAAATTTCTTTGTTGATTTGAGGGATGGTTTTATTTTACGGGTCCTGGATAATCGATTGCACCTCCTGAACATTATTGGTTCCGGACATAAGCTCGTTTACAGAGAAGTTTCGTTCGAGTAAATCTATAACTTATGAAAATTCATCGTGATACTCTGATGCTATAATTAATAATTAGTTTGCGTGACCAATAATGAAACTCGTGCCACATATGTGAAGCAAATAGCTACGCAGATCTTCTTCGGGTTGCTTCCTCCATACATAATTTTATAAGTTCGGAATCTGACTAGTAATTTCACCAACGTGGATTGTACAACTGGTACCACTGTCAATTGGCCATTTAAAGAACTGCCGTGTGTTGTCTTGGCCAAGCGAGCAATCAAATACCACTCGGAGCGGTATTTTCAATCTACCAAAATTTAAATAAAGATCTAGATGGAAAAAAATTGGAACTTCAGCACTTGACTATGAATTGGTGTTCGTATAAGGCGACCATCTATTAAAACTTTATAAATCTTATAAACTTGCGTATTCCTGATGTCGAGTGGACATCACGAAGTTGGGGATACATGTGGATTACAAACCCTATATTCTGATTGAGTGATCGATCCTCACTATTCTAAAATTAAGTGGACTTCAAAAAAGTAGGAAATGTTGGAAATTCATACTTTTACAGCAAAGTTATTTTTTCGAACGCGGCACATTTCCATCTCGGTGGGTTCATAAACAAACAAAATTGTCGCATTTGGGGATTGGAAAATCCACAAAAACATGTGGAAAGACCAACGCAACCATTGCGTATTATTGTTACATTTACCTACCCCATAAAGTAGAATTTAAATGCCACTCTGGAAGTCGTTTAATAATGGCGGCGGCAGAAACGGCAAGTATGTGAATATAATTTTAAAATGTGTTGATATTTAAGTATTGATTCCATGGGTTGAATCTGACCAAAATATCGAAGGATTTTTGCTAATGTATAGATGCGAGAGTGTTTTAGGAGTGTGAGGAATAACAATATACCAGAATAGTAAGGACGTATAGGAATCATGTTCCAGCTTACTAATAAAGTCAAAGAAACTGGTATTTAAGGAATCAATTGCTGGTTTCATTATACAGAAAACCATTATATGGAGTTACATGTATTTTTGTAAGTGGAAGATTCACAACCTCCCAAGTCCCACTCGGTTATATGAAGGGAGTTCTCAATCCTCTTTTCCAGTTACAGAACGATTTTGAGATATATACAATTATTCATTCCGAACCATCGTACAAACGTATTACTCATATGAGATTTAGACAATATAACTTGCCTAACATTAGTGTTATAACATATATGTAATATTACGCCAAGCCAATAAATAAATCACATCCAATTCAATATATACAAATTCACTATGAACATATATTTACCGTGAAAATCGTCTTTGTATATATGATATATGTTCTTCCTGTTTTCCAGGAGCCGCCCATAAAACATATTAACTTTATATTGCATAACATTTAAATAAAAATTCATATAATCATGCTTTGTGTGTGTGTGTATGTGATATGCTAGATGTGTTGTGTTCAAAACACAAAAGACATAATTTATGATCATAAAACCGTCAGGTTATTTCCTTTCTGTATTTCAAATGTTATGCTGCCGCTACAAATTCCATCCACTCAAAAATATTCAAATTAAAGTGAAAATTCTTCAAAAAAAAATTTGTATATTTGTTTTCGGTGGCTGTACATTTTCCTACTTATGGTACAACAACAACAGATGAGCGCACATATACAGTACATATATATACTCCCGAGAGGAATATGTGTATGATTTTTTTTTTTTTTTTTAATAAAACCAAATATATAAATAATATCTCGTGTTTCGTACTTCTTATGTCACTTGAGGAATAATAATAAAATAAAAATAATTTTTGTCACGATCTTAAACCAACAAACGGAACGAGCCCAACAACAATAAGACATGGCGCGCGCAAGGACGAACGAGAATTTTTCTTGGAATAAATTTTACTGTGCGAAGTGAAAATTTATTAGATTTAATTGAAAATTATTGTGTCATACACCCCACACACACACACATATATATATATATATACAGTTATTATTATCAATTACCACGCACACACATTCATATATAATTTTTGTCGAGAGATGATATAATTAATGAGTATGTCGAGCGCGCGGCTTTTCTTAAAATACTCGAATGATTAAATGGCAATGTTCGTAAGACACATATACGCACGACATGAATTTATTTTTGACTTGTGCACACATATGTGTATACCTATATACGATCGCTATTATTCTAAGGTGTGGTCTTGAAAAAAATAATTTTCGAACAGATGCGCGGTTGAACAGTCATAGGCCATGTCTAAAAATAAAGGTAATTACTAATTACCAGCCAATTATTTGTTGCCAATCCGAGATTATAAAATCAGACCATATATATAGTTTTTAATTAGAATCCAGAAAAAAAAACTTTTCTAATCTGTTCTATTCCTAAATCTATATATTAACCTTAACGAGTATTTGCTGCATGCAAATCCTTTAATTTTATTCAAATGAGATTTTTCACATGATGGAAGCACAACATAAATTTTCTTTATGCTACTGTGTGCTTTTACATATATTCATATATGTACGTCTACATGTGCTAAACACACATACCATCCTCTGTGTACATATTTTAATACCTCGTGCTGTTTAATGTTTGTTAAAATGTAAAATGTGACTATGTACTTACCTACATATACATATGACCATATGGATACAGAGAGCTTATAGTATGTTAATTAACGTGCTTAATTATGAAGTTTACGTGGAATAAATGTAAATATCTCAATGAACTAATTAGACGATGGATTCATGTTAGGTTTACATCTGCTAGGCCGTTAATAGAATTCTGTGTATTTAGTTATTCCAAATTTAATTGGTTAGTACATTGACGAACTCATGTAATTTTTGTGCGTTAAACACGAGCTTGGGGCATTACATTTTGATCAATGAGGTGAGTGGAAGAGACAGATAAAGCGACAACATCTTCATGCAGAAAGTCAAGCAACATTCTCTATTTCAGAGTTCTTATACAACTTGGGGTCACCGCTTAGGAAAAGCAGAGAAGGAAAAAACACAAAAAATGAAATGAACCCTTCCCCCTCCCCTTCCTCGGCATGTCAGCATGCCTTACCCAGCAGCCCTCGAGACTGACTAGGATTTAATGGACTACAGAATGGATTACAGAAGCGGAAACTATTTGAAGAAATAACCGGCAAATAATACAATTAACCCTTGGCTATATCCTACACGGACAAGATTTGGAACCTGGAAGAAAAGAACTCTGACTTAAACATCAAGGTTAGCGCAATTGGAGCAAGAAATGAGACGTTACAAACGAAATTCTATACTTCTATGTGAATGAAGATGGAAGAACAGTGGTGAAATGAATACGAGCAACGGAAATTTCCTAATATACTCTGGTCGAGATGAAACACCAAAAATCTAAAAAGGCACTAATGGAATGGATACCAGTAAATAGCAGAATAATCATGGCAACGTTTCAATCGAAAATAAGAATCAATACAATCATGCAATTCTATGTTCCAACAGAAGAGACAGATGAGAATACGAAAGATGAATTCTACGAACAATTCCAATCCACTATGGCAAAAACACACCGAAATGATATGAAAATAATTCAAGGAGATTTTAACGCAAAAAATGGTACGGATAATTCCGACTTGGCAACAATCATGGGAACAAACGCTCCTGACTCGCTCGGATACCAGGATCGCCACCGCAAACTATGGATAACAGACACCACATGGCTGAAAATTGATGAACGGCGAAATCTCAAATTGCAATTTAACCAGCAGAACACGCCAGAAATAAGAATCAAATACGAAAGCACGGCAAAAGAAGTTAAAAAATTGGCAAGAGAAGATTTACTGATAACAGTCTCAAGGATGCAATCTCAAGCACAGCTAAAGAGATGGGCAGAATACCTCGGCGATGGAACACCAACTAGCTTGATAAATTTCAGATTACCCAATAACGCTGACAAGGAAACCATTAACACCAGTCCACCAACGGAGCGGGAAGTTGGTAGTGTAATTGAGAAATTGAAGAACAACAAGACACCCGGAACGGATAACATACCAGCCGAATTATTCAGACACGATACAATCACAACAATGAAAACTATAACGCCTCTCCTAACCGAAATATGAAACACGGGTAAAATACCGCGGAAATGGAAAGAGGCCTGACCATAATGATTCCTAAGAAAGGTGACTTAAGGGGATGTAACAATTGGCGAGGTATATCGCTTTTTATTAGAATAATCAAGGTACTATCAATGATCATCCTCGATTGAATATCGCCTACAATAAACACGAAACTTAGAAAAGAACAAGCTAGATTCAGACATAGAGCAATCAAATGAATGGAACTCATCACTATACCTTCTCTTCGTGGAATTCGAACGCTTCCTCGACACCATATACAGGAACGCAATATGAAAGACATTTTGCAAAATAGGCATCCCGATCAAAATAATTCAACTCATACAAGAAATGTATCGGGATGCAGGCAACCAAGTACAACACAAAGGCAAGCAAAGTGAAACGTACTATACAACAATCATGGAGTACGGCAAAGGATGTGTACTCTCACCACTATGGAACAGTAGTATTAGATAGCGTCATGAGGAAAATGAACGGTGAGTCACCCAATGGCATTCAATGGGGGTTAACGAACAAACTCAATGACCTGGATTACGTAGATGATATGTGCCGGTTAACTCATAAATATTCCAATATACAGCAGAAAATACAGAAACTTAGCGGATGAAGTTGGTCTAAAAATCAACATCAATAAAACTAAGACCAATAACAAATGGAAGATGTAAAAGAATTCGTATACCTTGGTTGTACTCTCTATCAACAACCGGCGGGATAGAAGAATTTATCACCATCGAATAAATAAAGCCAGAACAACCTTCATCATGCCACACAAAGTCTGGAACACTTCAGTGTTCTCTCGAAACACCAAAATACGTATGCTCAACTCATGCGTGATATCATTGCTTCTAAACGGCTGCGAAACATGGAGACAAGCACGGTAGATCACAAACAATATACAAGTATTCGTCAACAAATACCTCAGACGAATACTAAGGTGCTTTTGGCCTAACAAAATATCCAATACCGAGCAGGATAGGCAAACGTATCAAGGGAACATTGGGACTAATATAAATCATAAGACGATATAACTAGAACGGCACTGGAATGGAACACAAAAGGAAAGAGAACAGTAGGAAGACCACCTGTAGCGTGGAAGGGAACGATAAATGCGGAAGCCAAAACTATTGGAAAATCAAGGACTAAAATAAAATCAGTGGCTCCAAACAGAGTTAGATGGAAAATTCTATGCCCCAAAAAAACAGTGGAGATACAAGAAAAAAAAATGAAAAATCAACCTCGATGTACACCAGGTGTTCCTATAGATTTCAAGCTAACCTATGACTCGATCAATCGAGAGAGGCTATGGTATGCGCTTGAATATTTAGAAATACCAAACAAATACGTACTGTAAAATGACAAGGAATCGCCAAAATCGTGAACCATAGTTGTACTCAAAAACGGTAATAGGTACGGGCTTAATAGTTACCTGAGTAGTTAACGGTAAGAAAAATGAATGCCAGGTTGGAAGGAAGTACAAAAGTGAGGTGTACTGGGATAAGTGAGTTGTGTTATTTTTCGATAACTGTCTCTTTGACAGGAGTAGTGAAATCATAATTGTGTGGCCAAGAAGCAGAAATCCGAAATAATTATACTGTTTATCGTAACGTTCTATAAGCCACCAAGGACTAATCAAATCTTGCTTAGTGAGATACCAAACTGACATGCAGCGTAATGAACCAAGAACAGGATGACATATAGTTATATATACACCATGAGCAAAACGAAGTAACGTCAAATGGACCATATTGGATATGATATTGGATTTAAGATGATATTGGATCGAAACTATTGGACTACTATCTGCAAGTAAGGTGACATCCATATCATGCAGGAACATTTGGCGAAACAAACACACTCTGATCAAAGAACTAAGATGTGGTTTGCTCATGAGATACACCAATTTATATTCCCAAGCGTCACATATGTACCGAGAGATTTAGAGTTTAGAGTGGTACGAACCAGCAAGACACTTAACACTGAATACGTGCTGTAGATGGCAACGGAAATGGATTTAATTTACAATCAGTCACCAATGTCTGTAACCACGAGAACTGGTCTCTTCAGCGGGGTAAAATGAACAAAGGCGATTCGAGAATACTGTCCTCGATACTTTTTAATCTCATGTTGGAATACATCCTTTGTAAAAGTCAAACACCTCAAAACAATATCTTATTCCATTAATCCAATCAACTGTTTGCATATGCAGATGATATCTGTGTGATTAGATTAAATGTCAAAAGATTGGAAGAGATACTTTAACCGAATGATACAGTGCCGAATGATATAGTGATCTATGAAGAGAGATCCGCCTTTCGGTAGGTGACGATGGCTCTACGGCATAGAGAGCGATCAAGCATCTTCTAATTGCTTGCCGCAGTATGAAGAGCTGGTTCGTGATCGAAACCGATAGAGTCAGATTTTTGACACTGTACAGGCCAACAATAAGCCATTAAAATCCGTCAAAAAAATTAGACAACTAAACATAGTCCGAGTACAGGAAATATTGATCGAAACAACATGGATCTCGTACACATTATAACGGGTGATTTTTTAAGAGCTTGAGAACTTTTTTTTAAAAAAAAACGCATAAAATTTGCAAAATCTCATCGGTTCTTTATTTGAAACGTTAGATTGGTCCATGACATTTACTTTTTGAAGATAATTTCATTTGAATGTTGACCGTGGCTGCGTCTTAGGTGGTCCATTCGGAAAGTCCAATTTTGGGCAACTTTTTCGAGCATTTCGGCCGGAATAGCCCGAATTTCTTCGGAAATGTTGTCTTCCAAAACTGGAATAGTTGCTGGCTTATTTCTGTAGACTTTAGACTTGACGTAGCCCCACAAAAAATAGTCTAAAGGCGTCAAATCGCATGATCTTGGTGGCCAACTTACCGGGCCATTTCTTGAGATGAATTGTTCTCCGAAGTTTTCCCTCAAAATGGCCATAGAATCGCGAGCTGTGTGGCATGTAGCGCCATCTTGTTGAAACCACATGTCAACTAAGTTCAGTTCTTCCATTTTTGGCAACAAAAAGTTGCTATAAGTTACCCAAATATAAGTTGCCCAAAATTGGACTTTCCGAATGGACCACCTAAGACGCAGCCACGGTCAACATTTAAATGAAATTATCTTCAAAAAGTAAATGTCATGGACCAATCTAACGTTTCAAATAAAGAACCGATGAGATTTTGCAAATTTTATGCGTTTTTTTTTAAAAAAAAGTTCTCAAGCTCTTAAAAAATCACCCGTTACTTCTGCTTCAGCTGCTACGATGGCAGTAAGATTTTACTTGTGCTGTAATTCCTCTTGAACAATGAAGTAATTTACTATACAGCAAAAAAAGCTTATATAAAATAAGCGACCATTCCGTTATCATTCTATTAATATCATACAATGTTGCCAGCTTATAACAAAGAACGACTCTACGTACATGAAATGTAAAACTAATAAGCATATTTGTTCTCCCAGTTTTTGTTGTTCTACCAGCAGAAAATATATTAATAGTCTGCCAATTGCTCAAGATAAAGACATCTGTGGTATCTATTTAGCTGCAGGCTAGAGCATCATATTTATTTGACAAAAGCTCTAAATTTAATTATGGTAAGTTAACGTTTGGAATTTTTATGGTGTTTAGAGGCATGTATTGCCTTAATAATTATCAACCCTTAAACTTCAACATAGAGTTGTCCATGCATTGAAAATGTGTTTACTTCTGGCAAGATAAATGTGTTTGAAGCAGTTCATTAGGTTTTCAACGTAGTTAAGCTTTTTGGCATTTTATAACTTTTGGTGGCTCAAGAAAAAAAAAACATCTTTGAAACTATGCAAAACCAATCTCTAGGAATGGGTTAGAGCCCCAATCATTTTACATTCAAATAATAGTGTTGCGTATAATAGTTTTATGACTGTGGTCTGTTTTGGAATGTGAAACGGTATAGAGTACCGTTCGAACTCAGAATTGTATCTTAAACAGCAAAAATATTGGATTTGTAGGATTATTTTCGCTGTCAAAACGATAAATTACCATGATCACTTAAAACTTGTCTTAAATCATAAAAAAATAATATTGCTAACCGCTGAATTAACAGGATGGAATTCAGTTCTCAATAATTTGCATTCTTTCCTATAAGTTCGGAGAACAAATTCAGGCTTAACCTCTAGAGAGTCTCGATCCGATCTGAATAGTTTTCGTAGCGTGGAAGTAAGTTTTAATGGCAATGTATCATGGATTCATAATTCCATATGAATTGCAGATGGATATGCAAACGTCGACAGGTGCAAAGTAAAGATAATATCCAGATCATTGGAAGAAAAAATTCTATATATGATATTATGGTGTAGAAAAGGAACGCATTCTATACCAATTCGAGGACGGATGAAGCACATTTATTACACTTTAAAATTTTAAGAGACAGATTACACTTTGAAATCTTGGATATCTTAATAGTTTTGAACATATTTATATCATCAGCAGACATGAGTTATATATTAGACAGCTAAATCGTTGATAAATAAAATGAAAGAACGCAAGTACAAGTGGCTACATAGGTACGGTCCTACGGGGAGGTAAAACAATTTTACAAATAGTTTATATAAATCTAGATAAAATGAAAATGTGTTAATCAGGATTAATTGTTTGCCCTATTAGTATGATCAATAAACTAGCCAATAATTACTGTCTTTTGTAACTAAGAGAAAACGTACTCTCTCAGTGCCTCGGAGAAACGACAGCTAAAATACTTTTTTATAATAATATAAGGTTTAATGAGCTCAACAGATTCTCCCGTTACGATAGCATTCATTGAAACCGTTTTGAACATGATCAAGTTAAAGTAGACTCACTTGTTCGACATCACAGACAAATCACCGAATAGATCGGTTGAATCAAACAACGGCAACATTGGCACAGCATCCAGGATTGTAAATTAATAGGAACATTGCAGTAAAAAATAGGGTCCAGACCTATTCAGTTCAAAAAACAATCAAAAAATTCTAATTTATTTGATTATGTACCATCCATCCAAAACGGATGTATGTGAAGTTGGCCCAAAAATCAACCCAAAAAAATGCTATGGCAACACTAAAAATGACATTTCTATCATATTATAGTGTCAGTCCAAAAAAAATTATATAACGACATATTATTGATGTCAGCCCAAAAAACTATATCTATCGTGATATATAAAAACTGTCAGCCCAAAAAATATTGTATCACGACAGTAAAAATTAACAATCAAATACTCTGAACCACAATTAATAAAAGTTCACATCGTATGTATTGATTTCGAAAAAAATTTTTTGATAGTGCTGGTCTTAATCATCACCAGTGTAACGTATTGAACGATTGCAATGGGGATCTCGTAGCCACAATGGCCCATATATAGCAATTAAAAAAATGTTCACTTCATTTCAATGTAAGTGAACATTTTCAGTTTTGGTCATCGGTCTCGTTATATTTTATTATTTAATGTTGATATTATTATATTCAAACATCTCTATCATGAAAGTTTTCATTTTATATGTTGGTGTTGTCAGCTTTAAAAATCATGTTTTTTTGAGCCAACTTCACAAAGGTCCAAAACGGCTCAACGAAGAAAACCAGGAAGCTGTATAGATAATACATCAACACAATATATATTCCGGTTAAGGTTTCCTTATCAAATAATCTGTAGTTGCAGTACATGATCCCTTGCAAACTTAAATATTTCATCACTGACGTATTCCATGTTAAGGTCTCGATGGAGGTTGTCATTTCTTATATACCATGGAGCATTGACAATGCTACGTAGTACTATGTTTTGAAATGTTTGTATGATCTTAACTGTAGTTTTCTTTGCACAGCCCCAAAGTTGAATGCCGTATGTCCAGATAGGTTTAAGGATTTGTTTATATGTTTACCGAAAATAATGAAATAATCTGGCTCAGCAAATAAAGCTTTGAAAGGTAGTTTTCTCAAATAACAAGCTATGCTTAAAAAAAGAGTTCTCCTTATACAGATTGGAAATATTAAAAATAAAATTTTCTGTCTGCACAATAGATGCTCCATCCAGACGATAAATGCAATCATATCATTCGAATTTTTTAGTAGTGCTTAAATCATTTTCAGCAAAATAAAATGGAATTGAAGCACAAATTCAAAATTCACTGTACAGCAGAGCAGAGCAAGAAACTGTTATTATAGTGACAAACGTCGATACCATCAGTTGTCAAAATGGTTGCGTGTTTTTTATCTTTCCAATCTGTGTTGGGACTCAAGGCATTACAGCCAAATCGAGGACATACGGCTATAGGTCTGATTTACGTAGAACCAACTGCTCATTGCATAGCTCGATGCCAGCCTATCTAGACATGGCGTAAAGATGGGTTGGCTCATGAGTTCTGCACTCCAACAGGGTTCAAAGATGGTGAAAAATACGTTTTGCATCCCGCTCCTATCGGGATTCGAACCAAGAAATTGGCTGCAACCAACCACAGTATATGAAATTACGGACAGTCAAGTGTTTTACAGGCCATGAAGTGTTACCTACACATGTATAATAAGACCACATATATAGTTAAACAAATTATTTATACATAATATTGGAGGTATACCAAAAAGAATTCATATCATATTGGGGGCTCGACTAATGTTACCTGGTATATAATACATTACGTTAAATGTCAATAGACAACCCCATTGCCAAACCATATGCGAAATCAAAATATTTTGCAATATTCTTCCTGTTTATATTGCCTTACATTGTACAATAATTGATGTTTATATTTAAAAAAATTTGTAAACTAAATTGGTTGATAAAATCGAAAAATACGAAGAAGTAAACCAGCAACAAAACACTGTACAAAAATAGAATTTTCTATTTCCAGAATGTATACTGGAAAAAACATAATCAATACAATTTTCCTTCTACTCATCGATGCGACGAGTAGCTCACATGTATACATGTGAGCTGTTGTATACATATATGTATAGTACAAGTTATGTCGGGGGGGTTGAGATTGGGCGACAGACGAAAGATACAAATCTTTCCTGCGACCTATACACAACATGAATATGAATCGTATATTGAAAATTATATTCAAATTCAGAATTTTCCGTTTTATTTTTCACCTCAATTCGTCGAACAAAGCACAAAGTAGAAAATATTTTATTTCCCAAGCTTTATTGCTTTATATTTTTTTTTTTTTTTTTTTTTTTTTTTTTTTTTTTTTTTTTTTTTTTCGGTTTTTACAGGCCATTATTGGCCCGTACCGTGTCAACAATCTGACTCCAACGGTTTCGATCACGAGCCAGATCTTCATACTGTTGCAAGCAGTTGGAAGATGCCAGATCGCTTTCTACGCCGTGGAGCCATCGTCGCCGACAGCGACCTCTTCGCCTACCGAAAGGCGGTTCTCCCTTTAAAGATCGCTGTATCATTCGTTTCGGATCAGCACGCAGAACGTGACCGAGCCAGCGTATTCGCTGTCCTTTGATTTCATGCACGATATCAGGAATTTGCATTAAATTCCTGATCTCGTGATTGAAAAGAACTCGGAAAGTGCCATCGACGTCGCGTTTTGGACCATATATCACACGCATGATTCTTCTCTCGAATGTTAGAAGCCATCTTTCGTACTCATCCGTCAAGGTCCAACTCTCACATCCATACATGACAACGGGTCTGATCAACACTCTGTACAGCTTCAGCTTATCCGTATTTGCAAGATATTTTGATTTCAGCAGTGGACGTAGAGGATACAAAGCCCGATTGCCAGCGGCAAGGCGAACCTTGATATCCTCGCCCACACTATTATCGTGAGTGATGAGAGATCCAAGATACTTGAATCTCATCACTCCTTCAAACGTGTGGTTTCCACTACTGAAATCAATTGCGTCTTGGTCTCTAAAACCCGAGATCAGATATTTGGTTTTTGACTCGTTGATTTTGAGACCAACGGAAGCTGAACACTGTTCCAGTGGATCAAGTATCTCTTTCACTCCGTTGCCATTTAATCCAATCACACAGATATCATCTGCATAAGCAAGAAGTTGATTGGATTGTCGGAATAAGATATTGTCCTGAGGTGTTTCACTTTTACGAAGGATGTATTCCAACATGAGATTAAAAAGTATCGGGGACAGCGCATCTCCTTGTCGAACACCGGAATTGATTGCAAAAGTTCTCGATAGCCTGTTCTCAACTTTAACACAGCATTGTGACTGCGTTACTGTCATTTTACACAGATGTATATATTTTTTTGGTATTCCTAAATATTCAAGCGCATACCATAGCCTCTCTCGATTGATCGAGTCATAGGCTTGCTTGAAATCTAGGAATACCTGGTGTACATCGCGAGATGTTTCGTAGTACTTGGAAAGAATCATCCGTAGCGAAAAAACTTGATCAGTGACTGACCGATTTGGACGGAATCCTCCTTGGTAGTCACCGACAATTTCCTCCGCCAAAGGAGTAATTCTTCCCAAGATAATGTATGACAGTAACTTGTATGCTGTGCAAAGGAGAGCTATACCGCGATAGTTCTCGCATTTCATGCGATCACCCTTTTTGAATATTGGGCATAACGCGGCCACTTTCCACTCATCAGGCATAACTTCATTTCGCCATACCAATCGAACAAGGTCGAAAAGACAGTTCCACAAAGTTAGCCCTCCGAATATCAAGAGCTCTGAATTAATGCAATCAACTCCTGGTGAACGATTTTTCTTTAATCTCTGCATGGCCATTGTGAATTCCTCATAGGATGGATCCTCAATGAACATCTCCGCGGTCTGTATTTGAGAGTATTCAAATACAGCTTGTGATACATGTGGAACATTAAGTAAATCAGAAAAATGTTCACGCCATGTATCGAGTACCGCATCGACGTTAACACAGAGGTTTCCATCCTGGTCCCGAATGGCAGTTGACCGAGATCTTAAGGTATGGTGCAATTCGGTGATTCCTTTAAAGAAACCACGCGAGTTGTGCTCATTGCTGAGTTGTTGTACTCTTAAGACCTTGGCCTTCCACCATTCGCGCTTCTTCTGTCTACAAATGCGTTTAGCTGTCCTCCTAGCAAGAACTGCCTTGTTTTTCCTTGCAATTGTAAACCGAGTCTGCGCTTCATTGTGGGCTATATTGCGTTGCTCAACAGCAAGACGACACTCCTCATCAAACCAATCATTTTTGGGCTTAGTTTTCACTATACCGAGTGTGCTGGGCAGCATCGACAACCGAGGTTTTCAATACTTCCCAGACACTGTTCACATCATCAGATTGGTAATTGGATTGTAAAATGCTATTGCTGACAAGATCTTGATATTTTCGTTGCGTTTCTTCATTTATCAGACCTTCACAGGAGAATCGCGTTTTATATTCTCCTGTCCTCCTTGACTTGTACGAAAATTTCCATCGTAGCTTTGCAGCAACCATAAAATGGTCACTGCCTACGAATTTTGTTGACGACCGATACGATCTCACGTCTTGAACAACCCGAGCCCGGTCTTTTGAAATCAACACATGGTCAATTTGGCTTCGGGATGTTTTACGTGGATGTGTCCAGGTTTCCAAATGGATGTTTTTGTGGGGAAAGAATGTACTTGCCACTTGGAGATCATGTGCGATCGCAAAGTACATCATTCTTTCCCCATTTTCGGTCGCAGTTTCGTGTCGGGAGTACGGACCTATGTTGTTACATAAGTCGGTCTGATTTCTGCCAGCTCTAGCATTAAAGTCACCAATCACCAATCTGATATCGTGCTCAGGTATAGAGCCCATCAGATTATCCAAATTATTGTAAAATGAGTCTTTATCTTGGGGTTGGCTTACATCAGTGGGCGCATGTACACATACAATTGACAGGTTGGCTAATCTCATGTGCAAGCGAAGCTTACACATTCGATTATCGACTGCTTGGAAGTCCAACACAGCCTTTTTTACCTGCGGCCCAATGAGAAAGCCAACTCCAAGATTTCCGAGGTCATCTCCACTGTGTAGCAACGTATAGCCTTGGGACACATGGACTCCACTTTTAGGCCATCGAGTTTCTTGGAGCGCTACGAGTTCCAGCCGATACTCCTTCATACATGTGATAAGGCCGTCCAACGCGCCAGGTTTTCTTAGTGACTGCACGTTCCACGTGCTGATCCTCAATCTCGTATCCGGGTACTTAAGCGGGGGGTCATTGTTATTTAAGCGGTATCCGATTTTTTTGTTTTTGTTGACATTTTTAACTGTTATTGTTTTTTACGGATGCGGGTCGTTAGCCCAGCGATTCAACCAGATTTAGTCGCCTCCTACGACAAGCTCTGGATACTGTAGTGGTATTCTATGGATCTCATGTTTCGTTCGAAATATTTACGAAACATGGTTGCCCCCACCCACAGGGCATTGCTTTATATATGTATACATTTTTGCTTGTCTTAAAACTTTATTGTTTGCAAAGTTTAAGATGTTGTTTGCTTTGGGAAACTTTATCTTTATGTATGAATGCAGATTGTGCATTGCAATACGGATCATATTCATCTGCTTGTGTAGCACATCGTAAATGTAGGTCAAATCTCGGTAAAAGCGTGTAACGAATAGCACTGTGTTGTTTGATGACATCCCAATCGACACGATTCTCCGTTGACAACTTATATAATTTCTCGCGCGTATATTATCAAATTAGATATATTTTATTTCAAACGATTTTCCCAACAGATTTTCATTTTTTATATTTTTTCAATTTCGTGGCAACACCAAATTTATTATATAATATGAAAAACGATCGAAGATGGAAAGAAAATAAAAGTGGCGTGGCGGTTTTATATCGCTAAAGAAAGTAAATATTTTGTATCAACCGCATAACCTGTATATAGGTACAACAGTCACACACATGGTGAAATCATAAATATTCATATTATTGTTGCGTGTCTTAAGTACGTTAAGAAGATTGGTTTATATATATGTGTATGCAAATAATATATCGTTAAATATAATTTTAATTAAAAAAGTTTATAAATAAAATTTGTTATAATTAGAAATAACAAAATTTAAAGCATTAATTATGTTATAAAAACAACCATTTTCCAATTAAACTATATACATTATGTTCACCAACGAAGCAATGTATGAAGCTTGTTTTGTTTGATTTTCTTCCTCAAAGTATTTATACAAAAAGCTTTTTGTTCCGTGGAATTATATAATTTTTGTTTACTGTATCCTGTGCTTTGCATTTTAAAACTTGACATGTCAGATTATATAAAATTATGTGTATGCATAATTTAAATTTCCAGCTTTTTAGCTTTTTCCGTTTAGTTCGACAATGTACATATTTGCCTTCAGGAAAAGGATCCGTAAATTATAAATAATATTCGGAAGAATTTTATGCATAATTAAGGCACTAAGATTACCTATTTATAAGATTTTCCTTTTTGGGAAATATAATCAAAATATTATGCGTGGTTCATGATTTTTTTTAAAATGGTTAATCAACACAACCAGAAAGTATTTTGGTGCTCTAAGGCCAAATAGTTGGCCATAAAAGTATTATAAAGATAGTCGCGGACAGTCCATCCCAAAAAGAGTAGTTCTTTTTTTCAAAGATCGTTGTCCCAGTAAAAGAGACGGAATAGTTGCAAAATTAAACGTTTATAGCTACAATCAAAAACACAGCCAAGTTTGATGCAATATCTAAGATATTTATTGTTAACCAACTAAAAATCTTAAATCAGTGGAGATAGTAATAGGTCCACTATCGATATTGTTCAACCGAAATCCATTTAACTAGCCTACATCAACTCTGAATCAAGGCTTAGACTTACAATCTAAGAACGAATAATTCCTTTATTATATAGTTACATGGTCCTTCGAACCGGAAACCAAAACATCAGCAGTGGCACCAAATATAATCATTAATCATTTTAAAGTATCGAACATGGATTCGCTTATAGCAAAAGGAAGTCGCAGCCAACATCAACCAGCTGCAGGCCAGTTACATAAAAGATGGAAATCATACTAGAAACAAAACTTAACAAGTTAAAATCAATGCATTCCGAATTTTGCGGAACGGATAATATATTCTGAAGCTAACAGCACCGCTTATCTCGCGGATCCAAGGAATCTTCAACACATTAATTGGAGAAATGCGTGATCGGATGCATGACAGACCATCGAAGACAACTACACCACCATCATTGGAAAACCATTTTCCTTCACATATGTACTAACAGTGACTATTCGGAGAAGAAACCGAACAGCATCAGTCAGACAGTAGGTGTCTGGTAGATACCGAATAAATCATTTCACGAGCAAAACAACAAACATACGACTCCCCAGTTTAGAAATTTTCATTATTTACAGAGAGTATGAAAAGTGGCCATCGTTGGCCAAGGATCTGTTTATTCAGGTTATACATCAGGCTAACCTTTCCAACATCGAGAAAATGTGGTATTATAAACTGTTGACAGCCATCTGTCAGCTGTTTGCAAATTATGAGCAAGCATGGAAATCTTGCAAATCAGACACGACAACCAGCGGTGGTTAGCAAAGGCTTATTTCAACTCATTAGTATCTTTGGCTACCATAAACCAAGCTACGGCATCACAAATCAGTAATATACATGATATGGTTGTTTAAACATTGCACAACATCGAAAACCTTCATGAAGCGAGTAGATAGTGATACTTTGGAGAGATATGAAACATCCCTCAGAAACCCAGGAGAAATTCCCAAGCTGGATAATTGCATGGAAATTTTAACGCGCAGGTTTCAGTTGCTTGGATCCTCAACGACACAAAAATCTATACAATCCATGCAGCTTTATATTCCCACCGAAACAACTAGAGCTTTAGAAATGCCGTTGGTACACGAATGGGATTATCAGCTTTATAAAGAGGTAACAATTCCAATTATCGAGAGCACTTTGCAGTCGTGTCAGCAGAGGAGATGACTGCATGTCAAGAGTTAACCAAAGAGCTGCTAATATAAGTAACATTCCCATCATCTATACTTGCAATGCGAAATATCAATGTTCTTAAACTCACCGGTGCAACACGAAACTTGTGTACTGCGGAGACAACAGCAACCAAGAATTATTTCATCAAATTACAGCTATTGATCTTATCTGCGAACCATAACGTATCCAGTCACATTAGAGAATACTGGCCTCATCACGTTACAACCATGTTGTATACTTCGAAGCCATAAGTTGCACTTGCATACCAGTAACACAAGAACCAAAACACGAGATCAATCATTCATACCAGTTTTCAACATCTCACCCATTTCGGATGGACCAACAGTTAAAACAATTCCACGATTCAATCTATCGGACATCAAAACTCTGGATACAACGGAGCTAGAGACATCGCATAATGATGAATATGATGAGCGCCTATCTTGAATTTCTCATACTCTTGCTGTTTTTTCAATGCGTTCTCTAGCTCCGTTGTATCCGGAAGTTTGATGTCCGATAGATTGAACCGTGACATTGTCTTAACTACTGGTTCTTTTGAAATTGGTGAGATTTAAATAGATGTTAGAGTGAAAATGTGTAAGATTAAGAATGAGAGGAATTGCTTAAAGAACACCAGGGTTAAAGTGATAAAGATTGTGGGCAAAAGAAAAACAGGTCTATTGCAATAGCCTCAAGCGCTGATACGCATGCAAATATCATACAGCGAAAAACACGATAAAGGGATGAGAATATTCGACTCTATATTGCAATAGCGGTCAAAACATACTTTGAAAACGTTAAAATGAGAAGTTCTATCACACCCTTTGTATTTTCCAGGCGTTGCTTGGTTTAACTGTCGCCTATTTCATTTGATAGCACACGGCCTGACTGACCAACACTTCAGTTCTAAAGAAAAATAGTATTTTCAATGCGAAATTCGAATGCTGCCTGAAACATAAGAGAAAATAGTGGCCAACGGTGGAAAATACTTTAGTTATTAAAGCTTTGGATTTTGAATAGAAATTATGGGATGTCTACCTTTAAACTATTATAAAGATTTGAGAGTCCGCTTTCTAAGCTCTCTAAAGAAAGTTCTACTAAAGATTATCTTTTGCTGATATATGACGGCCTATGCCATCTTGATGTGACAAACTTCCAATTCAATAAATTACATCCCATATAGCTGAAATTCGATTCACTGAAGGCTATTTGAGTTTTGACGCTGCACCTGCATTCCACAAAAGGTGCCACAAGCAATTAAAATTCAGTATCCGAGAAAACCAAAAAGTCAGGCAAAAGCCCTCTTTGAGCTTGGCTATGCCCAAGACCCTGGGATAAAGTCTGCCGTTTTAAAAGCAGAAATGCATGCAATATCAATTGGGACTAGTTATAAGCTTGATAAGTAACCTCAACATAGTGCTAGGTCTACATATTAGAACGGTGTCTTAACCACTATCGATATTTAGATTACTGGTTACTGGTTAGGAACCAATACAAACCAGCAAACAATCAGAAAACTTCCTGATGAAACGAACATCCGCAGAAAGGTTTAAAGGAGTAGGATGTGAGGTTTTTTATCAAGGCTAAAAGTAAACCTCACTTCTCAGCTCCTCACTCATTTTATATTGTGATTCAGATTACCAAGTAATATAAATTCATATAAGAGCATTGAGATATGAACTCATGATGACAGAGGACAGAGCTCATCTTGTGGCATGTTCCTAGTTGCGATAATATTTAGAAAAAGAAATCTGACTAATCAATCTTTGTCACATACTGAAGTGTTTCGAAGTGCACTTTGTGAAATGAGGTATAAAAATTGCTCTCGCCGTTTTAGTAGCAATGGAATCGAAATAAATACAACATAGATGGTATTCAAAATAAAATTGGCACAATCATTCGAAGTGACTCAACAAACAATTTCAAATCGCCTTAAAGAAATGACCCAGAAGTACGGATAGTGGGTGCTGTACAAGTTGAAACAGAGAGATATTGAACGGCGATTGTTTGTTTGTAAACTGTTACATGAAAAGCAAAAACTGAAGGGATTTCTGCATCGTATTTCGACTAAGGTTTATTAAAATAACCACAAGTGTCGATAATCATGGATATATCTTGACCACAATACAGCGAAAAATGATAAAATGATGAAAATTATCGGCTCCATGTTGGTCAAAACATGGGTAAAAGCTGTGGTCAAAACAACTTTTAAAATAATGAAATGGGAAGTCCTATCACACCCCTCGTATTCTCCACACAGCATAGCTGAGGGTCCATCCATAAACTACGTCACACTCCTCAGGGGAGAGCGGGTATAGACTGACGTGAATATGTGATGTTAGGGGGAGTGGTATTTTAAAATGTGACGTCACATAGTTAAAACGGTTTTGAATGTTGTCCTAGTTTCCACCAAAAACTTCACTGTAATTTCTACAACGAAACTCACATGGATAGTACACATACCCAAAAAATTGTGTCTCGACACACAATTTGTAATTCACACATACAAAAAAAATATTGGAAAATATAACCGATTTCTGGAAAAAACAACCGATATATTTTTTGGTGTTATTTTTATCTCAGTATTTGACAGTCATTTTAACATTAAAATAATTAAATACGAAAACATATATAAATAAGAAATAAAGAAATTATTTATTTCTTCATTATACACCATGTTTTGGGAATTGTAAAGGGGGGAGGGACTTGTTGAATTTGTGACGTAGTTTTTAATGGGGTATAAACAGTTTTTTGACGAGTCGTGAAATGGGGGTAGGGGTGTTGGGGTAAAAATTATTCTAAAATAGCGTGACGTAGTTTATGGATGGCCTCTGACCAACACGTCTGGTCTTATGAAGAAGTCAAAAATTAGATTTTCAAATTCGATTGTTTCTGAGTGGCCAACGATGAAAAATACTTTAATTTCATTTAAGCTTTGGATTTTTAAACAAAAAATATGGAATGTCTACTTTTAAGCTTATTATAAATATTTCAGAATTTTCACTTTAATTCAATTATCCAGATATAAATCTGTTGCTTATGGCTCCTGTTATGGATAGAACAACTGATTAATGTCCCAAAGAAATCTTATAAGTTCAAAAGCTCTTTAAATAACGTTGAACTAAAGCTGATATATGGCAACATATACCAATACATATAGCTCTAATTCAACTTCCTGGAGACTATTTGAGTGTTGAAACTGCACTTGCATCACATAATGGATGCCACTGCATTAAAAATTCAGTCTCCGATAAAACAGGTAGAAGGTGTCGTTTAGCTTGGTTTGGCTATGTCTAAGACCCTGGGGATGAAGGCTGCCGCCTTAAAAGCAGAAATGCTGGCAATATCGAACTTAAGTTTCCCTATGACAGCAAAATTCTAGGTGTTTTCAAAAATGGAAGCAAGGTGATCTAAACCTTCCATGGATGCAAAACCTAACAAAATTGAAAATAAGTTCTCGCTGGGAGATAAGTATACCAGATTAAGTATTTTACATTATAATTAATAGTCAGGTATATTATAATCAATATAAGTCTAAATTAATATTTAAATAAATGAATTGAGATACATCGTTCAATCGAATATCAACCCAAATTAAATAAAAATTCAAAAACGTCTTATAATGAAATGTCAACATCATTAAAAATTGATCAAAAACGATTTCGTTTTATAACATTAATCGAGTAATTATAATATATTCTGTTAAAGGAGGAGAGGGAGTGTGAGGTGTTATATAACATCAAAGCCGAATAAAAAGCTCTCGATTAATATACAATATTGCCCAATTATTTTAATGGATTTTATAATATATTCGTATATATAAGAGTATTACATTGGATCATCAGTATAATCAATTATCTATATATAAAATGTCTTATGAAGACATTTACATAGAGCATTAGTCAATAAGTTTATAAATAAAATTCAAATCGAAATGACTATTGGAATTCGATCGCGCGCCAACCAAAACCAAAATCAATAAGTTTAGCTAATTTATCTTGGCACGTTTTGGCCGGCGTCCAAATTAATCTAATTTTGATTATTATTTTCTCTGTTGTGTGTTAATTTTGAGTTGTCGCCCATAAATCGATGTTGATGATAGCATAATTTTTATAAAAAAAAAAATTTTTAAATAATTTTTTTTTATTCTATTTTAAACCCAACAACAACATTAACAACAAAACGGAAAACCAATTTTCACAAATATCTAAATAATATAAGAATATGTTTATTTAAGTGGAAATGATTGATGCGAGTTTATTGAAAATCGATGTGACTCCTCAACATCAGATTTAGACATATCGTATTACGAATTTGTAAGGCTTGTGTGTGTGTGGACTGATGACTCCAATCCAAGAGAAACATCAAAATCTGATCGGTTGTAAATCATTGTTCTTTTAAAAATTTATCTGCCTAAAAGTGGAGATCTTTTGAAGAAATACATTGCTTGCATAGGTAAGTACTTCGGCACGGTACTGCAATCGAAAATGAAGAAAGAATGAGTCCGATCCGTAAGAAACTTCAAGATCCGATCGGAACTCAATTTTCTCTTAGAAATGTACGTTCCTAAAAGTGGAGGTTTGTTGAGAAAGTTCATTGCTAGCGTAGGTTTGTACTCCCGGCACGGTACTGTGATCGACAATGAAGAAATAATGAGTCCGATCCGTAAGAAACTTCAGGATCTGTTCGGTTGGAACTCGTTGTCCCTTAGAAATTTAATTGCCTAACCGTGGAGATTTTTGAGGAAATAGAATGCTAGCGTACTCCCGGCACAGTACTGTGATCGAAAATGGAGGGAAAATGAGTCCGATCCGTAAGAAAGCTCAAGATCTGAAAGGTTGGAACTCATTTTTCTCTTAAAAATTTAATATTTAAATAATAATTTTTGTAGAAATTCATTGCGAGCATATTTTCGTACTCCCGGCACGGTATTGTGATTGAAAATTGAGAAAGAATGATTCCGATCCTTATAAGAATGCTCTAGATCTGTTCGGTTGGAACTCGTTGTTCACATAGAAATTAAATTGCCTTAAAGTGGAGTTTTTTGAAGAAATACATTGCTAACGTATTCCCGGCACGGTACTGTGATCGAAAATGGAGAAAAAATAAGTCCGATCCATAAGAAACCTAAAGATCGGTTAGAACCTATTGCTATCTTAGAACTATAATTGCCTTTAAGTGGAGACCAAATATTTTTACGAAATACATTGCATATAGGTTCGTACTATCGGCACGGAACAGTGTTTGATATTGGAGCAAGAATGTTTCTTGTATGGGAGCCCTGTTCGTTGAAGATCGATTATATCTAATTTAGATTATTTCTTCAATGTCCGTCGTATTGAATCTTTTGAGATGTATGTAGCCACATCAGGATTAGCACTGTGTCTTAATCAGCTTGATGTTCAGTAAAATCGAAGTTTTAAGTTCGTTTTAATTGATTTTACTTTTCATATTAAGTGAGTAAGGCTTTATTATTACGGCATTTATATCTGTACCGTGTTAACAATCTGGTTAAATCGGTTTCGTTTACGTTAGTTTGAGATATGGTACCAACGAAATAAGATATTACCAAAGAGATAGCTTACGACCAATTGTTTCAAACATTATTTCCCAAGAAATTGGTTAACGGTGAGCAGTTGAGAATGTATCGAGGATGCTTTTAACAGTATATTGTATATTTTCTTAAAACCAGGTAAATATGATAAAACCTCATCTTTTAGCTTACCAGCTTACCATATAAACATGGGGTTTGAGATATGAGTTTTAACTGTATAAAAAAGATACATAACGGTACGTTTTGGGCCTTGTACTACTATTAACACTCCAACTTCTTCTTATTTACAGTTTTAAAATATTTATATTTTATGAGTAGACGAGAAGGATACCAAGACTCCTTCCAAATGTCTAAATATTTTCTCAAATTGTATTACCATAAGTAATAATTGATTCATGAGATCCAAGGAATTCATCACTTTTGGAACTAATAAAAACCAACGAAACCTTCAGGGGACCAATTATCACTTCGTTCCCATAGTACTAGATGTTCAGTATAAAATGTTTTCTGGATGTGTTGCACCTTAACAAATTATGTACTCTTACGCTACAGAATCGGAGCCACACGAAGCCAGATATATGTTTGGTTTATTCACAAAACGAGTGTAAATTATCGGTGCCTGACCACAAACGGTTATTCGTCAAGACTAGTCAAACATACTGATCAAGGTTGTGCAATAAACGAACGAGTTTAGCCAAGTACACATTAAAACAGCGTGAACTTTAGGTATTCCTAGATCTCAGACAATTCTCTGAGTTTATCAATCTCTGAAATGGATATGGTGTGCCTTTGAATCACATATCACGGAGTAATGATAGTTTTGATTTAAGTATCTTCGATCTCAAACTACTTATGATAAAAGTGTGATATAAATGACCATTAGAAGATATAAATAGCCGCCTATAATAGTCGCCTATAGTTATGCGACTCTTTGCTTACATCGTTGGTGAATCACGTAAAACTTTTGTTGTAGTATTTATGGCAAATATTTATCTGAAAATATTTGAAACAAAAACGTCCGTAAGAGCAAACCGTAAGCTTCATCATATGGGGTGAATGCTGCCAGTCCCACTTTTATTATGATACAATAATACATTCCCATTTTGTTTGCTATGAAAAATCTTTTATTTGAAGTATAAATAAACACTTCGACAAATAACCAGAACAATATCGGTAATCCGTTCATAATATTTTTTGAGTTCGACTTAAAGAGTCTGGTAACACAAACTATAATCAGGGACACTTCAATGACTAAGTTCTGCTTAAAAATATAAATTTGATTTCAATTATAAGGCTTAAATCCCTGGCATAGTGTTTGGATAGAACTCGATATGTGCTTCAACGGATCGTTTTACGCCTTATATATCTCACCAAAGTTTTGTTATTTAAATTCACAAAATATTTATATTTTATTAGTATAGGCGAGAAGGATACAAAGACGTCTTCCGCTGGGCTTATTTATAAATATTGTTAGTTGCACCACAGCAACCTTAACAAATGATGTACTCTGACGTGAAATAATAAAGAATCGGAGACCGACTATCCAATTGCCAAAGCCAGAAGTTTTTGAACAGTTGAGAATACTTAACTGTAATACAGGTCAGAAATGTTTGGGTGCCTCACTACGAACGATATAATTCGTCAACACTACACAGACACTGATCATGGCTTCTCATTTTACGATATATCACTTTAAAACATCCGGTAATGAGCACCAGGTGTTCATATAATGAACCAGCATGATGTCCGGAGCCAGAAGATACTTCTGAATTACTGAGGTTGCCTAATCTTTTTCCCACATTATAAAGAAAAAACATTTAAGTAGATCAGTTGATAAACCACCTTGGGCTGCACAATAAGAACTACCAAGTTAAAAAGCATCTCCAACCAAAACAATAGTCGAATCCGTCACTAAGTGCTCGTAATCATTCATCCTAATATGCCATACGCAGGTTTCAATCTATTAATAGAGATTGACTGTTGTTTATCTTTGATGAAAATTACAAAGTATTTGTGTAGGCGATGGATTACTTTATATGGACCTTCATAAGGAGGGTTGCAGGCCGTACGTACTTTATCAAACCTGACGAAAACATATTCACAGGTATCCAACGATCATTTTGTGTTGATCATTCATCGTAGTTGGTATACGATTTCTCATTGTATGAGATTTCGCAGTTGATCCATTACTGTGTCGTAAAGGTAATTGAGTATTTTCGATAAAGCGGTCGCCAGGAAGGTTAATCGTCTGGCCATAAACGAATTTCCTACTTAATATCCTCTTTTACCGTAGATCTAATTCCAAGTAAAAAAATGCAAATTTTAGAGCTCTAATTAGTCGTGTTGCCTCTGGCCATGAGTGTGGCTTTCAGTTGCCGATGAAATTTGCTCTATACAGACCACATCAACACAATCCGAATCATCGTCGAACAATCCAACGAATGGAATTCACCACTAGATCTACACTTCGTGGACTTCGAACGCACATTCGATTCCACCAATAGAAGCGCAATCTAGAAAGCACTCTGTGAAATAAGCATGCAAGGAAAATAACCGGAATTCAATGGAATCCAATTGTCTCGAATGATCTCGACTACGCAGATGATATATGCCTGCTAACACACAAATACACAGACATGCAACAAAACCTACAAAAGTTATCAGAAAAAGCACAATATATGACGGGCTCGTATACCTTGGCTGTACCGTATCAAGAACAGACGGAGCGGAAGAATACATTTACCAACGCATCAACAAAGCGAGAAACACTTGCTCCATATGGTCTGGAATGCATCCGTCCTGTCAAGAAACACCAAGATTCGAATGTTTAATGCCTGTGTAAAATCAGTACTGCTGTATAGATATGAAACGTGGAAACATACGCAGAAGAAGACTCCAAGTGTTAGTGAATAAATGCCTTAGGTGATTGATCAAATGCTTCTGGCCAAGTACGATTACAAATGAAGAATTACTGCGACAAACAAACCAAGTGGACATTGAGATAGGACACACGCTGAGAAAGACACAAAATGACATAACCAGGATGTCGCTGGAATGGAATCCGCAAGGAAAAAGGAAAGTTGGAAGGCCAGCAGTGACTCAGAAAAGTACGGTGCTAACTGAAACAAAACATCTTGGAAAGACATGGGGAGAACTAAAGAGAATAGCCTCAAACAGAGTTCGATGTTTCAGTCTAGTATAGACATCCTAAGAATGGAGATAAAGAAAAAAAATTCCGGTATAGATTGGGGATGATACGTTATAGTACGTATTATATGTGAGCCAAGGAGCTTCGTTAGCTCTGCAAAAAGCTTGGACTCAAATTAACTTCCCTGCTCTGTTGTAATGTTAACAGGTCTCCACTATTTAGAAATATAATTCTCAACAAAACTGGTTGCAATGGTTGTCAGTCATTCAGTACGCTTCAGGACAGCGAGTAAATCTGTCGACACACGTTAGTAAATATTGATAATTTAGTTGGTGGCAAAGGGCCTATTATATCAAAGTAGATATGTTCCAATCGACAAGGTGCAATTTCAAATTGTCCAAACGGTGATTTTGTATGTCATATCACCTTAGATTTCTGGCAGAAAACACAAGACTAGCACCAATGCCCAACGTCTTTCTGCATACTTGGCCAGAAATAACGTTTATCAATCAATTTTCTCGTCACTTGGACACTGGGGTGAGAAATATTGTGAAGGGCGTCGAACACAGTTGACGTAATGGCTCTCTGATGTAGAGTAATTTAAAAAGCCGTAGTTGCATCGATGCACTACATGGACGTCCGAAACCAGAATCTTTGGAACTATTCCTGATCAAGTTCTGAAGTTTTAAGTCCGATCCTTGGGGTGAGATGATTCGTTTGTAGTCAAAACGCTGATCGACTGTTGCCATTTCCCCATCTGTAGTACGCGAAAGCGTGTCTTGGGCCACATTTTTTCCTTGCACATTTTTTCCTTGCACAGCTCTTGTCAGAGGTTTATGACCGGTAAAGAATGTAAACTCCCACCCCTGGTTTAATGGCATAATATATTGCCAACAACTTTCTTATGGCCAATATTCAATTGGGAATATTCAAAACAAAAACCTATAAACTTCAAGGACTAAATTCTTTGTACTTGTTGTGTGATTGTTGCACGTATGAACTACATATCTTGTCAACGCTAAACTTATATGAGTGAATATTATCAGATAAAGCTTCCATATTCATATTAAGCCCAATCTAAAAGCTTTTAGCTACGAAACTACTCTTATTCATCGTATAGAGAAATGTCTGGCATATTTTAACTTTTTATACAAGAGTATGGAGACGTGGTTTGTAATCAAAACCGAAGGCAGTCAAAATTGTTGGCACGGTACGAATTAGCAAAGCCCTACAAATCGTTTACTCACATAAATTACGAAATAATAAAAATTAAGTACATAAACTAATTTGCGATCGATATATAAAATTTATCCAAACCATTACCTTTCTAATTCCGACGAAAAAGTCTCTGGACCAAAAAAGAACACACTTATATAGACACACAAGCATAAAAAAAAAATTAATTAGTTTTTCTCTTATCTTCTACATACATGATTAGCAAACATTTCACTATATAAACGTGTAGATATATTTATTATATACGAGAGGAATTTTCTATTTTTGAAACGCTTTTCTGTACACATACACCACCACCCAGTCATATGTAGAAAAAATATTCTATTATTCTGGTATTTCTGGTTAATTAAACCAACAACAAACATACACACACACACACACGAGTATGAAAATAAAATTAAGATAATTTGTAAAAAATTTTCATGCTTGTTGAAATTGAAATTACTATTATTACTATTGCTACCAATGTTATTCAAATGAAAATTCAACAAAACGATTATATGATATGTAAAAATAACAATAATAATCATAAACTATGGCAAACAAAATATTTATGGTTATTACTATTGTTGTTTTTTGCCATCATGTACTGATTACAACTACATTATATGTATGTATATTGTAAACCCCACATTCTCGTCTATATACTCGTACATCAGCTCGTTTTACAATTAGCGAGTATACACATACCATATATTTACTCGACATCTACGAGTTTTAAGTACATCACTTAACTTTATATTTTCTTGCTAATTTTCCAACATTTTATTTTACTATTTAATCCAAAAAATTGTAAATAATTTTATAATAAAAATTTTATTGTTCGAAACACAAAATTTTAGTGTGCCATTAGCATTTGGAGTAGTTTGGGGGAGTGAAACTCAGATATCGTGTTTGCGAATATAATTTTAAAGCTCTTCCATCTCGTCAGTGAAACTATAACGACTTTTTGCAAACCATTTTGAAAGCAGTAGCTCACGGAGTCAAAGTTTAACAACTGTAGATGGTCTAATATGTGATAGCCCTGACTCTCTTCGTGGTTATTACATTTTTTTTCTCTAATCGGAGAGAAATTTGAAATATAAGAGAATTTAGGAAGCCAAGAAACATAAACTAGGGTGTTACACAGACTACGCTCTTCAAGTGGGTCGAATCTATGCTTAAATCACAAATAACTACTACAGATAGCCAAACTATATGGAGAAATCATGTATATAGACTGAAATAAGGGGAAATAATTGTACCCTGGAGGAAAAGACTATATTTGAGTTTTATTTTCTCTTTCATTCCTTTACCATTGATATTACGATAAATAAAATTCAATCAAATCTATAATACTAAGTTCAAATACATACATGAAATCAAATAAATGTTTCAAGCTACTGCGATTAGTTTCATTCAGTACAGTAAATGAGTTCATCATATTTTATACAAAATTTATATACAAATATTTATTTATCGTAATATCAATGCTAAAGGAATAAAAGAGACAATAAAATTCAAATAAAGCCTTTTCATCCAGGGTACAATTATTTCCCCTTATTTCAGTCTATATACATGATTTCTCCATATAGTTTGGCTATCTGTAGTAGTTATTTGTGCTTAAATCTCGAATTCTTGACATTGAGCGTAATGACTCTCCATCTCAGTCAAATCATCAAAGTACTTCACCAAGCTCGAGTGTAGTCACCTTTCAGAGATTTTTAAACTACAAAAATCTTGATTTCTCCGTCACACGCAGATGAGCTTGGTTTTACTAGGCACAACTACCCGTTCTCTCTCGACTGCAAAAATTCCCAGATCTGAGCAAATTAAAAATATTTTGGGTAGTTTTTAATGCCAACCTGGGGAGTTACACTGACTACGTGGATCAAATGTATGCTTAAATGTCGAATTGATGGAATTGAGCTAAATAGCTTTTCTGTATCAGCAAAATTCGACCAAATCTGGCAGCAAGGTGGAGTGGATCACCGCAAAAATCTGGATATCGCCGTCAGAGCTCCGTCAGGGCCAGGCGCGTTGATTTAAATGATCTTGACCACCCGCCTTCTTTTCAGTGTGAAAATTCCTAGATCTGACACAAACTATCCTGGAAGTAGCCCTTATAGTTACTCACTTATGCCTTGCAAACCTATCATTCGTTCAATGCACCCACGTCAGTCACTACTTGTAAACGTATATCACTTCCTACACTACAAACCTTTATTTTAAATACTGCATGTCTTTTTGTGAGTTATCTGAAGTGTTTATAGGTGCAGTGAATGAACTTGGAACAGTCGTGGATACAACTCGAACAGAAATAAGTGATAGGTTTGGTCTCTACTTGGTCTCGTAAACTGGTTGGTTTTATGGTCTCGGGTGGAAATGATTACTGTTACACATATTTTGATGGAAGCTATGAAACTAGGTGAAATTATTGAAAATATATTTATATTTATAATGAAAATCTTAATTAGTCCCCGGTTCTAGGTTAATGGTTAAGAGACTCTCTCACCCACGCCACGGTATCGAGTTCAATTCTCGCCGTTAACCAAAAATTAACATGCTCCGGATGACATAAAAATCGATTGTGTGTAAAATCATTCGTTGGACTGACCACCTATAATGTGCACCCAATACGTAATGGTTCGTAAGGTCTCAGTTGAGACGCGGTTATGGCCGTTTACGGCCTTTTAGCAAAAGAATATCACTTAATTAACCATCTTTGTTCTAATAATATAGTGTCACGCTCAAGTTGGTATACTGGCCCATTGCAACTTAGAGGGCAAAACACAAGTAGCCTGGCTAATTTTCATACTTGCCGTAAAACTCTTTGTTGCTGAACCAAACCATACCATAGGTCAAACAAGTTAACTTTATCTTTTAAAAAGGAACGTTTTGCAATTTTGGTCGAACTTACCACTGGTCGTGGTTTCTTCAACAATTATATACATCGACTGGGCCTAGCTTTCGAGGAATTATATTATTATTATCTGAAACAATTGTCGGTTGCAAGCACTTTATTTACAACTCTAATCAATTTGATTCTTAATCGAAACTGCTAAGGTTTGTCAGCACTGCGACGTGCATATAATCTTACTTTGCACCGTGGATCCTCCTAGTGCCAGTGAGTGTGGAACCTCTTGAGGTTCTAACCATTTTTCATGATAATAATTATAAATAAACACAGACAGCATTTATTCCAATCACTTCGATTTGTAGAAATCAAAAACATGCAATGTGGAGGAAGGAAAAGGATAACTGGCGTGCTTCAAAAGAATAAGCACGAATAATAGCAGATATTCTCTTGGTAAATCTTATTTCTTAACAAAGACATAAAAATCGGTAAGCCGGTAAATTTAGACTCATAGGAGAAAGTCGGACTATAGTGTGCATCTCGCCGAAGGATGAAAAGCCCAAGGTAAAAACTATTAGTCTCCCCTCTGTTCTACTTAAATCTTTAAAGCGGACCCAAGCATATTCCAAAAAACACGTGTACCTTCATATTCCAAAAAACACGTGTACATCAGAAAGGGATGACCGAATATAAAGTTGTTGGACCAGTTCTAACGGACTCCGAGTTCAGTTAAGGAAAACGGATTCTACTGTTATAGGGTTATGCGAAAATTATCACGTAAATGCTGGTTGGAAAATGTATACGAATGGCGAATAACATAGTGGTAACCTGATATCACCGTCAACTTTGTGTTAACTTTATTATCTCATGATAAAGCAGTCTTTTACGTATTTCAGTATACAGTAATCTGGATGGTGAACAGAAATTGCTGAAAATTTCAAAAAAGTACTCTATGATGTATAGATAAACTGCACAGCTTCCACATGCATCACCTAAAATAGCTAAACTCTTTTAAGGGTAATTTACTCCAATACTGTAATGTTATTGGAGTTTAATTATGAAGTCAAACAACAGTGGAAAACACGACTTGGGTAGGTCCAATTCGAGCTACCTATTAACAAGAGATATCAACAGTCACTTTGGCGACCCGTAAGATTCTCTTTGGGAAAATATACGAGCAAAGATATCAGTTCCTCGTGAACTATCAAAAATGTACTTTGAGGTTGACACTGAAACTGGATACTTGTCTTAAAAACACAATACAAATTGCGAGCAGTACAAGGACTAAACGAGGATACTGTAGAGAACGTTTCTATTAAAGAATCAACTAATCAATTATTGATATCAGATATGGCCTTTATTTGGAGAACAAGTTGAAAGTCACAGTAATCCGTTAAGAAAAAGGAAATGAAATGAGCTTTTACTTAAACTTCATAACTCTGCGTTAAATCTTAAAGCCATCGTTTTGAAAATATTAACTCGTCTTAAGAATACCAATGCACTTTAAGACCAGATCAGTTGGCCAAAATTTGATCGAATCATCAAACTACTGCGAAATTTATTTTTTTGCACGATTCAAGATTTTGGATATGACTTGTAGATATTATGGAATTACCTCTCTGCGGTTTGTTTTCAGAGGTGCCTCAAATTTATGCATCTTTTTATATTCAAACATCTTTCACCTTTTTTCAGTTTCAAAGCATATGGTGGACATGAATTTTGATCTGTGCAGAATTGTAATTTGATTTCTTAATAGTTGTCATTCATCAACTCGGCGTGATGTTACAAAGTAAAGTAATTTAGGCTGTTATTGCTGTCAAACCAGTCATGACAGAGCGCTCATATGCTAATATTAGGGCAATATTAATAGAAAAAAGTTTTCCGCAATGGAATTCAAGCGTAATAGTGTGATTGCTCTAAAAAAGGCTCTAAAACCACAGCCGCAGGTTGTTAACCAGTTAAAACATCTGCATGTGAATAAAAGGTTTGTGTATCGCACACCATAAATCGTTAAAACGATACTGGCAGCGTTGTAAACCGACATGGTGGTGGACTGTAACACACTGCAACATCGCCAGATATCATTCGGAAGGTGAAGGTCAAATTGGCTCGGTATCCGCGCCGTAGCGTCAGCAAAATTGTTCGTGAGGCGACAGTTTCGCTCGAACAGATGCAGTACATATTGAAAAATCATCTAGGACTAAAGGCCTTGAAATTCCATAAAGCGCATGGTCTCACCGATGCTCAAAAACACGCTAGAGTGGAAAGAGCAAAGGAGTTGTTACGCTTGTACGAAAGTAGCGATTTGCCGAATTTGGTTTTCTTCGATGAGTCACCGTTCGTTATTCAGCCATATTCAGATTGCTACTCGAAACTAAGCACCACCAATTGTGATGGGTTGGGCCGTCGTAACGGCCGAAAGCCGTTCACCACTCGTTTTTTGGGAACGTGGCATCAACATAAATACTCAAATTTATCGGGATGCATGTTGCAGGGAGCGTTGAAGCCTTGAGTATAAAAACATTTCAGGCTCAGAGCCTTGACATTTCATCAAGACTCGGCGCCTAGTCATAAAGCGCGCGTTAATTTAGATTGACTGAGAAACAACGTTCCGCGGTTCATTGGCACTGTCATATACGGCAACCAAATTAACTGGATACAAAGGCGCTAGATTTCTCGGTTTGGGATATTTTGACGAACAAGTTTGGGACAAAAAATACTAAGTGTCAATCATCTCAAGTGGGTGCTTCGGCGGTAATAGCGCTTCGCATAGCCACTATTATGCTGCATGCAATAGCTGTTTGAAGGACATAATCGCGACTAATGGTGGCCAAATCGAAAACCGTAAACATTTTTTACTTTGATTCAATACAATTCTTCAAAAAATAAAAATTCTGTGGCGTTCGTGTCAAAACTTCGTGCCAGTTACTCTGAAGATGTAAGTTGTCACTTAAGCAGAAATTTTAATCTGAAAAAGAGCAAAGTCCCTTTTCAGATGAGTTTGGTTTTTTTAATTCGCGTTGGTGGACGACTACAGAACTCCGAAGCACCATATTTTACAAAGCATCTTAAAATTTACACCCAAAGGCACAGCTCACGAAATAATTATTGAACGATATTCACTTAAAAAATAAACACTCTGGACCATCATTAACACAAGGGATAACAAAGCAAACCTATTGGATTCCAAGTTGTCGAAATGCGGTACGACAAGTAATCAACCAGTCCGTAATCTGTGTAAAATTCAAAGCACGGATTAAAAATCAAATAATGGGAAACCTATCATTCATTGATTACGACCACCTTTTTGGGTTTAGAATAATCACTGCTTATTGCATAAGTACGGATTGTTAAATCAACTACCGATAGGTGATTTTGCATATGAGATCTCTATATTGTGGATGAATGTTATTACACCACCATCTAAGTAAACTTTACCATCACAAAATTGTTTACTGCCTTATGACACAGTTAAACGTAGAGCATTTTAATGTTGACATGTACTAAAACTTCGTTAGCTGTTATAAATTCCCCAAAGACTAATCAAAATCTTTGAAGATGCTTAAAATAAAATTAAAAAATTAATTTGTTATCTAAATTCAGCATAAAATTAGTACATAATTAAGCCAACATCCGACGGATACGCCTAATTTAGTATTCAAAACACCATAAAATTAAATTTTTATGACAAATTCATAAATCTATTAGTGTATGAGCGATTAAACAGCCCGACTTAAACATCGTCGTTTCGATCATCCCAAAAACCATAATAATAAAAAAAAATCGAAATAAATTAAAATCGATTAAACCACCTACACATATTTGTTTATATATGCGAACCCAGGGCACACACAAAAATTTATGTTGCATTAACAAAAATATCCAATTTTTATTATTATTTATATTATATCTAAAATATATATAATTAATTGTAATATAAAACATGTTGATAATAAAAAAATAAAATAAATTAAATAATTTATATTTAAATGTTTTATGGCCGCATGTACATATATATACGCCGAGATATAGTCGATTGTAAATTGATCTGACTTACCTCATCCCATTTAATAAATTTCTCGCCATCCTGTAGCTGTTTCGGCACATCGGCCGCCCCAAAATGTACATAGCCGCACGAATTCGCCGACGATATCGACGATGTATTGCGTGGACTCTGCTGCAATTGCTGCTGTTGCTGTTGCAAATTGCCCGTCGTCATGCCCGATTGCGACAACGTTTTTTGTACCGGCGAATTATTTTGCCGTACAATCACATTATTATCCGACGACGATGAATTATTTGCGGTTAACGATGCCATTTTTTTTTTCGTTTTGTGTATTTAATCGATTGTCGAAATTAATTTGTCGAAGGTTTTGTATTTTCGAAATAACGCACACACGCACAGACACTTTAATTTAAATTCAATTTTAATAAAATTTGTGTTTGATTTAATTATTATTTAAAAACGAGGGACGAGCATGAGAGTTGGGGGGGAAGGAGGGGGGCAAAAATGGCGCGCTTAAATACAAATTTTGATTTTATGACATTTTATCACCGCGATTTTGAAAATATATTTTTCCAAAATAAACAAACAAAACGATAAAATTTTTGCTGTATAAATAAATCAAAATGAAATGAATCGACTTAAAAATGGGCACAGTAGACAAATTTTTTTTTTCTTTAACTTTACTTTATGTACGACGTTCAAATTAATCAAAATAAAATAATAAATTAAATTAAAATTAATTTTTTCCCCACTTTGTCGTTTACATATTTAATCGGCCGCTAAATTTGATTTTAATGTTTTTGATTTTGCTACTTAGGCGACACTGTACCAATCTATACAGAACGACATTAATTTTGAGTGCGCGTAACTTCTCGTTTAAGCTGAGTTCATGTACTTCGCCGATGATGCTATCTGAAAGAGATAAAGAAAAATTGCGGTTAGTAATGGAAAATATTGTTTGGAACATCATCTCGTGGTGGAGCTAGAATCTGTTTGCTTCTGAGTCTGTGGATCGTTGACATAACTATTACCTTCAAAAATCGAATTTCAAGTTCCAGTGCCTCCATCGCTGGACGATAATGCAAACTGCATTTCAAATCATAACCCGACCAAAAAATAAATACACTTTGAAAGAATAATTTTTTTTTCAAAAATTGGAAGTCACAAATATAAAAAACTGAGGAGATCGGGAAAAATTGCGATGCGAATTATTAATGGTTGATACTAGAAAATATCAGGTCAGACTATTCGTGGCGAACCTAATTACAATTTTTTCCAGTATTTATTCAGATAAAACACTTTACACTCTTATATTTAATGGAAATCTTCATTTTCCAGACTTCTACAAATAATTTCTTCTGGATGACCATTACAATGGTTAATACCATTAACGCATTTATCACCATTTAACTTATTTCTGTAGCTCAAATTCAACAGCCATTCTACCAATACATTTCTTAACTTTAGTCTAAGGCTCATCATTTCATTTTGTAAAATTTCTATTGGATACAATAACACACTCAAAATTTGTGAATAAATTGTCATCATATAAATTCGTCCGAAATAGAATATTTTCAAAAGCACAGTGATCTTTCCATCTACAAAAGCTAAATTCGGGGTCTGAAACGGCTTTTGGCGTCGAAGCCCTTCCAACTGTTACCCTAGAACGAAACAGTGATCACTCCATTTACAAAAGATTCATTTTGGGGTTTTAGGTGACTTTTGGCATTGAAGGCCTTCCAACTCTAACCCTACAATGAAACCAATTGTACGACTTGAAATCCAATAGTACAACAGTGTTACTTGGTCAGTAATGGAGGGAGTTTACAACCAGTATTATATAACATATTCAACTTCCATAAATAGTAAATGGAATAAAAAGATTTTGAAATAACGAATCAAACTAACATCTACTCATCATCAGTTTGTGCCATTAATGACTTCTACAATGAAATTTGTATTAAGCTCGGTACCCAAATACGGGATTTCGACAGTACGTGTCTAGTCTTATAAATCATTAAATTTAAAGAATTCGATACGGATTATAACCATAGAAAGAGCAGTAGTTCTACAAAGGAAACACATCATTTTACCATAATTGTGAATAAGCACTTTTAAATTGTATATGGTAGGGCCTACAGAGAATTCCGGTTTGAAAAATTAGATAGCATGTTTAGAATATTCTTCAAAGCTGATTTACATAAAAATCCATGGCATTTTTTCGACCATGTCGGTGTTTTTTATATTAACATTCTTAGAACCTGTTTGGACATCCATATCGTAATGACTGTGAGCAAAACCAGCAATAGCATTTCAATGATTATGAAACTATAATTTTCGAAATGAAAATACATGACACGCTACAGTTCTCATTTCATTTGACAGTTTCTCATAATTCATTAAAATTCTTACGTTAACTGTGTGGTTTAAAAATATTTTTGCAACAACCCTCCACCCAATTTTCCCAATTTATATTTTTAGTTTTATTTTGCGTTAATTTATCGAATTCTGTTTTAATTTTTTTTTTAAACTTCAATTTTTATAAAAAAAATAATCAAATACATGAAAAAACCAATATTTATAGTTTTTGCTATTCACGAATCCAGCAAGAATGCCATGGGATGAAAAAAAAACATGTCATTCCGAAACTATGTTTAAACCAAGTTGCAGGATGAGCACCCCATTTCGGTTTACTCACCCTTTTGATAACATTCAACCTACTCTTACAATTATCAGTTAATTTCTCCATGTGTGCTTTAAAACTTAAACGTTGGTCGATCCAGATTCCCAAATACCTAGTTAAAGTCACATATTCAATACTTTCACTATATACTTGCACATCAATTCTTTGTCGCGTTCGAAAAGCCATACAACAACATTTTCTCGTATTCACACGTAAATTTAAATCAGTCAAACAGTTGACTACCTGATCCACACATTATTGAGCTCGATCAAATGCTGTTTCAATGTTTGAACCTTTATCCATTATAACAAAGTCATCTGCAAATTGCAGAACGACTTGGTCTTCTGAGTTTAGTGCATGAATCGAACTCGTATACAGATTGAATAGAGTTGGTGAAATTTTACTTCCTTGCGGAAGTCCAATATCCACCTCTCCCTCCAATCTGTAATCCCTTCCACACACAACTAATTTCCGTCCATTCATAAAATCATATACCCATTCACAAATTTTCCTAGAAAAACCCAAGTTAACAAGAACTTGATACAGTTTCCCTGGAACTACAAAGTCATACGCCCTTTCAATGTCCAAAAATACCGCCACAATTTTCTTATTATCCTTTCGTACTTCCCACACAAACTTTTCCACACCTTCATTGGCAGAGTGGTTTCGACGGAACCCAAAGGTGGTTTCCGGCAGCAAATTACTTTCATTCATGAATTTTTCAATTCTTTCTTTCATCATACCATTCACCACTTTCATAAACACGTTCAACATACAAATTCCCCTGTAATTTGTTGCCAGATTTCTATCCCGATCCCTTTTGGGAATGGGTACCACTCTACCTTCCTTCCATTTTTCCGGTATTTTGACACTCATCCACACTTTATTAAGAATTTGAAGTAAAGTTACTTTTGCTTCAAAATTCAAATTCGCAATCATTTTATAGCTCACTCGATTAGTTCCTGGAGTCGTAGATTTTGAATTGTCTAAAACTTTCAGAAATTCATCCCATGTAAACTCAACACACATGTGACTGACATGCTACGGAAGGCACTAGTGTCCTCCAAAATTGCGTATGGAATGAGCGTGTATGGTGATGGTTCTAAAGTTGGGTTTAACGCGTTAATGAAAATTGAGAATGCATGTGCTAGAGTTGTATTGGGAGCGATCAATTCAACCCCAATACACACTCTATGGTCTGAAATGGGTGATACACCTCTAAATTATAAGAGAGAGTGGATCACTGTGCGTGAAACTGTACGAATGATTATGAAAGATAACGCGTTAGTAAATGAAATGATAAACAGATTGCAGGCAGGAACAGATTTTAGGAAAACTCAAAGAACCCGCTTGATTTTGGAGAATATGAACATATTCGACAAGATTCAAAAAGTGGTACCAACTGTTCCTTCAAATCTGGTGGTATGTTTGAATTTTGGAGGCACAACAAAAGCTTTGATGAATGAGTTATCAGTTAAGAGAGAATTTCGCAAGATGCAAATGAAATATTTTGCTCATTTGACTGTGTATACAGATGCTAGTGTGAATGATGATCGTGTGGGTGTTGGAATTTACATTCCAGCACTAAAAAAAGAGAAAATGTTAAGAGTAAATGATGGCATCTGTATAATGAATGCTGAATTGATAGGGATTATGGACGGAATCAAGTTGGCAATGAGTGACGGGAGAAGGAGGGTTCTTTTACTATCCGACTCTCTGAGTGGTTTAGATTTAATAAGTAAGGGAGGGGGTACTCAGGGCAATGTTTATGTGAATAAGTTGTTTGAGTACCTTCAATCTTGTGGGAGTGAAGTTGTTCTTCAATGGATACCTTCACATTTACAGATTGAAGGTAATGAAAGAGCTGATATGCTTGCAAAAAGGGGTTGCTTGATTGAGGATGTAAATGTATATGAATTTATGGATGCTAGAGATGTACTTCGTATGTTTCAGGTGAATCTGTGGAGAAAATGGGAGAGTGAATTTGTGCGAAAAAGTCAAATAAAAGGCAAGAAGTACTTTGAATGGTGTAGTGTCCCTTTAAAAAAACCTTTCTTTAAGGAAATCAAAGGAGACACTACAATGATTCGAACAATGGAGCGTGAGAGATTGAATCATGGAAATTGGAAGGAATGTCTGTATAAACGTCATTTGAGTGAAGAAAATATGTGTGATTCTTGTATGGTTATAGAGGGCATTGAACATTTACTTTTAAAGTGCACCAAATATAGTCAAAATAGAGCAAATTTCGATGTCCTCATAAGTGCAAGGAGTGTGAATGAAATATTTAGAAGGGGTATAAGTGGATATAAGGCTATGTATGAATTTATTAAAATGAATAATATTGAAGTATGAAAGCGGATCGATGTGTGAAAGATGAATAAATGAAACTTAAATTAAACATTGTATTATATTGTATAATTTTAAATTAATTATTTTACAAATAATTGTAAACACATTAATTAAAATGTAAATTGTAAAGAAACCGGGCCAAATGGCTCCTATTATTTGGAGCTAGAGCCATTAAATAAAGATATAAAAAAATTAAAAAAAACCAAGTTGCAAACCATAGTTAGCAGTGACACATTACAACGAAATCATGGGTAACTCGAAACTGGAGTTACGTAACCAGATATGTGTCTACAGTATTACCCAATTCAAAAATCAACAATAATTTGAGACACTGTTGGGATTTTACATTTCAAAAACGAGTTTTACGTTTTTTATGTAAATTATGTAAAAAAAACAACGTAAATTACATAAAACGTAAATTACATGTAAAAACGAAGGCAACATCATTTGCAGCGCCATCTATTTTAAAATGTCAAAAATAAGCAACGTTCGCTTTGCTCATTATTTTTTAACAAATGGAATTTTAGTTACAATTCGATTTAATAACAGATGGCGCGTCAGTTTTTTTTACATAAAATCGTCTTTTACTTTTGTTACATATAGAATGTAAAAAATAACCTCATGTAAACAACACGTGTTTTACATGTAAATAAACCATGTAAACTACATCGTGTAATTTACACGCCCAACAGTGCTTGGAGGTGGTTTATGTCATAAAATCCTAGCTAAATCACATGTATCGAGCCAGATACCAAATTAATACTTTACACTGGCACTAGATATATTTATACAGTCGCAAAGCTAGTGACTTATCAACGCACGAGACGAGGTGAATTTTTGGACTTTTAAGTAAAAATTTATAACAGTTCGACAAAACCTTCTTTAACGACAGTGAATTTCTAAGATATTAAATAATAACCTTTGGTCATGAACTTTTAGCGACTTGTGTGCTTCCTTTTTGAATATAACTGTGAATGTTATTCCTGTCAAAGGAGCATTTAGCACGACATTACAGATAAACTGTTAAAACTTAGGAATGATTCTGTATTTAGAAATTGAGGAACTAACCAACGCGTAATTTCTACTCGGCATTTAATCTTAACAATTTCCAGTAAGGACTGTGCGTCGTCATGATCTAGCACAAATCTGCTTCTGAAAAAAAGGAGTTTGCTTCTGAAGAAAAGAGGATTTCAAAATTGTTGTTAAATTAAAGGCTTATTGGACAGCTTCTTTGTTTTTCGCTTTCATAGAAAGGACATCAAACATATAGGCAGTACAAGATCTTATCTCTTGATTAATATAATTGGTTTTAGCAACATAAAGATCAATGTGCTTTGTGAACGATATATCTTCGACTAAAGTAACTTCAGGTTAATAATTTCAGCTACTTACACAGAATTTAGTACAGTTTATAGTAAATAATCAGATACAGTTTGTTTTCTGTTAAAAAGTCTGGCATCATGCCGATATATGGATTAACGATCGGTTTGACTGTTGTTACAGAATCTTTCTTTTGTTATAGAATACGTACATAAAATTGTGACAATTGTAGCGAAAGATAATGAGTTCGCATCCCAATCAGATTGTTTGTGAAATAAAGTTTTCATCATTCGATTACGATCGGTGATGAACAATTCTACGACCCTCTGTTGAAGTTCAGAACTCTTGAGCAGATCCATGTTCCATATCATTATTATTGGGTGCCAGCCATCATCGCAATGGGTAGATGGTGAACGCAAATCAGGCCTATACTGTAACGGCCTTCAATTTGGTTTCGGCATAAAACAAAATATTAAAGAAAATCTAGCAAGTATTAATATTTTAAGCACACCGAGGTCACCAATTTTATGATTAATAAAGTAAAACCGAAAGTACCAAGATGGAAAGTGCTCTTTAGACACTGTACAACATTTGTTAAATCATTCAAAAATTCAGTATATACTTTTCGATATAAATGAAAGAAAAACATCTTCAAAAAATAAGAATCTGGAGATCTGGTAAGATCGGACGTTCACTTGGCAAAATCACGTGGAACAGTAATGCAATGTAAAAATAAGCATGTAACATTAACTTGAAATGCAATCATTTGGTAAATCATGCGGCTTGAAACCAGATGCGTGTATTAACTGCGTTGCAGTGATCAGACACATAATCTCATTTTCCTCAATTATTTAGTGGCCTACAATAGTGAATGGGTTTGGACCTCTAAACCGCCTTCAAAGAATTGTTTGTCTTGGTATTGTGGAAACTATGCACACCATGTGCACCTCTTGAGATTGCTGTGACAATTAATTAAATCTTTCTGGGCACTGAAAAATATGGATGGAGGTAGGCTGACATAAAACTACCCACATGACTTCAACAGCCCTTCCTACCACTCCGATTACGATATGGTGCTCTTGACTGATGGATCAGTATGCTGTGAAAACCCCTGAGCCGGCATGTATAACATGCTAAATGCTGAGGTACAATTATCTGTCCTCTTTGGCAGAGATGCTGTTATCTTTCAGACAGAAATTGCTGCAATTTTGCACTATATGTAAAGTGATTCATTACAAATATTGTCGTATCTGCACTCTTTCGAACAGCCAGTCAGGTCTAAAGGCGATTGATTTGGAGATGGTAATTATACCATCAATCGACTATAGGTAATCTGAATAAACTTAGACTTCACTGGATACACAGTCACATGGATTCTGCACCAGAAGGGATAGGACAACCTAAGCTGTTGTGGCATACCCAAAATCTTTTCCGGAACAAGGAATCTAGATAATTCCTAGTCCTTCTTGAATAACGATAAATGCACTTTGAGGATCTAGCTGGGTATTCCCAAGAGAAGAGAAGAAGAAACTATTGAGCATTTCATGAGCTCCAGTCATTCATACTCTCAACATAGACTGCACTGTTTGGATCACCAAACTTATTTGAGGATTAACTGACAACCTTTTTGGCGCTAAGTAAATCCTCAAATGTGAATTGTGATCTGACGACTTTGAATAAAACGAATATTTTGAGCTTCATTCGTAGAACAAACTGAAAGTGTACGTCTGGGAATCAATGTCACAATGGGTCAATCAAGCCTGATTAATAGGAACAAAAAGCTGAGTTTAGAACCTCGGTTATAAGACGCATAACGTTGATAATGTGGACCTTATGATCAGCTGAAAAAAATAATACAGTTTGAAATCAAGGAAACGTATAAGAAAAAATTGGTTTTCATCAATTTAAAACAAAACCACTTCAAAAATACTTTAATAAAAAGCTTCAACTTACTATCGAAAGCTTATTGAAACCACCAGTATAGATGGGGACATTATGTATGAAGAAGTCGACATTATGAATGTCCTGCTTAATAGAAAGCCAACAAAAACATTTTATTTATGACCTCATGGGGATTCAAAAACGTCGATAGCCTGTTGCAAATTTACCAAAAAAGCTCGGCAAGGATGTTTCAAACCATATTACCACCACCTAGAAAAAGGCTGTTTCTGATTAAAGAGTTAGAAAGACAATCATTAAACATTTTAGACTTCGAATAAGCACCAATAATGCCTGGTTACTTCAATAGGGTATAAGGGTCCGAACCAGTAGCCACACTATACTCCCCTGTCGAACAAAAGGGCTGTTTAGTACATATTCTATTTCGGATACTACAACAAATCGGTCAGATAGTATTTTTATGTATCAATTTGAAAAGAATCCAAGTTATTTTTCATTAGGTCAAAGCTCCCTAATCTGTCAACCTTATATACACATACACATACCTACTCACGACACACATATAAACATTTTTATTGATTCTCGGTTTGAAATTAATTTACTTCGTCGTTGATTGTTTTATAATACATGTATGTATATATAACACACACACATATGTAATTGTTTCGTCATATCGAAACAACAACAAATTCGAAAAGTTTAGTATATAAAAATGACATTTTGTGTAAGGTTGACTTTGACAAAGGACAGTACATAAAATAGATTTTAGATAATATCACATATATTTTATTGGAGTATGTATAACAACATTTAGAACACAATTGTTGTACACAAAACGAGACACACAACAACAACAACAACAAAAACAATGTTCACTCCAAAGTATTTTTGGGGCACACAAAAGAGCAAAAGGTACACGGAAATTTACATACATCATACACGCTGTTGGACACAAAAAATATTTTTTTATTGATTTAACGTGCGAACGATATCGATATATTTCCACATCAAATTGTATGTACCAATCGACATACACCATGTCGTTTGCATACCTCCATATATGTACATATATACAACCGATTAAAACGATTTTCCAAATGTTTACATTGAAAAAATCGATATATGCTGTATATGATATGGCTGCGGAAAATGTAATGAAAATTACAACATGCCGGTGTGTCGTATATAATATTATGCTTGATAAAATTGGCTTCGAAATTTTGGGGTCAATTGATTTAAATTTTTTTTTTGTTTGTGTCAATTTGGCAATTTTCCGTTTTCGTCGAACGCGGGGTAGAACAACACTAGGGTAGAAAATTGTGCGGGTTGTTTGATGTTCGAAAAATAGTAATTTTATATGTATATGTATATACATTATGTGTGTGTCGCATGGCAATGATGATTCATGTATAGTTATGCCATGTGTATGTGTCTTTAAATTTTAACGATGCCGAAATCTCGTCAAAAAATTGCGGTGTTGTTATTCTTGGTGGGGGTGGTTTTGTTGTATATATATATACATGTATATTGCTACATACACACCATATAGTAAATTATAAGCGATTTTCTAATTTTAGACATGGAACATGACAAGTTTATTTTTATGGTGGGTTGGTTTTATGATTTTTTTTTTCGGGGTAATTAATTCGGGTATGTAATATACATATGTCGAATTTAATGAGCCAAAACTGATGTATGTTTTTAGTGGTGGATTTTTAAGTCTTAAGAATTTTAGTTCTTATACCACATATGGTTCAGAATAATTAGTCTATCCATTATATCAATTGATATGTAAGTTTTTGAATCGAACCATATATAATGATTATTATTACGCGGAATACTAGAAAGGTCGCGCAATCACTATCACACTGGACTTATGGTGTTAACAGAATGATGCTAAAACCAAATTAGAGGGACTATTTGTCTAAACTGCAGACAAAATGCATACAGTCATCATCGTATGCGTTCTTTTCTTGAATGAATGAAGCTTTTAAAAGTATTCCATACTATTTGACCAAGGAAGTTGCTGGGTTATAACCTACTTTGGGCAAAAAGTCGATGATCACATTTTTTTCAATCGTATAATTTCCAGCCGACTTCAGTGAGCGCAGGAGCAAAATGGCATGTATAGAGCAAGTATTGAGACACTGTTATCTTTCGCTAAAGTGAAATTATAATAATCCAGGCCACCGCTCTCCTAAGAAGGAACACCCACTACAATCAAGGTCAATCATCGGCAACAATTGGCGAATTCATGTGACAATGATTGTGTAGATGCCAAAGTGCACGCCTCAGAGATGGAATAAAACAGCATGCTCTCAAAAGCACTTGCAATAACCACAAATCATATATATTTACCGTTCATGAGAATAGTTCTGTAAAGGTTTTGCCACGGATCACTTTTTTCTAACCCTTTGATCAAACTCTGCAATATAATAGGTCTCTTATGCCAGTTTTAAATAATCGTTGGAATTATTTTTCAAAATTATGATAAATATTGTGCCTCAGAATAGCCGCCTTCAAATAATCTATCTTTTTATCATTTTGTCTCATAGATTTTCTTGTGACACAACAATGTTTTTGATTAACAAATAATCAAAATAATCTTTTTGGGAAGCACAACTTGAAAGATGTGCTGGAACTGTTTATTAATAATATAAAACAGGCTGCATGGAAAAGTACATCAGCAACTCAAAATGAAATGTGCAAAATAATTATCTATCCTATTCAGGTAAGGAGACTTGCGAAGGTTTTTTTATTTATTTGGCACTAACTCCAATAATAGGAGTTATATGGCCTAGTTATGACGGAGTGTTCCTCTTTCATACCGTTATGTCACACTCTCTTAGCCTCATACACATTATTATCCATTCGCAAAAGTTCAATAAAATTCCTTCCACTCGTGAAGACATCTAACGTACATTGCCCTGTTTTGACTAAAATTAGTAGATATAATGCAGAATCAAATGTTCAAAGTCCCTTACAACCAAACAACTCTCACAGAGAATATTATCACTCAACTGACATTCTTCCAGTTACCATGATTTTATCTCACGCGCTCCATTGTTCGAATCATTCTTATGTCGCCTTTGATCTCCCTGAAAAATGACTTACTATTCCACTCAAAGGCTCACTATTTCACTCAAAGTATTTTTTTCATTTTACCTGGCCCTTTTGTTAAACTCATTTAGTCATTTTGTCCACAGATTCACCTTAAGCATACGATGTGCATATCTTGCATCCATAAAATCATATTCATTTATTTCTTTAATCAAACAACTCTGTTTCGCAAGCATATAAACTCGTTCTTACCTTCAATTTGTATGTGTAAAGGTATCCATTAGAATAACCTCTTTCTACAAAATTCAAGGTACTCATACAGATTTTCTACATACACATTTCCTTGAGTACCTCCTCCCCGTTTTAATAACTCTACTCCATTTAGAGGGTCAGAGAATAGAACTACTCTCCTCCTCCCTGCATACATAGCCAACTTGATTCCATCAATTATTCCAATCAACTCGGCATTCATTATACAGATACTGTCATTTAGTGTCAACACTTTCCCATTTTCAACGAGGGAATGTAGATTCCTACATCCACTGGGTCCTGACGTGGTATCTTTATATACCTCAACGTGTGCAAAATATTTTAGTCGCATCATACAAAATTCGCGCTCTACCGATAACTCATTCATCATCCCTTTTTGTCTTCATCGTCTTCAAAATGCAAAGTCACTACAATATTGTTTGAGGCAATTTTTGCACTAGTGATTGTTTGGAGGCTAGTAAAGGTAAAACGAAAATCAAGAATGATCGGGCATAGTGAATGGGGATCGACACAATGAAAGCCTCTTTAATGAACATAACTATTAATTAAAGAAGTGTAAATCGAACCAGTAAACAAACATGTAAGAGACTTTTTGGTCAAAACGACACAACTATTCTTTTTCGAGAAAGCATTCCTAATTAGCCCTGTGGTTGGGGGCATTCGTGTTTCGTAAATATTACGAACGAAACATGAGACCCATAGAATACCACCACAGTATCCAGAGCTTGTCGTAGGAGGCGACTAAATCTGGTTGGATCGCTGGGCTGACGACCCGCATCCGTAAAACCGTGAAAATGTTAAAAATGTCAACAAAAATAAAATAAAATCGGGATGGAGTGATGAGATTCAAGTATCTTGGATCTCTCATCACTCACGATAATAGTGTGGGAGAGGATATCAAGGTCCGCCTTGCCGCTGGCAATCGGGCTTTGTATCCTCTACGTCCACTGCTGAAATCAAAATATCTTGCAAATACGGATAAGCTGAAACTGTACAGAGTGTTGATCAGACCCGTTGTCATGTATGGATGTGAGAGTTGGACCTTGACGGAGGAGTACGAAAGATGGCTTCTAACATTCGAGAGAAGAATCATGCGTGTGATATATGGTCCAAAACGCGACGTCGATGGCACTTACCGAGTTCTTTTCAATCACGAGATCAGGAATTTAATCCATATTCCTGATATCGTGCATGAAATTAAAGGACAGCGAGTACGCTGGCTCGGACACGTTCTGCGTGCTGATCTGAACCGAATGATACAGCGAACCTTTAAGGGAGAACCGCCTTTCGGTAGGCGAAGAGGTCGCTGTCGGCGACGATGGCTCCACGGCGTAGAGAGCGATCTGGCATCTTCAAACTGTCTACAACGGTTTGAAGAGCTGGCTCGTGATCGTAACCGATGGAGTCAAATTGTTGACACGGTACGATCCAATAATGGCCTGTAAAAACCGATCCAACATCCAACATCCTAATAAAATATAATGCCTGCTATAGGGCCAATTTGCACCAGTCAACTGTACAACAGTTGCACATAATTACCCACATAATCGAAGATATGCTAGAATAGAATCAGGTATGAGCAAATGTTAGCCGAGCTTTTGGATAAAGTATGGCATCAGGGATTAGAAATAAATTGAATCGTGACTATCAGCTGAGGTACCGCAACGAAATATACTGGGACCTATATACGTATAAACAAACAATTATGCCAACATTCCCTGGTGATGCCGCAATTCTAACGATTGGGAAATATGTAGAACTACTTTACAGAATATAAAAAATTCAATGATGTATTGTGCTAAATAATTAGGCAAAGAATTAAACTGAATGAACTTAAACCAGTCCATATGGTCTAAAAAATGTTACTAAATGGAAAGCTAAACCCATCTCTCAAATAATTCTTATTTCAAACACAGCTAGCGGCATCTCGGTATGACCAATCAAACATTAAAACGAAAGAAGCGGGAGGTTATTAGAGTTAACACTGCATTATCAATCGCTTTTATACCGGCAAATGCTATAACCACTTTGGACCTATGAAATCCATCTATAGCGCTACACCAAGGAAACAAATTTAAAAATGAGACAAGCACTATGAGAATTAATGTAACAGTGCTCTTTTAGGTGCAAGCCTGCATTTTCATACCATCTGTCCAAATAGGTTTCAGTATATGCTGATATCAGTGGTCACTTTTGACACCAAAATCACTGAGAGTTTTAATTTGTATATGGGTATGTATGTGAATGTGGGTTGAATCATGGGTCCTAGGGGCATCGAGTTCTGGAATACTTTCGGTCGCCTTTAATTATTTTTTGTTTATAACTACTCATGTTCATATCTCCGTTAAAGTTTCGGTCAGATACAAAAGATTTAAGATTTAAAATCTGGTTAATTTGCTTTGATATAGGTTATACTCTACTCATCGTTGCCACACTTTGTCGAAGGTTTGTGATACATCCAAGAAGATACTTGACCATATATTCTTATTTTATGGCGAATCGCTGTAATTATGTGCACTTGGTTTATATACTTGAGTGTCTTTCTATATAAAGCTTTTAGAAATTGGTTTTAAGAAATTGTAGGAAGAAGTGAAGTTTATACATTGTTTTGTAGTTGGGTCAATCTTTCATCACCTCACCCACTTTAACATATACATGAAACCTTACAGATATGATGTAAACTCCTCGTTTACTAAAACGTCATTCAATAAGTCCGTAGGATGACACATAGATGGCGTTACTAGATTTTTTCCATATGATTTTTATTTAGACAGCAATCTGACAATTGATTCGTGAGTTATAGGATTTTGTGTGAAACAACTTTTGGTTTTGAAAAACAAGTGAATTTCGAGTTTTAATTAAGCTTTTTGATGAAAAAATACTGTGAAAACCAAACAATGGCTTGATTAACACTATTCGAACTCTGTTCCATCGAGACAAATGTTAGAGAAGTGGATTGCTGAATTTAAATGTGGTCGTACTAGCGTAAATGATACAGTCGACCGATATGGTGATTGTCTCTGTATTTTGGGATGCGAATGGAATAATATTCATCGACTATCTCCAAAAACGAACTGCCAGTCAAAGGCCACATTTGCAAAAGGAAAAAACTGTTGTGTTACCAAGGCAATGAACCGTTTCACAAATCGATTAAAACGATGGCAAAATTGAATGAATTGAGCTTCGAATTGCTTACCCACCCACCATATCCTACAAATTTAGCCCCCAGTGACTTTTTCCTGTTTTCAGATCTAAAGAGAATGCTTGCTGGAGAGTAATTTAAGTCCAATGATGTAGTAATCTCTGAAACTGAGGCCTATTTTGACAAGAAAGAGAAATCGTACTATAAAAGTGGTTTCGAAATGGAAAATCGTTATACTCGTTGTGTCACCCTCGAAGGCAACTTTGTTGAATAATAAAATCTAGTTTTGTCAAAATTTTGTTTTTTTCTTACTTATCCTACGGACTTATTGAAAGACCTGTATTGAATGATCAAGAAATTTTCGTTCGATTTTTTCAATTAGAGATTTTAGTATTTGTCCCGAAATTGGAACGCGGTCTCCATCCGCTGTTAACCTCGGGAGGGGTTGAAATAATTTTCAAGGTGAGCTATGAATAATATCTTAGGCAAGTTCCATTATTACAAGTTGCATTACTTAGACTAGCCCAAGTTGCATTATTAGTCTTGGTTAGAGCTACCTGTATATATTTGGTCTTATATTGGTGCTTTTCTGAAAAGGGGTGGTAAGGATCTTTTTGTCCGAAAATGCAAACAATCGTTCTTATTTTTTCGATTTACTTAACCTTTCGCCTAGTTTTACGAAGTGTACAAGTTAAAAACAAAACTTTTATTACTCAAATGTCGCCGGTTGTAGCTTAGTTGATAAAAGAGTTTCGAGTTCGATTTTCGCCGTTAATGAACAATTAATGAGAACAGCATTTGTAGAAAAAAGAAGCGGGAATGGCGGAAAGCTGATATCTTAAGAATACAACAATTCAGCAATGAGCGCAATTCGCGTGGTTTCTTTAAAGGAATCGCCGAATTGCACCACCCTTAAAATTTTGGCTGTTAGCTTCGGGAGCAGAATGGAAACCTTTGTGTTAACGTCGGTGCGGTACTCGATACATGGCGTGAATACTTTTCTGCCTTACTTTATGTTGTACATGTATCACAAGCTGTATTTGAAGACTCTCAAAAAGAAACCGCGCAGATGATCATTGAGAATCTATCCTATCAGGAATTCCCCATGGCCATGCAGAGATTAATGAAAAATCGTTCACCAGGAGTTGATTGAATTAATTCATAGCTTTTCATATTCAGAGGGTTAACTTAGAAACTGACTTTTCAACATTGTTCGATTAATATGGCAAAATGTAATTATTATGCTTGAAGAATGGATATTGACCGCGTTATATACCCTATATTCAAGAACGGTGATCGATTGTAATTCGAAAATTATCGCGGTTTAGCTCTCGTTTGCACAGCATACAATAAACTGTCATTATCTTGGGAAGATTTACTCCTCTTGCGGAGGAAATTATCGGTGACTACCAAGGAGGATTCCGTTCTAATCGGTCTGACTTTCATCAAAATTTCTCGCTATGAATGATCAAAGGACAGCTAGTACGCTGACTTGGTCAAGTTCAGGGTTGTAAACTGAACCGAATGATTTTTTATTATTAAAGTTGGTTGGAACCCTATAAGGTTCCGCACTCAATGCCACAGAGGGCCCATGGTGCAAAAAATGAATGATACAACGATCTTTGAAGTAAAGGCCGCTTTTCTGTAGACGAAGGGCGACGGTGGCTCCACGGCGTAGAAAACGATTTGTCATCTTCTAATTGCTTGCAACAGTATGAAGAACTGGTTTGTGTTCATGAAGCCGATTGAGTCAGATTGTTGACACGGTACTAGCTGTGAAAAAAAACACGGTAAATGATATATACCGGATGTCACAAACAGCGATTGTGAATAAAATCATTCATTGGGTTGACCATCTAAATTGTGCCCAATACCAATTCGTGTATCAAACACTCCTATGGTTCCATACAAATAAAATTCGATCCAAGAACTACCCTCACATTGATTTAAATTTAAGTATTCGTCGAAAGAATTTTGGGACCGGGAAATATAAATTTTTCTCCCACACCCGCAGATACAATTCGCTTAATTTTAATTACACGTTCCATTACACTCCATTGTTAATATATACAGAGCCATGTCATAAATTCAACATAATTTGCAATTTTAATGAAAAATTCCTTAACTAGAGATGAAAATAATAATAATTTTTCCGCAAGGCTGTATATGCAAATGTATATAATAAGTCGACTAACTATATCCGCAACAACAAAATCATAATTAAATTAATTAAAAAAAAATTTAAAAATAAAAACAAAAAATTTGTGATAATCTCAAGTGGTCTCAATGGCTGGCTGTACACTATATATAGTGTTGTAGCTTATATACTATATAGATCTACTGTGTACTGTGCGCGATGTGTCATCGCAATGGAATTTATATTTTCATTCCGATTTTCTTGTTTTTGTGCGTGTAATCCAAATAATTTAAATATTTTTCCAAATCCGCGCGAATCAGTTTATTTTTTATAGTTGGGCTGATTGTTTATTTTCATTATTTTCGGTTGGATTAATTAATAAATTTTTTTGGAGGTGTATGTTTGTGTGTATACAGATATAGGCATGGCAGAAATTCATATCTTAATCCACACGAGTATATACAGAATATAATATCCGGAGTGAAGTTGCGGTTTATATGAGGTCAGTTAGGTTTTTTGGACGCGTACACATGAAATGTTTAATCTTTTCTCTACACAGATTAATTGAATGTAGCATAAACATAATTAATAAAAGTGTATATGGTAATCATCAAAATCCCACTTCCTGACTTGAGTACTTCCGATTAGTTTTGGCAAACTCAAAATAAATAAATTTTATGCTATAAATATGCTATATATGTTGTGGTATTAGAGTTATATAAACATACACATTATATATTTGTTGCTGTTGTCTGGGATTAAAAGTAGAAGGAAGTTACGTGATACAGAGCAGAATACGTTATCATATGACAACCAATTTATCTTCACTTTCTAATTTATATACCAATTTTTTCACCTAATCTCTGCATAAGATTTAATTTTTATAAAATTTGTATACTAACGAAATTAGACTTCTGCCTATATACTATATATACATAGCATAGGCATACACATAGGTTGTACAATATAAAAGTAAATAAATTAAAATTCTACATCCCTATTGAAATTGTCTCGAATCGATATATAAATAAAAATGTTGAATTTAGGGTAGATTTTATAGTAATGATATGAACAGAGCTTTTTAGTACACAAAACCAATTTATTTGTATAAAGCTGTACAATAAAATGTGTCTAGTGAAATATGTATACACGGTGATTGGTGATATATAAGCTTGAGAATTTTAAAGTCAATACAAAGTGTGTCTGGGATGCTTTACACCATAAGCTTTTAAAATCTCAGCTATACATTTTGTGTTTGTTACTCGTTATATTATACTTCATTCGAAGATCCATTTTAAAGACTCAAATACCACAACAAAATCATGTGGTTTGTATACAATATCAGTCTATAGCATTTACTCACCCGAAACGACTGTCGACATACAATTATACATATATTTATATAGGCGGGGACTAGCGCGCCGAATATCGCGACCCTAATGAGCTTTGGAGCTGTTTTACATTATTCTGTCTTTCCTTATGTTCGCCTTCTAAGTGGTAAACAGGAAAACACTGCACATGAGAAGGTCCTTATGGTTCTATCGACCAAGGAAAAAATCATTATTATTCTGGTACGTTGCGTCAAATGTGGTTGATTTTAAAGCGACCAAGCCCATCGACCTGTTACAAAAAACTCATCTTGGCATCTTGTGGCTCACCAGAAACATTCTTGTTATATAAATGGCTGAATCAAATAAGGGGCCTCATTCCCGTCAATTCTAGTCTACCTCAGCACCTGCACATAAGATCTATTTTATGTGTGGTGCTGAGTTGCTTTATTGAGTTAAAACAGTCCAAAAATTAAAATCAGTAGGTGTTTGACCTATCGACGTTATCGGTAATAATCGGTATTTCTGAATTCGATAACAAAAACGACTGAAAATATCCCTTATTTGACAATTCGATCATCATCGAACAAATAACGCTCGTATATTTGTGCAATCGTGATCGAATTTATGTTCGTAATTAGTTTTGCTATCGAACCCGTATAAAGACGACACAAAATTAAAGAATGTACGTTATTACAAATGGATACCGATGTTGTATTATTTATGCAACTGATGCAGGTAGCTCTAGCATCTCTTCTCTACTTTTATGTCTTCCTTCTCGTGGTCATTGGTGAACCATGTTGGCCTGCGAGGGGTAAATATAACTAACCGCTTCAGTCCCTCAAGCTAAGGTGGCACTGCATACGCAGATGTCTGCGTAGCTAAGGTGACGTTTAGTCTCTAGTTTAGTCACTCCGAATTATGTGACTTTCGGGGTTTACAACATATCCGTCCTATGATAATGCAGATGAAGGCAAATTTGAGATGTTCAAGAGATCAAATAGCACAAGAATATCGCCGATAAACCATACCTCGCTCCCATTGGAAGTTCAAATTGGGCGGAAATCAACGATGCTTTAAAGCAGCGGAGATGGAGCAAACGGAGCTAGTAGGAGTGATCGAGCAGATAGAAGAGGAAGCTAGCAAGTGATGATGATGAGTAGCCCAGAGCCCATAGTAGTAGTTTGGAAAAAGAATTTCTTTATACAAATACAACAGACATCAGTATAGAGCTGGAGGTAAAAGAGTCATCCACACAAATATTACAAAATGAGAGCCATCTATATGTACTCAAGATACATATCAGATTGCATTCGGCCGTGACGTCGAACGAAATCAAGGAAATTGTTTCAAAGAAATGGCCACAAAATATATATATCGGGCGACTGTAACGAGCCGTATTAAGGATTCGGATATGCCGAAAACAATATCCAATGATACTTATGATTATTCCACAGTTCAAATGTGATCCATTCGAGTACTATTGTCATTGACTTCTGTTCTAACGAACTTTTTCATGCAAACCGATGAGACAATACCACTTTAAAAGACATGTGAAATACAATTTTAGTCGACATATGCCAGGAGCTTTGCTATAGTGGGTAGGTGATCCTGAAATTAACCAATAAGGTACCTGTTGTCAGATTTCTTTCTTCAGTTCAGTTAAGCCAATACCAATTTTATATGCAGGTGCAGTGGATACAGGCCTAACACCACCTCCACAGCTATAGAACCGGATGTGTTTTCTTTGAACCAATAATACCAATGTATAGCTTATACATTGTACATTATTGACCGTGGAGGACCGTCGGTCTGATAATAATGGACTGCCTTACTGATCTCGAAAACAGTGAGGTGCGAGACTTTGCACGCTGCATAAGTAGCTCAAACTGGTTCTCATAAGGATAATAGGGAAGTAAGACTCTGTGGTATCACAACGGACCGTCATCGGTCTACGTGTGCTGAAGTAGCCACTCAACCTAACCTAACCTAACCTTAACCTTATAGATCCGGCTTTTATTGAATCTGACAATATTGCTCGCCGATATTAATATCAATCTATTCAAAATTATTGTTCGGCTCCTAATTGGTAGATAGAAAACAGCTGCCATATTCACATATGGCAAGTTCCGCAGATTCATCTCAACTCGACTTTGCTGACGCGGCTAGAAGTTCGTTAGTTCTATCGACTTAAGGAGAGATAATTGTTAAAAAGTTGTTTGGTCCTGAAACTTTGCACCAACACGTAAACGGTTTTGAAAAGAGCAAACGCTTCGTCTCTGCTCAGTATTAGTTCAATAGATGGCTGCACAGTGCCAGCATAAGACAAGCGATCTGCGGCTTAATATATATCGATATCAAGCATGAATCGGACACGTTTCAATGCTCAAGTCCTACCATAAAGCCTTAGGCTAGGTTATAGACCTTGTCTCGATGAACTACAGAGTTACGGCCAGATCAATAACATAACTCCTTGAAATCGTTCTTTAGTAGCTCAGTCTAAATCAAACTTTGTGAATCACCATAGAGCTTAGTAGATAAAACGGCCCTTTAAGAGTTTTCCTTAACGACCTTAATGATGATAGCGTCATCTCCTAATTTAACTTTGATATTTCTGGGCCTGCACATGGATTCTGAAAGCGATTCATTTTTTTGGTAGAAACTATCAACTCCATTTTTCAGTTGCTCTCCAGAAAACTTTCTCAGTGGAAAGACACAGTTATAAAGACACAGAGAGCGAAAGCTGTTTGATAAATTTTTTCAAAAAAAGATGTTTGAAGACATCCCAACAACATCAGAAACTAACCTTTGACCACCATTAGAAAAAAATATGAGTTAGTAAGCTAAGCTTCAAATGATCTGGATAGAAAAAAAAAGTAAGGTTTTCACTTAATAAACTCGCAATATCCAATTCGTAAATCATTGGTTTACCTGTGAACGGAATACGCACACTGCATACTTATTCACGCCCAACAGTATTCATTTGCACACCGATCTGTAGGAGTTATGGTACTTCATCAGTGATTGTTATAAGAAAAAGGCCATACGTCTTAGATGTGGCTTTGACGCAGGATAGGATGAAAAAGGAAACTGTCAAAGAGTTGGGCACACTTCGGGTCCCAAAACAAATGTATGGCCAACAACACCGATTTTAGTATATTGCCGAGTATTGCAGTAAAGTGTCATAAATCAAAGAAGGATCCTTTATTTATTCTATATATTTTCAACGAGCTCATATGGTGTCTTCATTTGATGACGCTTATCATCATACTTATACTGTCGAAGTGAACAAAATACACTCATTTTCGGCTGGAGTTTTTATATATAAGTCTACCAGAAACCAGTGTTTTCATACTGAAGATAAGAAAAGTGACCGAAGTGAAATATTTCCTAAATAACAAAAAATGAACATGTATGAGTTAATATAAAATTGCGATCATTTAGGCAAAGTATTGTACCATAAATGTGGCATGAAAATTCTAAAATAACAAATATTCAAGCAAATTAAAATTATCAATTGCCAATTGAAAAAAGAAACAACTATAAAATACAAAGTTTATGAACTTTGCAAAACAATTGCCAAATGTCCTATCCCAGGGGTTGACAATATGAAAAAATGACGTCACAACCACGGTATGTTGCACCAAATTACAATGAACAAATCTGTTCAACCAAACATAAAAAGTAATCATGTCAGAAGACTTTCTAGAATACTTACTTCATGAAGTTTCTAAAATAATTCGCAAATGTCCAATACCAGGAGTCGACAATATGGAAAACTAACGTCACAACTACGGTATGTTGCATCAAATTACAACCAACAAATCTGTTCAACCAAACTCAAAGCGTAATCATGTCAGACGGCTTTCTAGAATGCTTACTGCATGAAGTTTCTAAAATAGCTGCCAAATGGCCAAACCTCGGGATTGACAATATAGAAAAGTGACGTCATAACCACGGTATGTTGCATCAAATTACAATCAACAAATCTGTTCAACCAAACTCAAAGCGTAATCATGTCAGAAGGCTTTCTAGAATGCTTACTGCATGAAGTTTCTAAAATAGCTGCCAAATGGCCAAACCTCGGGATTGACAATATAGAAATGTGACGTCATAACCACGGTATGTTGCATCAAATTACAACCAACAAATCTGTTCAACCAAACTCAAAGCGTAATCATGTCAGAAGGCTTTCTAGAATGCTTACTGCATGAAGTTTCTAAAATAGCTGCCAAATGGCCAAATCTCGGGGTTGACAATATAGAAAAGTGACGTCATAACCATACGGTATGTTGCATCAAATTACAACCAACAAATCTGTTCAACCAAACTCAAAAAGTAATCATGTCAGAAGGCTTTCTAGAATGCTTCCTGCACGAAGTTTCTAAAATAGTTGTCAAATGTCCCAAATAGGTGCCAAATTTAGCGTTTATCACAATTTGTCAAAATAATTAATTTATTGGTACATTTTTTTAAATAAAGTCATTTAGGCGAAAAAATACTACTACATTTATTACATGTATAAGTGTACGAAAAATTAGGGAATTTTTTTTGGGAAGTTTTTCACAGTCATGAAAAGTTTAGATGGATGTTGACGGTTTGCGCTAACTTACTGCATGTTGCAAAGAAGGCAGAGATCGAATCTAAATACGATTTGCGATATGGATGGACAATGCAGGCAAGTAGTATTCTTGTACGCTGACATAGCGGAAAGGTAGGATTATGATGTTAACGAATTGTTTGTTTTTTGTTATGAGATTATCGCCTGCGTGTGCCTCTATATATGTATATTCACGTACGTAAAATTTTCGAAAACCCAAAATACATTTTTATTATATAGTTGAAACGGTTAATTCACATTTAACATCATATTGTGCAAAACAATTTTCCGACAGTATATAAACATTGTGATCCACAGTCGTAAAATTGCTTCACATCCATATTATGAACCTGAAACTTTTTTACTACCCTTATGTCGAAACTTATCTAATATATGTACAAAACGTCTATTAGTTTAGGTGAAAAACTAACAAAATTTTATCTGGTTGAATTAAATAATTTAATGTGCCGAAAAATTATCGGTTGTGGGTGTTTTTTTTATTGTTATTAACAATAACATTTATTTTCGGGTTTTTGTGTTCATTATTGCATAATGAGTTTTTATAGCTGTATGGCCGCACATATATACAAACGTGTATCGACTATTTTAATTCGTCGCGCAATCATATGTCTAAAAATAATTTGTATATGCGACACCAACGACCAAACCGATTCGTTGAAACTCACCGATTTATTTATATCGAAAGTGGGATCATATAACGAAAAAATTCGAATCGGGGTTATAAATTATAGCCGGACAGTTGATGTAATCAAATTACTTGTCTACTTCTTGGGACTGTATATATACTGCACATATATGCGGCGATAAACGTTGGTTAAATAATTTATTTGTGTTGGGTGACTACAATATATTATATACGCGGCTAGTCAAAGTGTGTGCGGTATATATACATACATTATTTTGAATTATGATTTATTTACATGTCGTTGCGATCTCGCATATATACATATTGTATATATGTAGCTCTAAATTTAGACAGGGTACCTTTACACAATAAACGTATATCGGTTTAAACAAAACACAAAAATCCTAAAATAAAGCAAAACGAAAGGATTCAGTTCTCGTTTTGTGTTGAACCCCATATGGGAACTTTATACACGGGTATGTATATCGTATGTACATACGTATGTTATAACATTAAATTTGAATCGAGATTCTAATAATATACGCACAGAATACTTACGTTCACAACATTTATGTTCTTTATCCGTACAAATTAATTTTGGTACATCATATCTCCGGAAGGTATACATTTTATTGCACCCACCATCGTTCAAATCCCACAATACGTTTAATTTTGTGCTTTAAAGTTTTTTTTTCCGAAAAGTTATCAAAATTCACAGCCAAAGTTTAAGAATATACATATTTGATGAAGAACTAAATACGTATATAATAAAGAGTTTTCCGATAAGAGGTTTCATTTTGATATGTCCTTGCTAACTTCACAATTTTCATCTTTAAGGTCTTCAGACGATTGTGAGACACTGACATAAATCTTTTAACGTGGCACGTAAACGTCTTCGACAGCAATAGCTTCCAATTCCTGCCATTATAAATTAATCATAGAATTTTCAAAAAATTAAGGTCACACCAATCACACCGATTGTTGGGCGTGTAAATTACACAATGTAATTTACACGGTTTTTGACATGTAAAGAACGTAAAAAACGATTTTATGTCAAAAATCTGACACGCCATCTCTTACTAAATCTAATTGTAACTAAAGCACCATCTGTTAAAAAATCTTCTTACTATTTTATGAATAGAATTTGTGAAATAATTAACTGTGTAAATTTTGTTCGACTATTTACTGTCTCGGATAAAGGTGAAGAAAATCGTTTTTCTAACTTTTGATTTCGCAAATACCCATTTGGCTATGTAAACTAATAATGAGCTAAGCGAACGTTGGTAGATGTTAGACATTTTAAAATAGATGGCACTGCTAATGATGTTGTCTTCGTTTTTTACATGTAATTTACGTTTTATGTAATTTCCGTTGTTTTTTACATAATTTACATTAAAAAAAATGTAAAAAACTTTTTTTACATGTAAAATCCCTACAGTCATCACACCACCAGCGCAAAACAAAATAGTGACACGCCAACCGGCTTGAGGCCTTGTGTTAATTGAACTTTAAAATGTCGAAGTTTTAAACACGATTTCGATTCTTAACATCATTAACTGGTCCCAACAGCTCAAATTTTTCCACCAGTATCACTATTGCCGGTCGTGACGGTGACAAAAAAGTGAGAAATGTGACAAAATTTTCACCATTTTTGTAGTTGAAGCCTGTTTCGTACCATGCTTAGTAGTGGCATAGTTTTTCTAGTCAAAAGATGACAGAATGAAATTGAAAGCTGCCCAAATAGCAGGCTATTCAAAATAAACCTCTTATTGGAAACCCCTTTACATATTACACCCATACCGAACCAAAAACGGATATTTTTATCCTGCATACATACAAATCTGTATATTATATATGTATACGAGATCTATACAAAACATATATAGATGGTTTTGTGCTAGGATACGTACCTACAACATACATGGATTTAATTAAATGAACAAACCGCAAATAACAATGTTTAGATCCCGATGCGGTTTCGATTCAATTTCGTATATATACATACACTGGAGACATAGCATATTGGATTTTGTGTGCAAAAACGGGTGGTTTGTCAATATAATTTTGGTCGTTGTAATGTTGCCGCACCCCCGAAGGTAAATTAAATTCCTAAAATAGTAAGCAAGAACACACAATAATCGCTACATAAGTAATTTAATTAACTTGCACACTACGAAAAAAAATATTATAATTAAGATTAAACGAAATCATCTAAAGTCGTTTTAAAATTTTCTTAATCGTAAAGATTTCTTCGTTGTCTTCTTTAATCTCTTATATTTGTTGTTGTTGCTGTCGATGATGTTTTCTTGGTGGCATTGAAATGTTCAGATTTTTCACACTCGAAAAGAAAATTTGACTAATGTATGAAGAACGGGTGTTTGAAGAAAAATAAGAAGAAATAATGGAAATTGCTAATTAAATTTTACAAAATAGATTTTATTACCAGAATTTAAATTTAACTGTAGATTTGATTTATTGCGGGTGCTAATAATAGGCGAGAAAATTTTATTTTAAAATTGGAATCGTCAACATTTTACTTTGTTACGAAAGGAACGAACAGTATTTTGCTACAGTAATGCCAAGCAATTCAAAATGTCTAAATCGATTTGAGTCAACTTGAACAGTCATATCCACTCATATCCAGAGTCAACATCATGTTAATGTTTGAACAATGAATCTTGGAAAAAACTATATACAAAATATCAAGACATGATCTGTTTCGTTCCCCATCTGAACTTTCATTGATTATTTGGCTTTATATCATTCCACGTTATATATACAATTATTTGTCTCGTTGGTCAAAACCAACAGTGATCGATTAGACAACATTATGTAGCCAACATCGCAGTCTTAATTTTTATAGATTTTGACTTATTCGTATATGTTCGGATATGTGCATTGCTTACGCAGAGACGACTCATAACCTCATATCGATTCATCATTTTCTATGGCCCAACAATATAACTCAACTGACATTTATTCCGAACATCACAGAGGTAAAAAATGCAAATTGAAAATGTGAGACCTACTTCTGGTAGGCCAGTCTACCTTATCAAGCAGCCCTGTAACCTGACTATGGAGAAACAGCTTGACAATCCACAGAAGACATTCTCACGACTGCCGAGTCAGCGACATGAAATGTACAATTCTAAGTACTTACGAGCAACAACTAAATAGATGAAAAGAGTTTTTCGAGGAGAACTGCTTATATAGCGAACCAATTGATTAGCTTGCGGATATACAACGAAGCGAGGCATAAGTGCCAAAATAAAGCTGAAAATAACAGAAAAATAACAAAGCCGCTCAAAATCTAAGTGAAGACTCATTTACACTACGCAGGAGCACTAACATCACTTAAGTGTGGAATACTGGGAGTACTAATGGAAAAATGGAAAGAGGCGACTCTTAAGAGAATGCAAAAAACTGGCGAGGCATCTCCCTGAAAAGTCTTTTGAAAGGTAATCCTGGAAGAAATCTCACCATCCTGGAAGGAATCGCACCAACTTTGAAGATAAGAAACTAACAAACTGGTTTCAGACCAGGTAAAAGCTGTACCATTTCCAATCTTATTTGAAAACTCAATCAATCCCTGTGTCCAAGATACGAATGTTCAATGCTGTGTAAAATGTGTTTGTAATTAATGCCTTAAGCGATTGATCAAATGCTTCTGGCCGAATTGGATCACTGCGACAAAGAAACCAAGCGAAGATTGAGAAGGAGATCAGGTAACAGAAATGGAGATGCTGAGAAAGACACCGAATCAATCTGCAAGGAAAAAGAAAAGTTGGTAGGCCAGCAGTGACTTGAAAAAGAACGGTGCTTACTGAAGCAAAACATCTTGGGAAAACTTGGCGGGAACTAAAGAGTTCGATGGTCCAGTGTTGTGACTCACTATGCTCCAAAGAATATAGGCATAAAAAGATAAAGGAAAAAAAAGAAGTGTGACCCGAGCGAGGTCTTTCATATTCCTCGTTGTATTGAAATTCCATAGGTACCAACTTTATGTACAAGATAGAATTAAGGGTTGGAAGCTATTACTTGGCAACTCTCAACGTATTTTTGAATACACTTGTCCCATGGAACTCAACCGGGTTATGGCCTCATATATTGCTATACTAGTACGGAAAGGCAGTACATAAATAGTACAATTTAAAAAATGTCAAGGCTATAACCATACGCAAAGATATTGCGCACGCGAACCAAGATGTGTCAAATGTGCCGGAAAGTACCCAACACAAACTTGCAAACTATCTAAAGAAGGACCAGCAAAATGTATAAACTGTAATGGGCAGTATATCCGGCAAACTATAGAGGGTGTGAGGTTGGCCAGCAATGACAGAAAATGAGGGATCAGGCACGCAAACCCCTTCTTAGTCATCCAAACAAGGATCGATTCAGAAATGAAGTACATATACGTAGGGAGAATTATATATATGTGCAGGTCACTTCATATTTGAAAGAATCTGACACCAACGGAACTGAAAAATTCAAAAATACTGTCCAAGCAATTTTAAGTTGCCTTAAGGAACAGAATAAACTAAAAATAAGTTAATTCTGGATTGACTCAATCTGCTGGAAATACTAAGTTCCAAAATAGCTAAAAAGAAATAATGTCTGCTATACACAATTCAGTTCTAATTCCATAGCAAAAACCAGACATCAAAACTACTCATTAAGAATAGCCGTAAGGAATGCTAACGGATTAACACAACATCTAGCAGAATTAGAACTTTTTAAACGCTGAGAAAATTAACACATGCTTAATATCAGAAACACATGGGCTGAATCACAAAAAGAATCATGCAAGTAAACACCGTGACGGTTAACTTTGGTTATCACAACACCTGTAATATATCTGCAATATATTGTCCCCCGCGGTATAACCTAAAGAAAGAAGACTGTATTAACTTGGTCCAGAAATAAGGAAGTATCTTACCTATCGAAGGTGACTTTAATGCCAAAAGTATCATTTGGAGTTCGAAATTAACCTCTCCAAAAGGCAAAGAATTACTTGCAGCTGGTCAATACTCAAACTGTGAATTTTACTCTGGAGGGAAACCAACGTAATGACCATCTGATTCTAATAAAATCCCAGACCTTATAGATTTCTAGATTACTAAAGGTATATCGGAACGCTACATCTTCTTAGAAAATGACGATAATCTATTAACCTCAGCTCACAAACAACAAAACAAATTGGGAATGGTTTAAGCAGTTAGTAGAGGAAAGAATAGAACTTCAAGTACCAATCAAAAATGAAAATGAAATTGAAGAGGAACTAGACAAGCTCCTTGATGTCATTAGTCCGCTTGGGAATGCACTCCCAAATTATCATTGAGGAAAGAAAACTTCGTTATTTACCCAATAAAAGTAAGAGAATTAGTCCAGAAGAAACGAAAGGCCCAAAAGAAATGGCAGACTACTCGTGTGCCGCAAGATAAAACCACCTAAAACAACTTATGCATCAAACTTAAGGCACTTGTAAAAGAAGTGAAAAATGAAACAATTGGAAAATACTTTTTTCTCTAGTTCCAACTAAAGATACCCTCTGGAAAGCAACAAAAGGGTTAAAACAACCAAAAACAAACAATGGAAAATGGGCTAGAAGTGCAAAAGACAAGGCTTACCTATTTGCTGAACATCTTAAAGAAACATTTCAACCTCTAATTTCGACTTCGAAAGATATCAGCCTGTAACATTGAAAGAACTAAAAGCTGAAATGAAGAACTTAAAAGCAAATAAAGCTCCTGGTTACTATCTGATAACAGAGCAAATAATGAAGGAACTGCCTGAAAAAGGCACCTATAAATTATTGCTTTAGCCAATGCAATACTCAGGAAAAAATATGTACCAATGCAGTGAAAATAGCCGAAGTAATAATAATTCTGAAACCTGGCAAGCCACCGAATGATAGGAAATCTTACCGGCCAATTTCACTTTTACCAACAAAAGCGAAATTGTTTAAGAGGCTGTTGCTCAAAAGATTAAAAAAAAATCAGTGCAAAGACTATTTCAGTAAATTACCTATAAATAGAGCTGTCCAATGGGTCTCTTCGCATTCACAAGTGCCTAAATTAAGAAAGAAAACTTACTAGATGAATTGTATTCTGTTGTAATATTTAAAATAATAATAATAAAAAAATCGAGTCATTTACAACCGCTTATGTAGTTGTTTTTGGAGGTAATTTGTCACAAACATTTCTTGATAAAAACGGTGTTAGTATGTTAAGATTGACAATGTGACAGATATATTCCAAATCGTTTTCATCGTAGACATTTATTTGCGGCTAATTCAACCAAAGTGTTTGAGTGAATGTTAGAGCACAACTAACAACTTTCATCAAATATTTTGGCTGTCACAAAAGGTTACTAAACTACCGTATTCGACTGTACTACATGTACAGTCGAATACGGTGAACTATACTGATGTGTACAGACCACTTATACGGTTTGTGGCTGATATCCCCAACTTTTAGTGTTCTAGAAAATAATTTCATTATCTAAGCGTATGGTTTAATATGCTGTCCAAAATAAGACTCAAAAAATGTACCTTGTTAATGATATTAAGTTAAACTCAATCAAAACTGGCGTTAAGTTTTAGAAAAACCATTCTAAAAACCCTTTTAAAAGAATTTTTAGATTCCACCTTGACTTAAATATTTGTGACCAGATGACTTTCTCAGAATAAAGCCTTATGACTAATCATTTTATCAATCACGCCTTCCAGTGCCTCACCGACCATGAAGGCTGAAAAGGAAGGTTGAAATACAAAGTATTTCCAATGTTCGATAGGATGCATTCTTAGACAATGAATAACTGTGTTGACATCAAAGAAAATTCTTTGACTGTAAATATGCTAAGATGTTGACAATTCTACACGCTCGATAACGCCATAGATGTAACATTTTTCCTACATTGAGCTATATTGAAGTTTTAGAACCTTTACAAAAATCAATTACAATATAAGCAGCAGGGACCGAGTTCGAAGCATGATATGGAATGGGACGAGATATATATTAATTTGTTCATCTACATTCATTATTATCGGTTGAGCCATCAAAACTATAGTGAATGAAGACCACACAGTTACACTATCTGATATTGCTCATTTGATTACCTTTGTTTCAAAAGATGCAGTTTCCCTGTATTGAGTTTGATATGTGGCAAGAAGTGTCTTACCGAGAGAGGTTATACTGTTTCATATTCCTCGTTGTCTTGAAATTCCCTTGATGGAATTGATCAGCAATTTTGCTAAGAAAGCCAGATAAGGCTACTCTCGACGTATTTTCGAATATACTAATATCCTATGGAACTTACAGCGGGTTTTGGCCTCATTTATTGCTATACCAGTGGCCTGCAAAATGCTGTGAAATGAACGGAGATGCTAAAAATTAGTTTCACGCATAAGTCATTCACAACCGTTTCTTGTTATTTTTGAACTTTTCTTGGTAAGATTGGAAAAATTGACAAACTATAACAGAGGGAACTAGATTCAAATAGTTTTCATGCATTTATTTGGCTAACACAATATCTTAAAGATGAAGCATAAAATCAAAGTGTTTGAGTGAATGTGCAGAGCACAACCAATAAATTTCCTCTTCATCTTTTTGGTTGCCCGTTTCAAATAATCACCAAAGGGCAATGCCATGTACAGTCGAATACGTCGAATTATTGCCCCTATCGGGATTCGAACCCGGTATCTTCCGCTTCAACTGCCGCAGCTTTAACCACTGAGCCGCCTGGGCGGTAACTTAAATATTTATATATAGCCTTTATAACTCTGATTATTTGATCAATAAAGCATTCAAGTGCCTCATCTACCACGAAAGCTGAAAAGGAAGGTTAAACTTGAAAGCATTTCCAATGTTCGATAGGATGAATTCTAGGACAATGCAGAACTGTGTCAATTTGATATGCTCGATAACGCCGTTGATTGAGCTATATCGAAGTTTTGGGACCTTAACAATAACCAATTCTAATATAAGCAGTAGAGACCGAGTTTGAATCATGATAGGGACGAGATATAAGTTATATCCATGATCCTCAATCAGAACTAGTGCATGAAGACCGGTACGTTAAACAGATCCCTAATCGGGTATACAGCCGTATACCCGATTAGGGTATACGGCTGTCAAATGGGTTTCAGAGCAGCGAAATTTTGGTCCCAAACTAGAATGTGTAAAAACTATAAATTATAGCTTTGGCACATATATTATGAATAAGCTAAATTTATTATCGGGACACTTTAAGTTTAAGAAAATTGCTACTTTTCCAAAAGCTCTTTCATGTTTCCCTTATAATTTCAAAACTGTGTTATAACCTCGTGTCTAATAGAATACGTATACTTAATCTATTTAGGACTACCAATATTGGTGCACCAAATTTCTTCATCAAGAAACACCTGCACATCATTTATGTCCCCATATGTTAACAGCCTGCAGTTGCTGTGTAGCAAGTCCATAACCGAACCAAACCATTGGTCTAACCTAACCGAACAAATCCGTCTCAAACTTAGTTTCTCAATATTGATACTTGTTACAATGAAACAAACAGATTCATTGCTATCGGACATATATCACGGTACAAATAAATCGCATTCACTTAATTACCAGATTGAATATAAACCGAAGGTTTACAATGTATGTATCTATAATCATTTTACATTATTTTTATGTAGCCAAACATTGCGATCAGTATCGTTAATTTACACATTAATACATTGTTGTAATTGACAATCAATATAAATACGAGCACGCCAATTCCACGGCCTCATTCAATACCGACCGTGTGAAGTTTATTGTTCCAATACAAAGTATGAATTTAGTTGTAGTTAAGGCACTCTTCTATTTGACTCTAAATCAAATAATTAATGTAAGTTAATTAATTTATTTATTTTGTTTTTAATTAAAAATTGTAAATTGTTTCCAGGCCAGGAGAGTTCGCTGCAATTTTAACGACGAAATTTATCCATATGATATTGACAGTAGCGTGATACCCTACAAAGAGTTGTTTAATGAAGATAATTTAATATTAGAACAAATCGATGATGATACATTGCTGGCAGATGGATATATTGAGTTTATAGAATCGATGAATCCAAAATTTCCACTGGCCATTGATTTAAAAACCTATTATTTTGAAAAGGGCGTGTGGAAGGAGGGGACAATACGATTGACGGAAAAAGATTTATGCACGGAAAATTTGAATCCATCTCGTTTTTGGTACAATATAACGAAATTATGGACCCAATGTCCACCGCAACAAGGGGTTTTATTAATGATTATTATGATCACTAGATTTATTACAATTAATCGGGCTATTCTTTTCAGGATAAATGGGTTGTTGAAAAACAGTATATCGATTTGGAAATCAATTTACCTGCTACACTACCATCTACACCATGGAAATGGTATTTTTTGATGAACCAAAACGCACCCGGGTTCATTAATAAAAGGTACGGATTTTCTTTAAAACTTGAAATTGTTGTTATGTAAACCCTGCATTGGTTTACGGACGTCACTGTCGTTTATATCTTTATAATAAATACAAAAAAATATAGAAAATTGTACTTTAAAAGCTTATCGCATTAATTAATGTAGTTTTATTCCGTTTGAGTCTAATTGGCTTAAAGAAGCCAGCAGTTCAAACAACGTATTCTCTTGTTGAAGAGAAGCAAGTTCAGCTTAAAATACATTTGAAACGAATGGGTTCTTTAAGGATATCCACAATAATGCAGTATAAGATGGTTCATTACGGGAAGCACATGTCTGATGAACCTATGGCAGCTCAATTTAACCTCGGTCAAGTAATTAAAGACGATAAAGTAATTAAAATCAAAAAGTTCAATGAGATTTCGAAAAGCTCAATGAGATTTCGAAAAGCTCTTATATTCCAAATGATTACGATATTGGTTATACAGCAACAAACTATAATTTTTTTTCAATTTCAAGATAAACTTTAACCGCCTAGGTAGCGCAGTGGTTAAAGCTGCAGCAGTTGGAGCGGGAGGTATCGGGCTCGAATCCCGATTCTGGGCAAGATTTAAAATGGGTTTTTCAACTTCGATCGTTTGGGTGGTGCGATCGGTGGAGTAAAATGACCATATCTGAATCCCCTGTCGTGTTTAGAATCAATGGGGCAACCCATCTTCCATGTCAGTACTATAGGTTGACATGGAGCTATGCAATGCGCAGATGGTTCTACGAAAACTCGGACCTATAGCCGTACATAGAGTGGTATCACAACGCACCACCGCCGGTCTAAGTGTGCGATAGCAGCCACAACAACCTAACCAACCTTACCTAAGATAAACTTTTCGTTACTCGTCGTTCTTCGGCGGTTGTTCTTATTTCAATATTTTTCACTTTATCTTCCTTTGTACTGAACTGATCAAATGCATTCCTAGACATTTTTTATACGAGTTCGATTGTTTTATTTGGAGTTTGCGCATTCCAATGTGAATTATGTTGAAGGCCATTTTGAAGCTAGTTCTGTTCTTAATTATAATCTATAGAGCTTAGAGGCCGTAAACGGCCCTTACCGCGTCTCAACTGAGACCTTACGAACCACGATTGGTGCACATTGTAGGTGTTCAGCCTTACGAATGTTTTTACACACAAACGCGTTTTTATGTCATCCGCTTGCATGTTAACTTTTGTTCAATGGCGGGAATCGAACTCGAGACCGCGGCGTGATGAGAAACTCTCTTAACCATTAAGCTACAACCGGAGAATTTGTTATTAATTTAGTAAAATCTTATCCGGGATAAGTATTTCTAATACCTTTATGCTTGTATTGGGGAAATATATATCCTACATAATTTCCTGTCTTGAGGAAGTCAAAAACATAGGTCTAATGCCCATATTCAACATGACTAGGTCAGAAGCAGTTAAGTATTCAAGGAGAGAAATACCTCTAACATTTATATAAGAGCAGACCCAGCATATAGGGGTCGTAAATTTGCATCACATCTGGGTCATTATGGTTTGCGTACTCTATATAGCTTTGATAAACTCTTGATTATGAGGATGAAGCTCCGAATCATATGGTTAGTACGCAGAGATCACTAGAACCCCTCGTCTAATACTCTGATGCCTTACTTTAACGAGAACTGCGGTAAGGCCATTGCAACAGATTTCATTTAGGAGTTTTAACTTTTTCGCGATTAACTTTTATTCGAATCGTTGTGGTCAAGTCATTATCCATCACCGCGACGTTTTATCGAATTTTCATATTTCGGTTATTGCTTACGTGTTTAGAGACTTTTGAATTACTGGGCACGATTTCTTTGAATATTTCTACTTCTATATGGATGAATCAGAAGCCTATAATTATTCTTCTATTTACCGATGAAACTGCTACCCTTTGTTAATGCGAAGATTTGCGTATTTTAGGTAAAGCTGCCTTCGAAATATATTTTCTATCTCATCAATTGTCCACCAACAAGACAGCCAGATACATTATCGAAAGTATACTTTATCGAAAGTATATAAGTGAAATTTCTCCACCATACTCATCAGTGTAGTGTGCCACCTGCGAATATAATAACCATATGGTCATATAGATTACGTTTTGATGTTTCAACTCTAACGTGTTTAAAGTTTTGACACATTATATAATAGCAATTTGGGCTTGCGAGATCGATCCATGGCATCTGTCTTTTTTGGTTACCGAGTGTGTTAGTCATTTGCTAATGGAAACTAACCTTAACCAAATGAAGCAGATGCTGTTAACATGTCTTCTAAATGAACCAGACAGATTTGAAATAGGATCAATATCTTGTACATTAACCGTTGCAACGTTCGCTATACTAGAATCTACTAGTATGCTCGTACTATAAATGTTGAGTCGTGACGATGTAGTCTATTTAATAGCAAAAACGGAGCAAGGCCTCAATTCTCAGTTGCAATATTGCAAAATAGCATTAATGTAAGGACAATTGTGTTAAATTAAAAACTTTAGAGCAACAAATGAACCATGGTTCCTATGCTACGTACCGTAGTTCGGTAGGAACCTTTATACTCTATTTTCTTACAAAACTATATTTATGAATCCGAGAAAGTTCCGCACTCAATGCTTTAAACGGATCTATTCCAATGTACAGATCCTGATGCCTTGAAAAGCTGGCGGAAAAGTATACACTTATTAACTTAGAGTTGAACACAATGGAATAATCAGCAATATGCCTTGCAATGTTACAATGGGCAGGAACCCTCATAATTATAATTTTGATTCGAAGATTCTGCGATGTTCATAGATCTCAAGAAGGATATTCAGGTTATAATTTATCATTACTCACATTGATTTCTGGTATTACTAAAGTGAAATTTTCAAAAATCTATAGACAAAAGCTCTTGCAATTCCTCTACAAGCAAAATTCTGAATGGAATTTAGTTTGCCTATTGACGAATTAAGTTTAATAATAGCGGTAGCACCGGTGCTTATTACCTAAAAACTAACGTTCTGAGCCGTAAACTCTAGAACTTTTCCAAGGATCTTCTACATTGAAAGAATTTGGCAGTATTAGTATCCAACAGAACTCTAAGATGATTGAAGTTGTCTGATCTAGTTGTTGCTCGGTACCGAAAAATTCTAAGTAAATCTACGCTTAGATTAGTTAAGTAAACATCACGACTCAACAATTCCATGTTACTTGTTCAGACAAAACATTCAAATGTTTCGCTGAGACGGTTAGAACAGGATCAATGGCATAGCTCTGGAATACATCATCAATGACCAAGAGTAAAAGCAAGGAACAGTGAAAGAACGTTTATTTGAGGACAACCTATGGGGACTTTTACATAATCCGTAGCCTTAAGAAAGACTTAAGACAATATATACAGGTAATCACAATTGCATTGAAAGAGGTACAATCAAAAGCTCTCTCAATATCTAGAAAAGAGCCACTATGAAACTCTTTATTTATATGGAATTTTGAATCCTAGTAACAATTTCATTTTAGACGCAGTTTGCTTGATATTGATTTACCCGCTCTATATAAGCATACTGTTTTCGACATATATGCAAATGAACCCGAACGAAACCACCAGCACAGTACGTCTTGAGTTATCAGCTGTCAAGCTAATACCCAATGGGAAGATGCATTAATTTTATTTTAAGATCACGACTGATAATGTCACAGCCTGGAAAATAAACTCTTACAAACATTTCTAAGTAGGTCTGCAATCAGGTAGAAAAATAACAGCGAGGAATACGAATTGTTTTACCTATTGTTCTGTTTAGTCTATAACACAGAAGTTTATCCAAGAGAAGCAGTTAGCGGAAAATTATTCTTAAATCGTCGTTTACATGTAAAATCCCAACTGTGACGTGATCTCTAAAGCGATATAAGAGTTTTAAGCAAATTGGGGTGATCTTCCTGGGTATTTTATTACATAAGGGGTTTGTTGTATATCTTAACATAATGCCGATCGTAAACGTAATAAATAACTAAATATAGCACTTCAAGATGCCAAATCATTTCGTAAACCCATTAAGATTATTTAAACTAATAAAATCAAATGTGAAGATAAAAACCGGTAAAAAGTAACACGGACTAATGACAAACGCAAATAATAAAAATAAAAACTTGGCACTTACAATAATGTCTTCTGTGCACGATAAGAACCAACCTAATAAAAATCTTATCTATTGAAAATATTTACTTGATGACTTCAATCTCTATATATAGAGAAATTTCACAAATCGTCTTCTAAATTACCTGGAAATAAATTAAGAAACAAATAACCAAATTAAAATTATGTACATAAGAAAATAATTTATTATTAACAATTTAAAATGATTTAAACTCTTCGTTTGAAGTTTTAACAAACAAAAAAATCATAAATTTATCAATCAAATAATTAAATTCTTAAATTTTATGTAAAAATAAATAAACAAAAAAATTCACAGGAACGTAAAAAAAAATAATTTTTTTTTTAATAAATAAGTAAATAAATAAATATGTATATTTATTTTAGATAATTTAGTAAAATCTAAATATTTATAATAAATTATAAACGAAATTTAATCCGATCATAAAATATCAATAATTATAGTATAAATCCGCATAATAGTATTTCACCGGAAAAATAATTTGTTTATACATTCGGGCGATTAAATAAATTCTGGCGTGTTCGGTGGGTGGGTGCTTCACGTGAATACATTAAAACTATTCGTAATAAATAATTTTAATTAAATCAAAATGATTATAGTACAAATTAAATATAAGATAACAATGATAATATGAATAATAAAAATGATAACAATTTTATGTCCAACTGATAACGCACGAATATAGGTTAGCACGATTTACATAATATATGTAGGTGATATCGTGATTTTGGATAAATATTTACAAATAAATATGTTATTAAAAACCGAATATAAAGTTTACAACAGGTTAAAAGTAAAATGTAAACAATTTATAATCCGACCCTGTCAGGAGAATTATATCGTTACAACTCTTCTCGATTCGTCTATTCAGATTACTGACGCCTCAAACATAGTTTAGTCAAACTTTCAATTTTTTTTTATAAATTGTCCACTTCACTTTTCACTTTAACACTTCACTAGTTCAAATATCCGATACGGTGATTTATACAAATCGATGGATTCTCGATCTTTCCATTTTGCTTAAAAACATTCAATGTAATGATTTGTGTTAAATTTCCTCTAGTTGTCTTTCAGTGTTTCACAGCTGCTGGCCATTGTTGGGCGTGTAATGTAAACGATGTAATTTACACAGTTTTTTACATGTATAATACAAATCGTGTTATTTACATAAGGTTTTTTTACATTCTATATGTAAAAAACGTAAAATATGATTTCATGAAAAAAAGAAAAGAGAAGAAAACATCTCTTACTAAATCTAATTGTAACTAAAGCACCATCTGTTAAAAAACCTTCTTACTATTTTACGAATTAATTTGTGAAATAATTAACTGTGTTCATTTTTCTCGACAACGTACTGAACATTATTCATAATAATTTTTCATTAAGATTAAAAATATTGAAAGGTGAAATTCGTTAAAGAAACATCAAGGTAAAAAAATTGCTTGCTTACTTGTAACGTGGACCTGAGAACTGAATGCCTATTTATTTATGTTAATTAATAATGAGAAAAGTGAACGTCGGTAAATTTTTGACATTTTAAAATAGATGACACTGCGAATAATGTTGTTTACGTTTTTTACATGTAATTTACGTTTTATGTAGTTTACGCTGTTTACATAACTTACATAAAAAATGTCAAAAACGTTTTTTACATGAACTATTATCAGTTGGTGATCGCTATGAACGTATGCTCCTCTCAATGTTTCTTTTTGACCAATTGCGTGATCTATCTGAATTTTAGTTCTACCATCCAGTCAACGAAGGTTGTGTCTGTTATTTTTAAATGGAATCTTGCCACTATTATTATACTGTATACTGCTTTTCATTCCATTAATTTTTTTGTTATATTTGTTTTTATTATGCCCTAGCATTGGTTATGTGAGTCGTCTCTATATACCAAAGAATATCATTGTGGCCTTGAATCTAGATGTGATTTCGTTTCTCTTTCTTTTCTACTAGTGCTAGCCTTATGGTTTCCGTTAGATTTCTGAGGTTCCAGTTCCAAATTCATGTCTTTGTATTGTTAATTCTTCTAGGATAATTTCGAAATTTACTATAATGAAATTAGACTTTTGATATCAAAAGCTTTAGAAATGGAGCTTAAAAACTAACAGGTCTGTAAACTGGGATAGCCCAACAGTCACGCAAATTTTTAGAATTTCGATTGGTCGGAAAAGCAAGAGAACCTAGATTTCGAACAGTACGCCAAAAAGTCTTGGATGTAAGAGAGGGATCTTACATATCCTGGAAACAACTAATTTTGGCTGCCCAAATGAATCTTGCTACCCTATTGCGAGCTTGTTTGTAAATTAAATATAAGACTGAATATTTACAAACCTTCTTCATGAGCGAAATTCATCAGCCCTAACTCAGATTATATTTATAATTATCTAAAAACAATTTTAAGAAGAACACATCTATCGAACGCACATTATCAATACTAGAATTGAAAAGATGGATAATAGAAGAATTAGGAAGAAAAACAGTTCAATATTTGAATCATCTCTTGCCAAATTCTTTCTGGGTTCGCACACGAGAAAATTAATAGGTAATGATGGGACCCTTAACCGAGAAACACCTGTTTGAAAACAATTTAAGTTTAAATTACTTGATTCGAGCTTTCATCATACTTGCAGATGAGATAGAGCTTTCCATACAAATATTTACGCTTATTACAAGAAATACAAACAAATAAGAATGGGGTACGCTCCACCGCTAAATGGATAAAACATCCTATTCTTCCTAACTAGATTAAAATCGTCCATATCCACCGTTTAGTTTGAGATATTGAAGGACAAAACGGTTTCGGAAAGGCATAGAATATGTCACTGAAGTTGTATTGGGTATAGTCTGCACCTTCCTTTATCCCATTACTATTTAGTTCGTGCTCTTTCAATATAAATGAACAATGCTTATATCGGTAATATATGTCGTATCAATGTCAAATTTGGAACAAGATCTTATATTTGTGCCATCAATATATGTTGTAAGATACAGTCAATAGGACTCATTTTGATCATTAATACAAGAAATTTCAAAATTATTTCAATTTTGCAGTACTTGGAGCCAAAGGTACTGGGTTCAAATCCTGATAGGGGCTGCGATTAGGGTTTCCAAATATCCGACATTTATGACTATCCGAATATCGAATACTTACGGATAAAATAATTCGGATAATCAGAATATCCGGATAATAACAAAAATTGTACTATAATTATACTCGATAACTTTACGAATTCCATCTTTAAGGTCTTGATCGATTGTGGAGCATTAGCAAAAACTTCATCTTTGACGTGGTCCCAAAGAAAAAACTTTAAATGTAATAAATGACAAAACCTCGATGTCCAATTGCGATCACCTCTTGGAGAAATAACACGATCAGGAATTTCTTGCAAAATCGCGATTGTTCTGTTGCTTGCATGGTACGTAGCGCCGTATTGTTTAAATTAAGTGTCGCCTACATGAATATCTTCCAATTCTGGCCATAAAAAAACATTAATCATAACCGGTAGCGTAATCCATGCATCGTAACAGTTGCACTAGCATCTTTTTGAAAAAGTAAGGTGAAATATCACCGCCAGCATAACAACCGCACCAAACAATGACACGTTGAGGATGGAAAGGCTTTTCAACAATCATTGGATTTTCTGAGCCCTAAATGAGACCATTCTGCTTAGTACGTTACTAAGCAGAAGAGGCCCACCTCATCACTGAAGATGATTCTTCCATGAAAATCCGAATCGTTTTGAAGCATTTGAAGGAACCAATCAGGGAAGATGCGACGCTTATGGTGATTGACCGGCTTAAGCTCTTGTGTTAACTTTTAAAGACCTAAGTCTTTATGCAAAGTACATGAAATTGCCGAAGGTCGATCAAACGTCTAATTCCAAAGATCGACGAGAAATCAACAAACCTTCAGCACTACATTCTACAGCAGTAATATTCTCTGTTGTTATTGAGCGACGTACACGGTTTCAATTTTTCAGATCACTAACTGTTCTAACAGCTCAAATTTTTTCACCAGTTTCGATATTTTCACCCAACGAAATCCAAAAAGTGCTTTAGTTTGGGGAACTGTGACGATGCTTCAACAGCGACACTGAATTTTTACTTAGTTCCTTTACAGATGTTTCAATTTGCGATAACATAGCAATCAACTGTTTTAAAATAGATTCTCTTCGTTATTTTGGATTTACCCAATTCATTCATAGTCCTATTTACCGATTCCTTTATTTGATGACAACATTTGATCATACTCGTGGTTATCCAAGCATACCACCGCATTTCGAAATGTAACATGATAATGGTTTACTTTCTTGTTCATTAACATATCCTTGTAAATTATTATTTTTTACCGAAGAGGATTTAATCATTTTTATAATTTTCCTGAGGTTTTCTCTTGTTGGAATAGTATGCTAGCATCTTAGAACTATTTACATTCATAAAATTGTTTTCTAAGTAAAAGTAAATGTAAAAATATATCCGAATAATTATGTTAAAATATCCGAATATTCGAATAGTCAAAATTGGTCGAATAATCCGGATTATTCGAAGATCGGATATCCGGATTGGAAACTCTAGCTGCGATGTAAATGCGATTTTTCACCATTCGATTTAGCACTATTATTATTGCTCTGCAAGCAATAATAATAGTGCTAAGATTTCATTCAAAACTAAGAAACACAACCTCCATTCAGTGCTATGCCCAACCAGAAGTGACATATGAATCAAAAAAAAATTTATTCGACTAATGACAATTTGGTCAAAAAGAAATTCCTTACATCACTACAAGATGTCAGAATAATTGTAAGGATAAGACATACACAGCGATCATCAACTGGAAATAGCAGAACTTCAAATCAAGCCAGTAGCTGAGAAACACTCAAAGCCCACTAGGAAGAAAAGTAACACAAACAGACAGAAAGACACGGAAACCAGAAACATTTTCAATGAAATGCTCCAACTCAATCTCCAAAGAAATGAAGTCATCAAAAAAGACCAAAAATGTAACCAAACCATCCTTGGGCTAGTTATGATACATGGAAAAGGATTGAAGAACCCGGTCAACTTAGGCTACAAATGTATACCATTATAATACGGCAGAGGTGAAACACAAAACTGGTGGGACAGCGGAAGTTATAAACAAACGCATAAATACCTTCAACTTGTTATATAAAAGGTGGAATTCTTCAGCCCTATACCAAGACCAAGATATGAATATTCAACTCGTGTATGAAATCAGTATTACTGTATAGGTGTAAGACATGGAAACAAACAGAAGTGCCTTCGATAAATACTGAAATGCTTCTAGCTTAATACCAAAGCTAACATCGAACTGCATAGAAAAACAAATAAGTCAGGTATAGAGACCGAAATAAAGAGACAAAAGTAGAGATAGATTGGTCATACGCTGAAGAAATAATCGAATGATGTCTTTGGACTGGAACCCGCAAGGCAAACGAAAAGAAAAGTGAAGGGGCAAGACGAATGACATGGAAGATAACAATACTGCTGAAGCGAAACAATTTTGTAATTCTTGGCAAGCGATAAAAGCTGTAACACTCAACAGAGTAAGATGGTTCGGTCTAGTAGACGTCCTGCAGTTAAAAATTGGAGATCACTCGATCCATTTATGATTCGCTCGTTATATAATGTTATCCATTTCTTCTTCACATTACTACTCGTCAATCTGAAAGCGACTATCAGTATCGCTTGAAGAGATAACATATGTGGCCCTCTTTCCGCCACTATAACATTCATCACGTCACCACTCGACCATTTATCCTTCCACTATTCACTACTCGACCATTTATCCTTCCACAGACATTATTAATTCTATAAGCATTGGGTGTTAATTGTTCTCCATTGAATAGCTCCATGCCCATCTGTAGTTGCTGGACGATAGTTCGGCCCCTATAAGGATGCCATCTAGTAGTCCATAGTTTCATCGATATACCTCATCGTTAACTCTAATCAGAAGATGGTTTGAACCCGGTACCTCCCACTCATAGGTAACCATTACGCTATTTCCTGAATTCCTTCGACAATGTTTCTGATTTAAGTTTATCATCATACGAAAAATTAGTACGACATCATCTGATTCTGTATAGCAAAAATATGGCTAAAAGGAAGCTATTAATATGGGATTTGAGACATGATTCACTGTCAGATCTGTTTAGTGTAGATGATGTTTGCGGTCACTTTTACAAATAATTTCAAGTTAGGTTTCGGTAAGATTTTGTAGTATGAAATTTTCTATTTGCCAGAAGTGAAAGCAGTGCTAATATCAAAACATTTCTCAGAGGCCATATAGGAACTAGGAATTCCGAATAACTTTAACAGCTATGAGAGGTAGTCTTATCTTAAAGACCGATCAGATACTATCAAATTGACTGGACATTTGCGGGTGTGACTTGAAAATAACTTTACAATTTTGGTCAAATTAAAATATTCGACCAGATTTGTGCTTTATAAACAGCGAATTGGCAGACTCAATACAGGGCAACAACAATACTTCCATTCCTTGCTTTTAGCATCGTCTAAAATTAATGATTTGTGACGTTCAATGACATAAGTTTTAGTTTTATTACCTGTATGCACTACATGTATACATGCATGTGTACAATTAAAATAAAATCTCCAATGTGCACTGTACATACGACGAATTATTTTATTATTAAGTAACATTCAACAAAATGAAATGCTTTTATCATTATAAATTAAAACTAAAAGCATTTAAGTTTAATTATTTAGCAACAACTGCATTCCTTCTACATGTAAACCGGAGTTCATTCTATTTCACTAAACCAGAATCGACCTAAACATAATATGGCAAAATCTCATGGACAATCGTCCCTCTCAGATATTTCGATGTACATTTGAGAAGGACGATCGACTTATTTTCATAGTCCCACTGTGAAATTGACATTAGCTTGAAGCAAATAGACAGTAACCCGACAAAGAGTGACTCGAATATCCTCGCGAACACATCACATAATGGATCGTGCAGTGGAGATTCGTTCTAGTCACTAATGAGTGCAGAATATGTGTGAAAGATAGTGATAGGAAAGACTGGGTCTACCGACCTCCGGCGAGTGATATATACAGATTGGACTCGAAACGATGAAGTGGTCAGAATTCATTATAATCAAAAGTATGAACCAATTTTCATAAAAATATTGTAAAATGCGCCTTTCTGTCAGTGCTGAATGTTTGAATCGAGTAATTTGCTCTTCACTCCCGTATTGCAGATAAATCCATTTCTATTCGAACAATATTGCCTCAAAAATTAAATCGCATCAATACCATCTATGTGTAATACAAAATGTAAAAATATGACCTATAGTGAAATGATTGGGAGATGTCCCAAACGTGTATGAACTATGTTTAAATCAAGGGGTGGACTACCCTGTAATTTCAGGATGGTTAACTCGAAGCGGGGAGAATCCACAAGAAGGTGTCCTGTCTCATTTTTTCTGGAACATAGCAATCATCGGGTTGCTGTTAGAGCTAGAGAGAGAGAGAGAGAGAATCGGAGTGATTGCTTATGCAGATGACGCTGTGTCTGGGAAAAATTTAAGCACAGTGAAGGAGGTAATCCAAAATGCCCTCCTAATCACGATGAGGTGGCCCATGAGATCCCTAGGCATTATCTTGGCTAGTAAGCTAAGTTGGAATCCCAACATTTTGGAAAGAGTAGGCTAATATAGCCATGTACTCATGCAGAAACGCCATCGAAAGTGAGCATTTCAACATTCAAATAGTCTGGGTCCCCGGCCAATCGAACGTCATAGGGAACTGCAGAGCGGACGAACTAGAGAGGCATGATACAACTCTCCAATTGCTATCGGAAAGAACAAAGTTAAGAAGACTCGTTAAGGACTCAAGACTGTGCTTTAAATGAGGCAGTAGCCTCAGCGAAAGAAAGGTGGACAAACGCCCTCTCATGTAGTGTAGCATGGAAACTATAGCCAAAGCTGGACTTGAAACGCACAAAGACACTGATTTCTCTTCAAAGACTTGAACTTAAAGCGATCGTGGGGATACTCACAGGACACTGACTACTTGAAACCATGCAAAAAGGCTAGCTCTAGAAGCATATAACTTTTGCAGAAGTTGTATGGACAAGGAGGAGGAAAAGATGGTTGTCCTACAAAAGCAAATTTGGGTAAATTCTTAATAAACTGCCTCTCTGATCTCGAAAACTGTAAGGTGCGAGACTAAGGACGCTACATAAGCAGCTCAAACTGGTTCTCATAAGGATAAGATCCTTTGGTCTCACAACGGACCGTCGTCTGTGTAGGTGTACGGTAGCAGACACCCAACAAAAAAAAATTGTTATTATTTTAGTATTTCGAATCCAGTGATTCTAATGAGATAATTGAGCACTGTCACATTCTGCCACTAACGCCTATGAGTTTGCAAATAATTTTGTTAACTCTATCTTATAAAGGATCCGCCATCTAAAGTTTTTTTTTCAACTAGTGCTTATTTCTTGAATGGTAACACTTAGCTCATGTCTGATTTGACAGATAATTAGTTTTATCTTTCCGCTGAACGAATATGGTTGTGTATACGCTTGAACAACGCTGGGAAATATTGCGAGATTACTTTGAAAATCATGGTAATGTTGCAGAATGTGTGCGAAAATTTCGTACGGATTTTGGAAAAAGAGAAGCACCGTCAGCTCCGTATGTTCGTTATCTTGTGAAAAAAGTGAAAGAAACTGGCATCCTCATCGATAATCCAAAGCGTGAAAAGCCAAAAACAGTCCGTACACCCGAGAATATTGATACTGTGGCAGAAAGTGTGCGTTTTGCGCCATCAACATCAATTCAACGTCGTTCTCAACAATTGAACATTTCGGAGACATCATTGAGACGAATTACATAACACAGATACCTTAGAGGAGACTATTATAATAATTTTAGGGTTTTTTGTTATTGTTGGGTAGCTACTATAGTGCACATTTAGACCGACGACGGTCCTTTGTGATACCACTTTATGTACAGCTAAAGGTTCGATTAATGTAGAACCATCTTCATCTTGCATAGTCTATAGTGCTTACATGGACGATGGGATGGGTTTTGGATCCTTCACTCAACAGGGGATCCAGATGTGTTCATTCACACCGCACCGCCCAAAGGATTGATCGTAAAATACCTTTTTTGCATCCTGCCTCTTTCGCGATTCGAACTCGGTGCGTCCCGCTCCAACTGCTGGGTGGTATTTAAGTAGTTATATTGCTTTTATGCCCTGCAATTGTTTTGCAGTTTCATCTAAGCTTCAATTCAGTGTATACATGGCTGTATTTATGTGTGTTTAAGACGAACTTTCATAAACTGATTACCTATATAGATATGATGATCGGGTAGTTAAGGCACTTCATTTCGAAGAGCTAGTGGGTAAGTAAATCCAAATTTTTATATTAGCCGGTCCAACACGTCACAATATTATCAGTATAGTATCAGTAATTCTGGGAGTCACAACTCTGATTCCCAGAACTAATGATGACATGAAAGATATGGTTTCGATGTAAGTGCATTTAAATCGCACATTTGACACAACACTTCGACGGTAAATCATTTTATATATGAATATAAACAAAAATGTTTACTATCCAAATACCAAACAACTTAGTCATCAAATAATATAAAATTTTAATTACATTAAAGTTCAATTGCACTTGAAAGGAATGTTTGAACTCTCGAGTTTGTATATATATTTGAATTGAAAGTATAAATGAATTGACCGTGATTTTCATTGTCAAAATTGTTTATATATACTCGTGCATGTGCGGGACATGCCCGTATGATCGAGCACTATATAATTAGACATTTGCATGCGCCAGTATTTTTATGTCGACAAATATAATGTGCTAGAAGTACACCCACTTGAAATGTATATAATTATAAACTTATTTGCTTTAATCATATGTGTGTAGTTTAAGTAAATAGTGTACACAAGTATTTATCAGTTGGGTAGTACCGTACTACACTATTACGAGCACGATGAGATGACTAGACAAAAAATGCCAACTGTCTAAAGTATGTAATGATAAATCATCTTGTACACACATTCAACTATACTTGGTATAGCAAATTATTTATTTTCGGTAGTCATGGGCGTTCCGACAGTATATCGCCTCAATCTTACGATTTCTCTAATTTTACAAATAATTTAATTAATTTAAGATTTATGAATGAATATTTTAGTGTATGATGAGTAATCGACAGCGTTTATTAGTTTTTGTAATTACACTATACACTATAATATGTAAACACATTGTATTCGTACTTTTCTATTTTTAGTGTATATAACGTGATCTATGCAATGGGTCAAGATATGTTAATTGCTTGATTCGAGGTCAGGTTTCTTATTACGTAATGGCGCCAAAATTTATCGTTTAATTGTACAAATTAATTTTTGTACAGTGGTGTGGTCAAACCGATGACAATCTATAATTGCTCGATAAACATATATTATCTATTTTGTATTGTGCTTATCAAATCTAAATACAAAATTCTTATCAATCCAATTACTCTCCACTTAAATGCTAATCTGTTTCTTCATAAAGATAAGCATTTCAAATATACCATAAAGATAATATAATGGTTATACTCGGATATTGAATACAATTATTTTATGAAGTGGAAAATCGAATCCATAATACTACGCACACACACACACATCCATACAACATGATGAAAATTTCTTATCACCACTGTGTATGTGGTATACGAGTATAATACAATAATTTATTTGCATTATGATTAACTGTATATACGAATTAGAAAATAGTGAAATATTATTAATTAAAAATGAATTAATTTTAATTTAATTTACTTGAAAATCGAGTTGGGAATCGCTTTTGTAACATTCAACCTTAATGCAATCATGCTAATCGGTGATTAGGCACATTGGTAAAAACTATACAGTGGTGGAAATATTCCAGTTGGCCTTCTTAGTCTAATCGATTTGCAGTCAATCATGTTATGTTTGGGTAAACGAATGATTAGGCTACACAATCGTACAATACAACCAGTTGGCCTTGTAGAATCTACATGTCTACAAATCACATAACGTCCAATCACATAACGTTTGCGTCGTAATTTTGATCATATTGTGAGCGGTTATTTTTTGATAGAAACATGGTGATAACAATACTCTAGAATGTATTGTTGAGTTGATAACCCATCAGAAGAAGAAATAATATCATATAAAGCTATATCCAATAGGAGATATTTTTTCCAAATGAGATTTATGCAGGCCAAAAGTCCCACTACCATTTTATTTGGCGCCATATTTGTTATGGCGTTTAGCTCAGTACTTTAACCATTGTATAATGTAGACTCCCAGTGCCTCACAAAACCTCAATTTATTGTTTACATACGGATTTTCGACAGTACGGTACGACAGCAAACAGACCTCATTGTGGTAGACAACGGATGTCTCGTAACGCGTAAAATGTAGCTCTGGTGCGCGATAGTGTTGCAAAGTCTCTAGAAACATCAATTCGGAAACGTGGTTCCCAGTTACACATTTCTGTCCGCAGTTCAAGGCGAAATTTGAAAACTGATTTGAAAATGTTTCCGTACAAAATTCAATTAGTCCAAAAATTGCTACCGAGTGATCCTTATCAACGAGTTGAGTACGGTAATGCAATCCTAAGGCTGTCTGGTGAAATTGAAGATTTTTCGTCTAAATTGATAATGAGCGATAAAGCCTATTTTCATCTCCGTGGCCACGTCAATAAACAGAACAGTCGGTTTAAGGCAACACAGAATCCTCACATCATTGCATCCACTGAAAAAAACTGTATGATGTAGTATTCGTGCTGGAAATCATTGGTCTCTATTTTTTTTTTAATGACCATGATGTTGAAGTTACTGTTTAGTTATCTGTACCTAGACATGATCCGAAATTTTCTTGTGCCTGAAATGAAAGAGCAAGTACTAAAGGACATGTGGTTTCAGCAAGATAAGACCACAGCGCACACAGCCCGTTCAACAATTCAATTATTGAATGAGATTTTTCCACGAAGATTTATTTTGCGAAATGGTGATTTAACATGCCTAGCCAGATCTCCAGATTTAACTCAGCACCAGTCTTTTTCTTATGGGGTTTTTACAAATCAAAAGTTTTGATTCGTAAAAACCCCATAAGATGTATGACATTTCTGTTCAGTATTCATTTACAATTTACCATTAAATTGAAGACGTAAGAACGTTTACAAATTGTGGAAATTTATTTGAAAAATCAGTGTTCAGTGAAAAATTGTTTTTATGATCTTCGACCAAATTATACTGTTCATATATGTACGTCTAACTGAACGCACTATTTGCGAAACAGTCAATAAATTTCGAACCACGATTATTGGATATTCATCACCCGACTATAGAAAATCTAGTGTGAATATTACTGCTGTAGCTGAAAGTGAGGGTGAAGACCATAATTAATCAATTAGTTACCATTCTCAAGTTCTTGGTCTCTCATATGGTACATTGTGGAGTATTTTGAAGAAGGAACTTAGTTTGAAGATAAACAAAATAAAACTTGTTCACGAATTGAAGCCAGATGATCTTCTTTTGCGTTGGAATAGCTACAAATTGATCCGTTATTTTATCAAAAAATTGTATTCAGCGATGAAGCTCATTTTTGGCTGAATGGGTACGTCGACACCAAATTGTCGTATTTGGGGTCGATAAACAACCAAAAATTCAAGAGCTTCCAATGCATCCTGAAAAATGCATTGTTTGGTGCGGTTTATAGGTAGGTGGCTTCATCAGGCGCAAACTATACAGAGCAATGATTAATGAATTTTTATTGCCAAAAATGAATCATATATTGGTGTAGCCGATTTCTGGTTTGAACAGGATGGTGCAACGAGCCACACAGCAGTTCAAACCATCGATTTATTGAAAGAAAATTTAATGAGAACATCATATCAAGAAAGAGAGCCGTGATTTGACCTCCAAGATCTTGTGATCTGACGTAGTTAGAAAAATTTTTAGGGGGTATCTAAAATCATTTGTTCAGGCACATAGACTCCAACACCGACTTTGTTTCCCCTCACTCTAGCATCTGTATAAATGATAACATACCCAACATATTCACTTTTCATTCATTCAAAAGGAGATTTTAACATGTAATCATTCCATTCCTTAGTAAAAATCAGTTACGCCCGGGTGTGCACTCCATTTAGGTTTGCTCAGCCGTTTGATCACATTCCAATTTCTCTATAAATTCTAAAACCCATGCATACACATTTACTCGGATTAACTTTTAAATTTAAACTTCCCAAACATTCAATCACCCAGTTAACTTTTGATTGAGCATTATTGATCGCTTGCTCGATACTGTGTCCCTTAGCAATGATAACCAAATCATCTGCAAATTGTAAGACCATTTGGTTTCTGGTGTTATCGGTGTGCAATTTAGAGGTATATAGGTTAAAAAGAGATGGCAATATTTTACTACCTTGTGGAAGCCCAATACTAACGTTCCTTCGAACCTTCTAATTTATAATCGCTGCCATTTAAAATAATATTTTTGTCACTAATTTAAATGGAACTACATAGTCATACGCACGCTTAACATCTAGAAATACCAATACTACTTTCAAATTGTCTTTCTTCACTTCCCAAACCAACTTCTCACAACACTCAATTGCAGAATGGTTCTTATGAAAACCATAGGTTGTAGCTGGCAACAATTTATTTTCCCTAACAAAAACTTTCAATCTTATACTTTCAACATCCCATTCACTATTTTAACCAAAACATTCAGCATACATGTTCCTCGATAATTCGTTGCAAAGAACCACTCTACTTTCCTTCTATTTATGCGGTATTTTTTTACTCATCCATACTTTTACAAGCACCCTCAACAAATTAATACCGCAAGACCAAACCTATATCTGCGTCTATTTTACTCAAAAAATAATAGTACACCACCGTTTTGTTGCTTTCGTCGCAGAGCAAGTAGCGTGCTTGATCTGTCTTTCGGGTGTTCGATTGCCAGGGTGGTTATCAAACATCAATCACGATTGGGTACTTTTTATCTGTAAGTGTATGTATATGAGTTGAACCGTGAACCCTAATGGCATTGAGTTCTGGAATAATTTCCACCTCCTTTAATTAAATTTATCACACCTCCTAATTACTGTGTGTCCCTAGTAAAAAACAGTGTGTATTTTGGAATTTAGTCCAATATCTAACTATTGACCCACAGGCCGAGTTGAACCTATACAAGAGCAAATTATTAAATTAATATTTATGAAACATATACCAACAGCGATTATAGAAACAACGTGAGCTGATAAAATATTCACTCGAAAGGATATCGAACATTCCTCTACTGGTGCTAAACTATCCTCCATCATCAAACAATATTCACACAAATCATTCTCAATCAATGATATTTATTTAAACATTCTTGTGTTTCCTTTAATTTGAAAAATGAAATCAAAGGATCACCTCACAACTCAGTGCTTTCGTCCTTTTCACCTTAACTTGTCAATAAACTCACTATCATATTTTCTTTAAAGATTCGTCTGAAACAAATAGCATCCATATAGATTTATTCATTTATTTATTTGCTCGTTACCTGCAATCCGTAGTTATGATGGTATCCACTGGAGGACAACCTCACTCGAACAAAATTGAAGTTTCTATTCTATAAATACTCTGCTCTGAGAACCTCAATCAAATCCACTCTACGGCACTCGGTAATCAACTTAACTCGTATTCCTTTCATTGTTGCCAACTTCATTCCAATCAACGGATTCCAATCCATGGCACAGATATTGTCATTTAATCTAAACATTTTCCCGTTTTCATCAAAGGAATATCAAATATCCCAACTGGTTCGAACTCAACCGCGAGGATTATGCACTTTCTTATAACTGTATTGAGTTTCGAAGAGCGAGAGATACTAAACATTTTGACCTACGCTTGTGTTGTCAGTAATGCAGACACGAACTGTAACCACGGTATGGGAGAGTCGAACAGTATAAAAAAATCTACTTGGGTTATGTTAACAATTTAATCATTAATAAGATTTATTCCAGTTCGTTAAATAATGGTAGATCATTGTATAAGTCAACCATATCCTGGATGAGAAATGAACCGAATTGGGCAGCTTAATTCAAGCCACTTATCCTTAAGGTTGTTTAAGAAACTTCATTCATAAGGTATGGTTTCACTTAGGATGCTAATGGTAAGCTATAGATTTCATTAAGTATGGAAAGTCTTACTTTGAAATGTTTTCTGTTAGTTTTTATTGTGTGTCCTTGCACGCATGTGCCGTAAGATAGAAATAAAGACAACTATAGATATACTAACTTAAACCCAACAAGAATATAGTGATGTTTAGAGAACGTGACTTTCTCAAAGCGTCTTAAATGGTATAATTTTAAAAATAACTGGTCATCGTTGACCATGAATCCGTGTTCTGTGAATCTGAACATTAAACTACTGATCTAAGGTTACAATGTAGTGATCATTATTTAGCCTCAGAGGGAAAAAATGTAGACACTATATACTGCACATTCAGCTATCCAGCTTGAAGACGCTTGACCAAGTACTCAATATAGTCAAACCAGATACAACTCTAATATGACAAATTTGCATGACGAGTCTGCATGAAACACTTCCAAAAGTCTTAAGAGTCAGTATAAAAACGTAGACAGTGATAAAATTTATTTGTTCAACCTCTAGACAGATCAAACCGAAGAAGATTTATATGAAACACCATTTATTATAGCTTTATACCACCAGATAATTATAGCATCCGTGTAGTTGTCAACAGACAGCATATTAACACATATCTATACATAGAATTTGACATCAAAAAATTGTTTATACTATAAAAATGCTATAATTAAAACAGTACAAGTGCTATAAATCATACATAAAACGATTCATTTATTTTGATTGTTTATTATTTATGTTGCTGGCGATGATTACGCGTACCCGACAAAAAAAAACATAATTCAATGTGTCAAAAAAAATTTGGGAAAATGAGCGGCCACGACCTTCACTTATGTTGCCCACGTGGAATCTCAAACATAGCTTACATGCTACTGCTGAATACTCAACATAATTACGAGCAATATAGTTTTATATATGGTGTGCTTGTGTACATATCTATATAGTGTACACACAGATACGGATACAAATTATATAATTCCCAATTTGATAACAATAATTGTGATAAAAAAATTTGATTTATAGATAACACAAACAATAGTGATATCTCGAATCGAATACACTGCTGAGTCAACACGCGTATATACGAGTATGCACATAAAGTAGTGAAAGTATCGACGATGATTCCGCGCGCTCGATTAAATAATTCAATTTAAATAGTTTTATTGTATATCGATAAATAACTTGTATTTTATTTATAAAACATTTTATGTAAAATCAATAAAATTATTATTGTTTTTATCTCTCAATAAATAATTAATAATTAAATTTTTTTTTCGAATGGATTAAAATTGATTTAAGTATCGAAATTTAATTATCGATATTTGTTTAATACACTTCAGAACTAATTATTTCGTCTAAACGAATTCGTTTTGGAATTAATCACCCTATATTTCGTTTGTTTGAACGATCACCATCTAATAATTGTAACTCGAACCTAGACTCAATATATATATATATATATATATATATATATATATATATATATATATATATATATATATATATATGTGTATATATATATATATATATATTTATATATATATATATATATATATATATATATATATATATATATATATATATACATATATATTATATATATATATATATATATATATATATATATTATTATTATTATTATATATATATATATATATATATATATATATATATATATATATATATATATATATATATATATATAATAATAATATATATATATATATATATATATATATATATATATACGGTGAGAAACGTTCTCGGCATCACTTGTATTTCATTATCTCAATAACCAATATTTGGTTTACGATTATCCGCAAATATATCGCTTAAGTCCATAATTAAATAAACACTTACTGGACTCGAGCATATTGTAAATCACGTTCAATAAAGGCATTTTGATAAGTGTTTGAGTAGAGATTTAAAAACAATTCTAGTGGTCGGTCTTAAAATAAATACGTTTAAGTACGAATGGATAAAGCAGGTGAATGGGAGCACATAACTGTGACTTAAAGAGTTCTCTTAAGAGGAGGTATAGTATACGTTGGTATATAAAATAGTCAATGATTTACTATTAGGACATCGGGACGTGAATTTTTGTCGCAATTTGGCCATAAGAATTGTTTATATTTACTTGTACGTAGTATAATATACCTTTCCCGACTGAGGCATTTTTCGGTTGCGGCTAAGCAGGCGAATTGACAAACTCATTGTTATTTAATTTCTTGTGCAGTGAAATACAACATTTTGCTGATAAATGGTTAGTATAAACTGAAATTGACTCCTCGGGTTCTTCAACAAATATCTTTTTACTATTGGGTATTTGTTGTTAGTAACTATGTTGTCAATAAGACGCTAAGCAAATTTTTCAATTACGCTAATAACAAAAGGTAAATGACATTCTAAAATAAAATAGAACATTGCACGAAGATTAACACACTTACTAACACAAGAACATTACGGTAAATTTTGTCTCATGCGTCACATTTCGACCATATTCACATCCTAGGGTGGGATGTTGTAATTTCGAATTTTCAAAATTTGACCAGAAAGTAGAAAATTGGAATGTTGAAATATATTCGACTCGCGATGATGATACTTTTCTATCACTAAGTTTAGTTCAAGTGAAATTGTTGTCCGAGTCTTAAATTATAAAGATTTTTAGACCGTAAAAATACATCTACAATATTTTAATATATATATATATATATATATTCAAGAAATATATGCATTTACAATATTTTAATAAAAAATAATTTTTAATATACAATTTGCACATTCATCGAATGGTTTCTCCATCAGTCCATGAAAATGTGTTCGTTTACGCGGGATGCGATAGTATTTATATGTGTGCAGTCAATACAACCGATCACACCGGGCATCAGGAAATTTTATGAATTTTCGGCATATAATTGTCTCTAAAGCTTGCGTAATATCATCTGAGGCCCTGGAGAAATATGATTGGTTCACATTAGGGAACAAAATATCACCAACAGTTCGCTAGTATGACCCTGACCCATAAAAATTTAGTACAGTCGCTAACCTATAAACCTAAAGCAAATCGAGGTTTTATTTCCGTAATCACTTTTTATTTGACACATCCATAAAATTATACCGATCTCTCAAAAATCGTCTTTCTATGGTATAGTTATGATTATCTCTTTCTTCTGGAGATTCACTGTCAACTGCACTTATAGTTATAGCTACAACAATATTCATTTTTATTCGTATTTTAACAACACTTATACATAGTTTGTAATTTTAAATGACGCTTTATTATCATAAAAATTAAATGTCAAATTTAAATTGTTGTTGTAATTCTATGTTCGAAAAAAGTTGCCACCATCATTTGAAGTCGAAAATTGTATAACATAACATCCATCACTTTTTCGATTCGACTTTAAAAGTGGATTCAAATGAAAGTGATAGTACAACATCCCACCCCTGGAGTCTGAAACCGGAAATAGTTGCTGGATGTATACTGTCGTAGTACAACCTTAACTTACCTCCGAAACGATGTTCTGAAGCATAAGAACCCCGGCTATTATGAATAATTTGATATTGGTTCTGATAGCGGATCCTAGGGGCCTAATATGAAATTTTTCGATTTCGATTTTTTTCGATATCGAAAAAAATTCGATTCGATGCGGATTTTCCTAATATTAAAGTTGAAAAATTTCGATAAGTCGCGATTACATATAAAATCATCAATTTAAACATAAATAATTATGAATAAATTTTCATCGAAATTTTTGTGCCAATATCGGAGTAATTTATTTAAATTATATTCAATAAAAATAATTTATTTTTCAAAATAATTTGATATACATTTTTTAAAGAATAACTAATAATTAACAAAGTTTGACAAATGCGATCAGTCGGATATAAAATTTGCCTACTAAATAGCAGCCGAATTTTTTCGGTGCGTTCGGAAAAATTCACTAAAATTTTTTCCTGTTAGTTTCTTAATAGGGCGAATTTATTCGATAACATGTGCGTTCGAAAAAAACTCGCCTCGAGGTGAATTTTTTTGAACACACATGTTATCGAATAGAGCGAATTTTTTCGATAACGAAAAATTTTATAATATTAATCCGATATCGAAAAATCCGCTATATGGAGCGGATTTTCCGAAAATCATATGCCATAATCCGACTGTTATTTAATAGACGAATTCTATTTTGTATTATCGCATAGTATGAAGTTAGCAATTATGACATTTTGTAATTAAAGTGAATTAACTGCTAACTTCATGCTGTTTAACTAATTCGAACCAACAATTTCATAATTTGCAGCGGATGTACATATTTTCGGTTTACATATTCGATTAGCAGTTGGGATCTAAGATTCCAATGAATTAAAAAAATTAGTGTAAGCTTCGATCTTAGTAATCTGACAATACTCTCAATAATAGTAAGATTACTAAGATCTAAGAGCAAGATAGTCCAATCTATAAATATTCGTTATCTTAATAATAGGTGCAAGATATGAGTTTTATATAGTGCACTGATACCGTTCTAAGTGCTTTATGTGAAAAGTACAAACGTAATCACATATTTTTCACCGTGAGTATATTTATAGGTCAAGTCAATACAAGAATATTAGACTATGGCTTAGTACAACATCAAAGGTAGTAGCCAAGTTCGAATGACGGACTGTTGCAACGGACTCTTAACAAATAGTTTGACAAGCAAAGTAAAAGCTACAAAATCTGTATGTTTTAGCTTCTTGATAGGAATTTGGAAAATGTGGTTTGACCAGTGAATGTGAGAGGTTATAAGATAACGATTTTTTCACCTTAACAATATTACAATTGGAAGATCCATTAAATATGTTGACTTCAAATGGTCCTTACTATAGCGTTCTGATATATAATAAAGTCAAGTCCTCCTTGCTGGTAAACATATTTCCTATATGCTTTTCTAATGAGCCTAGAAAATGTTGAGACTAGTTTTATGATCTGCAGCGCTCTAACAGGAGCCATTAGATTCCTAACAAACTGGTTCTTATTTTTGAAAAATCAAATCTTTTGCGGTAAAGTGACAAAATGTGTGCGCCAAAATTGCTCTGAGGAAATAAATTTTATTTAAATTGTTAGAAGATGTGAAAGGTATGCATGTTCGTCAACTACACAAAATATGATCAAGAAATATGATTTCTGTTTTCTTGAGCTTATTGAGAGCAATAATAAAAGCTTTTACACATCATACTACAGATACTTTATAAAATATAAAGTGAGGTGCTACCCGTAGCTCGTACAGTGATTTTTGACCTTTCGAATGATGGTGGCGTATCGACAAAGAATATGGTACCGACTGTGTTACCATATGCTTTCCGTTATGAATCGAATCTTGGACAGACCGCGACATCGATATTTGAGTAAGCATCATTTAGGTTTCTACAAAAATTTCTTCTCATTACCACTATGTGAGGTGTGTTTAAGTCAATCAGTTGATTCTCAATACATTTAACAAGTAATATGCCTCCCTGTTAAAATATGTTATTTGTCATAAAATGTTCAGATTGATTTTCATAACACAAATGTAGGTAGGTTAAATTACAGATGTGGATAAACTTAAATTCTAAATTGAACAAAACCCGAATGGGCTCATGTAAATGGTAAAAAATAATCAAAACTAGCCAGTTCTCACTTATACGATTCAATTTGTTTCGAGTGTCTTGTCTTAAAATTTTAAGGAACTCCGTTAAGGTCCATTAACAACTTCCCGTAGTTGCCCTCCTCAGTGCTCATACCAATGTTAAAAGCAGTTCTAATTTTTTTCGGAGAGGTCAACAGTTATGGTGACGATTAAACTATATGTAGCTTGACCTTCGGATTTTGTCACGGGACTGAACGTTTTAGGTAGTGAATGATGGTACTGGTTAAATCGTTTACGATACAGTTTAGTACCGTTGTTGGATCACAGCTAGATATCCATCGTTGATATTTCCATCGGTCTCCTAGGTTTCATTCTTCGATAGATTGTTCATTAGGCTAGTCAAAAAATTGGGAAGCCAGATTCTATGTGCGGTGGGTTTCTTAACCTTACCAAATTCTGGTATCACCTTATTATATATTTTGTTGATTCCTGATCTATACATTTTTGGGCAGTAAACATGGCGCGTCTATGATACCAACCCGCATCTCAGTAGGTTAGAAGTGATTCTCTGTAGGAGCTACATCCCTCACCGAATTTATGAAAATATGTTTGCCTATTTAGACTACAGAAGATGGGGCCAGTAAGTGATGGGTCACATTGCCCGATATCCGTCATGTCTTACGGTTGGATATTTGTCAACACTATAACCTTAAAATATTAGCGATTTTCTATCAGCCTCATTTGATGCTATTTTAAGTGAGCGAAGTTATTGCTAGTGGTTTAAAAAAATAAGAATAATTAGTTTGATGAAGACAAAGCACATATGCGAAGACCGATAGTATATGAAGAAGTAAATTTAGATGCACTATTAGATAAAGATTCGTGCCATCATAGTTAGAACTTGCACTTGTATTAGGAGTGACACAACAAGCAATTTCTCATAGTTTGATATAGCGAGAAAGATTAAAACCAAGTAAATTGAATTCCACATAAACGGAAACTGAGAGATGTTAAGGAACGTACGTAAACCATTGGTGCTGAAAATGGATATCGACAACCAAGCTGGAATAGTCATGATTATTTACCTGAATGATAATATTCATCTCCTTATAATGTGACACCAGTCAAAAACTACTTGGAAGCACTTAATTGGTAAAGTCACTTGTTTCGATCATTGAGAATTAGAGCTTTTTTCCAAGCTTGTCGTACTTTATTACAATAGCAATTGACTTCACGTATAACTACTTAATTTTTTTAACAGTCCGACCAAAATGTGTGCAATACAAGCGTCAGTACCATTCGTTTGGATTAACGTCGCCCGTTAAGAAATATTTACGATTATACGCTTTAACCAACAGCGAAAGCTTATTGCTTCATTCCTCTATATATAAATTCTTTATCTTAATATTTACTCATTATTTATCGTTGACCTGATTTTTCAACCACACATCAAACCCAATTAAATTTGATTATGATTGAAAACTGTAGCTCTCGTAGTTAGTTGCTGCCTTGTCCCAAATCCCTTGTTATGCTTACCTGAAATGAAAAATTGGAAACAAAAAAAAAATTATATATTAGGTTACATACCACTCATTTATTACACATGTACAATGGCATAAAAAATTCAATAATGATCGCATGAAAATGAAACCGAACATACACAAACACTAATCAATTACATCACAAACAAAAAAACTACCCCAATTCCCTCGAATCACACCATGTATACAACAAAATTCCCAGCCAAATCAGCAGCCACCGAAATACAATAACGAAGCATAAAGTTCTGTGCGGTAATCTAACAGTAACAGCCTATATCGTTGGTTGGGTTCGCTCATCTTCCGTCATATATTGTCTATACACAAAACATGGAAAATTAAAGAACAACCCAAAAAAGTTTTCTTTTCATTTGTTATATTTTTCATTAGTATTGATGATGATACTTAGCTAAGCTGTCTGTATCCTCCGCATATCTTAATTTCATTAGATACGTTAGCTAATATATATTTTATATAACGAAAATTAATATATTAAACATCACAAGCAAAAAAGTTTGCTCCATGTATATACATATATACACATCATCCAAGTTTGATGAGTGAGCTTAATATTTTCGTCTCCCCATCTCGACCAAAACAAAACGAGAGACCAAATAAGGGGAGGGACAGTAATCAATTAAGAATTTAATTTTTGTTATATCTATGTTACGATATGTTACACAGTGGTTCTATATGGCTATAGCGATAAAACTTTCGGATGATCTTAATATACGAGCTAACAATTAACTAAATTACCGAAATTGTGTATACACAAGATAAATGTTTTAGTTTCCCATAAGCTCGTACATATACGACTGTATAGAGTCGAGCATTTAAATAAACCGCAGAATTGAGATTTAATTTGCGGTTCGTGATCGTCTATACATGTATGTAAAGACGATATGCCTTTTATAGTTTCGGTGTTTGCACACTTTTCAAAATATTTCATGGGCTTGTCATCTTTGCCGAAACATAAAAATATTACCCACAGTAATAATTTGAAAGAGGAACTGATAGCCATAGAACTGCATTACTATAATTGCAATTAGTCATGAAGCGACTAAATCTATACAATTGGGCTTGATGAACTGAATTAGGAAGTAACCTCGGCAATTTGAGGATAATTTTATAAGTGTATTCTGCACGCACTAATCTTAACCTGCCTCAATTTATACTCATTTGACAATAATTTGAATAGTCCGATGGCGCATCTTTACGAGAGCACAAATCTTCCGTATCCCAAACCGTTTTCATATGAAGGCCTTATAAGCTAGTTTCCGCAGTATGATGATGACGTGACATCTGGTTGGGAAATATTAAAAACTTTGATTTTCGAAATCATGATTGTTAAGTCACTACAAGACAAGTATCGTTTTGCTGTTAGCAATCGAAAAAAACTTCATTGAATGGTAAACTTGGAATTCAATCAACAAAGAATGACAGCAGTCGTTTGGATTCTTTTAACGATCGAGGTTCCTTTAAAGGTTGATGTAAAACTCCCTAATTACTCTTTCTAAAAGGTCTGCGAAACATACGGCAGGAGCTCATCGTATCACATTACATCCTATAACATGCATGGCACTCGAAAACTAATATCCGGTAGAAATACTACGGAATCAACCTTTTCACACAATAACGAGCCACAGATATGCATTCCATGGTTCACCAGGTCTTGTTGTAAATCTTCTTGTTTCCCCTGCGACCAATTTTACTAATGTAGATCTAAAGTAGTAAAATCGATTTCGAATTCTTGTCGCTCTTCAAAAATACAAAACTAATTCACAATCAAGGACCAAATGTCGCAATATTGTAGTCAAGCTTCGTGCAAATATGGTCAAAATTTATATCCCGACCTAACATTGTAGCATTTGTATAGTATTCTCATACATTTGAAAGTATTTCACGCTTTAATTGTTGTACTGTGGCGATTTTAGAACTCTCCTAAGCATACAACAGCCTTTCACCCCTGTTGTAGCTTTTGGGCATCGACAAACTTCTTGTTATTCTTTCGTGAGTCCGGTTTTGTCACTTAAGATCATACTGACGATCTGGTGCTAACAGATTCAGAAAAGCATTTGAATGTCGTAATCTTAACTCAACACGCTCTTCTCATTATAGAACAGTGGTGTCTGGATAAGAGTTTACATGTGTTGTAAAATCGATTTGGTTATATTTAAGTTACAAGGCGTGGGAACCCTGCAGCTTATTGTGTATCATCACTTTTCGTGATGTAAGGTTAATCGGATGTAAGGTTAATAGCTCAGTCTACATCAAACAACTTGGTGCAATGCTGTATTTTATCTACAAAAGACTGGTTCTACCAATGCTAACTTATGCGTCTATTGTTTGGTAGCCAGTAGTTAAAGTAAAATCTTCAATTGGTAAGCACAACTATTTGCAAAATATCGCTTGTAAGGCTGTAACTGGAGCCTGGTCTTCTACTCCGCTCTGGCAGTTTTTGAGACCTACTGCATCAAGCGGAATTAATTTTAGTTATTCACTGCTGCATTTAAGCTTTTAATCTCGTTGCCAACGACAAAGAGATTATATTTTTTAAGATGGTAAGGGAATGTAACAAATTTTTGAACCTCCTTGGTTCTATAACAATCTAGGTAATGGTCTTGTGGCTTCCTGTCCATTGTGACATTGACGGCAACGAAGTTGCAAACAGTTTGGCTAAAACTGCTTCTCGCTTATTTTTCGTAGGCCCTGAACTCTCAGCTGCTCCTTTACCTCTTTACATAGTGAAAAAAACAATTAAAACCGTACTGGTTATCAACCCCTATTTAGTGTATGACGAAATATTTTGTAAGGGGGCTAAACATGAAAGAACTACGTTCTTTTTTGAAAAAGAACAGCTTGAAAATATTGGTTTCTTTACTTACTGGCCATGACTATTTTAATTGTCATCTTCCTCGCATAGTTTTGCCAATGATGCTGCATGCGACGAATGTCATGAGGATGTTGATGATAGCTTACTGATTTATGTTGAACTCTGTGACTATTCCTGTAAATCTATACTGCCTTCTCTACCACGGTTTAAACTACTCCAGTTTGCTAAGGTCGCAAAGTGAGCCTGTGCGCTATGATGAAATCCAAGGTTTGCACCATGGGTCCTTTTAGTTAATGATGTCTTATCAATCATCTAGCTTTGCTTTTGAAATCGTAAAATCTGGTAAATTCTGATAAGGTGGAACTGTACACAGTATTGATCAAAAGAGTTTGACTTAATGCGGATAATATATTTACTCTCCCTAAAACCCAATAACTTAAAACAGCCTCAACTGAGGTCTCAACTGATACCTTCCAAACCATTCTAATACGTATTGGGCACATTTTTGAAAAAGGAATCCATGTACCCATATGATAGTTAAACTGATAGTGTAATTATCAATCTTTTATCGGCATATCACCTCTGTCGACACTCGAAACGTAAAATTGAAGCAACACAAATAAATAAATGAAACATCAATAAGAAGGATTAAATAATTGAATAAAACAATTGTTCTAATAGAAATCATCCGATTAGTTAAAGTATTAAATATACTTAAGTGATTAAAATTAATTTCCCAAAAGCTTATAACAAAAAAAAAATAAAATATGCTTAAGCGGAAACAATGAGTACATAACCGAAAGAGAAATTACTTATGCATTTAGCAACATGTTGTTATCCGGAGGCATTAAGAATCAGTGTGCCAACATACATTAATAAGACATAAACCTGTTAACAACAATGTATGTACTTAGAGAGTTACATTATAGACTCGTACACCTTAGCAACAACAAATTTATACATTTAATTAAAATAAAATCATTATGTTACTAATTATAAAAATTAATAATAAGATTCATTTTGTCGTATATAATTAAAATGAAATAAAATAATTTTATTTGTACATAATTTGATTTATGATTTAAATAGCTGGAGGTGTTCTGATAATCTGATCAATATACGGTGAGGGAAATTATTTTTTTAAGCATTTCAACTTAAGAGCTTCAGGTTTAACTGGTTACGAAACAACTATTTTGGGTAAAGTCTTTATAGGTTCAAACTTATAAATAGCTAGAGGTGTTCTGATAATCTCATCAATATACAGTGAGGGAAATTATTTTTTTATGAGCATATCGAGTTAAGAGCAACAGGTTCAACTGGTTGCGAAACGGCTATTTTGGATAAAGTCTATATAGGTTCAAACTTATAAATAGCTAGGGGTTTTCTGAGAATCTGAGCAATATACGGGGAGGGAAATTTTTTTTAAAGCATTTCGACTTAAGAGCAACAGGTTGAACTGGTTACGAAACGGCTTTTTTGGGAAAAGTCTTTTTAGGCTCAGACTTATAAATAGCTATGGGTGTTCTGAGAGTCTCATCAATATACGGTGAGGGAAATTATTTTTTATGAGCATACAGGTTCAACTGGTTACGAAACGGCTTTTTTGAGTAAAGTCTTTATAGGTTTAGACTTACAAATAGCTAGGAGTGATCTGAGAATCTGATCATATACGGTGAGGGAAATTATTTTTAGTAAGCATATCGACTTCAGAGCAACAGGTTCAACTGGTTACAATCGGCATGTTTGAGTATAGTCTGTATAGATTCAGACTTATAAAAAGCAAGGGTTGTTCTGAAAATCGGAGAAATATACGGTGAGGGAAATTATTTTTAATGTGCATATCGAGTTAAGAGCCATTTTGAAACCAGTTGAACCTGTTCAACTGATTTCAAAACGTTTTTTTGGATATAGTCTAAATAGGTTTAGATTTTCATAACACGCCTAGCTATTTATAGCTAGGGGTGTTACGAAAATCTGAGCAATATACGGTGATGTAAATTATTTTTAGTAAGCATATAGACTTAATAATAACAGGTTCAACTGGTTACGAAACAGCTTTTTTGATGTAGTCTATATAGGCTCAGACCATTAAAAAAAGCTAGAGGTGTTATGAGACTCTGAGAAATATATACGGTGAGGGAAAGTATTTTTAGTAAGCATAACGACTTGATGGCAATAGGTTCAATTGGTTACGGAACGGCTTCTTTGAGTATAGTTTTTATTAGTAATTCGTGAACAATTTTAAGGTAAGAAAGATAGATAGAAACTAAAATTGATTTGGATTTACTGAAATTTTCAACAAGCATATTAATGCCCACGGCGTATATTGAATAGGAATATACATATTGTATGTCCTTCAGACAATTTTCAAATGTACAGCCTACACGATTTTTGCATATAAGGTAATGTGATAAGATCTCGACAAATAAGATCGTATCACCCATTACTTTATTAGCATATATAAAATGAGTAATTTTCAATCAAGCATAAAGCAAATATAACTCACGTGTTGAATTCATTATAAATCCTAGATTTTAAACAGTATCAGATAACTGTACAGCATCATCATCAATGTATACGTGGTGGAAAGTTGATTTTTCTTTTGTGATATGGATATGTAGCACTTACGTAGATTAATAATATTCTAACACTCGCTTATTATATGCGCTCATTCAGAAATGGTCCTAATATCAGTATTGACAAATGTACTATGCAACTTATTCTAGTATGTAACTTGTTCTAGTATGTAACTTGCGTAATACAATTATATTGAGGCTCAACTATTCAGAAATTAATTTAACTGCACGCTAAGAGGAGTTAAAATGTGTATATTGCCAAGCAAAATACCTCGATTTAAAGTACCAAAGCCATTGACAAAGTTTAGCTAGAACCAGCATTAAAGTTATTTATCATTTTCTAAATATCGAATCATTTGATCACGCTCCACTCTTTTAAGTATACTTTTGGTAATATTAGTGATACCATATACTGATTGGTCTTAAGTCCTAAATCGATCAAATTTATCTTGAGCAAAAAGTTCCCGGAATTTATTCAGAAAATTAAAAATATCATTAATCTAAATCTATATTGTCCCCTTTAGAGTAATCCCCGCATCGACTACAACACACTTATGTCAGCGTTTGATCAAATCCTTGAAACATTTTTTAGACTTCCTGCTATGTTTCCATTATTACCTCTCGGCTGCTGAAACGCGTTCCCCATAATTATTTTTAACTCGATTGAACAGATAAAAGTCACAGGCAGCCAAATCAGGTGAATTCGGTGGCTGTTGGATCGCATTTGTTGCATTTTTCTTCCAAAAATTTCAAATAATGATGGCATTGTGCGACGGTGCGTTATCATGGTGCAAAATCACCGAGTTTTCTGCACAATTTCTCACCGAGATTTCTACAATTCTGGTCTTTTTCGGCGAATTGCTTCACGCAAACGTCTCATAACGCCCAAATAATATTCTTTGTTTACGGTCTGGCCTTCTGGCAAAAATTCATGATGCACTAGACTAGGAATGCTCTTGTAATTCACCATATTGTTTATGTAGATAGCTACGTCACAGCACGAGATGAACGACCATTTCTAATTAGTGGGTAGCCAGGTATATTCACAGACTTGGAAGATATCCATGGTCTAAAGCAAGCATTTAGTAAAGGGTCTTACGTAGACTAAAGTACTGAAAAAAACAAAATCGTGATCAAAATATATTATACAATAATTCAAAATGACATTGAAAGAGTTTAGTTTAAGTAGTGTATGTGTCAAATATTTTGGAAATCATTATAAAGGTCGTTTATTTCAGACAAATTCCATTTTTCAAAGCACTATGTAGAATGTAATTACAAAATATGAATTTGTACGATAAATGTAATGTACAGGTTATATATGTGTTCCATAAATTACCTATACATCACATTTATGTGTTACATCCACAACCTCGGGATATTAAATTCGATATGGGATTGATATGTTGGATTGGATCACATATGAATCATAAATTTACTAGGGTGTGCCTCAGTGGGAATGTATAATGAAAGGTATAGATTGGTGAAAGGTTTCGTCTGAATTATTATACCATCGATATAACTAGACATTTGTTTCGTATTTGAGTGTATAGTGACTTGTATTAATTAAAATATGAAATTATATATTTTACCAGCATAACACAAGATTCAATGACACATCTAAACATTTAAAATATATGGGAAATGAAACAATACCTTAAAAGCTTCAGAGATATTAATGCATTGTGCAGAAAGCTCTGAACAGTAGCCGTAAAATAAACAATATACATATATCTATAACCATAGCACTTGTATTGGAAGTTGATGCAACTATACCGGTTCACAGTCTGTAGATTTCTGGGTCTGAAATTTAAACTTTTGGAAACAGAGAATTTTGTGGCCACAATCAAATAATTAAAAAAAATTCGAGTTAAGTTTTTGTAATTCACTAACACTGTTGCGACACAATTAAACTCTACATATACGAATCGCACAAATTGAACATCAAGTCCGGTAACACATGCCTGATGAGATCTTATCGATCACACAGTCATTCAATAACGTCATCATCAGATCGAAGCCGGCCTAGCAAATTACAACAAAATAACATACACAACTTCGAAAACAATTCACAAAGTCTTCTAAAATCCAGCGATACATTGGTGACCCTTATGTTCCTGTTTAGGGAACATTACATTACACTACACGTCAATACCTTCTAACACAACATAACCTCCCAAAAAAATTTCATATTCAATAGCCTTTTTAAGGCCCAGATACTCGCACCCCAACTCAATTACGGCATTAAAATATCGAACTACAACAACATAACATGCAACAACTCTACGAATGACAATTCAAAAAAAGTCTCCCAATAACTGCGGCGCTTCAATTTCTTTAGGATTTTTTGCCTCAAGCATTTCCAACAGGGTGGATCTACAGTTTAAGTAACAGTTTCAAAATACAATTGAAACTTATTTTAATTTACATATAATACAAAGCTTGTTCATATTTCCAATTCAAAACGTAACTTTCAAATACAATTATGATTTTGTGGTTTCTAATGCCATCTATGAATTAAGTTGTGAAATAATATATATTAACCATAACACACACTACGACAGGTAGCAAAAGGAATGGATCATGATCGCCAGTAAAAAACTAAAATTAAAAGGTTACACGTTTCAATGAATATTAAACCTTAATCTCCTCCACGGATGTCTGGAGAAATTATGGATGCATTCAGATTTAGGGAAGATAAATTTTGCTTGTGGAAAAGATTCTGAGATAGTGGGTGATTTTTAGTTTGCAAACAAGCTCGCAATAGCGTAGTAAGATTGATTAGGGCAGCCAAAACTAGTTTTTTCCAGGATAAATTACATCCTTCTCTTTCACCCAAACTTTGGATCATCCTATTGTTGATCCTATATCGAATATGTGTTCGAATCCCTTTTCAGTTTCAAATATTTCGAGGAGTTACAGTCTGCTATTTGGAAAGTTAAATCAGTATCTTCTGGTCTTGATAGGGTTAGTTTAAAATTGATGAAACGAATTATTCCTGTTCCCGAATTTTTATCTTAACCTCTTCTTCATTTCCCGAGCAATGGAAACTAGGTTAAATAATTCCAATTCCAAAAATTAACAATCCTGTTGATTTATCCCAGTTTAGACCTGACAGTATTTTAAGTTCCATCTCCAAAGCCTTTGAAATAGTAATAAAAAACCAAATTCAGTCCCATATAATGAACAATAGTTTACTCAATGACTTTCAATCTATGGGTTTAGAAAGTTCCATGGTACGAATACTGCGTTAATTGCGGTAATACTGGCAGTCGGCGTAGTATGGAAAACAGGGAAATGACTTCTCTTATTTTGTAGAATCAAAGGCCTTTGATTCTTTGAATCACATCATTATTTAATAACAAGATTAGTTATAAATTATTTATCAGATCGTACACAGACAGTTTTTTTGGTCGTTGTTATTCTAATTTTCTTCCAGTTACTTCAGGTCTTCCTCAAGGTCAGATACTTGATCCTTTATTATTTACTATGTACAGTAGTGACATAAAATCCTCATTTTGCCATTATTCATTTCACATTTTCGCTGATTATGTCCAAAATAGAAATAGTAAGTTAGATCAGCATTGCTAGTAATATTTTTTTGGTTAACGAGGATTTAGACAGAATGTTTAATTGGTCGATTTAAATGTATAATTGGTTGGGGCTCGTCTTAAATGCTAGTAAATCGCAATCAATTATCTACAAAAAGTCGTTATATACGTTTTCTTTTCCTTGGATACATCTTAATGGGTCACTCATTCCGTTTTCAACTGCTGTTGGTAATTTGGGGATATTTTTTTACAAAACTCTTACATGGGGTGAGCATTTAGTTAAAGTTAGTAGAAAGACATTTTAATGTATAATATTTTTTTTTCTATCCCACTATATTACTTTACGTTCCGGCTATAGATTCGATTTACGTAGAAACCACCTGCACATTGTAGAGCTAAATGCTAGCCTGTAGTACTGACACGGAAAGATGGGACGGCACACGGATTTTAAGCTCAACACAGGGTCTCAGATGAGTTCATTCGCACCACCGATCGTACCGCCCAAACGATCGATGGTGAAAATTCGAACCCGGTCCCTACCGCTCCACGCCGCAGGTTCCTCAACCATTGCGCAACCTGAGCGGCGCGATTGATTACTTATTTTCCTGTGTAAAGTACCAAATTATCTTTTCATAAGGTTATTATTTAACAGGTCGCATTACGTCAATCTTCGATTGCTACCTGCTCGAAATTCTTCTTGGTCTTTAATTTCTTAATTTTTTGTTAGAGTTATTTCTCTATAGAATTCTGTTCCATTCAGTATTAGGTATTATAGTTTGTGATCTGCCGAGACGTTTAAATCAAAATTTCTTGGCGTGCTAGAATGACAATATAATTAGTTTAAAATTTTTGTTAATATTGTCTGATCTCTTCTGCTCATCCCATTGGAAATGAGCTTGTACTCAACATTGCAGTAAACATTTTAAGAGCTTTTTATGCCTAATGGAAGTAATAATTTTTACGTGTTGCTTCCATATGCGCTTTTCCTTCTTAATCCAAATTATAATAAGTGTGTTAAATCACAGATGGCACTATTGTTAGTAGAAAAATATACTGTATCTTTAAGACCGTTTCATAATTCTTTTATTACCAAGTTAGTTTTATCTTGAAAATTTTCGACACACGAGTCGATCCAAACGGATTCGATAAATCTTGTTAAATCTTGAAAGATTTCATATACATATATAGTATATAGATAGAGGATATAGATTAAAAGAATTTTAATTTAAGGTTACTTTGTGAAAATCTCCTATAGTGACCATTATTCGACCGAAAACCAAAGTAAAATACGTAATAATACGAGTAATGTATATCGACCCATGAGACCTATATATCTCTACATTATATACATAGTTGGATGGGTTGAACTTAATATATATATAAATTATTATCAATGAGAGACGTATTCAAGCATAATTTTTTTTTTGTATTTGTCTAAAAATAAAAACCAATATAACCTCAAAACAATCTTTGTATTATTATGTGTATACGATGAGAGTAGAAAACCAATATTTTTTTGTTCGATTCTCTATTATCGAAGATGAAAAACTTAATCATATTTTCCAAGAAAAACTTAAACACTTGAGTGATAAATTTAATTCGCCGGAAAAACCAAAAACCCAATTTCCATGGTTTTTTCAAATTCTAATTTTCATGTATATGTTTATATTCAAAATTAAACCAAATTACATCACTTAACCATTCTTAAACCAGAAGAAGAAGAACAAAAAACTTTTTACAACAAGTAGAATTGTCATATACTCGTATATACACACATACAAACAAAAGAAATCACAAATAAAGCTTTGATCTATATTTGACCTACCTTTAATATATTTATTTTATTTCTTAAGGTATTTATATATAGACTTTAGTGTTCCTTTTTTTTGTATATATCGTTTTGCCCCTCTCGTGTCCCACCCAACCCCAAAAAAAAACAAAATTTTAACTGCTGGTTCTTTTTGTGTTTTCCACTTTGATCTCGAAACGGAAAATCAATATAAATGTAAACGTTTACTTTTGGGAAGACAAATTTATTTAAGAGACTGTAAAATGTGTACATATATGTACATACAGAGATCAGCACAATTATTTTACGACAACACAGAATCGGAAAATTGTACAAATCACAATTTGTCTGTCAAATCAAAAGTAATTTTTTTTGTCTATTTGTGTCACTTTAAGTGACATTATTGAATTTTGTGTGTATATACACGCTCTTACACACAGACTAATACATTTATTGGGCATTTTTATAATTTTGATTGGCTTTCGTTAAATACATTGACCTATATCAACGTATACGAGCCTGTATAAAGCGTCCAATTATATTTATTGTGTGTAAAGAAAATCAATTGGATGGATATTATATAAAAGCTTTATTTTCAAGCTTTAAACTATATGGCACAATATATGCAACCGATAGTAAAACCTCAATACACTTTAAACGTGACCAATGCAGTGCAACAATATTTTCCACTCGGCTGTATATCATTGTGGTTTGAGGTTTCACATATATAACAGCCAACATATAGGTTAAGCTATATATATACATATGCATGTACAATTTATAGCTGAACAAAATTATTATAAATAAAAGTAGTTAAAACTATTTATTTAATTATAATATAAACTAAATTAAGACATTAAAGAGGGCAAAAAAAATCGTTTACAACTTTTATACGCGCGCTAATTATACAATAATGTTAAGTGGGTGATTAAAATTCGCACTTTATCAGAGTCGAACATTGTAAAATTAAACTCGAAAAATTGTGGGTCGGGTTCAAGAATCTTTTTTATCAATCAAAAATGTTTCCGGTTTCGTTGAGCTTGGTTATTTTGATTCGTTTGATGGTCTTAGCCTATAGCTAGGAGGAAAAGGCGATTTATTTAAGTGTAAGCAAACTCAAATATCTTTTCTAATTCAATATATTTTAGACACATTTTCAAAGTTAACTTTAAACATCTTAAACAGCTACTAGGTACTATGACATAAAATACTTCCATCAATTCGACCACAAATCAACTCTCAATAAATTTATAAACAACTAAAGTGAGAGATCATATTTTTTTCCTGCAGTCACTCGGGCTGAATTGGCCCATTGTGACATCCCTTCCCAGGCGTACACTCTCAGTCCCGGAATCTGTTTGTTTTTCTTATGAAGTTCAAGATATTCGGTATCCTCAAGGTCGTCAATTGGTTCTCAAATAGGAATTGTAAGCCGAACAAGGTGGATCAGGTCCCACAAAGGTGGATGTCGCTTCCAATTGAGCCAAATTTTCGGCCAATAAATTCTCTTTGATACCCATGTGACTGGGTATCCCGTGGAGTCTAACTTTATTCAGTCTGCCTAGTCGATTTAAGACACTTATCGTTTCCAAGACATGTTTCGATGAAACAATATTGGAACTAATCGCCTTTAGGGCAGTCTGGCTGTCAGAAAGAATGCAGATAAGACGATCTTTGCATTTTATCCCTTTTACAAAGAGTGCTGCTTTCAAAATTGCAGCAATTTCTGCCTGAAAAACAGTAGCGTACCTACCAAGCGGGATAGATAATTCAACCTCAGGATTTTGTAAGTATACTGATCCGTCAGTAAAGATTAACATATCGTTGCTGAAGGGGTAGGATGGGCTGTTATAGTTCCATATGTGATTTCCAGTAAAAGTTAAATAAAATAATTTCCCGAAGATGTGCTTCGTCACCATAATGTTTGAGGACATGTGGGCAGTTATATGCCGGCTTACCTCTCTCCATATTGGACATAGTTCTAGGCCACCAAATGAATGCGGCAAACAAGACTATGGGTTTGATCATTGAAACGTATAGCCAGTAAACGCGTCTAGGTTTCAGACCCCATGATTTACCAAATGACTGTTTGCATTTCCAGTAAATGTTGCATGCTTTGTTGCATTTCTCTTCCATATATTTTTTCTAAGTAATCTTCCGATCTAATCAGACCCCCAGATACTTGACTTGGAAGACTAAATATTCCAAGACTCCTGCGTTTAGTGAAAAGAACCATCTCAGTTTTCCTAGGATTAACTGAAATACCCTGGTCACTACACCAGGCTACAACTAAACTAATCTTAGTTTGCATGCGATCACATATTACATCCGTATATTTACCTACCAGTATTATGGCTATATCATTAGCATAACCCTGGCAGTAAAATCCGTTGTCGTTTAGTTGGACAAGGAGTGAATTGACCACAAGACACTACAAGAGTGGAGACTTTACATCGTAGACCAAAGTTGCTGATAGCAACCAGTTTCTGTTAAAGGAAGAGGTAGCCTCAATGGCATTGAATAGATCTCGGTATGGTCTAGGCAACTAGGCATATAGTTTGATACACTAGGCATATAGCCACCTACTATTAAAGCATAACAAGAAATAGTCTAACGCAGAGGATCTTGCAGCATAAGTAAATGCGATTTTTAGAAGTATGAAAACAACTAGAATGACCTGAATTCAAGCAAATGGAGTTTGAATTGTGTCCGAGATGTTTGAATTGTGTCCGAGAGACAAACTAGTTTTAACTGGCACTTTTTGCTGTACTTAAGGTTTGCATTGCGTTCATACCAGGGTGCGTTCACCATTGTTCGAAGCATTCATGACTTCATTCTTTCCAGTTTTATTATATTGGAAGCACACGGTGAGCCCCACAGCTGAAAACCATTTATAGATGGGATTAAGTATCATTTTGTACCGCAAGACAGTCTAGACTTCACTTTGATTGTTTTCCAATTAACAAGTTTACGCGCATTTTAATTTGATTGACGTTTAGCTTCAGTGTGTTTTTCCACGTGAGTCGTCTATCTAAATGTAGTCCAAGATATGTAACACTTTCGTGGGCGAATGATGTTATTTAGTCTGACAGGCGGACAGGTGAGTTTACGGAGTGTGAATGTAATGTGCGCCAATTTACGCTCATTGGCCTTAATTCACCATTTTGTTAGCCATTTTTCGATTTTGTCTAACTATTCTTGTAGAATTCTTATTTCTTTCGTGGGAATTTGATGGACAGCTATAGGATTGCAGTACACTGCCTTGAGATGCTCCTGCATGAATATCATATAAATCTGTATAATACCTAATCGATAGCTTGGGCTATATAGAAACGCTGCAGAGCAGTACTTTTTTGTTCAAGGGAATTCCTGATTTCAGATACGACTCTGTGAACTTGTTCCATGGTTCCGTGTTCTTCTCTAACTTCAAATTGATGACCCGGAATGATTTTTTCTCGTTCACAATTGGCTAAAGTTTTTACAAGAGCATTTTTTTAAAGTGTTTTGAGAGAGTTTGTAATAAGCTAATTGGGTTAACTATCTTTTCGGGTTTCGGAATCATTTTATATAAGGTATGAGACTAGACTTATTAGGACCAGTAGTTGAAATAACATTCCTCAAGACTACCCAATATTTCCAAATTTTGTTAACTACCTCACGCTCTTAAATTATATTCCAAGACCATATGAAAATCGTTTTCTATGATCATCTTTCCACAATGAGAATATAGAGTAGACCGGTGTCTACAATAAACCTCACATAATACACAAGTGAGAACACATTCTTGTGAAGCGTGTTGCTTTTGTTTCAATCTGATGATGACGTCATTACTCCCCCTCCGGGTTTTGATTATGATTATTCTATGCCGTAATGCTGATAATTATTCTATACAATAGTGATTAGGCTTGTAACGACCTGAAAAGAACTTGACCGCATGCTATGTCCACATTCGCCCACCTCAATCTTTGGTGATTTGGCTTTGTTGCAGTATATAACTTTCCTGAAATATCTGAACCTTGAAAGCGCTAAACTGGCAACCACCACCATAGAGAGAAGGCAAATACAATTCCATTGTGAGAAGGTAATTTATTTTGCCCGTGTTAGGCTAATCAGAAGATAGGAGGAAATTTTTGGTAGGTTGTGTCAGAAGATATTGACATGTAGTGTATTGTTCCCTGAACTGGGCCGTCGGGATCACCAATGTAAAGCGTTCTGTTCGATTCGTATATGTACGTTCAGTCATCATGCGATAGTGCTAGCGAATTACAAGAATTTATCTCGAAATATCGGTTTTATTAATTTATTGTGGCGTGATGAAAATTGTATTTGCGAATAATTTCAGTTACTCTGAACGCCACACTTGTAAAAAACGGTTGACCAAGGATTACATTTAATACATTTAACTATACAATAAATTTTGACATAATGGACAAAACCGCCAACCCTCAACAACATGCAAAACATCTGGAAAACCTTTGAAAACGGCTTGTAAAATTATTATGAATGTGAAACTGTCTCATGGAAATATGTTGGTTTCGCTTTGTAATCGATTAAAAATATATAAAGACTTCGACCAACTTTACATATGTTGTAGGGTGTTAAATAAAACGAGAGCAGACGAAGAAATAACGGCTAATAGAATCAATAAACGATGAAAATCCTGAATATCTCGGAAAATACTCGAGAGACAATGAAACGAGTCTGTACTGCATTATCATTTCCGTAAAGCGAGGCTTTCTACTCATTTAGTCTACATATCTGAGAGTAGCAAATTGCTTATAAAAAACTTGTACAAGAACAAACTCCTAATAGAAGACTATAGGAAGTATTGTTTCGTGGTCAATTTTCACTATTATCATAATATATTTTCAAGGTGGAACTAGAGGTCGAGTGGCCAAAACTCAACAACAACAACTATTTTAACCGTTTATATAAAATCGCCATATGGTTTTATAATCTATAATATCGAAATTAATAAGATATCTGGTATATCTGCTGTTATTTAAACAGCGAATTAAAAACGACTTACATAATTTAACTGTAATCGAATTTTCATCTCCAAAATATATAAAAAATAAAACTGAGTATTAAATAAGAAATATAGAAATACAAACCGAACCAACAAAAAAAACCTAAATAGATAATTAAAAAAAAAGAAAATTGGAAAATTGAAAATTTGCCAAACACACATTATGTCTAAAAACTACTCTATACACTTTCATCGATATACGAGTATATTATGGTGTATACCACTCACTATCGACTCGTATATACGAGTATATACACACATTTCCAAAGGCACCATATGCATTAGTATATTATTATATTTTGGATTTATTCGATCTCGATTTATTGTATCGTCTGTAAATTTATAGTCGATAATGTGTATTTAATACCCAACATTTTTTGGCAATCGGTCATAAAAACCATTTTATCATAAAATATCCAATAATATGTGCATATATAAACGAAATGAAACGGTGAACAATATACGCGGAAAATATCGGTTGGTCTCTCGGTTCGTATGTACCATATTATATTGATGACCGTGAAAATTGATAAAAATTCAGATGCCCTACATTATTTATATGTATATATGCTCGTATATGAACGAAAATATATTTTTGTTTGGTCGAATTGAACCGCACACAAAATGTTGAATGTTCACAGCATTTATATTATGCTTCTAAACAATGTATATAATCAATTAACTTGTAACTGACCTCATATATAGTAGAAAATTCTAGGAATTTTATCGAAATTGTGTATGGTATTTTTGAAATTAATTAATTTTAATTATATCGTTATATATTTTTTGGGTTTAATACGAATATTGTTTTGAATTGGAGGTTTGTGTGTATGTATTTATATTATTATGAAGTTGGTGATGCATTGTATAGCCAACATTTGCCATAAGAACAATCGCGAGATATAAGAGAATAATACAATATCAGATTTTTTTAGTCGTACAAAATCGCTTCTGTTATACAATTACTAGCGGGCTACGCCCGCTTTGCAGCGCGACACCTCCAGGGGCATTTAATAAAAACTTCGTTTTGCCATATACATTATTTCTAGGGATTGTTTAGGTAGAAAAAATGAATAACTCAATGAAAGTGTATGAGGATTCGATATATGAGTGGAAAAAAGGCTGAACCCGGTGTGCTACCCCCATCATTATGAAATAAAATAAAAAGTGTTTATATAGGGAGAAATAAATAATTTTATTATAAATTAACTATTGTAACGCTCTAGGATATACAAGTTTCTAGTTTGTCCATTCGGAGCATAAACAAACAAATCGTTTGGTTTCCCAACACGGGAGCATGCAATGTAAAGCTGTCCATGGGAAAAACATGGATTTATCAAATTTAAGCCACAAACTTGCAGAGATTGACCTTGAGCTTTATTAATTGTCATCGCAAACGCTAACCGAACAGGAAACTGTAATCTTTTGAAATCAAATGGCAAATCTGTTGGTATCATATGAATGCGTGGCAACAGTACATTTGTTCCTTTATATTTGCCCGTTATAATAGTGGCTTCGATTAAATTGTTTAGCATTTTTTTAATGCAAGTCGAGTGCCATTGCAAAGGTGGGTCGATGTTCCGCAGTAAAATAATTGGAACTCCAATTTTGAGTTTCAGCAAATGTGGTGGAAAACCTGGGACATCAAGTGAGTTTAAGAACTCAACAGGATAATTGACAGCATCCTCATCTCTCATAACGGTATCGATGGATTTGTATGTTGCTGCAGTATGCTGATTTTATTTAGAATAACACTGTTTACTGAATTTACATCAATGTTTTTGGCAGCAAGTAACGCTCGTTCAGATAACCATCCAAAAGTGTTTCTGCTATACCAGACGATGCAAGTGCAATATTATTTTGCGATCGAAGTTTTGCCAAAATCAACGAAATCAAAAACGTTTTTCCTGGTCCGCCTGGTTCATCAATAAAGTACAATCCACCACTTTCATTACTAACGTGGTGGATTAAAGTGTTGTATGCCGAGAGTTGCTCCTGCTGTAAATGTGGTAGGTTTTCAGCCTTAAATAATTCTAACTCTTGTGGATTGTAATTGCTTTCTCGTTGTACATCTTGGTCAGACGCATCATCGCCTGATCGATTAGGACTAATCATACCAACTTGCGAGAGGGTCTTGTTGTTTATTTGCAAGCACTTGTCTTCTAATAGAATCAAAGCATCACTATAAATTGCGCTGGAAATTCAATTGTTTCGTCGTTGCAAGTAATTCTCTTTCGCTGCAGTATGTCTTTACTCATATTTGCTTTAAATGTATTCCAAAGTTGTTTCGGTTGGGTTGGAAAGCAAGTTACCAATATGATAGCAAATAATGCTCTTATCTGGCATGGATGGTTAGATATTGATGCATCTGCTAGTGTTGTTTCCCAATGCGAATCGTTTTCTAATAAATTTAGGTTTTGGCATGCCTCTCGATAAGTTGTACATATTTGGCCATTAACTGTACGCAAGTTTTCGAATGAAGTTGGCCCACGAACATTTATTGGAAGCATTCGTAAATAAAAGTGTTCTGCATTCTGGGGATGAATAGTATACAGCCTACCTAATTCATAAGTGGAATATAAATTTGGCCATGCTTCGAACTGCTTTACTTTGCTTGCGGCGTTGAAATTTTTTAGTTGATGAGTTCCACGTATAGTATGTTGGAATTTGAGCATACAGCAAAGTTTGAGCAAAGGAATCATTTGTACATATATCAAAAAAGAAGTTAACGTTGTAGCTGGTGCCGCTGCAGCCCTTTGTTGAGCATTAACTTCTGTAAAATAAACGCGTTGTCTATTTTCGAGGTAAACTGATAAATGCACAACAGTCGAATGACGTTCATGAATTGGAAATCCTAAAATTCGCCAAACAGCTTCATTGCTGCTGAATTTGGCGTGGTATTGAATTTGAAGTGAATCATTTAAAAACTTATGGGAGCAATATAATTATAAAATTTTAAAAAAGTGGGCGTAAAATTGGGCGTGGTCGTAAAAAAGTACCCTATTAATCATGCCAGAGTACCAGTTAAATGCTGTGAAAATTTCAGGAAGATCGATCCAGAGGTTTGGTCTCCAAACCTCTGGACCGATAAGATACAAACAAACAAATAAATAGACACACATTCCATTATATATATATATATATATATATATATATATATATATATATATATATATATATATATATATATATATATATATATATATATATATATATATATATATATATATATATATATATATATATATATATATATATATATATATATATAGATCTTATTGCTGTCTATGAAATTTGACAAATTAAATTGCAAGCCATTCGTTTAAAGCAGCGCTGTCTAAATTAAAGCCCGCGAAACCTTTTAAAATATCAATGTTCATTTATGTTGTCTTACGCGATGAACCGTTAATATGAACTGTGTCGTTATCGTTGATATATATGTCGTATAATACGTCAATATCAAGCTTGGACCAAACTCTTATGTTTGTGCCACAAGTATGTGGTGTAAGATACAGATCAATACGACATATAGTTAAGATTCTAGTATATCGATATCATTGATTGACTGAGATTGTTAGACGATGTGGACACCGTATATAAACTTTGTCATTATCTTTTATATATGTCGTATCAATGTCAAACTTGGACCAAGATCTTATACATGTACCATAAGTATGTGGTGTGAGAGACAAATCAATACGACTTATAGTTAAGATTTTAATATTTCGATATTAGTGATCTCATTCATAGCTGGGCGTTGTTAAATATTTATGCTGAACTGAAAGTATGTCTCAATAACTGAGCACTTCAAAACGCCATTGTTCACATGAATTAAACATCGCAGCGAAATGTAGTTGTGAATATTGTTATGCATTGGAGATCTGTGTGTATGTATTATATTATTATGAAGTTAGTGATGAATTGTACAGCCACATTAGATTAAAATTTGCCTTAAGAACAACTGCGAGATAATAAAGGATAACATAATATCAACCAAATATCAAAATCTTTCAGTCAAACATACTAAATTAAAAGGTAACTGCTATCTATGAAACTCGACAGATACAATTGCAAGTCATTCGCTTAGCGTAGCGCTGTCTAACTTAAAGCCCGCGAAACCATTTAAAATATCAATGTTCATTTAGGTTTTTTAAGGCGATGTGGACACCGTATATGAACTATACCAAATCGTTAATGGTGTCAATGTCAAACTTGGACCAATATCTAATGTTTGAGCCACAAGTATGTGGTGTAAGATACAGATTATTACTTACAGTTAAGATTCTAGTATTTTGATATCAATTATTGAATGAGATGATTGAGAGCTGTCCTAAACGTATATAAATAATGCTGATATCGTTAATATATGTCTTATTAATGTCAAACTGGGATGACGATCTTATATTTGTGCCATAAATATGTAGTGTAACAAACATATCAATACGACATATAGTTAAAAAAAAATTTTATGAGTGATCTCATTCATGATTGGGCGTTGTAAAATATTTATGCTGAACCGAAAGTGTGTTTGAATATCCGAGCAACTCAACACGTCATTATTCACTAAATTGTGAATCTAACATCGCAGCGAAAGGACTTTGCTAAGAATTTTGACTTTGCACAGAAAGACCAATTTGCAGGTACCCATGCCAGTTTAGCATTGCTGAATGGTTTATTTTAGGTCGATAATAACATGCAAATTGGCATAGAAAACTCACACGTGACAATTAAGAAATCAATACACCCTAACCGTGTGACTCTTTAGTGTGGAATATGGCCAAAGGTATGATAAAGAGTTATTTGCCTTCTTTTGAAAGTTCAAGAAAATATTAAGAAGCCGAACTTACAATCAATGGTGGCCGCTACTTACCATGTTATCTAACTTTTTATTCCTTACAATTAAAACAAATAATTTTTCCTATATTTGATTTCAACCGGACGACGCCACTTGTGACACAGCCGATGATATAACCAACATTTTTGGAACTATCATCGAAAATTCCAGCATTAGTCGAAATGGCGATGTCAACTACTGGCCTAGAAGCTTGGATTTGGTTCCGTTGGACATTTATTAGAAGGAATCCATCAAGGACAAATGCTATAGTAAGCATCCAGATGATTCGAATGTGAAACAGAGGCTCAAGCTTCTCGATCTCGACCGAATGTGGAACTCTAGATGAAACCAAGGAAGTTTTTAAACTGTTTGGTATTCGATTTCAGTTTTTCCTTTTATTGATTTGTCACAACGTTTTGTTCAAAATTGTTAAACTATTTGTAACACAAAAAAAATTGATTTTATTATTTGCCATCTGGTTTGGAGGCCAAAGCACACTCAACTCTTTTAAACAAAGTAAACTTATAACGGCTAACGTTACCCGGTTGTCCAAATCGCGGACGTACGAGTAATATAAACAAAGTGCATGAGACACCCTACGTATAGTATGGAATATATGCTCTTGTTGAATGTTTTTGGCTCCAACAGGCGATCATAGATGTGATCGTTCAGATATATTGATCGTTATCAGAAATTTTTTTAAAATTATCCCACTGAGGTAAGTTGATATTAACAACTTCTTGATTGCTCACAAATTTTAATATACTATTAAGATGAAGTAATCATCTAACGCGTATTACGCTTCTGACGTTTCAAGATAAAAGCTCATTAATTTTCAGTCGACCAAGTAAATAGGAAGATAAGATGATTACTTATACTATGACGTACACTAAGTCAACAAACTTCATTTATTTAACGACTTAAGCACTGCTTATCAAATATTGATATTATCAGGGAAGGAAACAATATAACTTCATGCTTGTAGGTGCGATAAATAATTTCACTTTAGGAATAAGCATGTATAATCCGGCAGCAGCTAGATAACGTCATACTGAGCAATCAGTAAACATCTATAGTACACGCATTTAAGGCTATAATAGACGCACTTTATGGATCTTGATGGGCAATCTCAGAGGGCATTGCACCAATAATAATATGTTTCGAATGAAAATTCGAAACATCACAACAGTGTGGGGGAGTAGAAGAAGAAACTATTGACCAGTTCTTGTGCTTCTGCCCTTCATAATCTTCCCATAGGCTACACTGCTTTTGATTACAATTTTTATTTGAGGATCAACTGACGACCTTGAAGATACCAGATATCTTGAACTTCATAAGAAGAACGCATACAGATTTCGGGACTGAGAGTGTACGTCTGGGAAGGGATGTCACAATGGGCGAAACGAGCCTGAGTGACTGAAAAAAAATCAGTAAGAAACATCATATCATCACCTGAGAGATAGAATAAGCTGTTGCAGGCCTATTTGTGCTATTCAGTAATAATTTCCCGAAAATTGCTTCGACACCATACCATATAGTACCATAGTCCTCTTTTTACTGTACTCCTTCTGATCCAAAAAAACCAGAGGATGCCGACCATCAGTCATCTCAAGAAGAACAGTGTGGTATGCATGGCTTCCACAATAAACAAGTCTGTGAAGGCGGTTAAGACGTTTCCCTCCAAACCCAAAATGTCTGTAGGCATACTACATGCATATAATGCATTTCTCTTCGATGGATTTTTGCCAGGTAATCTTCTGATCTGACCAAATCCCCAGAAACTTATTTTCTAAATAGATTGAGATGAGAGTCCTGCGTCTTGTGAAATAAAACATCTCACATTTTCTAGGGTTGACTGATAGACCCTGATCAATATACCAGGCTATAACTATGTTAATCGCTATTTGCATGAGTTCACATAGTACGTCAGTATATTAGGGCAGTCACCATTGTTCAGCCTAAATCTGCAATAGCTCTGGTTTACCTAATTACTCACTCAACTGCCGAGCAAGTGTATCTTCATGTCTAATGGAAGCGTTATCAAACGCACCTTAGATGTCCAGAAACGCTTTCAATGCAGATTCGTTGTTGTTCAGCGATAGATAACTTGATACTAGTTTGTTTGTTTATAACTGAATGGATCGTATATTGATAAATGTTTTATTTAATGTCGGCAATTATGTATGAAATACAATATCAGATAAATTTCCGCCTATGTTAGCCTCACAAATGCGAGCCCTTTTGAGCACATTTTTCATTACATTCTCACACATTTCACGCAGTATTTCATTAATTTCATCGCGAATATTTTGTTTGAGTTGCCCAAACGTTTCTGGTTTGTTTGCATAAGCCTTGCTTTTCAGATATCCCCACAAAAAGAAGTCCGGAACAGTCAAATCAGGCAACCGTGGGGTCAATCAACATCACCATTTTTTGAAATAACTTGAAAGAGGTCTCGCAGTAATTCTATATACTGGGTGTATGCGATGTAGCACCGTCTTGTTGATACCACATGTTAATCAAGCCCAAAGCATACAGTTGTGGCGTTAAAAGTTTTCAATCATATCACGATATCGCTCCCGATTCATAGTTTCCGTTACGTCGTTTTCATTTTCCAAAGAAGTAAGGTCCAATGATTCCTCCTGCCCAAATTGCACACCAGACTGTCACTTTTAATGGATGTAAAGATGACTGAGGAATAATTTGAGGGTTTTCCACTGCCCAAAATCTGCCTCGTCACACATTATGATTTTTCCATGAAAATCGGGGTTGTCATGGCGATCTGTAACATCCTATTGGCATATGCACGGCGGCGTTAACGATCTTGTGGAAGAAGCTCTTGTGTCAACTGAATCATAAATGAAAACCAATGCAAATTCTTGTGGAAAATTGTGGCCAAACTTGTTCTTTGAAGACCAAGCTAATGAGCACGGCGTCGAATTGAGGTTGATGGATTATTTTGAACACTTTATTCAGCAGCAGTAATGTTTTCAGCCGATCTTGCAGTACGTTGTGGCCCATACTTGAGCCCATCACCTACAGACCCTCTTTCTTCAAAATCAATCACTACACGATAAATAGTGCGTTTTGTTGGCACGTTGTTTCTCCCAAAAATTTCACGTTAACTTTCTCATTGTCACAGTAATCGATGATTGATTTTGATAAAATGTTTTAACGATTCAATTACGTTGGTTTAGCGAATATTTTTCCATAATAAATTTGCCACGTTTCTACTTCACGACTGCCAAATATGAACTGTCAAGACTAACGTTTATCAAAATGGCGCCAAAACAAAGTAGTATACCTTCCGGGCGGACACCCTGTATATTATCCAATTTCTATATATAAATTACCGAGAACGTATAAAATTCGAGTTTTGACAAAACAAAATTTGTGCAATACAAGCAGCCGCGCACTCATATAATGGTAAGCTTTTGTATTGTATTTTTTTCGTTTCCGCCTAACCCCGAATCGTATTATGGTATACATATAAATCATCCAACCTTCGAGCTACAGTACGAAGACAGTTAAATTTAACACTATAAATTAAACAGATCTACTTTTTTGTGTGCTTCTGCTAAACATAACTTAAATCGAATTTATTTTTATGACAACACTCATATGTGTAATAAATTCTCATATAATATTTGTTATGTTTATGTTCCAGATTAACCTGTTACATAAATATTCATACACCCTCGAAAAGCATCATAATATATATAGATTATATATATTTTATGTATTTACCATTTATGTGCGATTGTGCTAGTATATATATTGTCTATATGTAGCGAATTACATAATTCATAAGTCAATTGGAGTATATGTGTATATACACGAGTATACGATGAGTCACCATACACCAGTTTCACGTTCTGTCTTACCTATTTGGTTTCGAACAATTAGATTTATGAATTAAATTCCTTATTTGTGTGTTTGCATCATTGCAATGCAGTTCCAACTTATATATGAATAATGTGCCGCGATCGTTTGCTAAAGGAAACTCGACTTTCTAAACATAACTTTGTTTGGCAGTTGGTGTACCATACTGTAAGATTTTTTATATTGTTATACAAATCTTTTGTTGTAATTAGTTTATATGTCTGTCTGAACGTAAAAGATTCGCCAAGGTCATGAACATTTATTTTAAGTCTATAATATAATTTTTAATGCCATTTTGTTTGTTTAGATTTGTAATAAAAATCGTTTCAAACTTATTCAATGACTAAATATAGTGTTTAGAGTTGGATCATCGTTTAGATTGTTATAATATAAATGTAAGACTCTATATACGTTGTAAAGTGTGTAGATTGCGTTCGTTGCGAGGGCGTAGAATTTCCAACTCATTCTTGGTTGGTATCTAATATTTTTCATTATTTGCCAGTGCCTTGCCAATACTGTCATCGATCGACAATAACACAATCAAAACATATAATCGCAACAGTCATTGCTGCTTTTACGGCACCAATGTAAAGCTTGTAGATCTTTATGATTTTTGATAGTATTTGAGAAGTCAGATATAATTTTAAGTTGTTTTTACTTGTATTGTGAAAATTCGCTAAGGTCGGTTTTCGATCTGATGATGAACGTATGGCCATTGATGGATGTGTGATCAAAAGACTTAAGTTGTTGCGACATGAAACGAACCTGAACTACATGATGCATTCGCCCATCTTAGGGTTTGACTTTGTTGCAGCATGAAACGAATTTCCTGGAAATCTCTGAACATTGAGAAGCGCGAAACAGACAAAAACCATAGAAAGAAGGCAGACACAATTCCATTGTAGGATGTTGCACAATTCCATTGTAAATTTTGGGAGATTGTGTCAGAAAATATTGACGTGTAGTGTAATGTTCCCCTAAACAGCGCCGTTGGGGTCACCAATGTAAAGCGTATAATCATTTTGATTTTTTAATAGTATTTGAAGAAGTGAGTTATACGATTGTTTGCCTTGGTATAATGTTATGTAGTTTGCTAGACCGGTTTCGATCTGATAATGACGACATTGATTGACCGTGACATTGAATGATTCGTATAAGTACGTTCAGTCGTATCGTGACTTGTGTTGGCGAATTACAAGAACTTAGACTCGAAAAACCGATTTGGGTTACTCTGAACGCCACACACTTGAGAATTGAATTATCAATTATTGTAAACACGAGTTCACATAAAGTTGATTTGTAGCTAAAGTTTCGTTCGAAATACATAGCATCTTGTTACAGTGAACTTATAGCTCTAAACTATATGATCTTAGTGGGATAATATTCACGTATATAGACCAACAGTACTGATTAAGCCTGCTTCATCATTTTTATCATTGTTATAATATGTGTAATATCGAAACTTTGGACCAATTGTTCAGGCGAGTATTCAAAAAGATGTCGTAATGTAGCCGTCTAAGTTCAAAAATAACTTTGAAAAGCTTTTATCAAAGGTGCACATCGTCCAAAATCCTCATTAAATTTCGTTATAATTTTGACAGTTTTCAACCAAAATACACAGACATCCCCCTCGTTTAGTACGTCAACAAATACTATTCTCAAACCGTTACTTTTCATTTATGTATACACATTTCAAGTGCGTTCACGCGTCAGAACTTCAATTTGTGGCCTGTTGTTGAAAATTTATCAAAATCACAAACCAGAAGTATGAACGTACTTGAAAAGTGTAAATGAAACATAAACACTACTGTAAAGTGTTTGCATCGGATTTATATTTTGGATTATAGTACTGGTGGAATAATTTGATCTCACATAAATCACATTACATCACATTCTCGACTAACATAACAAAAGTTCAGGTTGGTGATAATGACTTGACTTAAGAAAAACGTTTCCTCTTTGCATGAGGGAGATGTTTGGAAAAAGGAAAATCGCCATTGTATTGATCCTAGACTACATAAAACTTATAAATAATGATGAACCTTCACATATAACACATTGTACATCATTTTGTTTTCTAATCTCTAATCTGCTTTTGTGATCAAGGCACTCCCTACTTGTTTGCGGTTCCCTTATTTACGCGTCCTTGCTTTTACGCCATTACAGCCATTTTGAGGACGTACGGCTATAGGTCCGATTTTCCTAACCATCTGCATATTGCATAGCTCTATGCCAGCCTATAGTGCTGACATGGAAAATGGGTCGGCCCATATCGGGATTCGAACCCGGTACTTCCCGCTCCAACTGCCACAGCTTTAACCACTGCGCCACCTACCTGGGCGGTTTGTTCATCATTTGTTGAGAATTTGAGTTTGATATGGGTCAACACAAAAATATAATCGTCTAAGATACACGCATTTCGAAATTAGCGAATGGTCCATGTTGTGAAACGTAACGTCTTAACACAACGGCCAGTATTACAGTCATATTTGGTAGAACTTTGCTATTTTTAGAATTACTGGATTTTGAAAGAACGACTCATATGTCGATCTCTAGAAGTATTACTGTACGATCCCATTAGCATTTTATCTCTTAACTCAACCAAAAATCTCCCCTCAGTACAATATATTTCAGAATTACTTCCACAGTCTAAAAACATATTCCAGCCGTATCCATTGAATGTCATCAAGTTTTTTAGTTTATTTTATTAAAGGCTTTGACGGCTTATAACAAGATTATGCAACCACGTCACATAGAAACAAATCATGCATTTGTATGTTTCCTATTACTAAATACACCTAACGACGAATGAACAAAGCTTTTTTACATAACAATGAAAAGCATTTTGCTAATTCTCGACCATTTGTTTATGTCGGTCTATAATCGTGTCTCCATTTTGTTGTCGGCCTTGTGTTTGAATTTATTTTTTTCTAAGTTGGCTGTTGGTCATAGTTTCAGCTCAACATATAAAAATTGAAATCCTAGTAGTGGCCAAGGCAACCATAGTATATCAAGAAGGGAGAGCCATTGTTTTTAAAATCTTTTCAAAGGAAGCCGCCAAAGCAGCCCAAAAATATACCCAAGAAATATAAGCGCAACGAAATTTCGTTTGAAGAATATAAGGCCATACGTAACATCTGTAAAAATACTGTGCTAAGGAAGTGAAAAGAGTGGACAACAAGATTGCCGCTTAGGCTTCCGAGTTGAAAATCTGCGATCGCAACTTTTACCAGATGGTCGCATCGGTTGCCAATATTTCTAAAACATCAATTTCAGCGTTGATGTTTTAGAAATATTGGATCCATATTTGCAGGCCGACTTACTGGCAAACGTCGTCAGTTCGAACTCGATCTTAGTTGTCTCCGATAGAGTTACGCCTCCGTCAATTCCGTATTGCTAAAATGAGTCCTGTCAATTCTAAAATCAAATCTCGGAGGAAATTGTCTTCAGGAACCTAAAGATAATGGACGTAAATAAGGCCACCAAAACTGACAGAATTTCTATTTGAATCTTGAAGGAGTTTGCCAATGACTTGGCTCCAATGTTAACTAAAATTGGTCTTCTTTCTTATAAGCAAGGTTAGTCCCCGAACGCATGGAAAAATGCAATGGGACAACCGGTTCTTTGACGTGGTTGCGATAAAACTGACCTCTCAAACTACCGGTCAATATCAATTGGGTCACCCGTGGCTAAAGATTTTGAGAAATGCATTAATCAACAACTGGTTAATTATCTTGAGATTAATAAAATAATTTCAGATAAACAATATGTCTTCCGCGAAAGCCGCTTCACAAGACCACAACCGATCTCTTGACGTATATTGCAAATTAAATCTCGACCTTGAGCACCACGCGAAGAAGCATTTCCAATCACTTTGGATATATCCAAGGCTTTTGACAAGGTTTGGTATAAGAATCTCATTTATAAACTTGTGGCATACGGCTTGGATTTGATGACCATCAAGTGGATAAAAAGCGTTCTCAAAAACAGTAAGATCAACGTTGTGCTAAATTAGAGATGATCAACGACACACACCCCAAATGCCGAAAACCTTCAGAGATCAGTTTTGTCACCAACTTTGGTTTTGTTATACATTAATGACTAATTGGATAGCCCTGTGAACCCTATCCACAGTTTTGCTGATGATACAAAATTGCACTCTTCTATTTCATTCGAGGTCCTTCAGAGTTAAACGGTAAACGGCTGGAAGTTGTCACTTCGCTTAACGAAACTCCAGACTTAGGAAAAATCTTATCAGCTCCAGCACCGTAGAGATGTTGCAGAACTCTGCGTGTTTTATAGATACATGGTAAATATTATGCAGAATTAAAGGAGACCATCATTTGATACGCCAGGACCGGTAACTCTAGAAACGGTTAATTCGTATAGGCTTACGGTGAAGCTACCGAAACCTCGAGCTGAAGATGCAAAGCGCGAATTTATTTATCGAACATCTATGAAGTGGAATTCCTTGTCCAGTTTTCAGTTTCCGTTGATTATAAAATGCACAAGTTTAAGGCAGCTATCAACCTTTACTTGAAGGATCGCGCTTTGCGTTCAGGAGCTCTGACAGTTACAAGGAGCTAGGACAATCTCAAATTCCATCCTGCACCCAATTAAAGCTAAACTTAAAAAAAAAGAGTAGGACCTTATACACTCAACTTGTAGTTCTTATATAAAACCCTTAAAAAAGTTGTAGGTCAAAAGTAAAAATTTTCTTACACGCTTTAAACTAAGTGTTCAACAACCTGACTTTCGTCACGAGATGAGTACGATTAGATTAGTTAGAGATTTTTGATATAATTCGTAAAAGAATGAGTGGAACCAATATAGGTTTTTTTTATTGATGCTGTAACAGTTACAGCAAACCACTAATTCATTATTATCTTCACCAATACAATAAACACTGCCCCACTATTGCTAGATCTGTTGCAACACGGGACTCAGTTTTGAATGCCGTCGCTGAACAATGTATAACAGGTGCATTCATCAATATGTTATGACGCTGATCTCTCAAAGGCACTTGATCGAGTGTGGATTTCTTTGCAAATTGAGTGCAATAAAGGCCTTCCATTATGGGTTCAGAATTTTGTTTCGTGTTGATTAATCCAATAATGTAGAACGGGAGTTGTGCTTCGACTGAACAAATAAATAAGCCAGGGACTGGTGCTGCCAACACCTACAACACTATAAGGCCGAGATAGGAGTACAATTCTCACATTTAGGCAGGAGTATTGAAAAACCATTTGGAAACAATCGATACAGCAAAAGTCGAGCATCCACTCTTGGTTATCTTTCCCATATCCGGAACATGCCAGCATTATGCGATTTTACAAGGACGGGCTGTGCTGGAATTTCGTTTTCGAGCTTAATCTTATAACAAATTGTTTGCACCTTACTTAAATTACATAACACTTATGTCAAATGTAATAATACTTATAGTGGTTATGGCTTATAGTCATACTCAAAGGTCATTCTTATACCATGTATGATGTTACGGTTTTATTTCGAGTTGTTCGTGGTTTATCTGTTTTGAACCAAACTACAACCAATTCATTCGCAGCTTCGTTTTAACGCGCTGCTTTACAACATCGAGATTTCCGTCAATAGTCCCTAATGCCCGGAGTCCATATTAGCAGTCTAACTTATAAAGTACAGGCATGGGAGATGGGCGACCCAAATAATTTGCTCACTACGTATCGTCGCCCAACAGTAATTTTATTTCATATACTCAAAGGCCAACTCCTTGAGAGATTGAGCACCATTCAATCCGGATCAGCACACGTAGCCGGAAGCCCAAATGTTATTTATGCACTCTTATATGTGAAATATTGTCCCAATGGACTCATGTATCTCAAAGTTAATTTAAATGAAAAAGCTGTTTTGAGCTTAAAACTATTGCTGATACTTTTATTGACGCACGTCTTATCATATTTCGCGACAGTTGTGCATAATTTAAAAAAATATTGACGTAAATCAGACACACGAATACAATATACCTATCTACAGTGTAAACAAGGCCATTGAGTAATGAAACGAAGTGTGTTCGTTGAGCGGTCTAAATTCGTTTAAGTAAGATGTCATTATTAAGATGAATATATTCAATATTTCGGCCAAATCATTCGGTTTATTTCATAATTAATTTTGGTCGGCAACTCTAACATCATTTGTATTTGGTTCATCTGTATCTGAAACGTATAGCCGCAAAAATGTCTGGTCAAATCACAATGTGATCGATTGGGGTTGCCGCCATGTATTTTAAAGTTTATTCCAAAACATATATACAGCGGATATCAACCAAAATCGTGATTTAACTTTTAAGGCGAGAAAATGGTATATACGTGTGTGGGTCGGTGGGTGTATCTGGTATCTACCACCATTTGTATATTATCGAGAGTATAAATCATACGGAAAATCATTTAAATATTATCAACTTTTTCATATGTATGTATATTGTTGTTGTACAATAGACCAAAATATATAAATTATCGATTTTCATCATTGTGGAAAATTTAAATCCGGATTTTCCTTTCTTTTATTGTTACGACACACAGTACAATAAAAAAAAACTTTGTTTTGTTGAAGTTGGCACTTAAAAAACGTTTTTTTTCGTTACCAAAAAAGTTTTCTGTTTAACATTAGGGATTATTATGTTTTGTCTGTGTGTGTGTGTGCCTGTATGGGAGTGTGTGCGGTGGTTCTATGTACTTATATTTTGGTGGTGACTTAGCTCCTTATAAATATTCTCGATACGAAACGAACGAAAGCTCATAACTCTTCAGTCAAAAAAAAACAGAGGAAACCCTCCGACTGCAAAAAAAAATGTCAAGCTTTAGTATTTGTCTTTATGTGAACGTGCTTCATTATCTTGCTTAAGTAAAATATTTTTTGTGTGTTGTTTATGTACAAAAATTTAGGAAAATCATAAATACATAAAAAAAAATCGTTTCATGTAATCAAAAGTTTAAAACAATTTGCTTATCTTAGCAAAAAAATATAAAATTCCAAAATAACAGAGTTATACGACACAGTATACACGAGCATACAACAACTCTGCAGAATGTTTACTTTCAGTTTTTTTATTTTCGTTATTTGGACACAGCCAACCAATAAAGTATTACAAATGAGTAAATATCACGTAACATTTTATTACGAGAATGAGGAGCTTTTAATCCGTTCTGATAAGAATCGCTGTATTTACTATATACCCTTCTGTTGGTATTTTAAATAATACTACAAACATTTAAATAGCTTAAACAACAAATTGGTCGATGGGTCGTGTGGAGGATGAGGCGAGGATCGACAATTTAATATAAAAATGGGGCCGAAAACAAATTTCATACGTGGCCTCATATATATGGCCTTTTGTGATTCACATTTCGAATTTTTTTTTATTGTGTGTCCTACATATTTATTTCGTTTAATAATTTTAATAGCCAGGTTGAAATGATTAATTAAAGTCCCATATGAGTGGCATAATGCGTACATATACGTGTGTGGTATTTTGGTATATGTTTGTGACGATATATATAGAGTAGTAATTAAGAATATAAGTAATAGCTTAGTCATAAAATGGACAATGACATTCAATCTATACTTAACACATAGTAGAACGTTTCATATCGTATACGTGCAGTATTTTTTAACATGTTGTTAACATTAGGCCACACGTCCATTGAACTGTTTACTAAACCTATAATGGAAAGTTATCTGACTCAATATGTACTGTCATTCAATGCCACCTGGAATTCATACAATAATTCTTCCATCATTTACATATACTCCTATACTCTTTCACCACTACAATTTAACTTCAAGATTTGTACTTCAAGATTTTGCTAGATTTAGGTCGTATTATTTTTCCTCATCACTCAGGCTTGATCGGCCAATTGCGACATTCTCGCCAAGACGCTTTCAGTATCACAATCTGTCTTTGAATGAAGCTAAAATCTTTCGATATTCTCAAAATTATCAGTTGATCCTCAAATAGAAAATCTTGATCTAAAGCAGTGGAGTATATGGGGAGAGTTTAAAGGACAAGAACACAAAAAGAGTTCAACAGTTTCTACATCTCCTCAACATACTCTTCGCAGTTTGCGTTAATTCAAAAATTTTCACTCGGAATATTTTATTATTTAGAGAACATGTTCCGTAAGAATACAAGATCCTCAAAGTGTACCTATCATAATTTAAGAAGTACTGGGACTTTCCTTATTTATTGTTTCAAAGAAGATATTAAATAGATGACCAGAGATGAGGTGTCCCATCTCTCAGGAACCAAAAAGTTGAAGCTGCACCCAAACGAGCCAATTTATCAGCCAATACGTTTAATTAAAAATTATTGTGACTGGATATCCAGTAAAATCGTACATCAATCAGACTGCCAGTTGATTTAAAGCAATTATCGTCTTTATGTTTCGATGAAACAATATTGGAGTCAAACGCCTTTAGATAAATTGTAGACGACATCTATCTGCTTTGCAAATAATGATGCTTTTAAACATTTCAGCAATTACACATCGTACCCACCAAGATAGATAGAATTCTCAGAATTTCAGTAAACATCATATCAAATAATTTCCCGTAATCGTGTTTCGACACCATGGTGTCCGAAAGCATGTGGATAGATATATGTATGCCGGACCACCTCCCACCCTTTTTTACAATGTCCTAAAGGGCTAAATTATAAGTCGAAGATATTGGGTCATTATATAAGTTAAGATACTGATTCTAGTTTTCAGAGCCATGACACCAAACAAACTTCAGTGTTTGCTGAAAGAGCACATCAGTATCCTTTGACTTGATACAGTAATAATGTTAAGCTTAAGGGTCGCAACTGGACGCCTAACGAAAGCTTTTACATACATCTCGAAAGACGTTAATATATGACCAATCATCGATAAGATGACAAGATTCATGGTAATGATGGAAAGAATTTTAATTAAAAATTAATTAGAAAAATTTTTTTTTGTGGGGTGGCTGCTACCGCACATCTAGACCTAGCGATGGTCCGTTGTTATACCTTTATATGTACGGCCATAGCCCCAATTTACGTAGCACCATCTGTGCATTGCATAGCTCCATGTCAGCCCATATAGTACTGACATGGACGATGGAACGGCACATCGATTCTAAACTCATCAGGGGATCGAGATGTGTTTATTCAAACCACCGATCGCACCACCCAAACGATCGATGATGAACAATCCTTTTTTGTGGTGACTCCCGCTCCAACTGCCGCAGCTTTAAACACTGTGCCACCTGGGCGATCCATACAGAACCATTATTTATTATATCCATAATGAAATGTCAAACCAAACTAAACAAAAAGCACTGTTAAATGGGTTGTCAAATGAAGCAGTGTTGCCAACTTAAAGTTAAAAACCTCTAAAAAACACCGTTAAGAAGCTCAACAAGATCATAGGGTTGCACAATTACTAAATCGGATCAATTAAGGAGGCTAGTGGAACAAAGTTGTTCACTAGATATTCCTCCTTGCACATCAGATGATATTTTAAACACTTACTATTGCATGAGAATTGAGAGATAATAAAACCAAGGCGTCTAGAAATATTTAAATAAACTCTCGGCAACCTAGATGACAGATGACGATAGGGGCAAAAATTTAAAAGGGCCAGTTAACTTCAATCCACATGTAAGTCACGTCTACCAAGTAGATATTACTGTTCACCTACTTTTACTGTTCACCTAAAATGACCTAAAAAGTTACTAAAGTTAACCTTAAATCAATACTGGAAGAGCGAAAGCCTATACCAGACCATATTTCAATTTAAATATCGCAGAATCATGTTTTAAACTGGTTTGTACTCCGCGCGGGTGGGCAGAGGTTAGAGTAATCTTTATTCCGAAAGCGAGTAAATGCTCACTTGGCTACTCAAAGCCAAGCTCTCTTTTTACTGAAAATCTTGTAAGGGCTGATGGATATCTACGTTCAAAAATAAAGACTAGGCCCAGTCTCAGCATGCTTACTGTAAAGGGAAATCTGTGGACACAGCTCTGCACGCCCTGGTAATTACGCCTGATTTTGAGGGCGCCTTTAACAATATAAACATGGAGGCTAAACATTCTGAAAGGATTGTCGTTCCTAGAGCTGGATTACCCTGTAAGTTAATCAATCACATGCTTGGATGCAGGATGATTAACTCAGAGCTGGAAGAATTCACCATCAGGAAGCTGGTTACTAAGGGAACCCCTCAGGGAGGTGTCCTATCTCCTCTTCTCTGGAACATAGCAATCAATGGATTGCTGTTAGAGCTGGAGAGAGTGGGATCGGAGTGGTTGCTTATGCAGATCACGTAGCGATAGCTGTATCTGTGAAATATTTAAGCACGGTGAACGAGGTAATCCAAAATGCTTTTCTATACATTACGAGTTGGGCCATCAGATGTGGACTGGCAATTAGCTCGTCCAAAACTGAACTGGTACTATTAACTAGGAAGTATAAAATCCCGGTAGTAGATCCACCTCTCTTAAATGCAGGAGACTAGCTTTTACTAACAAGGCAAGATTTCTTGGCGTAATCTGGTACACTGACTATTAACTTCCGTAGTAAGATCTGTACTTATGTATGGGGTGAGCGTGTGGTGTCCAGCTCTTGATAAAGTAACGTACAAAAAGGGATCGATTCTTCCCGTCTATATTTATGGTAAACAGATGGTGGTGATTACAGCCACCCGACTATCAGCCATATCTCAGTGAAAATGTCTTCAAACAGGACACTTGTCGATTATTAGATCGCTAAGGAAGAAACTCTTGAATCTAGACTACGTTACACCAACTTTGTGCTTCGAGAAAAGGTTTCAAAATTCAGACAGTCTGGGTCCCCGGCCACTCGGACGCAAGGACAGTGTTGGAAAGACCCATTATGAGACACCAGACTATGCTTAAAAAGAAGGCAGTAGCCTCAGCGAACAAAATGTGGACGAAGCCTCTCATGTAGAGTAGCATGGAAAGTATATGACCAAAGCTGGACTTGAAACGCTCAAAGATACTAATCTCCCTACGAAGACGTGAACTAAAAACGAACGTGGGTATATTCACAGGACACTGCCTACTTGGAGAACATGCGAGGACGGTAGGTCTAGAAGGAAATGACTTTTGCAGAAGCTGTATAGACAAGGAAGAGGAAGAAACGATAGTCCACCTCTTATGCTCATGCCCGGCTTTGGCACACAAAAGACAAGAATATTTGGGTAAGTTCTTGATGGAATGCCTCTTTGATCTCGAAAACTGTAAGGTGTGAGACTTATCACGATACATACGTAGCTCAAACTAGTTTTCGTAAGGGTAATAGGTAAGTAAGATCCTGTGGTATCACAACGGATGTCGCCGGTCTAAGTGTACTGTAGCAGCAACTCAACCTAACCTTACCTAACCTATACACAAATCGCACACTGCTTTAGGAGAATAGCAAAATCATTTTGTTCAACCATAATCAAAAGACCCACACATACGTTGCCTAATGATAAATCTCTGAGGTCGATCCAACGAACAAACAACAGGTTTATCAACTGTAGCATGACGTTTCAACTGAAAATATTCTTCTATACCCAAATCGAACGACTCATATTAAGATATACAGTTTTTAAGAATGTCAAATCTAAATTACGCCACGGATTGACCTTTTGCCAATCTAGCTATAATGGTTAAGCTTCCCACATTCCCACATGTATCGAAAATTTTGATTTTGATAGAACAAAATTTTCGATACTTAATCAATAAATAAATCCACTTGGACTTACAAACCTGTAAATTAAGACATTCTGATTTCTTATAATAAGTGTTAGTTACGACTTAAAATTTGAATACCTTATTGTTAGTTTTTTGAATTTAATTAAAAATACAACATTCTGTAAATAGCATTTGTTTATATACTAAAAACTGAACATACTTAAGTCATACTAAGTAATCTTAAACCACTATACAAACATCTTAATCCGGTTCCTACCAAAGACCTCGTTATCATCGAGCTTTAGGAAGTGTTCACCATAATTTATAATTCTAGTAACGGATTTCGATCCCTACCAAAATAAGATCCAGGGTGACAGCCTCTATACAGTCGTACTTCGTTATCATTCACATATGTTTGATTACATTACGTAAACCATATAAATATTCATAACATTCTTAACCTTGGAAACATAATACTGTCCGCGACATGATGAGATAAATTATATGTGAAATATTTATCAATCAGGTGACATTTTTATGCAGCTATGAGATGCTTGAGCATAATCTGGTTGCTAGTTTGAGTTTTAATTAATAAATAATTACAAACATATGATAAAAGATGACGACGACGACGACGATGATGTGTGTGTGTAGGTGTGCTTTTCTTCAATCATATAAATTATAACAAACCAAAAAGCAACAAAATTGTTTTTAACGTTCAGCAAAAACATATGTGGTATGTATAATTGATGAGACGATAATGCTGGGATGTTACAGCATCCTCTGTTATACGAGTAGCTATGTATATGCACATAAAAAAAATATTTAATAATTTTTCTTGACTTTTGCTAATTAAAAGAATAATTTAACATATTATACACCCAGCATCCTTCTTTTCTGTTTGTTTTATAAAATATAACATGGTTTTTACATCAGTGTGTATATAGAATTATTTTTTATGTAATCTCGCTTGTGCTTTGCCATATGTACTGTGCTGTGCGGTGATAAATGTTTTTTTTTTTAATTTCTTAGGAAACCATATCTAAGTCGATGAACTTTGGCTTATATTAGATTGGCAGAAAATAAAAACAATTTATATATTATGTATGTATAACCTGTTGCAAAAAACCACTATAAATTAATACATGAATACGTTACAAAATAGAAAGTTTTGAGTATTGACATTTTTACTGTAGGTAATTACGTTTCGTCTGTCTATATGTGTACGCGTTGTTACGATATATTTTTTTTTTTGACGGCTTTTACCGTGTCAACAATCTAACCCCAGCGGTTCGATCTCAACCTGGTTCTTTACAGTGTTGCAAGCAACCAGAAGATGCCAGATCGCTCTCTACGCAGTGCAGCAATTGTCACTGACAGCGACTTCTTCGCCTGCCGATAGGTGACTCTCGGAGATCGATGTATCATTCGGTTCAGATCAGCACGCAGAACGTGACCCACAGAACTCCTGATCTCATGATTGAAACGATCTCGGTATGTTCTATCAACGTCTCGTTTTAGGCCATATATCACACGCATGATTCTTCTATTGAATGTCAGAAGTATCCTTTTGTACTCATCCGTCAAGGTCCAACTCTCACACCCATACATGACAACGGGTCTAATCAACAGTTTGCGTAATTTGGCGATAAGGCGAACCTTAATATATTCTCCACACTGTAATCGTTAGTAATGAGAGATTCAAGATACTTGAGCCTCATCACTCCTTCAAACGTGTAGTTACCTCTACTGAAATCAATTGCGTCCTGGGGTACAGCGCATCTCCTTGTCGAACACCAAAAGTAATTGCAAATGTTCTCGATAAGCCTGTTCTCAACTTTAACATAGCATTGTGACTGCGTTTCTGTCATTTAACACAGATGTACGTATTTGTTTGGTATTCCTAAATATTTAAGGGCATACCATAATCTCTCGCGATTGATCGAGTCACAGGCTTGCTTGTAATCTAGAAATACCTGGTGTACATTGCGAGATGTTTCGTAGTATACTTGAAAAGAACCATCCGTAGCGAGAAAACTTGAACAGTAACTGACCGATTTGAACGAAATCCTTCTTCGAAGTCACCGACAATTTTCTCCGCCAGAGGAGTTATTCTTCCCAAGATAATGTATGACAGCCACTTGTATGCTGTGCAAGATAGTTCTTGCATTTCAAGCGATCGTTCTTCTTAAAAATTGGGTACAACATGGCCATTTTCCATTCTTCAGGTATACTTCGTTTATACATTCGTCATGCTATAATCGAACAAGGTTGAAAAGACAGTTCCACAAAGTTAGCCCTCCGATTTTTTTAACCTCTGCATGGCCATCCTCAATGATCATCTCGGCGGTCTGTATTTGAGGATATTCAAATACAGCTTGTGATACATGTAGAGCTAGTCAAGCTCACAAAAATGTTCATACCGACGTTCGCATAGACGTTTACACAGAGGTTTCCACTCTGGTCCGAATAGCAGTTGACCAAGGTCTTAAGGTATGGTGCAATTCGGAGATTCCTTTAAAATACAACGCGAATTGCGCTCTTTGTTGAGTTGTTGTACTCTTAAGACCTTAGCCCATCACCATTCGCGCTTCTTATGTCTACAAATGCGTTAAGTTCTCCTTCGCCATAGTTTTCACTGTGCCGAGAATTTGGTATGGGAAGCATCAATAACCGATATTTTCAACACTTCCCAGACACTGTTCACTTCTTCAGATTGGTCATTAGATCGCAAAATGATATTTCTGACAAGATCTTGATATTTACTTTGCGTTTGTTTATTTATCCACCGGTTGTAGCTTAATGGTTAAGAGCAAAATCTCACTAATCGTTTAAAGGATTGGGATTTTTCAAAAAAGAAATTGGAAGATCTAGTTGAGCTAAAACTTAGTATTAAAAGTATTTACGAATTGGAACAACAAACAAATAATTTTATTGAATACATTCAACTGGCCGCCAGTCTAACTACTCCATAAATAAATGATACAGCAAAGATCGAAGTCAATTATCCGGCTGAAATTAGAGAACAAATCAAAGAAAGGAGAAAGGCAAGGAGAATATGGCATCTGACCAGAAATCCCGCTGACAAGACAACTTTCAATCGTGAAAGAAATTACCTCAATAGACTTATCAAAAGCTTCAAACAGGATTGCTTCGACAACTTTCTAAGCGGGCTAGATCCAAAAATGAATAAGGACTATTCGTTATGGAAAGCAACCAAAAAATTTAAACGACCTGTAGTTCGAATACCACCTATAAGAAATGCTCAAAGCAGTTGGGTTCGACAAGACAAAGAAAAAGCGGAACTCTTTGCTCAACACCTAGCAACAGTGTTTCAGCCCCATGACATTTAATCCAACATTGACGTAATACCTGCTTATCAACCAAATCAGGATTTTAAAAGGATCACACCAATGGAAACTGCTCAAGAAATCGACAAAAGTCTGAACCAAAAGAAGGCACCAGGAATTGATGAAATATCACCGGGTCTGTTCAAAGAGCTTCCATATAAAGCAATCATCATGATCACATACTTATGCTTCAAAATGTACCCAAATGCTTCAAAATAGCCGAAATAATTATGCTGAAGAAACTTGGTAAACCAGATGAAGAAGTAACATCATACAGACCCATTTCACTGCTTCCGACCCTATCAAAGCTGTTTGAAAAACTACTACTGAAACTACTACTTCCACAAAACTATTGCCAGCTGCTTGAACCATACCTCTCTGACCGTCAATTCAGAGTCATCCATGAAGAAACATGTTCTGACTTTTATCCAACGGTAGCGGGAGTTCCGCAGGAAAGTGTTTTGGGACCTGTCTTCTACCTTCTCTACACTGCGGACATACCTATAACGAATAAAACATTCATCGGTTCGTTTGCCGATGACACCGTAATTATGTCAGTAGACGAATCACAATCAAAGGCAGTGGAAAATCTGCAACGAGCAATGAACAACGTTACTAAATGGACAATTGACTGGAAAATCGTGCTTAATGAGCTTAAATCAACCCATGTGACATTTGGCAAAATACCTTGGTCTGCATTTAGATTCAAGGCTCAACTGGAAACATCACGTGAGACAAAAAGCTGAACAAATACGATTAAAACAACGTCAAATGTACTGGTTAATTGGGCATAATTCCAAAATGAACCTATGTATTGGAAAAGACTAGTCTATCAAACTATCTTCAAATCAATATGGATGTATGGCGCGCAGCTATGGGGTTGTACTCATAAGTCTAATAGAGGCATTATACAACGTAGTCAAAATTAATTTCTTCGAATGATCACCAACCGATTCGTTAGGAATTTAAGATTGCAGTAGTCATACCAATAAAGGTGTTATTTAAAAAATGTACTTTGAAAAGAATGTACTTTGAGATCATGAGCGATCGCAAGTACGTCATTCTTTCTTTATTTACGGTCGCAGTTTCGTGTCGGGAGTACGGACCTATATTATTGCATAAGTCGGTCTGATTTAGGCCAGCTCATTAATGCAATGTCGTACAAGTACAGCCTTTTTTACATGTGAAGTTCCAGTCGATATTCTTTCATAAGATCGTCAAACGCGCCATTTTATCGAATTGACCAGCTCTGAATAATGTGGTGGTATTCCATGGGTCTTATATGTTTCGTTCGAAATATGTACAAAACATGGATGCCACACCGCTAAGTATATATATATATATATATATATACGATATCTATGGATATATATACTTAAGTCCGCCTAATCTAATAAATTTGTAATTCTCAAGGGTCAATTAAAGCCTATATCTGTGTCACAAGCGCAAATCTATTATATCGTTTATATAATTTAATTCAATTCAATAACTTATCCAACTCTACACAATAATTAAATTCGTTCGTTAATTTAATTTATGCTATACAGTTTATGTATATGATATCAATATTAGATTTATACTATCCATAACTATTAAATTTAAATTAATTATTTTCGACCATATAAAATAACCGACATTGTCCATATAAATTAATCGTTTTATGTAGTAGGAGAACGATATTTTATTGTCTTTGTCGTGATATGAATACACTATATGTATGTTCTCATATTTATGCTACACAACATATTCGCCAACATACCGCTTAATTAAATACACATTATATGTACTATATGGCTAAGACAATCGGTATACATATATAAGATCATATTTCGAGATACATAGTTTAATTTAATTTAGCTTTACTGTTGTTAGCTTTTGGTTTTTGTTTGTTTCCGGCATGGTTTCGGTTACATTATTGGCTTATGAAATTATATTATATATGTATATGTTGTTGATCAACCTGCTGAATACATATATGTTATATATTTGTTCAAAATTTTGTTGACCCTTAACAACTATTTACCATACTGGTATTATACGTTTGCGTGAGCTTTCGGTGTTAAAAAAATTGATATTTTAGTTAAAGCTAGATAACAGTATAATCTTAAATATGTATATGTGTGTTTGATTAGTACATTGAACATGACAACGTTTTTGTTGCAATTTGATATCAATAATTCAGATAAAAGCTCCTATTCTCGTTTAAAAAGACTTGTCTGTCACTATCACGAGATATTTCATAAATTGTATGATTAGAAATGTCACATCGATCCTAAAAGTTGATACTGTTGGTGGTGCAATAACCAAAATAAAACAACAAAATATATTGGTACACTTTGGACATCTACACTGAACCAAATGTACCAATCAATATGACTAATTTTAGAGACAAAAAAATGGATTGTCAGTATTTTTATTGTTATTTTGAAAAAACATTTTCCTTCTGATAATTTATTTTCATTTTGAATTAGAATTTTACAGTTATATCATCATTTATATTTTTAAACAAAAATATACAATTTCAATTATTGTAAATGAATAAAATTGTTCTATTAAAATTGCCTTTTCCCTACAATATTTTATCACTATGATAAAAAAGTATTCTATATGATAAATTTATCTGTTTTTCTTAAATGGTCAAACTGATCACTATGCGTTCAAAGAGAACATCAATCTAGATCGATAATAAAATAGAAATTTGCGAAAACGGCCGATATTTCGTGTACGTTCTTGTAATTCGCTAGAATTGAACGTACTCGAATATATATATAAGAACTGCACATCTAGTCAAGTAGCATACGCCTGAAGAAACGTCATCCAACACATCGAAACCGGCCGATAAAAAATTACAACAAACACAAAAAAAGCAACAACGAATTATATATAACAACTCCGGTAGAAACCTACAATAAAAATGAAAAATTACCTCATAATTACCTTTACAAACCTCCCGGCTTGGAAAACAAAATGAGAAACTCTCAGTAATAATAACTATCTTATGGGTGGAGAGGGTTGGTTGTTGGGTGATTGCAACATACTAGGCGGAAGTGACATATATGCGAGGTTGAAGAAGCTTCGGTTACAGTTTATTCCGACGAAGACCAATATCAAGACGGCAGATGGAACGATACATGCGGTAGAGAATGCTGTTGACATGCCTTTCGTGGTTGGTACGAAATGTAGATTGGTACCATCCATTCCTAGGGATCTTGTCTGTGGTATCGATATTTCTGGGAGGTTTTTAACATCAAACCCATTGTAGCTAGTTCAGACAATCAGATGAACGTGGGTTGTGTCAATTTGATAAAGAAACATGATGCGATGTGATTCGGATCCGTGTCAAAAACAGGATTTAATAAAAGTAATGAATTCTTTCCTTGTGACTCGGCCTAATCAGCTAGGTTGAACAGCATTAATGCAGCATAACATTGATACAGAAAGCGCTAGTCCAGTTAAAACACGAGCTCGCACCATATACCCATATACGTTTAGAAGGAGTTAAATCAAGAGCTTAGACGAGATAACGGTGAAAGATAGTTACCCACTGCCATATATCAACAGAATTTTAGGACAGTTATTCGATATTAGATACTTGTCCAGCTTAGATCTCAGCGGTGCATTTAGGCAGATTGAGTTAAGTGCGGTTCGTCCCAAAACGGTATTTATTGTACCTGGAAGAAGTCTCTTCCATTACAAGCGTATGACGTTTGGTATTTGTGCAATGCTAGTCAAACTCTCTGCCGATTGATGGACAAGGTTCTCGCAGTCGATTTGGAACCAAAGGTATTTGTTTACCTTGAAGATATAATCGTGATGTCGCAGATGTTTGAGGAACATTTAAAACTACTGAAAGAAGTAGCAACACGTTTGCGGAAGGCCACTTTAACCATCAGCTTAGAGAAGTCACGATTCTGTCTCAGGGAAACCAAGTACCTTGGATATATCATTGACGAGCACGGATTAAGAATCGATCCCGAGAAGATTGCCGGCATACTGTAATATTATATCACCAAAGACAGATAAAGACGCCAGAAGACTCATAGGAAAGGCCCGTTGGTATCGGCGATTTATCCCAGATTTTTCTACAGTAACAGCACCGATCACCAACTTGTTAAAGAAAGCTCAACTTGTTAAATCACTGTGACTGGTTATAATAAGGATTGATCGGCCATATAGAGATATTTTTAAAAAAGCACTATCCATTAAGGATTGATCAAAATACCGTAAAATTTTGATTAGCCTATAGAACATGGCTATGAAATTGTTGCCGAATCCAGTTAAAAACTCTTAAACTGTCTCTCAAAACTTCGATATTGAACATTGATTTTTCGAGATGTTCCTATATTTCTAATATCGACCACATGCCTATACGCCACATGACATGTCCAATCTTTAAACCCTACAGGCAACCGGAATTTCCAGAATCATGAACTGTAATAGTAACCATGTTAAAGCACTGTGATCAATCTAATCAGAATTGATCGATTTTATTGAGATACTTGCAACAACACACTGTATATATTGTACTATATAGCTTACAGATCTCTCGTTGTTACATAATAACTTCGTTGCAGATACTTTTACAAGACATTCTCCCAAATACACACTTCTTCCAGCTTCTGAAGATACTCCCTCAAAGTATTTATTCACAACAATGATGTCATCTAAATACAACAGATACGTTGTCCAAAGTATGTAATACTTTTAATTTCCGGTAATTTCCGGTATCGTATTCGTAAGTCGCAGGGGCGTTACATAATCCATAGGACATAATGTTAAATTGAATCCGTTACTAATATTTACTAACGCTATTTTTGTACTATCTTCTTCAGCAACTTCCAACTTATTTTTTGAGAAAGTTCTGCCCACTTCTGAGTTAGTTGTTCCACAATATTCTGTTGCCTTCTGATTTACCTTAAGATCACCATCGATGAATATCGCACAACCCTTCTTTAAAATCACCCGTATAGTGGCAAACCGATTTCAACGGAATGATTTTCGGCAGTCACCAATTCTTCATATTTAAAGTTAGTTAGTTTAAAGTTAGTTCAATAAAATGTCATCTGTGATCTGTGTCTCCAGAAATTGTTTTATCTAGATCGTATAGTTATTTGCAACTCGCTTTCTTATGTGTTTCCAGTTAACTAGAGGATTCGCAGAGCTTTGGAATTAGATACGATTAACGCTGGATGAGGTAAAATATAAAGGTGAGAGTTGATATAATTCAAGAAAACGAATCTAATCGTCAGAACCACCACTTCCTCATTAATTTTATTTATTCATAATTAGATAGACAATAATAATTACAATGCTTCTGGTTTGAGGCGCTTATTTATGAATCTATTAGTATCTCAGCTCAGTTAATTCCTTAAGTCAACCAAGAAAATCTGCAAACCTAAAAATATAGAACGGGTATGACGCAGGCTCCGTAATGATTGGGAAAGAAACTATGTAAAATCCAAAGTTTATTCGGACTCCGAATCGAATGGAAGCTTTGCATAAATTACTAGACTATAATAACATCAATATTGAAGAGATATTTTAGCATTTTATGGATGAGAAGAACATGGTTCTATAGTAAGACAATTTCTTAAGAAATAATGTATTGATATAAAGAATAGCGATCTACAAATAAACAAATAATAGACGTTTCAATCATTTTTTATCAAACACTCCGTAAGAGGTGTATAGTTGAAGTATCAGTGATTTTAAGGCAAACGAGTACTTAACGATTCAGTGCATCAATTACCTCTTTCACTTCAATACCACTGAATCAAATTACAACAGGCATTATCAACATTTGAATTGGAATTCTCGACAAAATCCAAAACATTCCATTCATCGAGAATTTTTTCATTTCAACATACACAAATCCGATTAAAAGGTTAAAAGGTAGCTCTATAAAAATTTACTTCCAAATGTCACTAGCTCTGAGATATTTAAGGTCGGTGAATTAAATTTCTTTAGTCTTCATCATACAAGGTTGATGTAACATTTCGTTGAAATTGTCGCCTGAGATACATGCAACGAAAATATTCATGACATGAGGCCGGCTGTAAAAATTAATTGCTCGACTCCACAGTTATCCAATGAAGTCATCAGCCATAAAACTATAAAAGACTTAAACGTCTTCAACGGTTGGTTGATTTAGCACCCTAGCTTGTCACAGCTTGTCAACGTTCACAGCTATCTCAGCATCAAGTATCACTATCATATTCTACAACCTCATTAAAAATATATTTTGATGCACAACAGGAACACTCCTTGTCAAACCAATTATTTTTTAGAGTAATGGAAGTCAACTGAAATCACTTAACAAACAATGTGGAGACTTTGTTTGGTATAAATTTCATGAGGTCGTATAATTACTTAAAATCCAGAACATTAGTGTGTTCAATTGAGGTCACTATATCAGCAATGGTCGGTGAAGTGCGTGAAATTGTTGCATGAGATCTTGATAAAATATTTGGGCAGGAAAATTGACTACCTTGAAAATCGGAAAACGATAAACGGATACTAAACGTACATTTGTATTTTTTATGCGTATGTCGTCGCCACTGAAATAGTGAAAATGGTGTGCTTGGTCTGTTATTCGAGGGTTTAAGGTTCGATTCCCGATGATGACCATAAATTACGTTTGGGTGTTTTTAATGTGTATGAGGATTATTACCGTGAATACTTTGACGATTATCCCGTCTTGTATATGCAGATGAAATCTGACACTATGGTTTTCATCTCTCACCATTTATACAGTTCGTTCACTTCGGGTAGCATGGTTCACTGCCATGGTTCACCTGCTCCTCTTATTGTCCTGACATCTTGTTGGGAGGTTAGAAAATGTTGATTAACCAGTACGTATCGCATTAAGCATTGGCTCTGTCAATTGATGGAAACTAAGCCTATATATGTATAGCTTTGGGTAGGATAGGCAGTACAATCCCTATACCAGTGGATCTATATACCAGTGAAGCTATAACACAAACATTTCCATTATTGATATCAAGAATGACCTCAATTCGATAAGCCCGCAAATTGTACAGAATGTTGATCAGTCCCGTGGTCATATATGGATGTGAGAGATCACATAAGTACTAGAAAGATCGATTTGCCACTCTACGATTAAAAACTACATTAGTCGCTTGGTACCCGCATACAGCGTATATATACACTCCCGCTTGAGAATATCTCTATATAAAGACCATCTCAGGCTCAAAGTGTTCAAAGATTTTTATTATTTTTTTATGTTTATGGTATTATATATGAATGTTTAAAGATTAACTTGTAACATGACAAGACAGCTTCTGTAGAAATAAATAAGTTGCTTCTTTCATTGAAGCTGATATTGCAGTTCCACGCATTACTTTTGACCCTTATACTGAAATGGTTATTGCCTAAGTGTATTGTTCTTACAATTCAATTACTTTACCTCCTTCTGGGGTTTAAACAAAATTTGTAGCTCAGTGTAAATATAGAAACATTACTATGGTAGCGGATTGTGATGCTAATGCACGTCATTCTCTGTATGGGGTAGTACGAACGTTAACAACAGAGGTTCCGCTCTGCTAAACTTTATTAGTTATTCTGAGCTGAATATCCTCAATGTTGGATGTGAAACAACTTTTGTTAACTTAACGTGCCCGGTCCCCAGGTGTAGCTTAATGGTTAAGAGAGCTTCTCATCACACCGCGGTCTCGAGTGCGTTGGGCTGATCACCTACAATGTGCACCAATCGTTAAAATGGGTCGTATAAAGTCTTAGTTAAGACGCGGTAAAGGTAGCTTACGGCCTCTTAGCCATAGATTATTTTTACTCGACTGCTTGAGTTACAAGATACAGATTATTTTGACATTCATCATAATAGCCAGTTTAGACCTGAGCGATTAATCATGTTTCCAAATATGAAAAACTGGTTTGACGAAGATTACTGAGTCTTATTTTAAAGATCATATAAACTTAATGAATTACCCTCGTATTACAATAATTTTAAGTCGTAAGAGCCGTCACTTAAAAAAAACATAAAATGTAACATTTAGCATAATATGCAATAAATGTTAGCATAACAATAACGTATATACATGGAACCAATCCAAAAATAGTTTGAATACAAAAACTGAAGGTTACGATCTTCCATTTTACCTTGGAATAAGATCTTTTTCTATGCTTTATGCAATATTGATGTTATCTTGTTTCCCGCATAATTCGGTTTGACCTCATCGTCAAATAATTATATATACAAAGTAATAATTGAGCACCTCCCATATACATGGAGATATTTTTTAAATAAAATACTGTCAATTATTTATCGAAATTACATTTTAAATTAATGATAATTTGATAGTTGTTATCGATGATTGATGACAACAACAAAAAACATATTTATATCGAAACAAAACAATTTGTTGTACATATATACGAGTACTACATATATACCAATAATCGGTTTATATAATACTCTAAAGCACTCGTTTTGGACAGAAATACCAAAACAACAATTTGATGACCAAATTTTGACACTGAAAATTTTGTATAACATTCACAGTTCAGTGAATGACATATAGCAGCATTAATTTTGTATTCGCTTCACCACAATCGTAATTGTGCAAACACCGGCATATACATATTATATATGGATGCATGTCATTCTTAATTTAATTTATAATTTTAATTAACAACTCAAAGTTGTATACAACTGAAATTAATTTATATAATGTCTGATACGCTCTCTCACTGCGGTTGTGGTTGTATATGTGCAAGTGTGCGTACTTGTGAATATGTACAATAATTAACACTTGGACCACCAGTTTGATTTGCCGGTGTACTCCGGCATTAGTATATGAGCTTATTGATCTATGAGCTATAATTATCACTGAGACGATAGTCAACTGATAACATTTAAAGTAAACACTTTGAACTTTTGATCTAAATATGCAACATTTTATTCTAAACACCATGATGCATTGTGGATTGGCGAACAATTTTTGTGTTATGAATAGTAAAGTTGAATGAAATAAATTTTCGCGATAAATTTATTTATTTTTTTCTAGTTACGAGGTGAATATGAGGTGTAATAATCAAATCGAACAAAAAAAACAAATATACTCGTAAATCGCGCGGATCAGACACAAACAAAAATAATCAAATTTATTATGAAGAATTAATTATAATAAACCGTATGGTTTGAAATATTGAACATTTGTGTTTGGCTGTATGTGGGCACGCACTAGTGATGATGAATGATTTGGAAAATAATTATTAGCAATGAAAGAATAAAGTACTTGAATTTTCCTCTCTTGATCATCGTTTGATGATCAGGAAGAACTGATACGAAGGTAGATGGTAGACACAACCAGTTCAACCCTTATCAGTAAGATTTTTCTCATAGATTCGCTATACGCAATTTACAAGAAATAGATTAGAGGTGCTATCAACAAAATGAAGATTCCTCCAAAAAAAACCATACGTACATGCGTCAGGGGATTTGGAAACGTTTGATTCGGTTGCTTCAGTATAGCTACATTTTATTCCATAAATTAACCACTCATACAATGGGAATAATTGTGTGAGAAATTTGGTGAAAAATCGATGAGCAGTTGCTACCACATTGAAGTATAGATAAAGATCTGTGGCGTTCTGAGCAACTCCAACAAATCAATTAAATTAGCTCACGCCACATTAGTTAAGTTCTTTGTAATTCACTAGTACTATCGCGTCACAACTTAACGTATATATACGAATCGCACAGATGGATTTGATCTTTTCGATGACACTGGCATTCAATGACGTCATCATCAGATCGAAACCGGCCTAGTGGATTACAAGGTACAAGCAACAACTCGGATTATACAACAACATTCAATTTACAGTAAGCTACACGCTTCAGATCTTATGAATCTGCGACAGTAACCGTTCAATGATTTGAGCTATCCAGTTTAGAGAAGAGGTTAGTTAGCAAGTTTTCAAACCATTCAAAAATGCTGGTTATATTGTATTTGGTTCCTGAATAAAATGGCTGAACTCCGTCTCTATAGTAAAAATCGTACCGGGTTTTGATTATCGTCGACTCATTTCAACAATAAAAGTAATAAAAGCACTAATACAAGAGCTTGGCCATTAATTTTCTCTTTTAACAAAAACATACAAAAAACGCAACTGGAGTGCAATGGTTAAAAAATTTATGAAATTATCTGGTAAGAGTTTTGCATGAATGTCATAGTCAGCAGCATTTTCAGTAGTTAGAGTAAAATACGTACGGTTGGTTTTCATTAAATTGAGGGTTTAGGTGGTCGTGATACGGAGGTAATGAGCATGTTGATTCATCTTTTATATATGAAATGTCTAATTCCACTAATGACAAAAGGACTCAAAGAATGGTATAGATTAAGGATTGTCAAAAACAGGTGTTTCAGAAAAATACCTGTTTTCGGTTTTAGATTTTAAAATAACCGGATAATATCTGTTTTTAATTGTTTGATATATTGCGACTGAAAAGTTCTACGGTCCGTCACATTGTTTCTAAAATGTATAATAATTTTAAAGACAATAAACAACAATCAACAATAATCAACGACAAAGACAATAGAACGATTGCACGGTGTCTACAGACTATTTCCAAGTGGTTCCAACGATTCCAGACTCGACGTTTTTCAGTAGGGGTTGAGTCCTGAGAAGGTGGACCAATATCATCCACTGACGTTGTGGCTCTGGTAAAGTTCATATTTTACGAAGATCCACGACATAATCTGGGATACGAGCCCCACGAATTTTAAATGAGGTCCAAAAAGAGACTCGATTCTAATTTCGTAAATTTTTTTCCTCATTAAATTAGAAAAAGAGCAACTTTAGGAAAACTCGTTACTGGTGTCTAGAAACTTATTACATAATAGTAATGTTATAACTGGTGACGAATCTTGGTTCTTAAGTACAATCTAGAAACCGAACAGCATTCCATAGAATGGAACCCGAAAACCCACTCGTAAAATTTAAGCAAAAAAACATAACGATGTCAGTTTACTGCACTCGATCAAAAATTGTAGCTGTTATTTCCCTGAAAATGGTTTTGTCTTGGTTCAGACTGCAAAATGGTATACTGAAGACTGATTGCCAAAAGATTTTAAAAAATAGAAATTCGGTTGATTTGTGGCGCCTCGTTTTACATCTTGACATTGCGCCAGCTCACGCTGCTGAAATAACGAGTAACTTTATTGCGATCTCTGGCATTAAAGAAAAACGACCAGCACCATATTCACCGGATCTAGCCTTCTAATTTCTTTTTTAGAGGAAATGCCTTTAACAGGAACGCGGGGACAATTGATGCGGTTAATGCTGAACTTGATAAGCTTAAAAAGCAAGATTTCATGATTGTTTTGAGAAATGGATCTATAGTACTAAGAAATGTATTGAAATCAATGGCGATTATGTAAAGACGATAAAAAACAAAGACTTAGAATAAATACGAAAAGTCAACTTAGCGAACTTTTGTTACTCCCATCTGTTTTTCGGTTTCTGTTAACAGGTTTGACAAATCCTAGTATAGATATACCAAAGGATTTAAAGTGTTCTATAAGAATCAAGAATCTCAATTTTTGGATATGTTTTCACCGTTTTATTATCGTTGTTGTTAATAACGCTAAACCGAAAGCCGGTAAGTTATAAGTAAACTAAATACTAAATAAATAAGATGAAATTGATACACGAACACTCGAATAATCTGTTCTCGAACACTCAGCCAATGTGTCGATTATATATTTTCAATAAGTTTGCCTTTCCTTTCTAACCGACCAAATGCCATTTAGAGACTATTAAATATGGTATGAAAGGATATAATGGCTTATTCCCTATTATAAAGAGACACGACGAAACAGCCGTTTACATTTTAAATGCATTTTTTAGAAAGAAATTTCAAAGCAAAAATATGTCGAAACCATGTATAATTATGGAGTTATTTTGAAATATATTATGGAGTAGTGTTATAATTTGGATGATCAAAATATCTCAAATTAGTGTTTTCTTATGATCAAGAAAAAAAAAAGGTTTGGATATTTATAAACCGTCAACCAATATATTGAGATTTAACCAATATCTCACTCAAGGCCGCTGTATAAATTAGTAGTCTAATGCATCCATCCATCATTTAATGTTTTTGTAATAGTGGTCGGTAGATATACCATAAAAAAATTGCAAGCGTTAAGACTAACAGTTTAAGAGAAATTATTTTTTAGGGAAACATTGCATGAGTGGTTTAAACGTTTTGCTAAAAAAGTGAAGATCAAGAAACAGGACGCACTTCAAAAGGCAATACCATGTTAATACCAAAAGTAAACTCTAGCTGACATCAAAAAGTGTATAAAAAGGCAAAAATGGTTGATTTTACGCCAAGATTCAATAACCTATTCTACTGGACCCAATAAAAATGAAAGCTACATATACTCATGAAAATCAGCTGCAAGTAAAAATATTTAGATGAAATAGGATAGTGGCTGTGGATACAAGCATAATTCACCTGTCTTTTATTGGAACTAATTAATACTGTTCCTCTCATATTAAGATTGAAATTTATAATAAAATCCCTATTCCTAAATTTATCATAATTCGAGTAATGAGTGTTATTGGTTTAAAACAAAAACACTCTTTACTCGCATTAGGATAAAATTTAGGATACTCTATGAAGGTTTCCTTATTGAAAATTTTAATTTTTTAAGTGGTTTTTAGCAAAATGTGAAGGAAAGTTTTCAAACTATAAACTAAGGCATACATATATTTTATCCCTTAGATCTTGTCGAAGTTGGAACACCATAAGTACCTTGATAATGGTGATATTACACCATAAAATAAAAGTACAACATGAAGTGAACAACAAGAATAGGACACACAGAAGTTTTTGTAAATTTTTGCGATCCCTGTTATGTGGAGGAACGAAGGGTGGGTTTAAGACGGTGAGGGTCCGTTTCCCCATCCTTAAGTAAAAAAAAGTTACATAATGACTTTCAAGCTGTTAGTTGTTTGTGTAACTAACATTCTTAATCCCTATAAATCGTTAAATGTTCAGACTCATGTTTATTAACAACCTAAGTAGGAGTACTAGGTAGTTAACGAATAAACACGCAAACATAGACTATTTTATTGAAAGAAGTTACAAAAGAGAGCTTAAAGCCTGGTTTGACTAGCCTGGTGATAGACTAATTTAAACTAATCTAAGACAACAATAAAATTTAAAAATATTTTTTTCTCATCGTTTCATTATCTCGTTTCATTTGCCTACTTCTGCGAAAATCATTGAGTATAAACCCGGCATAAAGGGCCTATAATTTCAAAGTCAGAACGAGGTTTATAAGGTCCAATTTCGAAGGGCAAAAGTTTGTTCGTTACAAATTTAAAATAAATAGAACAACGCTTGTTCATAGTCAATAAAATCATAATGCTAAATCGTTTCAAATACGGAGATCTTAACTGCTTGTAGTCATTAATCGCGATTTATGTAGCATTATTTGCTAAACGAATCTTTAACGTCTAAATATGAGTATCATATGGTTACCGGACAATTTAGTTCTACAAGTTGTATAGTAAAATGGGAAAAGGATGAAATGATCACAATTTAGTGAATGGTGCCGTAGTCTTAAAATTGAACATGAAATGGTTTCAAGATGAGGACGGCTATTATTGTGATTGCAGCTGAATAAATTTACACAATACCAGTCAATACGAAAATGTTAATGGATAAATACTTAAACTAGCCAATGAAATTTTTGGGTCAAGCGGATCTGCTTAAAACCTATTCTACATGATTTTGTCAAAACTCGTTTTGTTTCTTTCGTATTTTAGCTTAACTGTTTATAGGGACTATATACTGCTGAAGTTTCAGATAAATTATAGCACAAAGGCTTATTAAAGCACAAAGATCATCCTCCACAGTTGATATCGTAGTTAAACGATCATTAATTAATCAAGTTGTTAATTACGAAATTCACTGTCTAATAAAACCTAGGCCCCTAATGTTGCTCATTCAAAAGCTTTTAAAATTCCAAATGAAGAACTCTTTATATACGTAAATCAACCTTTAGAAGGTGGCGCCACATTAAATCTGGAGGAACGATTGCAAAGTTTGAGCTTTAGTAGTATCTATTAGCAAAGGTCGATTAAACCGAATTTCTACATCAAAGACGCTTAGAATAGTGCAGTAAAATTACAGGAAGTGGCTGAAAATTTTTGGCAAATAATAAAATATCTAAAGAGCCCAGATGCAGATTAGGCTATACAAAGTTAAAATAATCTAAAAACAGTAATCTAAACATTTAACAAAGTCCAACAATTTATATTACAGGTTAATCTAATATAAATCAAAGGTTTCTTCAACTAAAGCTACTTATTATGCCTTTCGGTAAAAATGTCGTGTCAGATCGAATATGTTTTCGATTCGGCACACTCACATCTTCATTTCGTGTGAATTTAAATATCAAAACGTGCTCAAGGCCACGACTTAGGATTGAATTTATGACTAACCGATTCAGTCACATAAAATATGGCGCTGCATACGCCGAAGGCTGCGTGGCTAAGGGAATGTTTAGTCTCTACTCCGTATTAGGTGACTATATCGGTTTTACAATATAGCCTTAGGTGACCGTATTTATCGTGCTATATTAAGTGGAAGAGAAAATCGAACCAATAATCAAAATAAACTAGGTGAAAGTGATGCTTCTCACGCAGCATTAGGTATGAAATTTAAAGATTTGTAAAGGCAATCAAAATACATAGCAAAATGTATTCGGCAATGACGCCGAGCGTAATAAAGGAAATTGCGATAATAATGCACAATAATTTTTTGAGGTCCAACAACGACAGAAAAACATTACTTGTTGGATATACGAAAATCAACAGAGCGACGGCACTATATATTAAAAGAACAATCATTGAAGTGGCAAATAATATGAGGAGCTCCACTCGAGCTGTAAAGGGAACTTCTTCAGTTTCAACATCTTATGGGAAATGTGGAAAACATTACCGTGCTGTTTTATCGACAGCGGAAAAATGTAATCTGCTATGCAAGAGGAAAGCGGCAGTCCATAAAGGCCCTGGACTGGAAAAAGGGTGATTAACCCAATACTGATAGACTAGAGATTAAGCTAGAGAACGGAATTTTGAGGGTAATGGGAATAAACAAAGAAGTAGAACGTATACGAGATGTGTAATAGGAAAGATGGAAGGGCTAACGTATGCCAATCTGCTATCAATAATGTGAAATCAGGCGGCGATATTAAAGAGAAAGGTCGATTAAATTAAATATGGCTTAGAGGCCGTAAACGGCCCTTACCGCGTCTCAAATGAGACCTTACGAACCAGTTTTAACGATTGGAGCACATTGTAAGTGGTCAGCCCAACGAATGATTATACAGACAATCGCTTTTTATGTCATCCGGTTGCATGTTAATCTTTGGTCAACGGCGGGAATCGAACTCGAGACCGCGGCGTGATAATAAACTCTCTTAACCATTAAGGGACAATCGATAAAGTCTTAATCGATAAAATCGATAAAGGTGGAAAAAACTAAAGCCAAACTTTCAGAGAGGCTATTGCAGGAAACGTTGATGGTGTAGTCCCAGTGATCAAAAAGAGAAATTGTGGTACACATAAACGACATAGAAGAAGGAATTCGTGACTTAAACAGACATCTCTTGGCAAGAAAAATACCAACAAGATACTTGTGACATCAATAAGGCCAGCTCACTCTGACACAAAGAAAGACACTGTAAAAAAGGAGGCTTGGAACCTTGGAATCGTATGAGATATGTACGAAATTTGAGATTTGAAATGAAGATATATGACACATACATACGACACTTATGTGTTTTAATAACTTAGCTTCATTTTGTTGACCAAATTTATATTCTATTTCTTCATAAAATGTTACCGAAACATAAAATTAATATTCATTATATCACGATAGTTCGATAGATTCATTATACTTTTGCTACGGTTGCCATAAGGGGCTCCCACAACTATACGCAAACAGGGATAGATTCAGATCTTAGTTCGGACACCAATATTAGGAGTTATTTGTATGATTGGAAACACACATCTCTTAAGGAAAGTTAAGCAAATACCTTTTCCTGGCGACGAAATCATCCCGGGTCAGCTATTTATTTTTAAGAGTTGAACTCACGTTTCAAATTATGATACTTCAACGTGCTGAATGCAATCCAACACAGGAATGAGCTCTTCATTCAAAGACTAACTGGACTAAATAATCATTATGAAAACTATTCAGAACGTATAAATATGCCACAACGCTTCAATCACCTTAATTTTCAACACGGAAGTAAATTATTTAATTATAATTCGACTATTCAATATAAATTATAACACACAATATAGATTTATATACAAAGTGACCTAATTCATTACCGCGATATAAATAAACTCCAAAAACCACAATCGATGGTGGTTGGTTTGATCGCGCTCGCTATTTGGCCACTAAGTATATAAGTCCTCAAATCCATTTATAGTATATACAAAATCCGCAAATACAATCGAAAATTTTCAAAATTTCCAGCATCTGTATATATTCGTATAATCGAGTGAGTGTTAATCTCCCCACATCATACAAATTGTTTAATTATAAATAGAGTACAGATAAATCTATTAATTATAATTTAATTTAATTTTTATTTTATTTTTTTGATTTTAATTATTTTACAATGATAAATAAATAAATACGAAATTTAAATTTTGTCGGTGTGTTTACATTCTCAGCACAATAAAAATAAAATAGAAAATTAAATTACGAAATTTTCGCGATTTTCGTGAGAAGTGTTAAGAAAAACGAATTTCTACTATACAGTGTGTATATATGTATAGCATATATAGCCAATATATATTATATATATGTGAATGAGTGTGCGTGTTCTTGAATATTTTTTTTTTTTGTATTTCAGACAGAATCTTTTCGCATATTTTTATTTTGGGTGTGTATTTTGTGTGTGACGTGTTTTCGAGCTATCTGCTCTATGTTTTTTTCGATTTTTCTTCCCAAAAATATTCTAAATGTATAATCTATATAAAATGTCTTAAGAAGCTAGAATCGTATATATAAAGTAGAATGTAAATTATTACCGTGTTTTTATGTGTTTGGATAATAAATTAGCTGGTTCGCGGAGCTCTCTGCTGGATCAAACTTTTTTATTATTATTTTATTTTTTGCTATATTTCGTACACAAACACTTTATATTTTATACATATACAATACACACTTATTTATTTATATATAGATAGATACCACATACACACATTTATATAAATTTTAATTTAATTCACTTGCAACTTTAAGAAATTTTATTTAATACTTTGTATACTAAAAATCACTTTAATACAAGAAAAATAATAATAACAAAACTAACACATATACAGAATTTATATTTAATGTATAAATAAAATCTCACTATATAATTATTATTATTTATAATAGCTACATATATGATAATATTGTGATTGATAAGACAACTTTTTGTTTAGTTATGTGCACGAACGAAATAATAATACAAATTTGAAAAAAAGCTCTGCTTAAAAATGCCAACAAAATCACTTGTTAAGAATTTGAGATAGACACGCACACACTACTATACAAAACTTTAAGTTCTTGGTTTATAATATATTGCTAACTTTTAAGTGACAGACAACCACCGATTATAATTCTAACCTTATGCACACATAATATATCTATTATTGTTTTAAACTTTTAGATTTTAACTCTCCAACACGACTCAAAGTCTTTCACTTTTGTTTTCGGTACAAAAGCACAAATACACAAAACAAAAGTTTACAATCCCGATTATTCAACAATTCAATAATAATAAAAATAAAACAAAAACAAAAATAAATGTATACTGGTTACTAATTTTTTTTTTTTTATTTTTTTGTGCAACCAACAATGCTACTGTCACATTGAAAGTCGAACCTATAATGACTGTGCTTGCGAGCTGAAAACAAGTTGAGAGTTAAATAATAAAAGTGTTTGTTTTTGTGAATGTTAGTCAGTTCTCCAATACACACTTACACAGTTGAAATTATATTATTTTTATTTTTTATCGGTTGGTAATCGTCGCAAAGTTATTATCAATTTGTGTGTACTATATATATACATATACAGTTGTTTTTGTCTTAGCTCCTCTATACGTCGACAGAATATACAATACAGTATATCGTGAGGTGCTTGTTTGTACTGCTCCAAATCAATTTTTATCTCTTTTGTTGTGAGCGAAATAATATTATTTTGGGGTATAATATATGTGTATGGGAGATGCTCCATACCTTAATACTATACCAACCAGCTGATTGGAGCATGCGTATCATTTGGTGAGAAAATAAGTTTTGGTCTCTTGTATTTCAGGGTAGCGGAACGATTTGTTTCGAAAATTAAAATTGAAGAGAGTATTTATATTTTGGTGACCCCACACAATACTTCTATCTAATTTGTTATTCGTCTAACGTATGCTATAGTTAAGGGAAAAGTTAGAGGATGAGGCAATGTTTAGTGTCTTTTTCGGGGCTGATTTATGAAACGCGTCATACGAAAAACTGATAGGCAGCCAGTGAGACTTTTGAAATGAATCTTGAAGAGAAAGTTTATAACTTAAGAAACAATATGGCATTGCAAATTTCACGACAAGAAAACTCGAAAAATTTAATTAGAAGTTTAATATGATGGGCAAGGAAAAGGTCGCATCATAAATTAAGGAAACAATGCAGCAATTCATGATACAGAACACAATTCGAACATCTAGACACGGAACAAGACACCACCTTCACGCAATATCGAAAGTAGGCCTGTGTTAGAATTTCTGAGCTTTGAAAGCAACTTAATACTGGCTTAAATATTATGTTAGTGATGAAAAGTCATATTATAGATGTAGGACGAAGAAGGGATTTGTTACACTATTTTTACAGTTTCGGTTGATTTGGATTTCTGCCATAGGTTTTGCAGCCGCAGTATTAAAAACGAGTTTTCAAATAACTTTAATCGTCTTATAGGAATATGTAGACCATATTCTACTCATCAAATAACTCGTTGCTAGTCTGTATAATATTGACATCATAGATAAATTGGATCAGTTTTGGATTCAAACATGGAATCATCTTAAAAGCATCTTATTTTATGAACCTGATATTTTCCGCTCGAACTGTATTAACGTCAGTTCGAGCGGAAAATCACTGAAGTAGTTGGTCTACTGAAGTAGAAGCACTTTTAACTTTGTTGCTGTTTCTCTTTCATGGAAGTCTTCTTAACCTGGATCTAACCTAGCGATACAATTATTGAACCGTGTAACGCATATCAGAAGATATTGAGGATATTGAGGATTTAAGTGAATGGTTAAATCATGCGCTTTCCATTCTGAAAATAGCAAAAGATTTAACTTCCTCATAATATCAGGAAATCCAGCAATTGGCAACCTCAAAGAAAACAGAACTTATGTCCGATACTCTGATATTTTTTGCAACAGAGTCAACCGATTTATTGGAAACAACGATACACGAATTAGAAAGAGCTTCAAACTACCTAATAGATTGTCAAATTATTATTACCACTTTTTTCATATGCAGATAATATCTGTGTAATTGCATTGAAAGAAATACTTGATCCACTGGCGCAGTGCTCAGCTTCTGTTGGTTTCAAAACTAAATATCTGATCTATAGTTTTCGAGACCAAGTCGCGATTGATTTTAGTGGTGGTAATCACACGTTTGAAGTGTGAAGATTCAAGTATCTTGGAACCCTCATCACTCACGATAATAGTGTGGGTGGGACAGGATATGATGGTACGCCTTGCCGCTGGCAATCGGACTTTCTGAAATTAGAATATCTTGCAAATACGGATTAGCTGAAATTGTAATTAGTATTAGTCAGATCCGTTGTCATGTATGGAAATGAGAGTTGGACCTTGATGGATAAGTACGAAAGATGGCTTCTAATATTCGAGAGAAGAATCATGCATGTGATATATGGCCCGGTACGCGACGTTGATGGCACATACCGAGTCCTCTTCAACCACTAATTTAATGCGAAGTCCTGATATCGTGCTTGAAATCAAAGGACAGGGAGTACGCTTACTCGGTCACGTTCTGCGTGCTCATCTGAACCGAATGATACCGCTGTCGACGACGATAGCTTCACGACGTAGAGATCAATCTGGCATCTTCTAATTGTTTAGAACAGTACGAAGAGCTGGCTCGTGATTGAATCAGGTGGAGTCAAATTATTGACACGGTACAAGCCAACAATAGTCTGAAACACCGTTATAAAAAATTACCACCTATCCAAAAACTTATAAGTGGAAAATAAGCAAAGATACTAAAATATTGCATAAGTCCGAAAAATGGCACAGTTGGAAAAATGGAGCCGTAAGGCTCACTTTTTGACCAAATGATGTACTTATTCAATTGTTTGAAAAGATATCAATGAAACTAAATCGATTAATAAAAAAATTTCAACAGACCAGAGGTATCATATCAGACCACAACAACATTGGAGTATAGGGTAATTACTGCCAATTGGAAAGCTTATCAGTATCTCCTATGAGGAAAGTAGGAGGCGAAACAGTATCTAATTTTAACATTCTTGCTTTCAATAATACTTTTGTGTCTCTTTGTATTGTACAGCAACTATTCGTTTAACTGACAACAAGGCAGGCATCCGAGGAGTGGCAAGACAAAGTAATAAACCCAGTATTGTGTCAACTTGACGTTTAGTCTACTTGATAACTTCTTATACTTGATAAAGTCTATTACAAACATAGTGTACAAACAGATGATTTCTGTAGAAGTAGAAAATAATAACGTAAATGTCGCATTCAACTATAAATGTACTGTGTTTCAATAATAACTATTATGAATTTACGTCACCCAGGAACGGTTGAATCTGTATAATTCAAGAAGTAAGAAGGAGGGCATTAATGGAATGAAATATGAACTTTTATAGAATAATTTCAAAAATATTACCCACTGAGGCTCCGGCGAGAGTCGAACTCGCGATCTCCTGTTTACTAGACAGGCGCTTTAACCAACTAAGCCACGGCGCCGATACCACCTAAAATAATATAAATTTTAAAGTGGAAATAGGTCTTTGGTACAAGCAAAACATTAAACATTATTCCTCTTGTATGGGTTATAGACGTTTAGATTATGATATATTGACCTCCATACTCGAAATTTATTACATTTCTGAACAACCGAAGAAAGGGAACTACTAAGAGTAAAGTAGATTTGGTAAATGAACGAATACATACATTCGGTATGCCTCATACTACTTCTGAACAGCAGTTGTTTATATTCTGTTGGATTCGACATCTACATTCCGCTCGTTCAATACTTTGAAGGTGGGCTCCATCGATTTAAAGAAAACAATTTGTTATTTTTTATTTAAAATTGTATTCATTTACAAATAGACCCTGATGACGTTTTTATTTTATATTCAATAGTTTTTTTTATTAAAAATATACCAGATCTTCCTGTATTTAAATAACATCTTTTAATCGCTCATTCGTAGTCTTTCTATTGATTTAAACAGACTCATTACTCACTAGAATCTAGACTAGATATAAATACTATGTAATTCTAATCGTTTAGATATTAGTTGGGAATTTAAATAAAGGTGATCGATTTGAAACCTTTTACGTTATACAATAATTAAATAAAAATACAGAAATCAGTCAATAAATCAAAAAATGTGTATAAAATAAATTGATTAGTAAAAACATAAATAGTAACAAAAACTTTTATCAGTCTCAAATTAATTTTACATTTCTGAGATGATTTCTTCGGCTTCGTGGCGACGAATTGGATCTCCTTTTAATAATGCGGTGATTAAACTAAAAAAACACATAGATTATTAAATTTATAGAAGATACTAATCTATATTATGATTAAGAGTGCTTACCAATATAAATAAATAAAAAATATAATCAAATAGAAACCCAGATAGATCATACAATCCCTTAGATATACTTTTATCTTATCGCGATTATAAATTTCCGTTGGTTCGTATACCCCACTATTGCCAGGCGGTACTTTGTATAATTCATATCCTAAATAGCCAACAAATGGAAGATTGACCAGAACTAACCACCAGTGTCCTGTGAACAATAAAATTACAACTAAAATTAGATGAAACCCAAATTTGGGTATCATCCAAAAATTCAACTTAGCACAACATTGCTGTGCATTCAAGTAATCACACTCAAAATCTGATAGCGTTATAACCTAAAATAAATTAATCAAAATAGTTTTATTAAGGAAAATTAATAATTTATTCGTTTCGATGATTGTATTTAATTATCAAAAAGGATACAAAATAAACAAGTAGAAAAAGGATAGCGCCTGAATTAAACAATGCAAAACCGAATGTAAATGAGTCCAGCATTATTTATTTGTGATTATTGTACTCTTATTTAATGTCTTTAATTGAATAATTTGATTAAAATTGATTATATTTATAAGACGATACAAAACTTTCTATCTACTTGCGGTATATTTTGACAACAATAATAAAATTTGACATTTCATATTAAAATGAGATTTACGCTTCCAGTGACATCTATTGGTCAACATGAGTAAAGTATTTTATTTAATTGTAATTAACAGTGTACATATTCTGTTTTCGATCGTAAATTTGTCTGCAAGCTCTACACAATGGCCTTTCAATCTCGTAAAATCATATAGCAATATCACTGAACTAGTTTAAGTCAGCCTAAAATAAATAGTTATACTGGTTTAATTCTTTTCATGGGTAAGTGATAACTTCCTGATGCTTGTATGTAATACTACATCAATGTCAGTCCAGAGAATTGGTTGTATATGTATGTTCCAAAAGGTTTTTTTTATTTAATTTCAATGAACTATACAAAATTTCAATAATGTTCCCTCGAACATATTTATTTCACGTAAACTCGTATATTTCTTGGTATGTACCTGCTTTCATAACACCAGTCAACCTATTTATACTCATAACGATATAGAACCGTGCTCTACACTGTTGAAAATTGTTCCAGCACAATATGTTCTTTCCAATTACCATAATTCATCATTATTCTTTCAATCGTTCTCACCTTGTAAAATGTTCTCTCGAGAAGAAGCTTAATACGACTTTCGTCGTAAGGGAAAATAACTTACATTTTAGTAGTTTTTAGAAATATAAGTATTTCTGTCTAGGAAACATATTAGAAATATATTTACATTACGTTTTTCAGTCATTTGCAGTTGGAAATAGGCCAGAGTATAAAAATTATAAACTGATTCACAGTTCCGAATATACTGCTATCTCCATTTTTGTGTTTTGCTACTTGTCCCCTTTTTTGACGGCAGTATATTTCTCGATATCACTTCCCCGTTTAGCAAGCATATTAGACTTTTCATTACCTTCGACATGTCTATGCGAGGGTATCCAATGGATGGTAAAATGTTAACATCTCGAAAATATATTTGAACATTCGTTTCTGGAACATATACTCCAACGCCTATTTCGTTTCACTCTAACATTTGTATAAATGATAGGTATAATACCCAACATATTGATTTTACATTCGTTAAAAAGAAGATTTTAACTAGCGATCATTCCATTACTTTGTGTAATGCTTCGATTTCATTCGTATGGTAAGATTAGTAGGTAAAGGTCGAGAACTATCTTATCTGAAAAATAAAATAATAGTTGTATTAGTAGTCTAGATCTATAAGTTTACTTATAAAATCTCCCTTTTTGTAATCTTCCCATCATTTTTTCAATGTTAGTACGTTGAAATGATTTTACTGCTCAGTCTAGAGAGTTGGATATTATATTTGTTCCAATTAGTTTACTTATGGATTCATACATAAGACGTTTACAGTACCTACAACCTATGCTTAGAATATACTTCACTTAGCTAAAATGTTTCATTGTTTTATTTTAATTTGTCATTTGTCTATCAAAGTATTCAATCCCAGTTCAATTTTGAATCGAAACGCAATTCGAGTTATTCAGTATGAGTTTATACCCAATTGAGAAATGTATTAAGATAGCTTTATTTAGCGATGGGATGCTAATACTACAGTTTCATCAAAAGTTTCGATAAAAGTTGTTTCTGTTCTCGTATATTAGCAATGTAGAGTATTTGTAGGAGATTTTAATACACTGCCCAGTGTGAAGATTGCTTTGTTGGTTTGTATTTTTAATTATCAGTATAATTTGAATAAATGGTCGCCGGTTGTAGTTTAATGGTTAAGAGAGTTTCTCATCACGCCGCGGTCTCGCGATTCGTAGTTGATTTAGGAGAATTGGTCTGTTAAATCTTCTAGTAGCTATTCAAAGAACGATGCTTATATATCAGCGAAACCTGTGTTATTGGCATACTTGATCCAGTGGACAATATTTAGGGCTGGTTGATCTAAAATAAACGAGATTAATAAAATAATAAAAATTAAAAAGAATCAATAGTAGATTAAATTAATATGATGTACCTTTATAAATCTGTAAAAACTGAATACTTCTCAAGAGATATATGTTTCTTAGAACCTCTTTAATATTTAAATATCGGTCATTACAAACCTTTATAATAAAAATGCCTTCTGGGAAATAAAACAATATATTTATATTATTTAGATTAATGTGTGTATGTAGAAAACAAAATAATTAAAAATTACACAAAACTAAAAATAGAAAATAAGTTATTTAATTGTAATAATATTATAATTTTATTCGATAACATGAATATATGAAAATTTTATAGATTTTTTTTCTTAATTAATAAATGATTAATAATTTAATAAACAAAACAAAATAAAAATCCAATTAAACCATTTGTTTAGTGCAAGAATTGGTAAAAAAAATATACAAAAAAATTATTTTATTTATAAATCGAGAAGCACAGGTTTAGACTCCTTGGCACATTTAATAATTGAATGGATTAATTTAACAAATCCTGTATCTTTTGGTTTCTCTAATCCCCGTAGTAAACGATTTTTCATCACGGCTACAAACTCCCGGTTACTTAGTTGGCCATCCATATTTTCATCGAATATTGTAAATACAACATCGATAACGTGATCGGATAAATCAACATGTGCTACGGTTTTGGCAACGTGTTTCAATGTAATTTGATCGATTGAAGCACCGGCAATATGATAGAAAGTAAGTGCAGTATCAACATCGTTGATATTGTTGAGAAAATGGAAGAAATCTAGATAATCTTGGAGCGAAATACCTTTTCCGTGATCGCGGAAACTATTAGGACGGTAGAATACAATTATTTCTGATAAAATGTAATTACGTAAAATTAAGTTACTTACCGCTTTTTAACCCGTTTAAACTTTTTTGCTTTTTTCTTTTGTGGATAACCAGCATACGCCAATATCAATTCGGCAAACTCTGACTCGGCAATATTACCATTGTCATCTGGATTTTTACGTATAAATTCCAGTGTTAAAATTTCCTTTTGCAATTGTCGTTGGAAGTCTAGAAACTTCTCAATCGTTAATTTTTCATCGAGATTTGGTCCAAAAAAGTATGTGACAAGCGCCGAATTAACACCCTTAAACGTATTACCAGTATTGGCATGATCCCGATGTCGATTACCAATGCTTGTCTGTTGTCGAATTAATGTGGCCACCTTTTCAAATTCTTCGCAATCTACGTCACCATCACCATTCAAATCAAACATACGGAATGCAATTTCGAAATGACGTCGAGAAGCTATAACGATATATAAACAAACGAGATTTTACTGACCGTACAAAATTATACCATAATAAGAAAATTCCTTTTATTTTCTATGAAAATCCAATCATAAATATTATTTTTATATATGTATCTCCCTAAAATGCGCATGACAAATCAATAGTTTGGGATTTTTTATTCCTTTTTTCTCCTTTGGCGCTCTCCAGATACGTTTAATCCCTAATTTTTTTTCCTTACTATATACAATCGAAATAATAATTAATCATAAATTATAAAAACAAAGTTAAAATAAAATTGGGAAAATCCATCTAGTTTAGAATGAAAAATAAGGATAAATACATAATTAATGAGTGAACCATAGGCAAAAACAAAATCCCCAAAATCCGCGCGCCGTAAGTAAGTTACAACAAAAAATCAAACAAGTGGATATATGGGCGGAGAGTTCATTTTGTGCATTACATCGAGAAGAGATTTTTGTATATAAAAACACACAATTTTCTTATCAATTTTACATTCCTCATACATCTTTTACTTCATCTCTTCACATATAGTAGTTTGGATTTTTTTTAGTGTGTAGTCAAATATAAGTTTAGAAAAAAGCTTTTTATTTAAATATTTTATATTAAACAAAACCCCTTTTTAAATATTACATATATCTATAAATAAGTCATATCAAAACCTTTTTCCTGGGAAAACACAATGGACAAAGTGTTCGTATTTAATGTAACAAAATGAAAATATTCAACAAGGTGGTGAAAATTTTTGTGATGGTGGTATATAGTGATAATTATATATAATGAGAAGAATAGTATATAAAGTGATAATGATTTGGTGAATGTGCATCTTGAAAACATAATATATATCTTTAAGAAATATAAATAATTTTTATACTAAAAAAATATATATTAAATAAAAACCCAACTTTAATTCATGAAGGTTTATAAAATTTTATTTTGACTGCAGAGTCACACGAGCTTTTGTTAATGATTGTTTCGTTTAGAAAATAATGTTTATAGCATTTTTTAATAAAATCATAATTCATAAAAATAATGTTATCTACAGCAACCACATCGTTATTGAAAAACAACACAATAATAAAACCAACAACTATTACGACCAGTATTGTTGCTACAAATACAATAAAATGTTTATCAAAACGTCGAATTTATTCATTTTTAAAAATATTTTTTATAATAATTATATTTTGTTTATATTTTATAATATTATTAAAAGCATCAATGGCATCGATGGAAGATGGTAAATATAAAATTCAGACAAAATTGGATCAAGCAAATAATTTACATCGTACAATTTATAATAATAGAGATCACTCTAATAATATTTATATAAATAACAATAATAATAATAATAATAACAATAAAAGTAGAAAGTCTTCCTATCATACCAATAATAATAGTAATAAGAATAGAATCACCACGAAATTAACAACTGTGAATCCAATATATGAGTATTCGGAAGAATTGAATACCGCAGCAGAGAATGAATTCAACGAACGAAGGCAACTGCTATGGGATACATGCATTAAACGTAAAATTGCTGGAAAATATCCACCAAATGCATGGGAATTTTTTATATCGCCTGGACACGGTATTACATGGTGCAATGTATTTAAAGCGGCCAGCAGTACTTGGATGTATTATTTTAATATTTTAGGTATACAAGACATAATTTTATTTTAGCGCTATTATATTTACAATCGTATAAATTTACAGGAGGTTATAATATAAAAATTTTACAAAGAACCAAAAATTCACCATTAGAACTAGCTAGAAATCGTTTTCCACGACCAAATTTATCAGAACTATCAGAAGCCTTATCAAATTCTATATCATTTTTAACTGTACGTGAACCATTTGAAAGACTTTTATCAGCATATAGAAATAAATTGGAGGGTAATCGACAAAATTATTATAGATTATTAGGAAAACAAATTGTACAAAAATTTAGAAAAAAATCAAACGATAAAAGAGTAAGTATTTATCGATTGTATGGCCGTAATGAGATTTTAATATGTTTCTAATTTTTGAATAGAATTTATCAGGACCAACCTTTAGAGAATTTTTATTATATTTAGTAAATCACCATAAAAATGGTGGACATTTTGATGAACATTGGTCACCAATATATACATTTTGCACACCTTGTAGTATTAATTTTACTCTAATTGCCAAAGTGGAAACATTTCAACGTGATACCGAATATATTATACGACAAGCAGGTTTAGAAACATTACTATTAAATAAATTACCACGAAATAAAATTAAATCAATATCAAATCGTTCAACAAGTGAAACAAAATCGTTGATATCACAGTAAGTAGATATTTTTATTTAATCACTACCTATATACCCTTACTATAATACCACAACTACTATTGGGAATATATCTATAATTAAATCATATTATTTTTACTTATTATATTTCACACGCAAACACACAATAGTTATTTTTCACAAATTGATGAAAATTTACTGCGGGACATTTTAAAAATTTACGAACTTGATTTTGAATTATTCGGCTACAACAGCACAAAATATTTTGAATATGTTCAACCGGCACCATCATCGCTTTCACTACCCACTATACCAACTACAACCGCAAATTCAACAGGTTTGTAAATAAATGATAATTTTTATGTTTCTTATGTTAGACAAAATAAAAAATTAAACCAAAGAGCTTATAAATAACATAATAAAATATAATTTAATTTTAACGATGCAAAACATGTATTATACGAGCTTTCATACAGTAAACAAAGCTTTTTAATTTAATGAAAAACAATATTTAAAATCGTAATATTAATTTTTATGTGCCAAAATACATATTCCAAAAATACTTGATTTTTAAATTAAAATTATATTCTTTCTATTGATTAATTATTTATAGTATAGTAAAAATATTTAAATATTAAATTTTATAAGCACATTATATAATATAAATAAATAATTATGCACGCTTATATATATATATATATATATATATATATATATATATATATATATATATATATATATATATATATATATATATATATATAAATATATGTATATATATATATATATATATATATATATATATATATATATATGTATATATATATATATATATATATATATATATATATATATATATATATATATATATATATATATATATATATATATTTCAAGACAATCTAAGTGATAAAATAAATAAAATAAAAAATCGAAAAAAATTATTTATTATACATTTATTTACTAATATAAAAATTAACAAAAAATAAAATTAATACTTTTTATTAATTTATTTATATAAACCAAAAAAAATAACATAATTATAAAAATATAAATATATTTAAATATTGATGTTTATTAACTGTGGTGTTGTCAACTATGTACCTTATTATAAGTATTATTTATGATTGAAAAAAATTATGATTATTGTAACACATATAAAAATTATTGTATGTAATTTATTTATTACTAAATTTATTTATTTATTGATATTTAAAACAAAATTAAATGTATTATCATGGACAGACTGAATAAATAAAAAAAAATTATAAAATCACGTTGTTTTAGTATACTATATGGAATGAACGCCAGACAAGTGGATGTCAGAAATATTCCAACTCCAAGTTCTTTTATAAAAACATAACGCATCACTTGACAGCAAGATTAGCTGAAGTTTTTCTCAAATTTAGACTAAAACTGGAAGAAACAACTTGATATTTCGAACGAACAATCTATTCATATAATAAATTTTAAAATGTGGCCAGCTGGATTCAACTAATTTCACCCAATAAAATAACTCCACTATGAGAGTGTTCACAGTTCCCGGGTTTTCAAATTTAATTTAATTATTTTCCCAAGTTGCATTGTAAATGCCAGTTCAACATGCACCAGTACAATGAGTAAAATTTTGAGGAATGTGCTCTTATGCTCAAGGAACGTGATTTGTAAAATAATTTTATCTAAGACGAGGTAGTTCTAAGTCGGATATCGAAACTTTTCTTCAGAACTCACATTCTATGAAATTTTGAGGATACATTTTAACCTCTTTTTCATGCGGAGAGATCATTTAAGATACATACAATTGAGAAATTTCTCAGTTGGGGCATATATTATTTCTAGATGTTTAATAATGTCAGGATAGAAATAATCATGGTCTTAGGCTGAACTACGCTATAAACGGGTTAATCAATGATATTCCTAGAAGTAGTCTTAATATATAATATATATATATATATATATATATATATATATATATTGCTGATAATTTATACTAAAACATACGAAAGCAACATGTAGAAATAACTATTTTTATTAACCATAAAAACCTCTTAAACTTTTTCTGAATTAATCAATACTATGCACACACATTCTATTTTGAATAATACCTCATTCACATTCATTGGTCAAAATCTTAGTATTAAGTTCCCTATACTGTCACTCCAGCACGATTTAAACCTTTCGGTCGGTCTCAAACTCCTTATACTGAATAGAACAGAATTCTATAGAGAAATACCTATAACAAAAAAGGCGGAATATAAACCCTTAGAAGAATTTCGAGCAGGAGATAATCGAAGATTGACGTAATGAAACCTGCTAAATAATAACTTTTTAAATAGATAATTTATAAAGGAACATGTACAAAACCTTGAGTGACAACTGAAGTAACTGGAAGAAAATTAGAATAACAACTACCAATGTGTTATTTATAGAATCAAATTCCTTTGAGAAATGTAACAAAGTAAAGTCAGTTTTCTGTTTTCTATACTAGAACGAATATAACTACGAAAAGGTGGTAACTGGGATAACTATTATAATAGGAATTATTATAATAGGAATTATTTTACTGTTGGGAACACAGGAAAAAAAGTCCTCTTTCCCCTTTAAGATAAATTTAAAAATGTGTAATAAATATTTATTTTAGACCAGAAGCCTTCGACTTATCTTTCAAAATAAAAAACTATGAGTCATCAAAGGAAATATTTGATAGTGAAAATAGATAAGAACACTCTTCAGATATAAGATCACAAAAGAAATAACCAAAGTTGGATTCAAACCAATAAAATAATAATTTATAACATAAGCTATGGAATCTTAATATCATTACACCTTTTAATACCTAGATTTCGAATATTATGGCGGAAGAGAAAGATCTAATTTATCCTGGAAAAACTACTCTTAGCTGCCCTAATTATTCTTACTACCGTATTGCGTATTTTAAACTAAATATGACTAAATATCTCCGAACCTGTTCCATGGCTGAAATTTATCTACTCAAAATCTAATTTAATTTGCTTAGATATCTATGGATTTAAGCTTAAAAATAACCGTTTTAAGAGGGATCAACTATCGACATGAAAAAATGAATTTAACTAGTAGAAGAGAAAAAATGCTGTCTCAAGGAGCTTACTATTGGCAAAATCTCTAAGATAAAAACTTTTTGGATTCAGACAAAAGAAACAATCAACAGAGAAAACTAAAAGGTCACGATGGAATGCTAAACTGGAATAAAAGCAGTTTGTTCACTAGTATTATGTACCAATAGATTAAGACTGTGACAAAATCTTCAAATAACTACGAGAAAACAAACTATCCTGTAACATATCGTACTTGAAATCACCTTAGATAAGAGTTCAACATCTAATAAGGATTTCTTAAATTGTGTATAACATCTCTTGCTTCTTGTTGGTTAAACACAGTCCCAAATAAATATTTATGCTTATAAGCAAAAATACAAACAAATGAGAATTCTATATCGGAAACCAACATTCGAGAACGTTTACAGGTTTACAGGTCATGTGTTTCCATATAAACTTATACAGTGCACCATAGCCAATTGGAGAACCACCGTATCTTTCCTAACTAGTAATATCCAGAGCTGAGACTGAAATATTGGAGGTCAACAAGATTTCGGAAATGTCGAATGATGAATCACAGAAGATGTGACGGGGTTCGTCAATATTAGGTAGAGACTTTGCATAATGGAACTAACTACATTCAGATATTGAACTATGTCAGCCAACATAGATCCCAGAAACTACACCATGTATAGCGATGTTCAACATGGCGTGAAAATAACAATACTTGCAATCTTTTGTTTTAAATAATCTAAAATGTGAACCCGATTTAAATATTAGAAATAAAATACAACTAAGGAGGTGCAGAAAATGTACCAGATATTAACCTGGTGGGACACTAATTTGGCCATTAAACTTAATTTGTAGTACAATATTTTATAAAGAGGAAATAAAGGTTATAATTTTTACTGAACTATTAGGTTTTAAAACAGAACCTGGCACACTAAGTTTATATTGCTGTGATAAGACGTGTATTTATGCATTAGTGCGAAATGTCAAACTCTTGATAAAGAAGGCCTATTACGGTACTTCCAAAAGAGGCAGAAAATTTGACTAACAAACAGTTTGGCCAGAATTTGACTTAAGGCGATTTGAAATATTATTTGGCAAGTTTGGGTATGCTTCTAAGTGTTCAGCTGGTTCTAAAAGTTCAACTACATCAAAATTTCTTCCTCGAGACCTTTTTCATTCAGCGTGCGAAAAAGTAAATCACTGATCAACACAAGTACCAAAAACAAAACATTCAATGAATAATATTTGCTCAATACAGTGTTAAATGCAGTTTCAGATACCATATCCAAATAATCGTAAAATAATTATTGAGTTAAAACATAAAACATTTGTTGTATCTAATACAACATGTTACTATCATCAAAAATTAATGTATAAAAGAAAAATAAGAAAGAAGTAGTGTTTTTCGATATTGAAAGAGCGTAGTTATGATTTTCTAATAGGATGAAGATTATAATGAATATTGAATATACTTAAGAACTAGAGTTATCTTGCAGCTTGGAAATGACTTCCTAGTCATTGGTAAATTAAGATGGTTCGAATAAAATAACTACATAGTAAGTGTATACCTGTGAAAATTTGTAAAGATCGACAGCTCAGTCAAGGGTGACTGTTATGTTAAAAAAGCCCTTAGTATCGCCAGTAAAATGTCTATGATGAATGTCTTTTAAAGTGTAGAGCGACGAGGAACCATTACACACTTTACGATATAAGCGGTTGCTTACCTCTCGGGAGGTAAGAGGGGATGAATAAAAGTAGTAAAAATGACATGTATGATTATGAGACAGAATGAATTAGTGGCAAGATTATTCCTTAAAAATACATTTTGAATTGTGTATTATAAGGGAGTATATGGAACAATTGAGATATAAGTGTAGAATATCTCGACTCGACGATATAAATAGGAGTTATGTTTTAAAAAAAATTAAAATATGATACTTACTGGAAAGCACAGTCAGCAAGAAAATGTAATCCGAAAATGTAATCAATCCGTATGATCCAAGTTTAAAGAAGATGCTGTCTTGTTCTAGTTGCAAATCCAATCTGGAAGTGACAGTCTATAATCGATAACACAAAAGAGAACTTTTAATTAAATATTTCAAAATTAAAGTCAAACTATTTGAAAAAAAAAAACTCAAATTATTATACTTAATATAACACATATAAATAATGCTTTGAATTAATGTTTTTTTTAGCATGCAGTGGCAAGCAAATTTATGGAATTAAAATTTAGATTTATATAATGTGCCAAACAGTGAAATTAAATTTAAAAATGTTCATCATTGTTTTTTTTAGTTATTATGTACTTTCCTAAATAAAATAAAATATAAATTTTAGAAATAAATAATTGAATTTAATTGGTCGAATTTCATCTAGAGAATTATTATTTAATGCAATTTTCTCACATTTAATAATTAAAATGTAATATGCATGATGTATTTTTTATTATTAAATTTAATACATTTTTATCGTTCAACTTTTATATATGTCTCGTTCAACAGTAACCTCAACAAAAAATATGAGGGAAAACTAATTAATTTATTTAAATATATATTTGTATGTACATATATACTGTTGATATTGTGTGTCTGTGTGTGTGTGTTAGGATTATGGCTCATCATCCATGATACCCAGAGGGATACAAAAAATTATAGGACAACAATATTATTTAGACAACATAAATTTTAAAAATTCTGACAATTTATACTGTAGGTCGGTTGTTGGACCGACAAATCAATACAAATGGAGGAGGAGTGGATGGACCACTGTGCATTATAAAAAACAGAGTAAAATGCAGCAAGCTGAATAATGGTCCTAGATCATTATTTTGTATCTCTATATCAAAGCATATTTTATACAGTCCGGTGCAAATTTTATCTAATTTTTTTTTTTGACTAATCAAAATAAGCTACTAGTAAAAAATATTTAAGTAGTAAAAATAAAAAGGATAAAAATCTACTTTTTAATTAGTAAAATACCTCATCAATACTCTGAAAATATAGAAGAAGTGATTTGTGTTAGAGAAAACAGAAAGAATTTTTGTTAAAAAAATTTTTTTTAAAATTAATAAATTTATTTTTTTTATTGGTTTTATTTAGCCAAAAAATAAATAAATAATCAACTTTAATAAAACAATGTGTCTTTCAAAAATCCAGACAAAATTCAAAATTAATATATTTTTTTTAAAAAACAACTCAAACCCAAAAAAACAAATCAAAAAACATATAATGAAGTTTTTTTGTTAGAATAATTTATATTTACATGATAAATAAAATATATTTGAAATAAAAAAACATTTAAAAAAAATATATTAAATTAAATAATAAATTAAAAAATTAACCTCATTCAATTTGTGCTTGATTGATTCGGGGGCGGGTGACCAAAATGGGATAAAAAATTCATAAAACTACCATCTATAGTGTGATATGGAATTAATTTTACGATGGACCACTAAATCAACCAGACACATTTTGCTTACAATCAATGTTTAATGTTCACAACACAATAAAATAATGTTTGGTTAATATTATTTTAAAATTTTGATTTAATTTACAAATATTACCGCTTACCTTTGGATCGTAGCGCTTAAATTGATCCAATCCAAGTCCTATAGACAAAAATATAAAAATTATTAATAAATTATTACATAGATTAACAATTTAGATTATTAAATATAAATTAATAAAATTAGGTGATTAGTATTTCGATTCTACAAATAAAGCAAACAAATAAATAATATTGCGACAATAAACTAATTGGTTACTATAGGGTAATTATTTTAACCTTCTGGTTGTTTAACTCCAGGCGTAATACTAGTTAAAAAATCCTTGGGTGTCATATAGACTTCATATTCTCCACTACTGGCAGGTACTTGGATAGTTGCAAAATATCGAAATACTTTATCAGGTGTTGAATAATGTCGAATACGATTTTCATATTCGATTATCTGTTGGATTACACACATACAAATTTTGTTATATATAGATAATCTAACTAAATCATTATATACAGATTATATCACAAGTGACTGATACAAAATCGGTTGTAGTAAAGCCTTGAAACGCTGCACCATGTGTAATGAATCTACAAGTCAACTTCACTTTGATCGTCACTTGTGGAACAATCTGTTTTATCGACTTTTTAAAAAAAACACAAAACCTAAAAAAATAAAACCCAAGTAATTATTATAAAATGGACTAAACACAAAACACCACCAAATTATTTAATAGTACGAATCCAGTTAGTATATACTTATAGTAGTGTTAATATAATATTCTTAGTACCCATGCTTATTTTACTATTAAGAATTATATTTTTACCGTCAGGCTGTTTTAAACCAGGTGTTATAGCCCGCAGAAAATCATCTGGAGTCATATAAACTTCCGATGAATCACCAAATTGAATTTTTATTGTAGCAAAATAACGAAAAATTTTATCTGGTGTTGAATATGAACGCATACGATTTTCGTATTCCATAATCTGTATAGTTGTTTGGGGATAAAAACTTAATTTTTATATTTTGGTTGACAAAAAAAAAGATTTGTATGAATTCTAAAAATCAGAACATCAAACCGGAGATTTATGGGGCGATGTCTTTAGTTCAAACTGTTAATCATTTTTATACGATTTTCAAATCGGGACAGAATCAGTGATTTTCAGCAATTTTATTTCAAATGTTGTCCCTACGCATTGAGGTTATGGTTTTTAAATCGGGGGAGGACAAATTAGTGGTTCGTTGGGCGTAATTGATATCATTGTTTGTCATTGAAAGACTGGGAAGATTGTTTTCCCAAAATTTGTATCGTAGAATGATGATGGATCTGTGTATGATGTGGCATCATCTTGTTAGAACCACATGTTGTGTGGGCTTAATTCACTCAATTTAAGCACAAGAAAGTTTTCAAATGGGCCCCAATAAAGGTCATCTGTAACTGTCAGTATTGCTGTATAGCTAAAAACTGTAAATATTATAAAAGTCGAGCACTAGAATTTCATCGTCAGATATCAGTTTTGTATCAATTGAATTTTATACGGGAAAAATACAAATTTATTTTGAGAATCTTTAACAAATATGGTTCTGGTACACGACATCGATGACAGAAAGCCAGATATTAAATACTGCTATGCCTCACTCTTTCGCCTTGAGAATAGTATCGTACATACCAAGAGAAATTGATAATTTAATGTTAGTTATGTTTTAGCACTCGGCACCTGCCAGATTACAAAAAACTGATCCATCCACAAAGAATACTGTACCTCCACCAGAGAGAGAGAGAGAGAATGTGTTCCATTTATTACTTTTACCCTAAATAATTTCAAGAGGTGAATTGATTGCAGTGTCTGAGAGGGCTAGAATTGTTCATTATATCATGCAGATGAGTGGATGTAAGTCCATTCACAAAAGGTTTTATTCTGACAACACTTATATTCCTAGGTCACCAGGTATATGCGACAAAGAAGATTATAGGTCTGATAACCGGAACGTATAGCCTATATACGCTTCTAGCTTTGAAGCCACATTATTCATCGAATGATGGTTTACATTTCAAATCATACTTTATTCAATTTCTCTTGGATATTTTTGTCAGCTAATCTGTCGATCTAACTAGATTCTTAGACATGTCACTTCTGAAGATAGAGAGAATGTGAGGTATTCATAACAAAATACAAATATAATGATCCGTCACGCCACATATTAAAATAAAGTTGAAAATATTTCGAATCAACTATCTGTAATTCGCTAGAACTGTCGACCCACAGTGCAACATATAATTATTTTTTCGATCACACAATTATTCCGTGACATCTTCAGGACGAAAATACATAGATATGATTGTCATATACTAAATTTGAATAAGCGGTATGTCGTCAACGGCTCGTTAATTAAGAGGTCTAGTTTTAAATTACGTGTAACTCCCAGCACTTTCAAGTGCAGTACAGCATTTCACATATCATCATAGTTCTGTGAAAATGCATGATTCCCAATTTTTGGAAGACTAGCTTCGCAGTCTTGCATCTAGTGAAAACAATTTACTCAGCAAAATTGGAGCTACAACCCCGCATCTACTCCAATTATAGCATACACTCTCAGTCCCGATTTATGTTTATTGTTCGAATGAAGCAGTATAGTCGGTATAGTCAAGGTCATCAGTTGATCCTCAAATAGGAATTTTGATCCAAAACAGTGCAGTCTACGAGGAGAGTATGAAGGAAGGATAGGACCACAAGAAGTGTTCAACAGTTTTCCCGCCACACTGTCCGCAACTTAGAAATTTTCATTTTAAACATGTGATTATTAAGGGAACAATGCCCCGTGAGAATTCCCAGCAATATCCTCAGAGTTCGTTTATCACAATTCAAGAAGTACTGGGATTTTTACTGATTTACTGTTCCAAAGCAGATTTTAGATAGGCGACAAGAGATGAGGTTGTTCCATTTCTTCTGATGCAAACCACCAAAATGACAGCGGATATCTCTTATAAGATATAATAACGCCACCCCAAGAGCTGGCTCTTGTCCCACAAGTCAAAACGAGCCAATACGTTTTCTCTGATATTACCTTACTGGGTATAAAATAAAGTCTAACTTCATTCAAACAGCCTGGCTGTCAGAAAGCATGCAGATACGACGCTCTGCAATTCATTTCATTTGCATAGACTGCTTCTCTCAAAAAACAGTAACGTTCTCAACAGTAACACTAAGGTTCTCTGAAAAACAGTAACGTATATACCAAGAGAGGAAGAGATAATTACACTTCTGGATTTAGCAAGTATAAACCGGCACCAGTCAAATTACAGTATAGTGATCCATCATTAAGGCTCATAATATCGTCACCGGAGAGGTAGGATGGGCTGATGTAATCCCATTTTTGTCGTTAAGTAATAATTACACAAAATAAATTCCCGTGCTTGTACACCATAGTGTCCAAGGACATGTGGGCGATTATGTGAAGAGCCATCTCTCTCCATATTTGGCAATGTCCCGTAAGTTAAATTGACTTACTCTGCCTTCTTGCGAGCGGCAGCAGGACCACAACCATTTCAAGAGCTGCAGTGGTTGAGGTGTGCATAGCTCAAACAATAACCAGACAAACAAATCTTTGAAGTTGGTTTAGAGGTTTCCCTTTAATCCTACGCAATTTTCTACTAAAACAACAATACAAAATACACAGATTTGATTACCAGACACTCAACTTGAAAAAACTGGATGTCCTCAATGGCTGGTTGATTCAGAGGTCTAGCTGTTGTGGTGTTCACAACATAGTACAAAAATAATATTTGTGAAATACAATCGAAAAACGATTTCGGTTCAAAAATGTAATTCGCTAGAACTGTTGCAACATAGCCTCACAACATATATATATATATAGAAACGAAATGCAACATACAACAAGTACGGTCACATCTGCCTGATAAGACAGATTTTGTCTTTTCGATCACACGAGTCAATGACGTCATCAGATCGGCCTAGCGAACGAATATTACAGATCACATATAAGATGCCATACATTACATTTCGACAAACGTCTTCATCGTCTGGTTGATTCAGCGCCCCTAGCTTGTCAATCAATGCCACTTGTGGAGTTTTGGTTTAACTCCCAAATCATCATTAGCTGTCATGATTACAGCACCCAGCATTGTCAGTCAATGTCACCTAGGATTAACTTGTAATTCCACTTTAACTTTTAACGTCCAGATTTCGATCTCACGTATCATATTCCTATTAAAATTTATGATACCCAATTTTTCGAAGACTAGTTTCAGTCTTGCGTCTTGTGAAAACAACCTGTAAATTTACTCAACAAAAACGAAGACAAAACTCAACCTTGAGGAGGTGTCTCTTCTAAGCAGTCAATTCTAAGCAGTCGTATCGTCTACTTCGGTAGTAATTCTCCTTAACTAAATCACTTGGCAAGTGTGACCATGTCATATCGTTCAAAGGCTAAATTGGGCCATAATGAAATCCCAATACCAGACGTGTACACTTCACTCAGACCGCCTGGCTGTCAGAAAGAATGCAGATACAACGATCTCTGCAATTCAATTCCTTTATTGCATAGACTGATGCTTTCAAATTAGAAGCAAATTTCCACCGACAGTAGCGTACCTACCTACCAGAAGATAGATAGTTTCAGGATTTAGCTTGTATAGACCGGCACCAGCCAGATTAAAGTATACTGATCAGTAAAGCTCATAATATTGTTGCCAAACGGGTAGGATGGGCTGATGAAGTCCCATTTGTTCTTTGGGAAATAATTACACGAAATAAATCCCGTGCTTCGACATCATAGTGACCGAGGGCGTGTGAGCAGTTATGTGCCGGCCCACCTCTTTCCATATTTGGCAATGCCTCGTAGGATAAATTGATTTGCTCAAACAGCAGACCCACATCTATCTCAAGAGCTGCAATATATGAGGTGTTTGTTTAGAGGTTTCTCTCCTATCACAAGCAATATTCTACGTCAACAAATAAGTGCAGCAAATAAGATTAGGGGTCTGTATATTTCTTAGTTTTTTATCTTTCCAATCTGTTTTGATGCTTAAGGCACTCTCTACTCTATCGCGGTTTGCTTATTTACGTCCTACCTTACGGCTATAGGTCCGATTTACGTAGAACCATCTTCACATTGCATAGCTCCATGTCAGCTTATAGTACTGACATGGAAGATGGGTTGGTCTATGAGTTCTGGCTGAGAACAGAAGCGTATAACCAGTACACGGGTTTCAAGACCCTTAATTTCATGCCAATTCTTTCAACTGTGAAGATCATAGTACTGGAGGACTATGATCTCCACAGTTGAAAGAATTGACATGAAATTATAAATGAGCATATTGAATGGAAGCACATGGATTCAACGATCGACTGAATCATTTTAGTTTTTAAAACAAAAATGATTAGTTGGATCATATAAATCCAGGTCAAGTGATTTTTCAAACTATTCCAGTATTTCGTTGATATGACCCCAAAAGAATAAAAATTATATAGGAGGTAAATTGGAATGCATGAACCATTATTAAATGCAAAAGGGTTGTATTATAAAAGAATTGGACCCACAAACCACTTAAAGGCAATTTATTGCTATATTAAAAGTGCCTATCACCATAATTGTATCTTTTGTGAATTATTAGAAAAATATTTGAACGAATATATATACAAAAAATGTGTAACAGAATCACTCACTTCCTCATAAATCTCAAGCCGGTTCGATGACCTGATGTATAACTTGGATGCATAATATTATCAGAAATGGTTTATTATTCAATAAATAAAATGAAAATAACAGGAATTTTCTCAACAATATATTGGACCCGTACACTTACCTTACGATCTCTAAAACCAATTTTTTCTCTACGATGTTTTTTCTTTGGCTGATCTTCATCATCACTTCCATCCTCATCTGTTTCTGATAGTTCTTGATTCGCGACGTTCGAAACATTCGGTTCAGGATGTTTAACACCAGCATCCGCGTCCACTTTAGGCATAACCGACTTTACAATACTATAAAATTGTGTTGTGTTTAGTAATCAGGCCAAATATAGAATCAAAACAATAATATTTACCCTTTCCAGTCGAGAAGACATAAAAATACTCCAGCCCCGATAAAGAAATGAAAATAACGTGAAATTTTAGGTATTTCTTCTTTTTTGTGACCAAAATTTTTAAAACCACGAATTTGGTATGTATTTCGATTGTAGATAGTTGGCAACAAATTGGTCGTTCTACCCACAACACTGGGACTTGTTAGGTGGCTCAATTTTCTCACCTCGGCATAGGTGAGCTTAAGCGGATTGCTCGCCGTTTGTAATAGGTGTTTTGATAGTACACCACATATACGATATGATGACATAGTTCTACTGATATTATTTAATATTTATGATCTATAAATAAACGTAAAATTGTATAAATTGAATTTTCACCAACAAACGCGAATTTGTATTGTTGTTTGGACGGAAGAGGTTCAAGGTTAATAAAATATCAAATTGCGTCAATTGAATCGCAATGTTGTTATCCATAAGATTTTAATCTTACCTTAAAAACATTTAGATTTGTTTTTTGTTACGACACAAACGTAATTGTTATTTATTATTAATCGATTTGTAATTTTCAAATATTTTTTCTCTTCCTCACTTTATCATTTTTTTTGTCAAATTATTGACATTTCGGAATGTCGTATATTTCCGCGTTTACATGCAAACGGTATTAGTGGTTTGACATCACAGTTGAATTGGAAAATTATTTGCATGAAACTGAGATTAAATAAAAATTAAATTTAACCAATAGTATAATTATTTGAATTTGAGTTTAATTTATAAAGATGAGTAATAAGTCACATAAATTGTAATAATTGGAAATAATTTAATAAATTGATAATTCAGCAACTCAGCAACTACTAGAAAAATTGCGATAACTCGCTAACTTCACTTTATTGTTGTTTTTTTGTTGGATTAACTGCTACACCTCAAAAACCGCACTCACAAAAAAAATTTGTAATCATCGCATTTTGGAAAAACTCTAGAACATTTTTCTCCAGTGAATTGAAAATAAATATTTGCATTAGTAATTATAAAATCGAGCGCGTGATAATCTTGAAACTCATCTTATAGCAATGTAAGTATTACGAGCATAATTATTTATTTATTTTGGGATATTGTGCAAAGACGTGATGTGCGGCGTTCAATTCAACCATCCATCAAGCACATCGCAATGGAGACGAATAAAACAAAAAATGTTTTCCATTTTCAGATCAAATTAAAATCAAAAAATGTCGTGCCCCATTAATCCCGAGCATATACAAGCATTCAAAACATTTATACAAGCATGTACAGATCAACCACAAATCTTAAATTTGCCTCAATTAAATTTTTTTAAACAATTTATCGAGAATTTGGGTGGCAAAGTGCCGGCTGGTGAATTTCATATGCCAAAGACATCGACAGCGAGCAGTACAGGCGGAACCAAAACAACATTTTCGGGTACAGCACCAAAATCTAGTGAAACAGAATCGGCTGGGCCGGAAAGTGATCCCGAATCTGATATTGAATTGGACACCGAAGGATGTGTACCACCGGACACAGATGAACCGCATGAAATGGGCGATACTGAGCGTACTGTATCGGACGAGGATATCGATGGTGCAAGTGATTTTCGTTCGCAAGCAGCCCAAGCGTATTCAAATCAAGAATTCGAAAAGGCCATTGCATTATATACAGATGCGATCAAACTGTATCCAACCAATGCGCTATTCTTTGCCAAGAGGGGTCAAGTATTTTTAAAACTTAATCGTCCCAATGCCTGTATTCGAGATTGTAATCGTGCACTCGAATTAAATTGCGATTCGGCGGCAGCATATAAATATCGTGGTCGAGCAAATCGATTGCTCGGCAATTGGGCTGAGGCGGCTAAAGATTTGCGCCAGGCATGTAAAATCGACTTTGACGAGGAGACAGACGAATGGTTACGTGAAGTAACACCGAACGCTAAAAAAATTGAGCAGCACAATGTTAAGCAGGAGCGTAAAAGGAAGGAGCGTGAATTGAAGGATAAACAAGAAAGAGTGCGCCGGGCTCAGGAAGCGAATCGCAAAGCGGCCGAGGAACAGACACGATTTGAGGCGAATGCAAGTGCTAGTGCTGGATTTGGTGGGCCTGGTGGTTTCGGTGGAGGAGCTGGTGCCGGTTTTGGTGGTGTACCTGGGGCAGGATTCGGTGGTGTACCAGGGGCAGGATTTGGTGGTGGTCCCGGTGCTGGATTTGGCAGCGGTGCAGGTGCTCCTCCCGGTGGGGAAGGTATGCAATTTGGTGATTTCTTCAGTAAGATGGGACTAGGCGATGTTATGGGAGATTTTAACGATCCCGAAGTGTATGCAGCCATGATGGATATCACAAGCAATCCGAGCAACATTGCCAAGTACAAGGATAATCCAAAAATTATGCGTTTAATCAATAAATTTAAAAATGCCACAGGCAATATGCCAGGTGGTGGCGGTATGCCTGATATGAGCAACTTAGGTGGTTTTGGTGGTGGAGCACCAGGAGCAGGTGCCGGTTTTGGAGGTATTCCTGGATTTGGTGGATTCACAACCGGAACCCCCACCGCACCTCCAACAACAGAAACACCCAAACCACCAAAAACCAAACTACAAGATGAAGATCTCGATTAGAATATTCCAATACACGATTATCAAGTTCATAAGGCAGGGGAGGGGAGGGGGATATGATGTATGATTTTGTTCTATCAAATTTTTTTTAAACCTAGCTTAGAGCCAGCCACATCCGTTGACTGGTCTATATAATTTACGAAATATAAGTTTTTTTGCAAGTTGATAAGAAAGCCCAAGTTGTTTTACTGACCTAAAATATTAGTTGCCATGTAATAAATTAATTGAAATAAAACAAAAAATTGTTGAAAATTTAGAATTGTTTTCCTGTGTTGCTGAAAATTGAGAAAAGTGATTTTCTTAGTAAGACTAGCTTTAGTATAATATGGTTGTAGATTATTAATGTAATTTTATCCGGAAATAACAACGGCGCCGTGGCTTAGTTGGTTAAAGCGCCTGTCTAGTAAACAGGAGATCGCGAGTTCGACTCTCGCCGGAGCCTCAGTTGTGAATTAATAGCTTTTTTATCAACAGACGTTTTATTTTTATTGTATTATTACTTTTGCCTGGAATAACATGTCAAAGCATTCTTTAGGTTGTAGATGTTCCAGCTAATCTGAAAACCACTTACTAATTACTATTTGTATTCTGAATTTACAAACATACTATTTGACTTAAATCATTTTACCGGTCGTCCTGCACTCTAACGGCAGGCGAGAGAGGTAAAATGAAACGTCGACTGGAGTATCTTTCGAATATACCATTAGACCAGGATGCTGACCACCTAATCCAACAATTTACATCTGTCATAACACAAGCCGCTAGATCTATTATGACATTAACGAAAGACAAACCTCTAAAGAATGTAGTTCCTTGGTGGTCTTCCGAAAGCATTGAAACTCTGTAAAAGATTCCCGTCCACAGAAAATTTAATTGCTTTACGTTACAAAACAGCATCACATACATATACAGACCAAAGATCATAAAAATATTTCCCATAAGGATGTACTAGAGAATCGGTTCAGAATAAGTAGTGACATCGGGCCCACCGATGTGAACTCCCTCTTCAACATAATTGAGTTGAAAACAGCACATAAAAGAGGTAAGAGTAAAGCTCCAGGGGAAAATCTCGTCACCAATAATATGTTTAATAACCTAACCATTCCCAGCAAAGATCATCTGCTTAATATTTTTAATAAAATCTGGACCACCCACTCCTACTCCTCATAATGGAAAAACTCAATAGTGATACCAATCCCCAAGAAACCTCAAGCGAGAGTCGCCACGGAATGTCACTCAATATCTCTATTAAACAACGACAGTAAATTAATAGAGCGCATGGTTAACCAAAATTAACATGGTACTTGGAAACAAACCATCTGCTTTCCAGAGATCAATAGGGGCTTAGAACAAACAGAAGTTGTACTTACGCCATAAAAATCATAAACTATATAAATGAAATCTCCAAATAATCCAGCAACTAGAAAAATGGAACATCAAAGGAAATATTTTACATTTTATATGGAAATATCTAAGTGACCGCAGTTTCCAAGTGTTATTAGGAACCGTTAGATCACAAACATTGCAGGAGAATGGAGTTACAACTGGTTCATGTCTGGTAGTTACTTTATTGTTTCTGGTCAGAATCGATTCCATTAGTCATACATCTACAGAACGTCGAATCACACCTGTTCTTGAGAATGACCCTAGATACCAGGATGACTTGAAAGTCTCATAGAGAACACAAAGCAAGAATGTCATAAAACACTCAACGCACTAAAATGCTTGAAAGTAATACATCGTGGGAATAATAGGGCCACATTATTGCAAATACTTCACATGCACCATTATACCACAGACACTCGGGCTCCTCAATCCTATTATTAACGAAAGCATAAGGATAGCCACCGGAGCTTATAGAACCTCTTCCACCATATCCCTAATTGCAGAACCATTCAAATAAATTGGACACAAAATTTGTGATAGAACGCATCCTTGCTTGACTCCTTGAGTGTTATAGTATTTTTCACTTTGTTTGTCTTTATACTGAACACGTTTTCCTGTATCTCGATACATTTTTATCAATTTCTTTGGGGTTGTCCAGTGTCCGCCATATTGCGTTCCATTTATCGTTAATTTCTCTTAATCATCATTATGCAAGTGTAATATGCACCCACAACTGTGGAAGTGCAAGTCCCAAGACTCGAGGAGAACTATCAATCTTTTATCTCCAAGGACTTCTTATTTCGTATTCTGATCTTAATCCAAGCTTCTTGCAATCTCCTACCTGAGATTGTTATTTACGTTGATGTTTAATATAATTCGCTAAAACAAACATACATAGTCTTTTTATATTGTTAAATGTTTTTCTTAATCTTTACTCTGGTTTCTCTTCAATTGTCGAATAAATCTTTCGCCTTTTACTAAAGATTTCCGTGGAGAGGAGCATTCTAATGACTCTAAATTAGAATTTTTGAAGTACTCGACGAAAGTTGAGTCATAAAATAATAATGGTGTTAAAGTCTAGTGATTTTATGTGATCAGACTTCGGAGCAACTTCCAGACGAAGTTCGTTTCTTAATTCTGAATTGACCGTAGGGGATCTTTGAAGCATGATAGTCAAGGATGCAAGTATTTTTATTGTTGTGTTGAGAAGCCAATTTTTTACTCTCTTAGGTCAACTATATCGCCGATATCGGGGATTATATTATAATTGTCAAGTCTTCCTCCATTTTTGTAGTATTCTGCCACACATCTTGGATAATTAGTGTTAGTGTACTTGCAGCTGGAGATTTTCTGCAGCGTATGTGGGTGTTGGCGCGTGAGCAGGTATGTCATCTGCATATAGTCCAGATCATTCAATTTACCTATTGTATGCCATTAGGAGGCATAATTTAATCGTGTACAGAATTGCTGATAGTACGCATCATTATGCAGATTGACAACTGTCTGAAGTAAGTACAAGTCTAAGAGTCGAGCAGAATTTTATATCTTTAATCCTCAAGGATTTCTTGGTTTGCACTTATCGAATAATTTGTGTTCTGACCTTAATCCAAGGTGATTGATTGTCGGAAATATTAGACTTAGTTAGCAATTGAGCTTCTGGCAATTGCCTACCTGAGATTTTGACACCTTTGAATTTTATTGTTTTGTTATTATTTATGCTGGCGTTTAATATAACTCGCTAAAACAAACAGACATAGTTTCTTTATATTGCTTAAGATTTCTATACTCTGGTTTCTCTTCAATTGTCAAATAAATCTTTCGCCTTTTACTAAAGATTTCTGTGGAGAGGAGCATTCTAATGAGTCTGAACTCTGAGTTAGAATTTTTGAAGTACTCGACGAAAGTTGAGCCGCATAAACTAATTAATTGGTCCAACTTCTTCGTTTCTTAATTTTGTATTGATGGTAGGTGAGATTCTGTCAAAGATGATCATTACAATACAAGTATCTTTATTGTTGAAGATCCAATTTTTGTATTCCTTCGGCCACTTTTAACGGAGATTGCATTTGTTATAGGACTTCCATTGTTGAAGTATTAAATTTCCGCACTTCTTGAATAATGATTTGTGTAAGTGTGCTTGCTGTACATTTTCAACAGCAGGCTGTATCATTTGCGTATTTCCAGATCATTGAGTTCACCTATTAATTCCCATCGTATGCCGTTAGGAGAATGCAGAATTGGTATCCTTGGCTGACTTCTCGAATGTTATATACTTTTTTGTTTGTCTTTATACTGAACACAGTTTCCTGTATCCCGATACATTACTTGTTTGAGTTCAATCCCGATATATTTCTTGTATGAGTCAGTGGTTAGATGTGATCAGTGCAACTTCCTCTTGATCTAAAACCAGCTTGTTCGTTGCTTAATTTTGCATTGATCTTAGGTGAGTTCTGTCAAAGATGATTCCAAGTATATTTATTGTTGTGCTGAGGAGCCCAGTTTTGTATTCTCTAAGGTTGTTAAGCTTTCCTTCCTTTTGTTGTTTGCAGAAATCTATCCGAGAGAAGGGAACTAGCCCTCCTGAAACTTTTTATCAAGCAAAAAGCTAATATTGAGTCTCCTTACTACATTTATCCCAACTTCTCAATGCTAAGCTTGAGAAACAAGGGATCAAAATTCTGTGATCGGTACAACATTTCCACAAACGTAAAAAGCACACGAGCAACTACGCATCTTCCTCTATCGAAAAACTCAAAAATAAACATAAACCAAAAGCTCTACCAGTTCCTGAAAGTTAACACCACTCCTGCTGAATTTAAAATTGAAAGTATCAACTTGCTCTCAAAACTACCCTGCAATTCACATATTCAGGACAATGACGGATCTAAAACACAGAACAGAGCAGGATTAGCAGTTACTAACACGGCAACATCACCAATAAAAACGAATGTTAACAATTGGAGCTCAATAAGTTTGGAGGCACTATATGAACCGTTCAGAATCGCCGTTATTCATCCTTTTGAAACAAGCAGTTTTATACAGACTCAGTCGCATACTCGAGGGTCTGAAATCCAAAAAGAATCCAAAATCCTCTAGTTTACGAAACACGAGAGATGACTCTCAATTCTTAGAAAATGTCGCTTTAATCTGGATTCCGGTCACGTGGGAATATCCAAATCCGCAGCACAAGCAAACCAAGTTAGCAAAACAAGCATTAATAGTAATTCGGCATGCCAATGCTAGTCTATGGCTGACTATGCATCTACAAATCGGCCAGTAGCAGGGAAATCTTCGGACTTGAAATCAAAACGAGAAAGCACTATTATATGCCGGCTACGAATAGGACAAACCAACATGACATCCACCACATTCTTAAAACGGAGTCACCCAGATGTAATCTATGCAACGCTCAGCTAACAGTCAGACATTTCCTGATCGATTTCCAACGTTCTGACAACCAAAGGCAAAAACAGAGAATTCCCAACTCCATTAAACTGGCGCTAGCGGACGACAGAGACATTAATCAGAGTGATAAAGTACCTGAGGGAGATAAAAGTATACGATAGAATTTAGCCCAACAACACGGCGCCGTTTCTTAATATTTTTCCAATCTGAAAATCCATTACTATTCTGAATTTACAAACACACCGTTTGACATATCATTTTACCGTTCGTCCTGCACTCTATGGTTGAGTATATAAACTAGAAATCAGTCAAACAAATCGATTGTAAAATCATCACATAAGTTTTAAACAAGAAAATTATAAATGAAATGTATAAAATTAAATAAGATTTGTATTGTTTAACTAATAATTAAGTGATATGGATCTACCTGTAATCGATATAAATAAGATATGCCGCGTTTGTTTCGAGGAAAATATTATAATTTCACTTTACAGTACGTTCAACTGTCAAATGCGAGTCTGTGATGTACTCATGCAATGCACCGATCTTAAGGTATGGCATTCGATTATTTTGATTTATTATGTCTACAGATTGTACCATTTTAGATACACGAAGCGGATAGCCTTCCACCCGCTCTATGCAACAACTGTTTCTACCGATTGCAATATGCGTACCAATTCAAACAACAGTGCGAGAATGCCGATGTCAAGCTGCGAGAGTATCTTGGACTTAACATATCGCCACTTTGTCTGAGCACACACGAATCTAGTGATATAACAAAAGACTGTAATAATTTAATGAAAAATGATTGTAATCAATTACATGATATGACCGTGCCCACGATCAGTGATTCTTCGACGCAGGTAAAAGACGAGGAAATTTATGCTGCAATGAACGTTATGTGCGATTTGTTCTCAGACGATCCCAGTTCGAATCGTTCCAATGAGATGATTGATATCGAAAATATACCGCTTGTTCATCATGATGCGACTACAGTAATAGCGGAACATGAACTGGATGATGTGAATGAGATTATCACACACTCGGAAGAGCAGCTAATCAAACAGTTGGAAGAAAGGGTCGACTCACCAGTCCAGCTCACCGAATTAGAGGTAGTAAAGGAGTGTAGTATTATTAAACCAACCGAATCCAGTTCGGTACGAAATTCTAGAGCTAAATTGGATAAACTTTTGGCAAAACACAAAAAGCAGCAAAAACTCAAAAAACTGAAAGTAGATGAACCATTCCAACCACCCGATGAGAAAATATTACTTAAAGTGCCCGAACAGTGTCTAGAGTGTGGCAAAATGTTTCATTACTCAGGATATCTTGAGTCGCACATTCGGACGCACACGGGCGAGCGACCATTTGAATGCAGCATTTGTGATAAAAAATTCGCTCAAGCCGGAAATTTAGTGCTGCACAAGCGGACACATACCGGCGAACGACCATTCCAATGTGATGTGTGTAGCAAATTTTTTACAACTTCATCGAATTTAACCGCCCACCAACGAATCCATTCGAATGTCCGGTCGTTCAAGTGTAAAGATTGTCCTCGCGCGTTTCGTTCCCTCGGCGAGTTGCGCAGCCACGAGGGCACCCATACACAAATCAAAAATCATATTTGCAACGAATGTGGAAAAACATTTTTTAAAACCGCCTATCTCAATGTACACATTCGAACGGTGCACATTGGCGAAAAGAAACATCAGTGTCCTCAGTGCGGCAAGGAGTTTGCTAACAGTTCGAATTTAACGTGTCACTTTCGGTAAGATGAAAACTATTTTTAATCTACTTGAATTCCTAATGGTTGTGTCGATTTTAGGATACATACTGGCGAGAAGCCATTTTCATGTCAGCATTGCGAAGCCAAATTTAATCAGTCGTCGGCGTTGGTAAGACACAGTAAGCAGCATTTGAATGACAAGACGAAAAAGAAAAAAGTTAGAATGAAGCCTAACTGTTGATTAACATCTTAGAATGAAACATATAAATTATATCGTATAATAAATTTTAATTTAGAAATACTTGGTTGTTTTACAATATACCGAACGTCTACAAGCGTCGCAGGGAGTTCCGATTATGTGTATATATCCGATCTATTTAAGTTTCCACATCAGTATTCTGTCTTTTTCATCTATTCTAGAGCAGTTGCTAAACTTATCAGGCTTGGCTTGAAATATTGTCTTATTTTAGAAACTGGGTTACCACATCACCATGTATCCATTTCAGCATTTTGTCTGCTTCGCCATGTCTAGATCAATAGGATCTGGTGATAAGTATATCGGCCTTTGGTTTAGTCATTCTATCGATACTGCCATACAACTCTACTTTTGTTCCGTTACCACATCTTAGGTTAGTTGACGTTCCTTAGCCTGTATAATATGGCATACATTTACACAAGAACATAGCCAGCATCATCCGATACCGTTTGGAATGCGCTTACTACTCTTATTGCTCTTAATCTTTGAACAGAATCCAATCATTGGCCCAATTTGGTGCGCCATACATCAGGGTGGATGTAACTACGCTAACTATGTCGAGCTCCTCTCGTTTTTCGACATAAGTCCTGCAAATGTTGCGTCCATTCTGCTTGCTATCGCCTACCACACATCAGAGTATCAAAGAAAGTGAACTACAACTTTTTTACTTTTCTATTTCCTCACAGCTTCCACAGAATTGATTAAATTCTATATTCAGTTTTCTTGCACACTTCGTTTCTTAATCAACCCCAAAAACTCGCTTTTAATATTTGAAAGCACCTCAATCCCAGTTTCTGTCAAATTTTGCTATATATTGTAAGTAAAGGTGTTTTTTCACATACCATTCGTCAAGGTGCTAGTTCCTATCAAAACTGCAAGCTTAAAGGGCATAATAGCCATTCCCAAAACATTCTTCCGGATTGCAATTGGACAGTCTTTTATAATTGTAATAAATAAAGGCATGTTTACTGATTCATTCCAGACAATCTCGTGGTCGTATTACCCACCATTAGCTTAGTAACGATATGACCCGAAATACTACCTGTTAAGCGGATATTGGTTTAGTCATCAATCCGCTTAAATGTATTCTGTAAACCTATTAGGTTACCTGATTTCAAAAGTTACAGGCCATTATTGGTCTGTAAGGTATCTAAAACTTGATTCTTCTTAGGCCACTATAAGGCGGCTCTTCCTTAAAGCCATGGTTGGAAAAGGCCAGCGAAATCGCTGTCTTTTGATTTCAAGCACGATATCAGGAATTCATATTCATCCTAGTCTCATGATTGAAAATAACTCGGTATGTAACATCAACGTCGCGTTTTGGGCCATATATCACACTCATAATACTTCTCTCGAATGGTAGCCATCTTTCCTATACATCCATTGAGGTTCAACTCCCACATCCATAGATGACACGGGTATGATCAACAGTTGTACACATTTCAGCTTATTCGCATTACCAAGATATTAAGATTTCAGGTAACATGGATTATATAGAACCCGATTAGCAGCGGCCAGGTGAACCTTGATATCTTCTACCAGACTTTTATCGTGTGCAATGAAAGATCCATGATACTTGAATATCACTCTCGATTAGTCAAGTCCAAGATACTTGTGTCCTATCCATCTTGAAATCTAGAAATATCAAGTGTACATCACTAGATGTTTCATAGTACTTGGAAAGAATCATCCGTAGCGAAAAACTTGATCGGTGACTGAGCAGTTTGAACGGAATCCTCCTTGATATAGTTCCCGATAATTGCCTTTGTCAGAGGAGTAATTCTTCTCAAGATAATATATGGCAGTAACTGGTATGTACAACTGCAGGAGCACTAACACCACTACTACTATTAGTAGAAGTGTGCAGGGCTTAACCATAACGATTCCAAAGAAAGGCGACATAAAAGAATGTATAAAAACTGGCTCAACAGTACAATGAAAGTATTAGTAATGATCACCTTGGAACGAAGCTCACCAAATGCGAACCAATACATAAGAAATGAACAAGCTGGTTTCAGAACAGGAACCAGCTGTACAGACCACATCAACACAGTCCGATTTATTGTCGAATAATCCAACGAATGGAATTCTCATCATTATATCTACTCTTCCTGGACTTCGAACGCGCATTCGATTCCATCAATAGAAGCACAATCTGCAACAGACGAGAAGCTAGACAAGGATACTATATGCCCTACTGTTCCTCATAGTATATTGGATAATGTCATGCGCAAGCTAGGCATCACATCACCAAACTTAATGATTTCGACTACGCAGATGATAGATGCTTGCTAGCACACAAATACACAGTTATGCAGCAAAAGCTTCAAAAGTTATCAGAAATAGCACAAGATCTTGAGCCCAAGATAAACATAACAAAGACAAAGGCCCTGAGACTGAACACAAGCTTTAGTACACCACTTTGCATCAACCAAGACACAATACAAGATGTCGAAAAATTCGTATACTTTGGATGTACCATATCAAGAACAGTCGGCACGGAAGAAGACATTAACCAACGCATCAATATAACGAGAAACACAAAGATACGAATGTTCAATGCCTGTGTAAAATCAGTATGGCTGTATGGCTGTGAAACGTGGAACCATACGAGGAAAATCATAAGAAGACTACAAGTGTTTGCAAATAAATGCCTTATGCGATCGATCCAATGTTCTGGCCCAATAAGACCAATGAAGAATTATTGCGACAAATAAACCAAGTGGACATTAAGAAGGAGATCAGGAAGCGGAAATGGAAATGGATATGACACACGCTAAAAATAACACTTAATGACATAACCGCAGGATGCCATTAGAATGGAATCCGCAAGGAAAAAGAAAAGTTGGAAGGCCAGCAGTGACTTGAAAAGAACGGTGCTAACTGAAGCAAAACATCTTGGGAAACCAGGGGGGGGGACTAAAGAGAAAAGCCCCAAATAGAATTCGATGGTCCAGTCAAGTAAACACCCTATGCTCCTAAGAATGGAGATAAAGGAAAAAAAGAACTGCTATGCAGGAGTGCTATACCGCAAAATGCTATTGCTGAGTTGATACTTACGTTTCGTTTCTTTATCTATCAGACCTTAACAGGAGAATCGCGTTGTATATTCCCTGTCAACCCTGACTTGTTCGAAAAGTTCCATTGTACCTTTTCAATTGACCAGATACTGCCTACAAATTTTGCTGAAGACCGATACCGTCTCACTCTTGGACAAACTTAGTACGCATGATTAACGGTTTCATGTGTCGATCCATAGTCTCGTGTCCGAGCACTTAAGCTCCTTGTTATTTTGGCGGTATCTGTTTCTGTTGACATTTTTAACACTAATAAAATTTTATACAGATTTGGTTGCCTTCGTCCGACGATAAACTCTGGTTACTGTATGTCTGGTTACGGATGTAATTTATTAATAATTTTGGTTAATTTTAAGATAAACTTCACAATATTGATAATCGATTTTATCAGATTAATTCCCAAACATTAAATTTAGTTATTTAAACTTTTCAACATTATCGATATCTAACACACATACTCGTACAACAAATCTTAGTATACATCTCTGAATATCTTATCGAAATTCATTTTACTTATTTCATCTTAAATTTCCACTCCAATGAATCTGCAAATAAACCATAATAGCTACACACATTCATATATCGCTAAATTGGATTTTTTTTTTGTCGAAATTGAAAAATTTTATTACGATTTGTGCGATCTTCTTTAATTCGGGAAAAGTATTTAAAATAAGGGAGTTATTATTTTCGATTTATTTGATTTAACAAAAAGTATTTTTGAATACATATCGATTATAGAATCGTATAAATAAGATATGGTATGTGTGTCTCGTATACATCTTATAAAACTTAATTAACTTTTATATATTGTATCTATATACTGACTCTATACTACTGGGGTGTTTCTATATATATATCCAGATTCCAGATAGACGAGTATACGAAGAGGCAAAGTGAAAAGTGATAGTGTGTATATAGAGGAGACACTATATTGCAGTACAAATATCGTGTACGTGACATTTTATTTGGTACATGGATATAAACAAAAACCAAATATGTGGGTATGAGCTGGTTATGGCTATATAGCTATCTACATCCCTTATATATTACAACCTAAGTACAGATATATAATACATTTTCGTATTTTTATTTATTTTAAAGTTATAAATATACATATTTTTAAAAACTAAAAGCACATATGCAGTAAACTAGATAAATGATTATTAGACGTGCTTTTAATATCTCTATATACCACTTTTGGTTTATCCAATGTGTGTATCCAATGTTGTATATATATTAAATGGTTTGTAAAACGTTCATGGTTGGTCAAGTGATGTGACATCATAGTTCAATTTCCCTGGTGATTTCAACGATATGAATTTTTGAACTACGAGAGACAATTAGGGGACGAACATATAGTCATCCAAATCAACAATCATAATCAGATGATTGATAGTCCCATTTCGATTCAAACGTGGTACCTACAACATCTTTATTAATAATTCAATGTACAAATTGTTGGTGGGACAAACTTTATTTCAGTTATCATCAGATTCATATTATCACTGAAAAATAGGATCTCTTAGGGTGGCTGTTCTGCATTTTGGTCTAGATTCTGTTCCATACCACATATTTCTTTCCTTCTCACTCTACAAGAAATGTCATGAGCTTTTGATGATGAACTCATATGCCTATCGTTAGTTTTATTGAGGTCCGTCAGATTATTTATACGAGGGATGCTCGCGAATATTTCATTCTGCTTTGCACAAGACTGGGACAGGTGCAAAGCAAATGAAATACTGTTTCTTTTTTATTTACAGCTATGGGTGTAATCATGTGAGAAGACTCTAAGTCTCAATGTTCACGCTGCTTCCTAGGAGGCAGTGGAAGATAATCTGTCGAGTGAACCAAGTGTTTTTGCTTTTGGCTAAGGTCTGAAAAAATATCACTCGTAGCAAAAAATGAAACAAATATAACAGTTAATCAAATTATAGTTTGATCCATTTCAGAATAGTTAAAAATTTTAATACCTGGTTTCAGTTGACTATGGCGCTGTTGAATATAGTCACGGATAGTAGTTTACACTAGGTATAATAAATAGATAGAAATGAATCCAGTTAGTTGTATCTATGTTCAATCTCATACAGTTGGTCATCGTGTGTTCGGGTTTCGATTACTCACTCGCCGTTTACCAATCTTACTCTTTCCACAATGTTGGCATATTTTGAACTGGTTACAACATTATTTATCAATGGTTTAGAGACATTTGCTATTTTAATAGGAGACACCTTATACAAGAGATGTATCTTGAGGATGTGATGTGATGGTTCCATAATTATCTTATACGCACTCAAGCTGCGTTTGAGTCAATACTGCCAAGTTATTGCTTTTATTAATTATACTATAGCAATATTATAGATGGCGTCTGCTATCTTAAGCTGCGAGGTTCTAAAATAATCGTTATTAATGTATGCGGAGGGTTGATCTCGAAATATTATACACAACAAACTTTGCAATCAATTGCGATGAAGAGTTATGCAACATGTTCCATCTTTTTCTACTCCCTTACAATATCCTTCCTACATATACTATAACCCAATCTTCTCTTGTGACGATCGAACAGGACAAATTATCCAAGGCCGTGAATAAATAGGGCAAATAGGATTGCCCTGTAATTATGCCCTGTGGATGGGGGCAACCATGTTTCGTAAATATTTCGAACGAAACATGAGATCCAAATACCACCACAGTATCCAGAGCTTGTCGTAGGAGGCGACTTAATCTGGTTGGATCGCTGGACTGACGACCCGCATCCGTAAAAAACCATTACAGTTAAAAATGTCAACAAAAACAAAAAAATCGGATACCGCCTAAATAACAATGACCCCCCGCTTAAGTACCCGGATACGAGATTGAGGATCAGCACGTGGAACGTGCAGTAACTAAGAAAACCTGGCGCGTTAGACGGCCTTATCACATGTATGAAGGAGTATCGGTTGGAACTCGTAGCGCTCCAAGAAACTCGATGGCCTAAAAGTGGAGTCCATGTGTCCCAAGGCTATACGTTGCTACACAGTGGAGATGACCTCGGAAATCTTGGAGTTGGCTTTCTCATTGGGCCGCAGGTAAAAAAAGCTGTGTTGGATTTCCAGGCAGTCGATAATCGAATGTGTAAGCTTCGCTTGCACATGCGATTAGCCAACCTGCCAATTGTATGTGTACATGCGCCCACTGATGTAAGCCAACCCCAAGATAAAGACTCATTTTACAATAATTTGGATAATCTGATGGGCTCTATACCTGAACACGATATCAGATTGGTGATTGGTGACTTTAATGCTAGAGCTGGCAGAAATCAGACCGACTTATGTAATAATATAGGTCCGAACTCCCGACACGAAACTGCGACCGAAAATGGGGAAAAGAATGATGTACTTTGCGATCGCACATGATCTCCAAGTGGCAAGTACATTCTTTCCCCATAAGTTTTTATTTGGAAACATGGACACATCCACGTAAAACATCCCGAAGCTAAATTGACCATGTGTTGATTTCAAAAGACCGGGCTCGGGTTGTCCAAGACGTGAGATCGTATCGGTCGTCAACCAAATTCGTAGGCAGTGACCATTTTATGGTTGCTGCAAAGCTACGATGGAAATTTTCCTACAAGTCAAGGAGGACAGGAGAATATAAAACGCGATTCTCCTGTGAAGGTCTGATAAATGAAGAAACGCAACGAAAATATCAAGATCTTGTCAGAAATAGCATTTTACGATCCAATTACCAATCTGATGATGTGAACAGTGTCTGGGAAGTATTGAAAACCTCGGTTGTCGATGCTGCCCAGAACACTCTCGGTATAGTGAAAACTAAGCCCAAAAATGATTGGTTTAATGAGGAGTGTCGTCTTGCTGTTGAGCAACGCAATAAAGCCCTCAACGAAGCGCAGCCTCGGTTTACAATTGCAAGGAAAAACAAGGCAGTTCTTGCTAGGAGGACAGCTAAACGCATTTGTAGACTGAAGGAGCGCGAATGTTGGAAGGCCAAGGTCTTAAGAGTACAACAACTCAGCAATGAGCACAATTCGCGTGGTTTCTTTAAAGGAATCACCGAATTGCACCATACCTTAAGATCTCGGTCAACTGCCATTCGGGACCAGGATGGAAACCTCTGTGTTAACGTCGATGCGGTACTCGATACATGGCGTGAACATTTTTCTGATCTACTTAATGTTCCACATGTATCACAAGCTGTATTTGAATACCCTCAAATACAGACCGCAGAGATGTTCATTGAGGATCCATCCTATGAGGAATTCACAATGGCCATGCAGAGATTAAAGAAAAATCGTTCACCAGGGGTTGATTGCATTAATTCAGAGCTCTTGATATTCGGAGGGCTTACTTTGTGGAACTGTCTTTTCGACCTTATTCGATTGGTATGGCGAAATGAAGTTATGCCTGCCGAATGGAAAGTGGCCGCGTTATGCCCAATATTCAAAAAGGGTGATCGCATGAAATGCGAGAACTATCGCGGTATAGCTCTCCTTTGCACAGCATACAAGTTACTGTCATACATTATCTTGGGAAGAATTACTCCTCTAGCGGAGGAAATTGTCGGTGACTACCAAGGAGGATTCCGTCCAAATCGGTTAGTCACTGATCAAGTTTTTTCAAAATATCTTGCAAATACGGATAAGCTGAAACTGTACAGAGTGTTGATCAGACCCGTTGTCATATGTATGGATGTGAGAGTTGGACCTTGACGGATGAGTACGAAAGATGGCTTCTAACATTCGAGAGAAGAATCATGCGTGTGATATATGGCCCAAAACACGACGTCGATGGCACATACCAAGTTCTATTCAATCACGAGATCAGGAATTTAATGCAAATTCCAGATATCGTGCATGAAATCAAAGGACAGCGAATACGCTGGCTCGATCACGTTCTGCGTGCTGATCCGAAACGAATAATACAGCGATCTTTGAAGGGAGAACCACCTTTCGGTAGGCGAAGAGGTCGCTGTCGGCGACGATGGCTCCACGGCGTAGAAAGCGATCTGGCATCTGCTTGCAACAGTATGAAGATCTGGCTCGTGATCGAAACCGTTGGAGTCAGATTGTTGACACGGTACGGGCCAATAATGGCCTGTAAAAACCGAAAAAAAAAGAATAAATAGGATCATGGTCAGCGAAGTTTTTGAAGCTCTATAAGGCAGAGTAAGCATCCGAACAGAATGCAGTTTACGAGGGAAAGTAATATACCTACACAGTCGGAACGTCATAAATTATCATTGGATAATACTGTTTCTACTACATTTGACACAATCGCTATCTTATCACCAGCCTCAGTCTCTTCAGTGAGTATTTGGTGATATATAGCTTACTGAGGAACTAGAGTTTATTCTTCTCATTACGAAGAAAGTGTTCTTGATAATACAATTATCACTTTTTGTAGTGTAATAGACCTCAATCGAGATGTATAGTTTGAAATTCGTCTATGCGTGCTCGTCAGCTGCACAAATTCGGATATTACATTTACGTCTGCTCATAAGTTTTTCTGTGTGGTCTTAACGAATTACAAAAAATTACAAAATTTCTGGTAACTGAATAATTTCAGCATTGGAGGTTCGAATAATGATGATTAAAGATAGACAATTCCTATATGTCGACTACACCTATCCGGATTCCGAACTGTGTGAAGGTGACACTGTGTCTTCGAGACATTATTGTAGATTATTTTATATGTAATCATTATCAGCAATCGATTAAAAATACTTAAAGTTTACTCTAAATAGCTGGTGTAGTTGAACAAATGTAACACCTCCTGTGAGATAGTATAAAGCAACTATTTATAAGAAACAATCGGGAAGTGGAAGGACGTACAGAATTGCATGTAATTTTTCAATGTTCTATACTTATCCTGAAAATGACGTGAGTATAGAATACTCAAGCTAAAAAATAATTAGGTGTTCTAAAGATACAATATACCCAATAAAACATACCTAGTATGTACTAACCGGACCGCCAAAGCGCGTTATTGAACAGATTGTTTAAGTGCCCACTAGTTCTATTGAGCTTGGACTTGTCCACACTTGGGCTAGTTTTATATCTATCTGTCTTATACAAATCATACAAATGAGTTGATCTCGTAATTCGACATTGATCCATATATTAGTTGTGAACTATTGATTCATAAATAAAGGTTAAATAAAATTAACGTATAAATTATATGACAACTAAGCCCCGCATAGAATGCTTAAGGATTTAGTGATTTGTTCTAGTGGCGAATTTCGAAATCTGGATGGTCTTTGTATGTCACAGAACTTATATCATTCCACAGAACAATTCTCATAAGTACTAATCCATTACTATAGTTGCTCTTCATACTGTTATGCACCACCAGTAGATGTCTGATCGCTCTCTATAAGTCGTGAGTCTAGCGTCGTCGACAACATCTTGTTAATCTGACTAAACATGGATCTAATTTAAAAAATCACTGCACTATTTTGAACAAGTAAAGCCATTCGCCTATGAATTTCATCACTCTCCCAAACGTACGTTCACACTATTAAATTCATTGAGCCTTAAATTTAAAAACTAGAGATGCGATATTCTATTTGCAGGAACAGTGTATTTTCTTGTTCAAAATCAGAACTGATTGCCAATGTTCTCAATAGCCTGTTTTTTAATTTGACAAAACATCACAACTCCCGATTCGTTATGTTTCTAGTACTGACTGGTTTAGTTGAATCCTCAGTGGTAGTCTTCGTTGATTTCTTCCGACCATCCTTCCCAAATAATGTGAGACAGTATCTTGTATGCTTGTGGAAAGGAGACCTATCAAGTGATCATTATTTTCTAATACTAACTATTCAAGGTGCTGGAAGATAAATTTACCACTCAGTATGGTTATCGACTATACTCTTAGCACTGTGGTGACTTCTTTAAGGACCACGACTATACTCTTAGCACTGTGGTGATTTATTTAAGGACCATGTTTCATGTAAAATAAATCTAACAATAAACGAACCTAAATCCATATAGGGCAGATAATTCACCTTTATACAAAAGTTTCAAATTAAAATGATTCACCAATTATTTACGGGGGCGGAGTGAGGAGTCTGGTTAGATCGCAACACAGGGTCTCACAATCACAAATCCCAGATGTAATGTGTTAATACCATCTGTCTCTAGACCAAATTTAATTTTTTATACAAATCTGTCATTTAGTGCAGTTTAGACAGCCATTGAAAACAGATAACCCATTGTTTTAAGCAAATATGGAAACAAAACAAAGCTTGCTAAATATTATGGGGACTCTTCACCATTGATTAAAATTATTCACAGTTTTTTATTGATTATTGTTGTGCTCATACAAGCACAACTGATGCCGAATGTTCAGAACGCCTCAAATGAAGTCACTACACCAAAATTGGTTGGCAAAATCAATTGGCGATGTTCAAGCAAAATAAAAAGGAGTTTTTGCGTCGTTTCAGAACTGTGGATAAAATGTGGATCCATCACTATACAGTGGATTTCTACTGGCGAATCTGCTCCGAATTGGCGAATCGGCCAATAAGTTCATGGCCACAGATTGTCCATCCATTACCTATTTCAAAAGGGGAAAATAGTCAACCGCGAATATAACAATAACTTATTGGACCGGCGAAGAAAACAGTTCTCTTCCATCAAACAATGCACGGCTGCACACGTGTGTAGTTCCCATGCCCAAAAACCATGATTTACGCTTTTAATTGGGTCCACATCCGCCATATTGTCCGCCATGTACCTATATACTTATGTGTTTGTTTATAATCTTAGCAATTTTTACACCATTATAGCCTAATCGGGAACATACGGTTATAGATCTGATTTACTTAGTACCATCTGGACATATTATAGCACCGTGTCATCCTAATACTGACATGGAAGATGGATCGGTCCACACTACCTATAACTAATCTGAACTTTTTAATCTCATGTTTTAATACGTCGTTCGTTAAAGTGAAACACCTCAAGACAATATATTATATTAACATATGATAGGAGTCCAAACCCAAATACCTGATCTCTGATTTTTGAGACCCAGACCAATCGGGACCCAGACCAATTATATCCTCTACGTTCACTTGGAAAATCAAAATTTCTTGCAAATACGTATAAGCCGAAATTGTACAAAGTGTTGACGAATCCCGTTGTTATGTATGGATGGGAGAGTTGTACCTTGAGTACGAAAGATGGCTTCTAGCACTCGAGAGAAGAATCATGCGTATGATATATGGCCCAAAACGCAACGTTGATTTCTTTTCCCTTTTTGATTGCATATACATATCGAGTTCTCTGCATGAAATTAAAGGACAGCGAGTACGCTGGTCTTTCAGTAGGCGATGAAGTCACTGTCGGGGACGATGGCTTCACGGCGTAGAGAACGATCTTTTAATTGTTTGCAACAATATAAAGAGCTGGCCCGTACGGTATACGCTCCAACAATGGTATGTAAAAAATATCGTCTCTATTGGGATTCGAACTCAGCACCTCCCCTTTCCAAGACACAGCTCGGTGTTTTATCAGTGATACCCAACAGCTATTTTCTGGCAATCTAGACAGACATTTTATACGGTCTGAGTAATTATATAGAAAAGAGATATCTAAAATATACACACCGACGACTATAAACATCTCATTATATAGAGGAAAATCATTTATCCCTTTTCCCTTTTTAACTATGTATATATATACATACATTGCTAAGATGAAAATCTCATTCACTGTATTAAGATTTTTCAACCCCATTTCATTTGAATTTTGATTAGGTTTTTAGCTCGACAATTTTTTGCTTATACGTTAATGCAACGAAAATCATTTTCTAATAGACCATAAGTTAACACTTGAAATGGTTGATGATGACTAAAAAAAAAAAAAATTGAACAATTTTCTTGAAAATTCAAGATGAAAAAAAAAATTTTGTTTAAGGACGATGGAATGTAATAGATTAGAAAATTGAAATTTGTTATTTCATTTTCCAAAGTTATTTTGTTGGGAAAATATTTTTTTTTTGAAGAGTCCATTGAAAATGAAAATGTATTTTTAAATAAGGAAAATTAAATGGAATTACATCTGGGTATGGAGGAACTCTGGCATATGTATATGCCATATACATATATACGAAGAAGAAGGGTTACTGAATTTATCATTTGATTTTCAAGAAATATTTTTCGAATATACATAATTTTATTAAGATAAGAGATTTTGCTTTTATGATTTTTTGGAGTATCCGAGATATCATATATACAATTTCGGTACCGTGTACATATATCTAACGAATCGTCGTTAATGGTCTCTTGAGAAAATCTAAATTTTTTTTTTGTTAATATTTCCATCTTTGAAATTTAATGAATGCAAATACAAAACCAAACTCTTTGAACCAGGTTGTTTGTAGTTTTCTCAAGTAATCCCACATCGTGATTCCATTATGTACCAAAGAAATGATGGAAATAATAATAAACAAATAGTTGTCTACTATACATATTGCATTTATGTTAATTTTTTTGTACATCTACCATCTACATTCAAATAGATGCATCTCTTGAGTCACATAACCTGATAGCAAACGAATTGAGTTGAGTTCTCATTCACGAGGTAATCGTGTATATTCAAAAGGATAAATTTGCATGCAAGGTCTTTACTCGTTATAAATTAGTAATTATTCTTAAGTTGTAGCTAAATGTTATTTTTTGTTCATCTGACAACAGGTACACACACATAACATTTTCTTTCAATATACCAAGTATGTATGAGCAATATTTACTGGGTTTTCCAATAAGAGATTTCATTTTGATATTTAAAAACACGAGTGTTTTTTAAGGAGAGATCAGTTACCATTTGAAAACGATATCAGATTAGCGGCTGTAAGTCGTGGGATGTAACTTCACGAATTCCATCTTACTCCGCCCAGGTGGCGCAGTGGTTAAATTTGCGGCACATGGGGCGGAAGGTACCGGGTTCAAATCCCGATAGGAGCAGGATGCAAAACGAAATTTTGACCAACAACTATGACCCTCTGTTGGAGTACAGAACTCATGGGCCGGCCCATTTTACATGCCAGCACTATTAGTTGGCATGGAGCTATGCAATGTGCAGATGGTTAAGAAAATCGGACCTAGCCGTACGTCCTACAATTGGCTGTAATGGCGTAAAAGTAAGGACGTAAATAAGCAAACCGCGAACAGTAGGGAGTGCCTTGAGGTCTTCATCAAATTGACGACTGTGGAGTGTTGGCATAGATCTTCGCGTATAGCTTTATGTAATTTGCATGTGTAATTGTGTAATCCGAATAACCTTGTATCTTCTTGTATTGTAATCCACTGTGTCGGTTCGATCTGATGACGTCATTGAATGACCGTGTGATCGAAAAGATCAAATCAATCTCATTAGGCATAACATGCTACCGGATATGCCATTCATTTACTGTGCGATTCGTATATATATACGTTCAGTTGTGACGCGACACTACTAGTGAATTACAAGAACTTAACTCGAAATATCGATTTTTATTAATTGATTGTGGCGTGAGAGAATTTACGATTTATTTGAGTTGCTTCTTGAAGGCCAAATTACTCGCCCTAAAAGGGATTCCTTCCTCCGTTTGATAATGATGATTATGCTTTAATGCGTTGGGTGCCTGAATTCGTCCACTTAGTGATTAGGCTTGTTGCGATATGAAACGAAGGTTATTACCTGTAGCCTTTAGAGAAGCTTTAAGTTGGCTGCGGGTGATAGGCTGTCGTCCGTATACGATGAGAGTCCAGTATTTTTGTTAACTCAGTAAATAATATGAAATCAAATTGCATTCCTTGATCAGTCGTTATGTCAAGTGGAACGCCGAATCGTGATACTTAATTGTGAACAAATGTCGTAGCAATTGTTGTTGCAAACATATCGATTGTGCAATAAGCTTCGGGCCAGCGGAAAATCTATCAACACAGGTAAGAATATACGTATATCCATTAGACGGTGGAGGCTGTCCAACAATGTCTAAGTGGATATGTTCGAATCGAACCGGTGGAATTACGAAAAGACCGTGAGGAGATTTTGTATGTCTCTGAACTTTTGATCGTTGGCAGGATAAACAACTCCAATGAGTCACATCTTTTTTCATACTAGGCCAAAAGTAGGAAGCTGTGAACAATTACCCGGATGTGATATGTTATGTAAAGTGTTTTATATCGTTTTGCGTAATTGTTCTGCGGTATATGGGCAATTGCTACCTGTTGATGGTTCCTAGTAAATTTCGAACCAGGTAGTTTGAAAAGATAGTTTTCATTTAGGAACTAGTGTGACATTCGGAACCAGAAAGTAAATTCTGAAGTTCTAGTCAGCTTTTTGTGCTTTGATTATTATGTCGTAGTCGAAGTAATTTTCGACTGTTGCTATTCCGTTAGTCGTGCATGAAAGTGTATCCGTGACCACATTATCTTCACCGCGCACATGTTAAATATCCGTGGTGATAGTCTTGGATTTTGTTCCGTTTTGAATTGCTCTTGTCAGTGCCTTATGGTCGGTGTAAATTGTGAAGTCCCGACCCTCAACAAAATACCTGAAATGTTTGATTGACAGGTAAATTGCGAGTAATTCGCGATCGAATGCGGCCTCCGATAGTTTTTTAGAGGAAAATCCCAATGGTTCCCAACAATCGTTATGATACTGTTGCAAAACGGCTCCGATAGCCGTGTTCGATGCATCAGTCGTCACATTGAAATTTTCGTCGTTCAGTGGATGCACTAACAGTATTATGTTAGTCAATTCAATTTTAAGCTTCGAGAATACAGTTTGGCACTCTTCGGGCCAAGAGAAATTCTTGATCGTTTTTGGCTTTTTCAGTAAAGCTGCCAAATGCGAGTAGGTGCGAGTAGTTCAGATACTTTCGGAATAAATAATTGGTATGGTAGTAGTTTACCATGCCGATGTATTGTTGAATTCGCTTGATTGTTGTAATGGTATTAATTCGTTCTGGTGACGGCAAAATACCATTAGGTGTGATTTTTTTGCTGAAGAAATCAAGAGTTTCTGAGCCGAAAACACATTTCGAGCTCTTGATTTGAACGTCAAACTCAGTAAGTCGCTGGAAAAGTATTTTCAGGTGGATTATGTGTTGTTCCTTATTTTTCGATGCTACGAGAATGCGTCAATTTATAGACGAATATATAAAGTCTAAATCTCGTACGACTTCGTCAATGAATCGTTGAAACGTTTGCGCGGCATTTCGTAGTCCAAATGGCATTCGAGTAAATTCGAAAAGTCCAAATGGTGTAGTTATTGCCGTGTTATGAATGTCTTCAGTAGCAACAGGAATTAGATGATAATAGCCTTATGAGATCGATTTTGGAGAATAATGTGTTTACATGTAAATTCATGGAGAAGTTTTGTCGGCGGTAGTCCCCATACGGTCTCCAATCGTAATCTTTTTTTCTGACCATATGAAGTGGACAAGATACGGAAGATGCTGATGGTCGGTATTTTCCCAATTCCAGATCTTATGTTTCCCGTGGGTCCAGAGAAAAGTCTAATAACATGATCAGGAAACTTTTCTTGCAAAACTGCAATTGTTTCGTTGCTTGCTCATCAATATATTTCAATTCCGACCATATAAAATTATTAATCAAAGCTCGGAAGCGCTATATATTTACCATAACAATTGCACCAGACACGTTGAGGATCGACAGACTTTTTAACAATCATTCTTGGATTTTCTAAGCTCAAAATGTGACAATTCTCATCACTGAAGAACATTTTTCGATGAAAATCAGCATCAGTTTGATGCATTTGAAAGACGCAATTAGCGAAGATTCGACGTTTATGGTATCGACTGTCTTGAGTACTTGTGTTAACTGAACTTTAAAAGCTTTTATGCAAAATACGCTGTAATGTCGTTTGGAGAATATCTTATTCCAAAAATCGACGACGAATCGACCAACCTGGGTTTTCTTCAACACTTCGAACTACAGCAGCAATATTCTCCGTTGTTCTTTAGCGACGCATACGGTTTCGATTATCCACATCACTTACTTGTCCTGACAAGTTTTTCCACCAGTTTCACTATTGCCAGTCGTATTTTTAGTAATGGCGTAGTTTTTACTTGTCTAATGTTAAAAGGTGACACAGCATCAAAATTGACAGCTGCCCAAATAGCAGGCTATTCAAAATGAAATCTCTTATTGGAAAACCCTTTATAATAATATATTATTCTTATGCGGTATATTATGTATGAATATATGCTCTCAGTACGGGTGAAAATTCTGTATTGTTTCGATCTTGTATTCTGGTATGCAGCAAAACGAAAATATATAACATCTTAAGCGGAATGAATACAAACCTTAAGGGAATCATTTTATTTTTATAAACAATTCTATTAAAAATATTTTATACAATTGTTATACTCGTATACGTATATACAATGTATATGTTCTATAAATTTATACGACTGATTGCATAAAACAACACGAAGTTTTTGTTTCGGTGCATACCATATATATACAGTCTTAAAGGAGAGCAGAACATTAATCTTAAAGTCTCTACATTGTGGACTTGCTAATCATTTTCGTAAATATTTGATCGTCTGGGAGCTTGAAGTCTCAAATGTGCACTGAACAATGAGGTAGTTTTCTAGAAAAGATCCAGCTGGATGTATCATCCGACCATTCTTCATCAAAAGTGTAATTGATTAGCTAATAATAGTTGATGGTGCTCTCTATCGTGGCTTGATAATCTAGTTTTTTGGCTAAATAGTAAGATATGAATGTGGGTTCAACAGGAATCGGTATAATGTCATACAACTATGATCCCGAAAAACAGATATCTAGGGCAAAATTAGAGCTAACTAAAAGAAACCAGTCAATCCAACGCCACCAATGGATAAAATAAATGCGATGCTACAGCCACCTGTTGATCAGCAAAAACAGCATCTCACCGACATTCTTGATAAGCAAAAAGAACATGAAGAGTTGTTACCCGATCAAGAAGAGCCGATGCTGAAACCGAAAAACAGTTCGACAGGCTCGAGAACCAACTTCGCGGAATACATTTAAGACAATAATATCTGACGTCGAAATTAAAGTTCTGAAACTGAAGGAACTCGACGACTCGAAGTTTCAAAACTAGAACAACAAAGGGAATATATTTTATCAAAAACTAAAGGAATATACAGTGCTGAAACATTAAAGTAAAGCGCAGGTTTTACAAACAGCATCAGCCCCAGCACCACCTAAATCAAAACCCAATATTGATGGATGTCTTAAAGCAGCGGTACGGAGATAGTCACTTGCAAGCTCTCCATTGCATATAAATCAAAACAAGTAAACAGTGGTTTGTCATTGCAAGAGTTGGAAGCCAAAATCGTCCGACTTAAAGCATTGTAGTTAGCATTGTAGTTTGAGCGTACTCAAACTACAATGCTAACTATCGAGATGGACTAGTGGCAGACACAATTATCAATGCTAACGGCGACGTATTAATCTGCTTGAGTAGATGAGTAACTGACGGCAGTGCGCAAGAAGGAGTGCAGCAAATCAATTCCCAGAGGAACATTAATGAATTGGTGAGCAGAATTTGAAACGAACTTATGAAGTCTTACATTTCTATTAGACCATCCTCTACTTTATGAATCAATAAAAAAATCAATTAAATCGCGAGAGTCTATATGATCCAGATGTTAAAAAAATGAGTACACTTAGAGTACCTTCATATAGAGGTCACTGTCTTCAATAAAGTTCAGAACAAAATAAAACAAGAATAAGTTAACTTGGTTCAATAACTAATCTGGACCGTCTTAAGAAAAGGGATATTACTCCCGTAATATGTTCAACGTATTTATTAACGTGCGATTTCCCAAAATGTTTAAATTTTTGTCAACAGATTTAAATATTTTAAACAAATCTATAATTTATAGGGGAAGATGCTTTTTACTCATACTGTAATTTTTCACGCCTTTGTGAATTTCCACAACAGTTACATTTTGGAAAAACCATATTCAATAAAGCAAAATCATTTCCAATGTGTGGATGGGAATTATCGATAATAATCTAATTGGTACTGTTTTTCTAACTGTGAGGCTTAACGGTGCATTCTTTAGAAGTTTTCTTAGAGATTTGATCAGAAGTATCATTATCAAAGAAATCGGATAATAGCTCTTTGTGATAGAATTCGTAATACTTCAGGTATGATCAGGTTGGATCGATATCTGCCGCCATGAAAAGAGTAAAGTCTAGAACTCGTTAATCTCTAAAAATTTCGATGTCCTAAAAATGGAAACCTCTCGGAGCTATACGTTGTTCCACAGTGGTCATCTTAAAAATTTTAGAGTTGGATTTCATATTCAGCCACAATCAATTTGTAAGCTCCGCTTTAACCAATTTCCACCACTAAGGTATAAAGAGCTAGATCTACAATCTGATGAGCCTTATATACTTGAGCACTATTTCAGATTGGTGATTTGTCCATGTCATTCATACTTTTGTTCATATCGACCTTTCGTCTTGTTCATGTCGGCTTTGTGTCAATGTTGGCTTTTTGTCCATGTTGATTAGTAAAGTCCATGTCAGGCTTTAGTTTGTCGGTCCTATGAATGTTGGCTTTTTGTTTACTGATCCTTTGTCTAGATTCAGAAAATACAGATATATTACCCCTGTTGGAGTGCAGAATTTATGGGCCAACCCTTCTTCCATGTCTATATATAGGCAGGCATGAAGCTATGCAATGTGCTGATGGTTCTACGTAAATCGCACCTATGGTCGTACGTCTACGATTGGCCTATATAATGATGTAAAGTAGGACGCGAACTGCGATAAAGTTTGGAGAGCCTTAAGCCTCAAAACCTATTGCAAATATAGAAATAAACAGATAGATAGGCGGAACAAATATCGTTTTATCAAATGAACAATACAAATGCAATACTTGCTGATCGATAGCTATGAAAAAAAAACGACCACTGGTTCGTTCATTCTACACCTTACTCTACTATTTAGCTGTCAGAATTTATTAGACTTCTACAACTAGATTTGGTCAAGTTTGAAATTCACGGAATCTTTTCAATTCAAGATATTTTGAAGGAATGGATTTTATCTTTAGATTAACATGAAAATGGCAACTAAATCTCTTTTGGTCTTACATCAAACTCTATTCTACTTAACGAGGGGAAGTTTATGCTAAAAAAATTACATTGTTAAATATTTAATGTTCTATGTTACAACATATAGTATACATTTAGTGGTTTGACTGTTAACAAAACTGCTTAAAACGTTTTGGTCCTTCCTAAAACTATCAAAACATATCAGTTTTTAATCGCCGTCCATTTAGAGCTGGTTAGTGATCTAACTACAGACGCATTCCCCGCAGCGTTTAAGCACTTCCAGAGGATGTCTATGCCATAAAATACTCTGCGATTGTGGTACAAATTTCCCGGGAAGCAATAAGCAACTAGCAAAAAAATAAAAGAAGTAGCTTGGGGAAGCTTTTATTCCCCGGAAAGTGCCTACTTTGGACGGTTTTGAGAAGTCAACAAAAACTCACCTTCAATTGCTTAATCAACAAAACCTCACCTTCCACTAGCCCCACATCAAAAATTAATTACGGGTATCGAATATGCTTGATATATTATGTGAAATAGTATAAGCAGTTTACTTTCGGAGGCCATTATTGTGGCCTACAGAAGGTTCACATCCAGACGAGGGCTATGCACTGATATCTATATGGATTTTATTTTGTCGGAGTACACTGTCAAATGACAAAATATAATTACAACGCATAATAAGATTGCTAATAGTCGAGATAGCAAATATAATAGCCCTAAATGAAATCAAGAGGAATTGATTTCAGTATAGTGATAACTACACATTTGAAGGAGTGATTGGTCTCCCTATAGATCTTTTATTACTCACGATAATAATTTATCACGGTCCGCATTGTTGCTGACAATGTGTCTTTATATCGTCTACGCTCACTTATCTTACTTTAATGTTATCCAGGGCGATATTTATTTTATAGCTGGGAGCAGCAGCCATTTCCTTCCAACAAAACCTTAATTCGATCTTTGGCTGCCTTGAATCCCGAAGTTTCCGTTAAGTGAGCGTCCGTAAGAGATAGACTGGATGGCAGTAAACGAGATGATATTAAAGGTATTGTTTAAGGGGCTGCATATCACAAAAGAGTCTTGGCAGTGTTGGGGCTAGCTACAATTAATGAATACTTCAAATACGCTTGAGTGTTTAAACCCTATTTGAGATGTTCAGTACTAGCTTGGGGCCATTTATGTGTCCATATGTATCCCCCTTTTATTGAGTTTCGTAATAGGCTTTTGCGCATTAAGAAAAACATTCATCGTTCAGATAATAAGCGTCGTTATAGCCGTCTACTACTTGTTAGGGATAACTTATCGTGATGCATTTATATTATCATTGTTTCATTTTGGTATAGATGTGTAGCTACATCTTACCTTGATCTACACTGCTTTGCGCTTTTGGTTGCCTTAATAGATCGAATTGTTATCTTGGCTGATAACTAAATGTGAAACTATACAGCGATTATGATCGAATTTATGTACGTTTTAAAACTTAAAAATGTAAGTTTTAAAGTCTCCTCTTTAATTTCAAGCCTGCCTTCTCGTGCTGATTAATTGAACTCTGTTAGCCTATCTGATATATCGCGTTCGTTGAAATATTCTTGTTAGCCTATTTGATATATTTGTCCGGATGTACTAGCCTACCTTTCTATACCTGCGTTGCAATTCTTAATACTGTCTGAGAAGCATCACTCTCATACTTTGTTTGTTTTGGGCCTTTGGTTCCATTTTTTTCCACGAGTAGCACGAGAAATACGGTCACCTATGACAGATCTCTGCATTATTAAAGAAAGGTTATGTTGTAAAACCCGAAAGACACCTAATCCGGAGTGCTCATACTGTAGTTTAACCATACCCTTAGCAACGGAGAAATCTACGTATGCATTGACACCTAAGCATGAGTGAATGAAGCGGTTAGTTATATTTTCCTTAAGTTGACCTCTCCCCCGAGTTTGTTCTGTTACCTCGTGTATTGCCGATACACCATACCTCGCTTTCATTGGAAGTCACCAGTGGGCCGAAAATAAACGATGCTTTGGAGCAGCGGAGATGGAACAAATAGAGCTCGTAGGATTATTCGACCAGATAGAGTTTAAGTGTGCTGATTAAATCTAATCCGACTGAATAATTCTGCAAAAAATAATATCAAACTTAGTGCTGAGAGTGTGGGTGGCGATTCACAAATAAACCAACTATATATAAGTGGTTAGCAGGTGAGGATGATGAGTAGCGGGATCAGTAGAAGAGAGGAGAAATAAAACACGACTTAGAGCTCAATAGTATTGCGGAAATAAGATTTTTCTGTACAACAGATAGGAGGTAAAGCAGTCTGGAGTTGGTGGTAAGCAGTCATCCACACAAATATTACTGTCTACATGCACACAAGATACATAGTAATATGCTTTCGCCAATGACGTCAAAGGAAATCAAAGAAATGGCCACAAATTGGCCGGTGGTGGATCATTAAGGACACATACATTTTTTGTACTTGAAGAAACTACCATACGAGCCATTCATTCTAATTATTACTTTTCTTAAATCTAAACATTTGAAAAAAGCAGTACATGGAAACTGGCATCTTTTTCATTTGCTGATACACAGTGTACCAAAATCCATTTTTGATTAGTTTATATAGATATCTTCCAATCAAACGGGCTCAGAAACCACGAATTTCTTCAAAGTTTTATCAGACAAATGACATTCGCAATCAATATCCCTACTGCGAATTTTTAATGGTTGGTGACTTTAATGCCCACTATAAAGAATGGTTGAATCACCAAAACACGAACTGTGTTGGGCGTCAGACGGAGTGGCTTGCAGTTTCGCATGACCGTACGCAGATTGTTAGTGATTCCACATTTGAATGCCAAAATTCTACAAGCAGTCATATTCTGGATCTTTGTATTACAACAATTCCGCATTCCATGGAAGCGTGTGTTGAGGCTGGAATTGGAAATTCTGACCACAACCGGATAATGGTAAAAATATCTGTCGAAACACCGCCAGAATTTAAACAACAGCCAAGGCGTGTATATGTTATTTTAATGAGACTGACAATAATCAACGCAGTCAGACAAAATAAATCTGCTCACGAAAAATAAAAGCGGAACGAAATTTCGTTTGAAAAATATAAGGCCACACGTAACATTTGTAAAAAAAATCTGTGCTAAGGATGTGAAAAGAACCAACAACAAGAAAGCCGCTAAGGCTTCCGATTTGAAAATCTCCGATCGCAACTTTTACCAGATGGTCAATTCCGTATTGTGATTCCAAAATGAACCCTGTCAACATCTCGAAGGAAAATTTTCTTCAGGAACTTGAAGAAAATGAACATTAATAAGGCCACTGGACCTGACGGAATTCCTTTTCGAGTATTGAAAGAGTTTGCCAGTGACTTGGCTCCAATATTAACTAAAGTTTTTCTCCTTTCTTATAAGTAGAAACCCGAACGTCTGGAAGAGCGCGATGGTGCCACCGGTTCTTAAACGTGATTGTGATTAGACTGACCCCTCAAACTACCGGCCAATATTGACTGTGTGGGCCATGGGTAAAGTTTTTGAGAAATGCATTAACCAACAACTGGAGAATTATTTTGCGATTAATAAAATAATTTCAGATAAACAATATGGCTTCCGTGAAAGTCGCTTCACAACCGATCTCTTGACGTATGTTGCAAACAAATGGAAGCTCGCCCTGGAACACCACGGAAATGTTTTCGCAATCGCTTTGGATATAGTCAAGGCTTTTGACAAGGTTTGGCATAAGAATCCTTTTTGTAAACTGGTGGCATACGGCTTGGATTCGATGACCATCAAGTGGATAAAATGTTTTCTCAAACACCAAAAGATCATCGTTATGCTACATGGGAGATTATCAACGACGCACGCCCCAAATGTCGGAGTTCCCCGTGGATCAGTTTTCTCACCAACCTTGTTTTTATTATGCATTAATAATTTGTTGGATAGCACTGTGAACCATATCGACTGTTTTGCTGATGATTCAATATTACACTCTTCTATTTCATTCGAGATCGAGCCTACTCCTTCAGAGCTAAACGGTAAATGGCTGTAAGTGGTCAATCCGCTTAATTCCGATTTGAGTACAATATTTGAGTGAGGAGTGAAAAATCAAGTCAAATTTATTCAACCTTTACTTGAAGGACCGCGCTTTGGGTGCAGGAACTCTGACAGTTACAACGAGCTACGGCAGTCTAAAGGTCCGCCTTGCACCCAATTTAAGCTAAACATATAAAAAATCAACCCAATTTCTCCACCATTTGAATTACATAGTTCTATTGGTAATAAATCTGATGATAAGAGCGACCAAATAATTCAGCTATTAAATAGTAAGGCAAATAATAGACCGAACCGAAATATAGCAACAGACATACTCTTTTGAAATGTCAACATTCAACAATATGATTAATTTTAGGATAGGCACAAAATCTACCAATTCATGGACCTCGGCTTCCGTCGTAATACCAAATACAATTCATGGACCTCGGCTTCATGCCCCTTAAAACAATTCTCTTTTCCATAACATTTCCAACATTTGTAATCTCTTAAAGAAAATCTTATTCGTTATACTCATTGCTTTTCTTATACTTTATTGTTATCCACAGTCATTAGTTCCACCTCTTTAAGCATACAACCAAAATTTAGACGTTTTATAATAAATAGAAAATCTGTTTTCCATCCTCCATATTACATATTAAATTATTGAAAGTGCGAAGAGAAAAAAAATTTTCTTTCGATTTAATCAAATTCATGCATGATATATTCCCACTAAAACGATTGTTGTAGTTAAGCTCACTGAAGAAAATTGAACAAGATATGATCGTCAAATTCGCACCATTGCAAAACAAAACAATACGAAAACGAAAACGAAACGAAACGAAAAAGAAAATCCAAAATACATAATTTTCTTGAGCGCACAATAAATTTCATTTCAACTTTTCGTACACACATACATACATACATATGTACATATGTATATTAGATTTGGTTCAGGTTTTTTTTTGTTTTTGTGCACAATAAGATGAATGTTATGTTTGTTTTTCCGCACATCTTTTTCCTTTCACACCATTTATTTTCATTTTCAATTTACGTATGTATACGAAAATAATTTTCCTTGTGTTTTTCCGTACATTTTAATATTATTATCAGTCGCTTCTTCTATACTGTTGTACATTTTATGTCGATTTTCACCAAATTGGATTGTTTTCCATTTTCTTGCCATATATACTTACGAGTATATACTATTTTCTTATTTCATTTCTCGATTTTCAATGAAGATGGTACAACAACAAAAACAAAATTGGTGTACATATACGTACATAGCTGTTTACTTTATTAAAATATCGTACATGGCAAAATATTTACAAGATTTATACAGATTTTATTGGATATTATTTTTATTTCAGTTCCTTCTCCCATACCCATGGCTTCATCTTCATCGTGATGCTCTCTTCTTATACTTATCATTATCATTGTTCAATGTTTAAGATACATATTTGGTTTTGGTTTCTATATTTTCCTCCTCCTCCACCTCTTCTTCTTCTTTTTATTTTGGTTATTTTTATGTTAAGATTTATCTACTTTTCTGAGTGAAAAACACATTTTGTGTATAACTTATTTTGAATTTTTCTTCTTAGTTTTCCCTTTTTGGTTTGTGTATGCTGTTTCTACACTACCAGAGGATTCCTCATACACATACCTTACATATACTCGTATGTATATGGGATAGAGAGATAATTTCTTTTTTGTTGGTTTGTTATTTCTTGGATCGTATCATAATGGAAAACTATATACGAGTATGTACACATTGTTTGTTTGTATATATGTACATATAGAGTAGATAACTGGAAATGTTCTCAAGAAGGAAATCACTGATAATTTTTTTTAAGGATATGGAAAACAAAGATATAAATTTACCGGTTACGTTTTTTCTTGATTAAATTGTTTACGAAAACATTGAATGTAAATGTTTTTGCTCTTCGTCGACATATACTCGTATAGATAAACAAACATACAGAGCAAATAACAAATTAATTTGGGAGCAGCATAAGAATACAAAACCACAAAACATAATTATTTTATCTGATAAAGATAAAAGATGCTGTATGGTAGTAGAATATATTTAATTTTTGGTTTTCGTTGGGCATTTGCTGGCCTAATAATGATATTCTAAAGTAGGTCCCAATAAGCAAGAACAAACTCTCTGGAAATGTTTACTAATTATAAATTTGATTGTAATCTCCAGTAAGTAAGTCATAATCTGAAAAGATCAGAAGCATAATCAAAGAGAACCAACATTGATGCAAGCGTTTGCTTTCCCAGAACAATACGCTGGTATAAAGCTTCTATTCGATTGGTATGGTGAAATAAAGTTGCTTAACGAATGCAAGAAACTGTCGTACATTATCTTGGGAAGCATAACTGTTCTGGCGGAGGAAATTATCGGTGACTACCAAAGAGGAATCCTTTCAAATCACTCAGTCATACTGATTTAGTTTTTTCGCTACGGACGATTCTTCTAAAATACTACGAAACATCTCGCGATGTGCACATTCCTAGATTTCAAGCAAGCCTATGACTCGATTAATCAAGAGAGGTAAAATGACAGTAAAGCAGTCACAAAGCTGAGAACAGGCTATCGAGAACCTTTGCAATTACTTCTGGTGTTCGACAAGGAGCTGCATCTCACCTGTGGTACTCTTTTTAATCTACTTTTGTTGGAATACATCCTTTGTATAGAAGTGAAACACTATAAGGACAGTATCTTATTCCGACAATCCAATCAATTTTTTGCATGTGTATCTGTGTGATTGGATTAAATCGCAAGTGAGTGAAAGAGATATTTGATCCACAGGAATGGTGGTCTGAAAATCAACGAGTTCAAAACCAAATATCTGTAGAAAGCGTGTAGCTTGCTGTGTAAATTTGAATGTAATTGTAAAATCCGAGTTGTTGCTTGTTCTTGTAATCCACTAGGCCGGTTTCGATCTGATGACGTCATTGAATGACTGTGATCGAAAAGATCAAATCCATCTCATCAGGCATATGCTACCGGACTTGATGTTCATACTGTGTGATTCGTATATGTATGTTTAGTTGTGTCGCGACAGTACTAGTGAATTACAAGAACTTAACTCGAAATATTTTTACTAATTAATTGTGGCGTGAGATAATTTATTTGTATTTGTTGGAGTTGCTCAAGAACGCCACATATCTGATCTCTGGTTTTCGAGATCAAGACGCAATTGATTTCAGTAGTGGTATTGAGATTTAAGTATCTTGGATCCCTCACAACTTACGATAATAGTGTGGGAGAGAATTCAAGGTTCGACTTGTCGCTGGCAATCGGACTACATATCATCTACGGACACTTCTGAAATCAAAATATCTTGCAAATACGGATAAACTGAAATTGTACAGAGTGTTGATCAGACCCGTTATCATGTATGGATGTGAGAGATGTGAGGACCTTGAAGAATGAGTACGAAAGATGGTTTCAAAAGAAGAATCATGCGTGTGATATATGGCCCAAAATGCAACGATAATGGCACATACCGAGTTCTTTTCTATCACGAGATCAGGAATTTAATGCAAATTTCTGATATCGTGCATGAAAGTAAAGGACAGTGAGTACACTGGCTCGGTCTTGTTCTGTGTGCTGATCCAAGCCGAATGATACAGCGATCTTTGAAGAGAAAGCTATCTCACGGTAGGCGAATAGGTCACCGATGGCTTAGAGGCGTAGAGAGCGATCTGGCATCTTCTGGTTGCTTGCATCAATATGAAGATTGTTGACACGGTATAAGCCAACAATGGCCTGTAAAACGGTAAAAAAAACGTGAATGCTAACCAAACTGAACGTTAAACAAAATGTATATTGCTAAACCGTAAAAATGTGCTTGGACATATGTGTTCTAAGTGTTTTTACAAACCTCTTGTTATACGTTTGAATAATTTTTCAAACTTTTTTCAATTGATACGTGAAACGATATGCTTTATCGCCTCAATGATCGCTCGGTTATGCCACCAACATGGTGTTTTGGGCCATATAACACACATAAGATTCATCACACGAATGTAAGAAGTCGTACTCTTTCGTCAAGCTCCAACTATGACATTAACACATGACAATGAGGTCGATTCAATACAATTTAGACGACGTAGACGATCTAAGGCAAGGTGAAGCTTGATGTTCTCTCTCACAATATTATCGTGAGTAATAACAGAACGAATGATTACATCACTCCTTCAAACAAGATCTTGATATTTTCGTTGTGCTTCTTCATTTATCACACCTTCACACGAGAATCGCGTTGTATATATTCAACTGTTCCTCCAGGCTGGTGTGAAAACTTTCATCGTATAGCTTTGCAATGTTCAAGTAATGATCACTGTCGGCGAATTTGGTTGAAGACCGATACGATATCATATCTTGGACAACCCAAGTCCGACCTTTTGATACAAAACATGGTCAATTTGGCTTCAAATTTTTTTACATGGATGATTCGATATTTCCAAATGCATTCACTTTTCCATTATTAGCGATAGTAATACGACACGCAAGTACACATTAATTGTCAGGTTAACTTATCTCAAGTTAAAGTGTAGCTTCAAATTTGAATATGAGCTGATTGGAAGTACAAAACAGTTTTTTGTTAACTGTGGCCCAATGATAAATTCAACTTCAAGATATCCAAGGTGATCTCCACTGTGTATCAGTTAATAGCCTTATGACACATGATCTTCACGTTTACTTCCAGTCACGAGTTTCAATCGATACTCTGTCATACATGTGATACGAACGCAAGCCGATGATCCACGAGCCGATTCTTAATCTCGTGTCCGGGAGCGGTTTGTTGTTATGTTACAGGTATTCGATTGTTTTGTCGACATTTTTAAAAATACTGTACCAGATTTAGCCGTTATCACAAATTGGAGAGTGTATGCTGTTTATACGATTAAACATTTTCTTGAAACTGTTGATATGTTTTCTTGTGATATGCATGTTATATTGTACTGACTGAAACTGGTGTTTAAATCACCTAGTGGATAGTTTTAAATTTCTAAATATTCCAGTATATGATTTGGTATATTCTACGATTTCTAATAATCCCCACCATTAATCATCCTACACAAAAATAGAACTTGAAGGAAAAGAAAGAACATCTGTACTTCATCGCTAGAAGAGTAGAAAAATAGGAAGCAAAAAATAATCTTTCAGTCAACTCTTATTTTGTGACAGTGAAGCTGACGCTCCAAGTACTATTCGTTTCACATCGCTACCAAAAAATTAACTCCTCTGTGGTTACTAAATATAGATAGGTTGCATATCAGAACTAAACTGGAAGGCAAAAGATCAACTTTCGGGTGAAAAGCTAGGTAAGAATATTTTTAACAATCTTATCAATTTCCTTAAATCTTACCTCATTTTGTTTTCTATGATCACATTTTGAGTTCAGTACCTTCCACTCCAACTTACTCAGTTTTAATTTGTATTATTCAGATGTTGTTATTTTATAAGAGCAGCGTTCGTTAATGCATCATTTTATAGAAGTACATGTTAAAAAGGAAACTTGACTAGAAAATGTTCAGTCTATTAGACAAAGAATGATTCCCTAAACTACTACAAATATGGTTAATATATATATATATATATATATATATATATATATATATATATATATATATATATATATATATATATATATATATATATATATATATATATATATATATATATATATATATATATATATATATATATATATATATATATATATATATATATATATATATATATATATATATATATATATATATATATATATATATATATATATATATATATATATATATATATATATATATATATATATATATATATATATATATATATATATATATATATATATATATATATATATATATATATATATATATTGTTATGACTCTCACGGTTCGTGTTCGTACACGGCTAATCTTAACAATTTGTTCATAGTATGGCACTAGTCTTCACTTCACTATCGAAAAAATTTAATACTTCACTGCTTAAAAACAAAATTGTTCGCTGCGGCTCGATTATATCAGTGGGACCCTCAAGTGTATTTCGAAACATTTCCATGCGTCACCTAGTAGTGTCTACAACTAGTTTCTATATTCACTGTTTTCCCATGTTGTCCATTCGCTCGTTGTATAGTGTTACGTCTTTTCTTATCTGATTATCATTTCTCAAGCTGAAATCGACTTTCAATATCGCTTGAGGTGTTGAAGAGACCACATCTCTCGCAATGGGTGTATGATGGTAAAATAATATTATAAAAAATCTCATAATCAATGTATTTAATTGTTTACTAATGTTCCTTAAGAAGCTCAAGTAATACTATAATCACTTAACCATTAGCAGCTACTTTTTTATTTAAATTTATTTATTAATAAGTGATCGACCACTAAGCCATTTTCGCCTTTGTTAGGCTAAATTCCATCGTATATCTTTATCACCTAGGTATTTTATCACTCTGATTATTGCGTCTCTGGTGTCCGCTAGTGCCAGTTTAATCGAGTTGGAACTTTTATGTTTTTGCCGTTGGTTGTCCAATGTCCAAGTCTGGGCAATCGATCAGAAAATGTCCAGATCAAAATCTTTTTTTAGTTGAGATATTGCCGTGTAATTAACTGCGAATCCAGCTCTCAGTTGAGGGGTAGGTTTGAGAGCAAGTAGTTACATTCTTTTTTAAATTCTGGAGGTGGGGTATTAATTTTAATGAACTGGTGGAACTTTGTATTTTTGCGTTTTTCCATAGGGAATGTTGAGTAGTTGTTCGTGGTGTTAATATGTTTGTTGATATGGTGTACCGATGACACAGTTCTGACCCTTTATTTCTCAAACTTTGGGTTTAAAAATTGTGATTGGTGTAGTACGGAAAGTCTAGATTGGCTTGATAAAGAAGCGATGGGAAAAGTTCTAAAGCTCTATCCTTATATGCTTTCGTTAATAATAGGGTTGAGGAGCTATGATTACTATGACGTCTACTGTGATGATATAGGCATATTCGTTACAAAATAAATATATATATCTATATATATATATATATATATATATATATATATATATATATATATATATATATATATATATATATATATATATATATATATATATATATATATATGTACATATATATATATATATATATATATATATATATATATATATATATATATATATAGCAGTTCGAGATATACAACTGTTACAACGCTGATTATCATCCGATAATCACTATCTGCGAAATCCTATTTTGATGCTGGAGCTCATAAGCCGGTCTCTTTTCCATTTCAGTATTATACGCTGGCATGAATAAATGCAATGTGCAGATAGAAAGCGTATATGCACAAACGTTCTAGATAAGAGTCGTATCGTTTAAACGTAAAGAAAGAGATGTAAATTTGGGTTTCATCTCAGGCTATATTCTCGAGATCAAACCCCACCAATTATACGTCAGATACATAATATATTATTCAAGTAGAGAACTGAGTAGTTATGAGCTTAAGAGTTAATTAAGACTACACTACTCACCCCTTCAAAATTTATTGTATGTGGTCTTTCAATCTAAATTTTGAATCTCTGCAGATAAATATTTAAAAATCCACGTTTGAAATTTTTAATTAAAATTTTTGATCGAATATAAACGAATTTTATATATTTATATCAATCCAATTTGATTATCGATACCCCATATAACAACAATGAAAATAGTCAAAATAAATTCATTATACATATTTGGTTTTAGGGTAAAAACCATATGAATTTTATTTATTTATGTTAAATTACATATATACAAATGCAATAAAATAAAAAAAAAATTAATTTTCCATTTGGCCTACCAAATTTATCACTGATAATTTGTGGCAAGGCAAATGCATAATTTATGCATATTTTTACACATAATTCAATATTATTCCGCCTATATCGAATATTTTTGAAAAATTAAACACCAATACATCGTCTCACCGAATACATATACGTATACACCTAAATGGACCATATGCATACATACGCACCCAATATGTGCCTCGCTATGTGTGTAAAAATAGCTTTTGGCTAAATATTTTCACGAAATTACGTTTTCGGTTATCCGGCTTTGGTTGATATAATTTTAGAAATATTTAATCAAATTATACGACATGAAAGCTTTTCAGACATAAAATATATAACGAAAAGGGGAGACAAACAAAATAAAAGCTTTAACATGAATTACGGATTTTATTGCGTTTCACATATAAACATATATAAAGTATGTATGTATGTTCGAGAGGTACACGAATCCATAAATTTAACATAAGTGGAAGACGAATTTATAGATCCAAAAGTTGACGACTGACTTTCACTAAATTAAATTTAAAAATAAAATATTTATATATTTTATTTGATTGCTCGAGCTTAAAAAACAAAACACAAATGCGACGGAAAAAAAGCTTTCATAAAATTTTATATTTCAATTTTATCTGTTTTTGTAACTCGACGATACCATAAATGTGTGCGTGTACATATATAGCTCGAATCGCCGGTAAGGTATTGATTTTCACACCTCATGGTTGCAAATCGAGGCTAAACCTAAATTAAATATTTTAAGTGAAAAATACTTTTATTAATTAAATAAATAACAATTTTAATTAATTTATCGTAAAATGCATTACTGCACACATCACACACGTTTATATAACCGATCGTTTTTTCGAGTTATTAACCAAATATATGCAATAATTTTTTTTCTATTAATTATCAGCCGCAATCATTTTTATTACACAACTACAGGCACAACAACAAGCAATAATACAATTAAATATATAATAAAATATAAATAAATAAATAATTTAAATTCTCCGATCTCTGTATAGTAAATTATTTTCTGCTATCCACTCGCGAATATTATTGTCCTATTGATAAAAACACAATCAATGTAACAAACGATAACGATTTTTTTACATATATGATGTCTGGTTTGATTGATTAATCAATCATAATAGATTTCAATTTTAGAATGAATTCTGTTTTCAAAAAGTTACATAACAATGTAGAAAATAGAACAATATTATGGACATGTGAGGGCCACTGACAGTTTGCTTTATACTGAATGGAAATTAGTCATGATATGACAGTTTTTTATTAGCTCCCGATAGATACAAGGCTAATCAGACAATTGGATCTGAAACCACTAGATGTCTCTAAATGTGATGATTTCAGGTTTAAAAATCAATCGATGGTTTTTCAAAGCTGTGTAACATTAAGTATTTCGAATAACAAACATCAAATCGGTAAAAAAAATCGGTAAATGTATGAAGGAAGAATCAACTTTTGAATGGTAAAACGAATGGTATGATTCAATGAATGTATGAAAATTGACCAAATAAATGTCCAAACACGTATGACAAGGGTGATATGCTGCGGAGCTATTTGGCCAGTTTGGCTTTAACTGTGTAGCAAAATTGGCAAAAACCAACATTAAGCTGGAAATAATTTCGATGTCAAACTTTTAAAATATTGAAACCATCGTTGTCAAAACTCTAATGTGTGAGTGACAAAGAGAAGCTCTGAAGGATCTTAAAAAATGTTTAATTGGGTAAGTGATAAAAATGACGTGATTATACATTCAAGGAGGTGGTGGTGTTAAAGTAATGATGTGTGTGGAAACTGACCTCGTTCGATAGATATTACTCTTATGTCTAGAGTACTGGTCGGCCAAGTCACTTGGATTGTAACAGATGAGAATTTGGGTGTAAATGAGGTTGTGTTCTACGCAAGTTAGGTGAATAGGGTGATGCAGTATTGGTATAAAATGAAATATGTAGCCTTACGGGTTAGGAATATAGTGGATGTGAGTGATGTTGGTGTGTCCTATTCGTAGCCGGCAAATAATAGTGCTGTTTCGTCTTGACTCTAGGTCCGAAGATTTCTTTGCGACTGGTCGATCTTTAATTGCTTTTAGATGGTTTTGTGATTGCATAGTCAGTTAGTGACTATTCTTGGCTTGCCGAATGGCTATTGATGTAGATTTTGGCGTATGGCTTCAGATCAAAACGATTATTTTCGAGGAGTTGAGAATCATCTCTCGAGTTTCTCGGAGTAGGGAATTTTGGTTTTGTTTGGATGTCAGCCCTCGAGTATTGCTAGGGGGGCTGGCATGTTGCTTAGGTTTTGAACGAATGATCAATGGCGATTCCTACCGCTTCGCGTTGCCCGGCTGCCTCCAAACCTATTGAGCTTCACGTCGTTTGATGTTCGTATTGGTATAAAAGAAAACGGGTAGTGAACAGAATCCAGCGAAGTAAATGAATTATTTTTAATGTTGTACACCGCCAAATGGGAAGAATTAATTAATAAAATATTCCTTTAGTCGCTTTTTAAATTAGTTGTATTTTTTACAAACTTGTAATCGCAATTGAATTTTTACAATAATTTCTACCCCTTTTATACATTTTTTTTATCCCCACCAAATAACAATTTTATGTATGTACATAATTTAATTAGAGTTTTCTCAACTCTGATTTTTCATCACTCGTTGTGAAGCTGACATCTCACGACTGCTAGTCAAACTAATCCGGTGTTTAAGATTAATTATTGTGCTATAATTTAAGCGGCCACATTGATGAATGTTTACTTGATCGCAACATTGACATTTGAAGTTTATTTATCATAATTGTCAGTGTGTTTTGTTATTGTGTCCACGAATGATTGAAGTTGAGTATAAGAACTTTTAAATTATGTGTTAAATATGTACAGTTAATTATTTGCTATTTTTCAGGAAACTATAACATTTTCAGGAAACTGTAACAGGTAGCCTTACGCCAGTTCAACAACTGCATTTGTAGAGAATGCGAACTAAATTACGAACGAACGAATGCAACGTTAAAAAGACTAACCGTAAGGCAAACAGGAAAATGCGGGACTTTGTGTTTCAAATGATACATACGACAACAACTAAGGATGTGTGGGATAAATATAATAAAGTGAGAGGTCATAGAGCACAAGACAAGGCAATTTTTATGAATGAGTGTGGATATTCCAAATAGTTAAGATAACAATAATGAATGTATGATACCTGTTAGTGTAAGAGATACTTCGAATGATATGTTAAGTGGGTTGAGTTTCTAAGGGTTTAATTGGATTTGGATCTGGAAGCGAACTTAACTTCTGGTTCTTAATTATGTGTGGATGTGTGTTAACAATGAAAGGAACGTACCCATTCCCAAAGAATTGGGGAATTTTTAAAAAGGGCGTATGACTTTGTGGTTGCAGGGAAACTTTATGACGTTCATTTGAACTTTAGTTTCCATGAAACAAATTTGGGAATGGCGTGAGAGGTGAATTCCGCAATGGAGTAGAATTTCACTAACCCTCTTTAATCTGTATACGACCTGGATTTTTAACTCAGAAGAAGAGTATTTCAAAGATAAGCATGCCGAATCACTTTGTGAGGTCGCGTCACTCTCACCCAAGGTGTAGTCCAATAACATCTAGGGTATACAAATTTATGGTGCGATTAGCATACAGTAGCTTAAGCACTCGACATTTTTAACTTCCTATACGTTCCTTGGTTACTTTCGAATTGGTCATAGAAATCGTTTGAAATTTGTCATAAATGTTTTTACATTTGTAGTTGTTTGAATTAAATCATAAAAATAATTTTAGAAATAAATGATTATTTCGTGCTAACTTAAATTTTAGCCGATACTTAAATTATTTTTAATGCTAGTTTTAGTACAAACAGTTTAAGTATAAAATAACACCATATTGTTTTCTTATATGGGATAAGGCCGTGGAATACACCGAATTTTCTTCTTGATCTTGCACGTGTCGTTCGTTAATCTCATTATTTGGTACTTGAGCAGGAGTTCGGTCGTAGATTGGTGATATCCAATTTTATTCGTGCTGTTAAAATTGTTCACACCTCTTTCAATGAACTTTTGCTACTGTGGTGATATTTTATCACTATATATGATTTTCGTCTGAATATCACAGGGCATTTGAAGTTAAATCAAAATCACTCCCTTTGTGAATTAAAAGCTGAATAGTTTCTATTAAAAGGAAATAAAGATTTTTTATCACCCCTAACTATACTGTCACATGCCAATATTATATGGGATTATGAACTTTCAGAGTATGTCAATATACAGTATAACATGTCACCCGTACGACATGGTGTTAACCACTAACTTAATTCATCTTATTCGCCTAGTCTCATCGATCTGTTCCAAAAATTATTTCAGGCTGGAATAGTCAGCTAACAATGTAAAATTCGTGACCCTCACCATAAGCTATAACTGGTATGAGTATCTTAATTGATAGATACTTGAATTATTTGATTGAATATTTTTTTTGACTTTTGCTTATTTTTGTGGCCCATAAGCAATCCTACTAGGAGTTAGTTTAAATTACAGTTTAATTACTAAGACCTCCTAGTAGAGGAATGTAGATGTTGATTGTGATGTTTTTGATACCTGGGCACCATCAACTTTGGTTTGACCATAGATGCTAACAGAAAATGGCAGTTATTTTCGATGGATCTACGAACACAAGCCCCTCAAAATTCTAGGTTCTTGGATCTTTTATACCCTCCTTAAGGCACATTCATATGAAGATCGCCTACGTGGAAAAAATATCAATAAAAATAAAATGCGATAATATAAAGAAAATGTTATTTTTCCAGAGGCGCTTTTATAAAAATGACAAGCGGCTTACCAACCAAGTTATAGAATGCCGGCAAGTTTTTTTTCTAATATTTCTCCAAAATAGTCCATACTACATTGGTTACTCTATTGGAAGAGAGTTAAATTACTCATACTCAAGATTAATGGCTCTTGCAATCCCTAACAGTATTGGTAGACCCTAACAAGCACATACCCACCTCTAATCTTATACTTATGCCAAAGCATTGGAATTAGTAGAAACGTGTTTTTGGTTTGTTTTTGTCTAGAAATAAGTAAATCTAGGGTTTACAACGATGATCGGCCGAATAATTAAGGTCAGTCTAGTCCTATATTAACGAATTTACCATATTTTTTATTGAATCCTGTAGTTTTTATAACTGTACGGCCGTAGATTACTGATGAACTTTCTTAGGAGCGTTATCGTCACTAGGGATCGATCTATGGAATCTAATCGATGGAAAAATTGGAACAATTTTAAGTTCAATGGTGCCTAAAAATGTAATCCATCTCAAGAAAATACATGGACACAAATAACATCAGTCAATACTCCAGTACAAGAACTCGCCGTTCGGTTTAGTGTACTAGCATATGGTAAGTCCATGATTTAATGGAAAATGAAAATGAAAACTGGAACGAATTGCATCAGAAATACATTTAATTATTAATTTAAGTAAATGACTACTGTAGTGGCTTCTTCTTACCTAGATGGGAGTTTAGTACGAAATGTAGGCTTGGTCTATATCAGATACTTTTCGCTGAAATGTATTATTAGTCGTCTAGCATCATATATGAATTTATGGATAGCTTTTCTATGTCAAACTAAATGGGTAGTGTATATGGTCAAACTCGTTTGTTCATGGTTTCTTAAGATTATATTGGTGCTTCCATTGGTACTATTGCAATTCAGATTAATGTAGTAGTTCGGCCCTTTACCCTACATATTTCCTAGGTTTAACAGCCAAGATACTTAATCTTTACCAATTCAAAGGACTTGTTCATTTGGTCGCTTATGACCAATAAGTTTCCACATACAGAAAATTATTTGAAATTCGTGGGAAATTGGCCTTATGGATCACATATTAACTGAGCTGCATCCTTACAGTTTAGGCGCAATCAAAGCAATAAAGTATGATAAGATTCCAACAAGATATAGTTAGCTTTGAGAACTATATCATCTGTATGTCTGTTTCTATCTTTGTAATCTGATTTTGGGGCTCAAGATTCTTCCAACTCTTTCGCGGTTTGTTCATGAATTTTTCACTCTAACAGTGGGTCACCCGGTACCTCCCACTCCAATAACCACAGCTTTAACCTAGTGCAATATATCTTATTCAAAGTATGGAAGAAAAACAACTAGTGATGAAGGTAATAATAAAAACAAGAGAATACTTTACCCCGTGAAAATCCATAAGCCGGGCTAACAACGGAAATATCGATTTTCCACTCTATGGTGCCCAGCAAATTTTATTTGGTCCTCAAAGAAATAAATTTCTTTAATATATGGTACATGTGTATATTATATATTGTTTATAATAAAAATGTATATTAAAATAGTACACGAACAAATAAATAAAATATAAAAAATGTCACATATCAAATTTAAACAATAAAAGTTACCAAGTAACCTTCCTCCGTACCCAACCTGATGATGACTATATAATGATAATGATGATGCAAATTATTTGATGGATTTTATAACGCTATATAATATTATTATACTGTCCATTAAGCACACAATGTAATATATAATCGTGGATATGTATGTACATATTAGAACATAAATCCAGTTCAAGAATAAAACATTTTTCTTGGAAAATCTCATGAGGAATCTTGATTATTTCCATTAAAGCTCACCAAATACAAAAAAAAAAAATTCAATTTCCAAAATTATTATTTTTACTTTTGTGTTGTACGCTTTGCCATATCGCTGGTGCTTGCTTTTCGCAAAGTATACAAAATTCAAAATGAAAATGGAAATTATTTTTCCTTCTCAGCTCTCATGTGAATTGAATGTACGTTTCCTCTCGCGTGGTTTGTGCAATGTACTTAGACGGTAATGTTTTTCTTTTTATTAAAATGTAATATTTCCACCGATAAATGTATTAAATAATGCTGTACGTACTCGTACATATGCAATGGAAATAGATTCGGGATAATGTTGGTGGAATCACTTTGGGAATGCTTACGAACCAATATTAATTTGGCTTAATCTCATGTATATGTATAAAGCATAAATCTTAAATTTAAAACCACTGTGAAATGTTGCAAACTTATTTAACTGCCTAGTATTGTTGCAGGACGTTTAGGAGGCGAACCAGTATAAAGCTCCCAATGGGAATGATACTCTAATAGAATGACATTGAGTTATTGATGAAGTATAACAATAAGAGGAAGTACACATATTCAAGACAGAAAATTGACTACTGGCTTGCCTCACGGTGTCTAAGTGGAACAGTTTCAAACTGAAGGGTATTAGGTGAGGTAATTATCTCTGTCCATCGCTACGTTTCATTTTTTAAAGTGATGATAAGTCTAAAATTAGAGAGTTTATTAACCCAAGAAACACAAATTGGGACTCAATCTCTATCGCTATTAAGATCGTAATTGATAAAAATCAAAAAGTGAACTGCAACTGATGTGTTTGAACAAGAACATATAAGCTCCTATGAGAAGAGCTGTCTGTTTAGTAAGCCCAAAAGCACTGAGATACCATGGTGGACTAGGATGATGAGACTGAAAAAACATACTAGAATCAAAACCATGAAAATAGGTAAAATGGAAGGTTTCTGATTTGTACACATCTCCTCAAATAGAGTGCAAGAAATGTATTCTTAGTGAAGGTGTCCAGATCTTTCTGTAAGGTAGTAGGCAATCTCACGCTGGACTTAAAAGTATTCTTTGTAAAAATGTGAAGTTCACTATTGAAATTGTAGAAAAGAGACTGACATGAGTACAGATCCAAAAGCCCTACAGATAGATATTTTCTAGGAATAGTGTACTGAAACCAAATTATTCACCCAAACAGAGAAATCTGTCCTAGCAACACTTCATGAAGTCATTAGACGGATTGAAAAATTGCTGAACAATAAAGAATTTGCCTTTGGAAGTATGTTGCGTGGATAACACGATATATTGATGAGAAACTCTTTTAATCATTAAGCTACAACCAGTCGCCGGTTGTGGCTTAATGGTTAAAGGAGTTTCTCATCACGCCGCGATCTCGAGTTCAATTCTCGCTGTTGACCAAAACTTAACATGCAACTGGATGACAAACAATGCGGTTGTGTGTAAAAATATTCGTTGGACTGCTGACCACCTAATGTGCACCAATCGTTAAAAATGGTTCGTAAGGTCTCAGTTGAGACGCGGTAAGGGTCGTTTACGGCCTCTTAGTCATAGATTATTTTATTAATACGAAAGACATTGCAGTTGTGTTTGATAACGCGTTTTTAAGTGCTATGAGTGAAGGTCATTGATGTGGTTCAGTGCAATGCGACATTATCAAGCAGAATTGCTGACTGAGTGATACAGCTACTATGACTGCCCGGTGATACAGCAGAATGTAGTGATACAGCTACTGTAACTGTCTAACTAAACGCCAATAGATTTTACTATCAGGGTTATGCCGACCGCAATTTTATAATATATTGCCAAAATTGGCGATTAACATATTGGTGAGCTGCCAAACTGACCACATACTATTATTTAGCGTAATCATCGCCGACAAGTAAATAGTAGTAAAAAAAATCGGCATACCTTTCAGACGGGGATATAGAAATTTTTACAGATGGACCAGTCTCCCGTAATTTGAATAATGCCTGGCTATACGTATAAAATCGTGCACTATAGTTATCTATCCCTGATATCTATATGGGCACCTATACTGTTTCCTAAAAATTTAGTTGGCAGACACTTGCTACTTTGAATCGACTTACAAAGTCTGATTGAAGTCGGACTTTACTGGATACCAGTACCATGGATATTACAGGCAACGAGTTGGCTGATAACTTGGCCCGGTTGGACACAACTGGATCAGAGTCAGCCACAAGCGTGATGTTCTTACCTCTTAAGAGAAGCATCGACAGTCACTTCAATGGTTATACCAAGCAAGATGGGGGAATCTAGAAAATGTAAAAAATCGCTGCTCCTTTTTGACCAATACTCTGCCTATAGTGCATATACATTCCGGTGTGAATTCTGCATAAATTGGAAGAGGTAGTGTTGTAATTCATCAAATAGTTTCGATTGAGTACGAGTATATACATTTTATTGATCGTGTAAAATTTGGTAACACTGTGTTCTAACATTATGCCATAATTTATCAAATCCTTGACCTGTTTCCGAGAATGCTGCAGAAAAATAGTTTTTATCTAAAAGTGAACTTACAATGCTGAATATTTAATCCCTGAAAAATTTTTGTTTGTGAAATTGCGGCTTGCCCGTTAAGAGTCTAAATACCTGGTTTTTTCTCCATAGTCACTTAGTCTCGATTGACCCATCCCTTTCCAGCTACACTCTCAGTACCGAATCTAATTGTTCTTTAAATGAATCTGGTACCCTCAAGGTCATCAGTTGACCCTCAAAAAGGAATTGTGATCCAAAGCAAGAAGTGCTCAACAGTTTCTCCTTCTCCTTCCCCACACTGTTAGAAGTATTCGATGTTCCAAATTATCATTCGTTACATGTGATAATTCGGGGAACAATGCCAAGCTTTGATCCTCAAAGTTTGTGTATCATAACTCAAAAAGGATTGGAATCTTTGCTGAGTTGTTGATCCAAAGAAGATTTTGGATAGTTGATAAGAAATGATTTTTTTCCATCTCTTCTAGTGATCACCAAAGTAATAGTCGATATCTCTTTTAAGAGATGATGACGTCACACCTAAAGCGAGCTCAGGCCTCACAGAAGCCAAATTTTACAAATACATTTCTTTACCCATGTGATTGAGTATCCAGTGAAGTCTATCTTCATTCAGACTGCCTATTCGATTTATATATCGTCTCCAAAACCTCCTTTGCAAAGAGTTCTGCTTTCAAAATTGCAGCAATTTCCGTCTGTAAGGCAGTGGCGTACCTACTATAAGTAGGATAGTTAATTTGACCTCAGTATTTTGAATGTATAACCCGGCGCCAGCCAGATACTGATCCGTCAGTAAAAATCATCATATCGTCACCGGAGAGTATAGGAAGTGTTCTTGTAGTCCCATATAATGTATTTTCGATAATAATTACACAAAATAAAAGGTGTGGTGTGCATAGTTGTCACAATACCCGGACAAATATTTAAAGGCCATTTAGAGGTGTTCTCCAACCTCACTCACTGTTCTAGGCCACGAAATACGTGTGGAAAACTAGATTATGGGTCTGCTCAACGAAACGTATAGCTATGATTTACCAAATGGCTGGTTGCATTTCCATTAAATGTTATATTCTTTTTTTAATTTTTCTTCTGTATGTTTTTTGCCAAGTAATCTTCCGATCTAACCAGATCCCCAGATATTTGACTTCCGAAGAGAGCGAGATTATATGATTCTCAATTTTTGGAAGACTAAAGTTTCCCAAAGTCCTTCGTCTAGTGAAAAGAACCAACTCAGTTTACCTAGGGTTGACATCAACCCTGTTTACTACACCAGACTACAATGGTAATGGCTATTTGCGTGTGATCACATTGTACATCCTCATATTTACTTATACCCTAGTATTATGGCAATGTCATCGGCAAAACCCTGGCAGAAATATCAGTAGTCATTTAATTGGACTGGGAGTAAACGGACTACTAGAGCGGAGAGAGAACTCCATCTGTCCCTTTGATGTGGTCAGCGTCGTCGAATCACAACCCATGTGTTAAACCACCGAACAAGTGTGATCTCTATGCTATGTAGCTGCAGAGATATTTGCACTGCAGGGAACGTCTTAAATACTTAACAAGGTTGTGGAGCACATGTAATCTATTTTGCCAGATCACTTATTCTAGTTGCCGCTAATAAGGCGTATGAAAGTGTAGGTATTATCAGTTAATGTATTTAAACTTGAAATACACGCCTAAAACACCTTAAAACAAAATGCAAAAATGACGAGTCAACTTATGGGACAGCTACCGACAGATAGAGTACAGTACACGGTATCATTTGGAGCAGTTGGAATTGACTTTTGCGGTCCGTTTAAAATACATGCTGTACGTCGAAGAGGCTCGATTCCTACTAAAGCATATCTGTGCATATTTGTGTGTTTCAATACTCACGCTATCCATATTGAAATATGCATGAACTTAAGCACGGAATCATTCTTAGGAGCACTAAGAAGATTCATAAGCAGAAGAGGACTTTGCCATACAATATACTGCGACAACGCAACAAATTTTGTTGGCGCAAAAAATTACCTAGGTGTTCTTAATTCCAGGCCAATATGTCGCAGCAATGACGTTGAGGCGCAATTTCTGACGTCAGTACATTTTTTGATTGGACGTTCTATTCATCAAATTCCAGAACCAACAATCGAAAAAGTTAATCCAAATGCGAAATGGGACATCATCAAACATATTTATCAATGGTTTTTGTTATTTATCAATGGAAACGCTTGAAATTAGAATATCTGAATACACTCCAGCCCAGAGCTAAATGGAATACACTTCAAAACAATTTAGGGCTAAATGACATTGTATACTAGTCCATGACAGCAGTTTACCACCTATACTCAATGGCTCATGGGACGAATTATCAAATTATTTCCGGGCGACGACGGCATTGTTAGCGTGTTATGGTTAGGAGCTGCTTAATTTTCTGCTGAGGCGGTTTCTGTGTTTTTGTACATGGAGAGCTTCTGTATACTGAGATGTAAGCTCAATGTATTTTGGTTGCTCGCAGTGGTATCGTAGCACATAAAGTTAAGATTTCATACTTCTCAACTCTACATGACTGTGAAAATGTTTTCATTTTATGTTCGATGGGCTGCTGTATATACCCAACAGTAATGATTAATTTTTTAAGTAACTAGGAAAATTGTGGTATGGGAATAAAATTGTGAAACAAGCAGAGGATGTATTGTTAGCTTCTTGATACGCTCTAAAACTAGTGCAGGGAATCGTGAGATAGAATTTTATTAGACCGACCATTAAATAATCACCTTAAAGACAATTCCTATTACAGATCGTTATTAATGGCCAACATTTAAATAATCTGTACATATGCACATACGTATGTATGGGAATAAGTTTACAACAACAACAATAAATTACTACTTATAGAACACTAACAAAATATACTAATACAAGTGTATGACTATAAGACGAAGAAGAAAACATATAAGTTGATTGTAATTCGTATTGTATACAACTTAAATACTTTCTAATTGTTATATTAGTTATATAATATCGGGGAGGGCAGATGTTGTTATACTTTTTATGTACAAAACATAAACTTTTTGAACTTTTCACTATTAATTCATTAATTTGTTGAATCAAAATGTGCTTACATATATTTAAAAGTTCCTTTTTTATTTTGTTCTCGACGAAACCATAAGATGTTGCACGGATAGGGGTGTGGGTTGGTTTATGTGTGCAAAGTGTTTATACTGCTATCGTACTTAAAACGTATTCGGAGAGCATCACGTATTTTATGTGTTTTGGTTAGAGAACACACTCATATATAAACACACACACACACACACACACACACACACACAAGAAAAAGCTTTCAATAAAAATTTTGTTTTGGTTAAAAGTTTCGAGAGTTAAGAAAATCGGAAATTAAGATGATTTTTGAGGAGGAGAATAGTTTTTGTTGTTGTTGTTGTGTTGTGCTGAACTTATAACATGATTGATTGTGAAATGTAATCATGAGTTATAAAAATACTCGAGGCTAATTTACTTTTATTACCATCGACGTCGTATATAGATTATTTTTATATGTAAGAATTGTATATACAGATAAGTCACGTAGTTTTATGTTCTCACGAATCTATACACAAAAAAAAAAATTATTCGAGATTTTCGATTTGTTTGCGTTGTGTTTGTATATATATATAAGACGTGTGCGGGTGGTCGATATAAACGAAAAGTTAATTGAATTTTTTATTTTTGGCATTATGTGAATTGAAAAAAAACAAACTTTTATTAACAGTTTGGCTATATAAGATAGATGTGCCTAATAAAACAAACTCGATGAAAAGGCCTTTCTTTATACACACAAAACATATAATCACCTGAGACAATAACTGTACGAGTATATTTGAAAACTATATATAATTTATATTTTTTAATCAAAAGCTTTTATACACTTTTCAATTATACTTTACAAATAGAACGATTTTAAGTTTCATGAGAATTAAAGTTTATGCTGTCGCTTTGCTTTTTGCTGTCGGGAAGAAGAGATTTATATAGGACTCGTATATAAGTAGTTATATAAGCCAACATATATATATATATATATATATATATATATATATATATATATATATATATATATATATATATATATATATATATATATATATATATATATATATATGTTGGGGTACAGCCGTAATAACTCGAAAATGTTCGAGACCTTGTTAAAGTCTGGCAGATTGTACTTTAATCCCAAGTTGAGTTTGTTGTATTCGTCGAAATACTTCCGAATTAGATTGTTCTAGACTTTTGTTCAATAAATGAGAACACGCTTCTCGAACCTTTTATCTCAACTTTTACAATTTATTTTTAATTTTATAATTTCAATTTTGCAGATTCTATTTTTTATTGATTCAATGCTAACACTTTGATATTTGTGACGAGAATGATTTTGAAAAACATTTCCCAAATCTAAGTAAATGTCAATTTCGAAACACCCAGCAAATTTAAATTGCCTCATTAACAAAAATTCAATATGAAATTACTTGGCTTAATGGATTTTTCGATCATGAACTGTTATCATGTAAACTTAACTTGAGTACTAAAAAATTTAAGTAGAATGTACCACTTATAATCTATACAGGTATATATTCGTCTACTGATTGGAATCCATCTACTATCAATACAAATGCAAAGTGACGTTTGCCAATTTGTTTATGTACAAATTTTAAAGTTAATTAGTGCAGTGAATTCCAACTTTAGTGAATATTTAAATTGTGAAATAATTAAAGACCAGGTAAGATTGCCAATCAAACTATTATAGTGCGCTCAAACGAATATATATAGCTTAAATATTTTTAGAGTAATTGCGATTTATCCGTGTTTTCTTGGCATTCTAAAGCGGCCGATGGATTGTTGGATCAAAGTTAAGTACAAACATTTACTACATACAATTTCTTAAATTACTAATTATATTTCTTTTCTTTTCAGCTACTAAACAATATATATATATATATATATATATATATATATATATATGTATATATATATATATATATATATATATATATATATATATATATATATATATATATATATATATATATATATATATATATATATATATATATATATATATTTCTTTGAAATGGTCAAATCATGCCGAGTGATTATAATAAATAATTTGTAGACGTTTTTCCAGGTGGATTTAGTGTTAAAACCGGGTGAAATTGTTGATGAGCGTTACCCATTGATAGTTTCATTCGGTTTCAACCTTTCTTAGTACACGGTTCTTCTCTGATCCCAAAGTAAAGCATTGTCTTCTCGCTGAAGCTATTTGGCCGTGCGGGGAATGTTGATGAAAACTACGACACTCCCGTAACATTTGTAGCGTTACTTGGTATGGTATACCTGTATAGCATCGTTATAAAAAACAAATGTCCATATTGGGCTTAAGCCCAATGTGTTAACCGTTTTTGTATTTCGCATGAAAAAAAAAAATGCTGCGAGAAACCACCGCGAGAGGTGCCAGAAACCGTAAGAAGAATAAATAGCCACGACTCCGGCGGAGAGCATACATCAAAAGAAATACAAAAATGAAAAATAGATGGCAGATATGGGTGCGGCAGAAAATGTGCCATGTCACGGTCGAGATTTTCGAAATGTTGCGAAAATCTCGAGTTGCTCAAAATAGAGATTCGCGGAATACTTACCGGTGGAGCAAAACGAGATCCGTGATGGCCAGCGTTAAAAACTGGAGAGAGGCTTTATAATTTGAACGGTCAAAGGGGACGGTGGAAAAACACGAAACAAGAGGAATAAATAAGAAGATAGAAAAGTGAAAAGTTTGATGACGGGCAGAAAATATTTTCGTATCCAGACAGTTTTTTCTATCGCTAAAATCTTATATGGTGTAACGTCATATAATGTAATAAATGTGAATTTGTAATGTCTTAGTTTAAGTGTTTCTTTTTCTTCTTTCGTCTGGATGTCCACATTTATTTGCGTTTTTTTTTGTGTTAAGACTGTGTGGTAATTAAGAAAAAGAAGACTGCAATAGTCAAATTATTTATAAACTGTGTTTGGAGTGTGATAATAGCCCCAATAAATACGAGTAAGACAATAAATACGTTTATGAACTACTGTGATTGTTAATTGGAGACAGTGCAAAAATACATATTAACACGAAGTAGCAGACAGTGATGGTGTCTACAGAGAGAGAAATCGATCACGTAAATTCATACTAACCCAAGAAGATATATTAATAGTTTTTATCTAACGGGAATGTCATCTTAAAACTAGATTGTATTTCATTTTAATAAAAAAATGGGAAAGTCACATAAAATTTATATTATTTCCTCTAATTTATAGAATAAAACTTCTTGCCCATTTTAACAAATTGAAATGAATTCGTCTTAAATCAAACTGAATTCCATTTATTTGTAATAAGATTTCTTCTTATTTTTACTTTGAATGTCACTGCTTTTTAAAGAGATTTCCTTTTATTACAATTAAGAATTTCTTCTTAATTTATTTTAAGAAGAACACTTCTTGTTTAAATCTCTAATCTTCTTGTTATTAAGTAATCGTTTGGATTTAAAATAAAATTTTATTTATTTCATTACTATATATAAATATAACATTATTTCAATATATTTAATCAATCAAAATTCTTTACAAATAATAAAAAATTATAAATAATAAAATTTTTTATATATGTAAATAATATTAATTTTTGAATAATAATTTATTATGAAACGTACTTTAAATATTAAATTCTTCAATTTATATTTACCAATCGCATGGCTTTTTATAAATCTCGTAATATATTAAAATGAACAGGAGGTCCATCAAAATTACAAAAGTTATGAAAACTGTATTCTTGGGTTGGGATGGTAATCATACTGATTGGAGATGTTACGAAAATACTCGTTCGCTCCATTCGACACAAAGCGCTAGAGGTTGCTTATTTTCATTTATGGTAATTTCTGGTAATTGATAAATTTTTAAATCAAAATCTTTAGTGATGCTTAAAAAGTTGCCAACTCTAAACATTGTTCCTCGAAATAAAATTGAACTGGTGCTTTCGTTTGAAAGATGTTCCATATCCATGACATTGATAATATTTGAGTAATAAGGCATTTGATTTAATGCAAATGGTTTGAACCTTGAATTAAACACATAATCATCTTGAAAATTTTTTTTTTCAACTATTTGACACGAAAATCTCAGAGAAGCTTTAATTGCTAGAGATAAGGTATATTCAATTTCAATCTTGAAGTGATATTTCGGGTGTATGTTTTATGTAAATTATGTTCAGCCTCAAATCGAAAACACGATAAAAATATTATAGGTCCTTAATTTCTTATGATATACGGATAATGCACCATTATGAAATTTAGGCTTTGAAAATTATGATCAAGCTTTTCCAACTGTGGTCCGATTGCTATCAATTTTGGTTGTACGCAATTATTTTCTTCGGAATTTTTAGCTAAACTTTCAATGGTTAACTGCAATTCACTTTTCTTAACATGTATCATAAAATCTTGCTGCCCGTCTAAGATGGTTGGTTATTTTATATATAACTTGATGTATTTCTAACATTTCTAGAGATTTTTTATCTTTAATCTCGTCATCGAAGCATATCATTATTTTTCGAATAAAAGCTTCGAAGTCGTTTAATAAATTAAATTGTTTCGCTGGATGTAATATATCGAAATCATTATCAATTAATTGGTCACCGTCGGGATTTTTATATAATGGCCATTCTGATAATAAGTTATTTAATAAGGTATCTTCATTCTGGAATTGCCTAATTCGATACTTTGATGTTCGTCTCCAGTTGTTTATTACTTGATCCCATGGGCTAATGTGATTTTGCAGCCAGCATTTCAATTCTGTAAACTCTGAAAATAATTTATGATTTTTTTAATCATAACTCAATTATTATTACAACTTACCTTGGTTAGAAATCTCCACATAAAAAATTTGAGTATTGCTGTCAAAATAAATACTTTCTTTAGAAGTTTATGTATGTGTGTTGTATTGCTCCAGCGTGAAACCAACTTTCCCGAACAATTTCTTTGTCCTGGTTTTCGAGGCATGAAATATATACTCTGAAATATAAACTACACAATTTATTTGTCATTTTGTGATTTAATAGTTTTAAGATCATACCGATTTTTCATTTGGAAATAATTGTTCTATATATTCAGCCCATCGTTTCATGTCTTTGTAAGTGGTTTTTGAATCTTGCATTAGATGAATTTTGTGGTAGGTTGGATGGTGTAGAACATTAAGAAGTCTCTGCACTTATGTCGTTTGATATTTTTTCCAACCATTCTAAAATTCTGCTATTTGTAGCTGTCGATATTGTGTCGGCGTCACATAACATTTACCTTTTGATAAAATTTAGATCTTAATGACAACTTGTAATAAAAAGATCGTAATCACTACTTGTAATTCAAATAACAGCAATTTTAAATTCTAATTCAGCACACTTTACAATTCTTATATTAAATATATACAAACGTTATAGTAGCTAATATAATTTTATAACCCACATTTTTGAGTGATTATAAACTTGGTCTTTAGAGGTTTTAAATTAGATGAATCCAGCACGTCTCAATATTATTTTAATATATCAAAATAAATTAGTCTATTGACGGCTAATTAACAATTTAAAACTAAACTGATAGCGGAAATACCACTTTTGGCTAAATACTTACGATAACAGTTACTACGTACGATAACAGTTATAATAATTATATTAAATAATAATTGTGTATCACTTATAACTATTCACTTATAATTAAAATTATTCACTAGATAATTTTATTGCACTGTTCGAATTTAACTTATTCAAATTATTTCTAATTTAGTTTATTATAATTATATTTAAATAAACTCTAAGCCGATTGATCTCGAATGTGTGAACTGAACACGGCAAAATATTATAAGCTACGTTTAAAATGTGTTCATCCCTTTTTTCTATTGCATGTGTCTCTTTTTATCTACCTCAAAGTATACGAAAACAAAACTTAAAACGATTCGAGTTAATGCGTCTAAAATAACGGCTTTAAAATAAAATTATTGAAATTTAGAATAAAAAGATTTTCCATTTAAGCAATGCTTTTGGGAAACTAAATTTGATTCTAAATGATAATCGTATTAAAAACTAAAATGAAACACTCTTTGAAATTGAGAGAAGACTTATTCATTTTAAGAGGTTTCACAATAAGGATTTAGTGGATTTACACTTTTTTTAATTTAAGAGGAAAATTTTATTAATTTTATGGGCTATTTCTTTCCTGTGTGTCCGAGATAACGTGTCAACAGAGAAGTACACGCAGACTTGCAATACAGGTGAGCCTTCTATTTACTTAGCTTTCCCACATTCTCACTCCCGATCCCAACTTATCTTTCGGATCCACACAATCGCCTTCATATAATTTAAGTTGCTTGGTGGTTTTACTGGTGGTAGTTTTGGATACCCCGCCCACTCGCTCATATATAAATGGAAAGCCGGACATACGTGCTGGTACACTGACGTCAAACTTCAAGTTTTTTTTAGATGTCTACCCAAACCACAACCAACGCGGAACGTCACGTTACACATTTAGATACAAAAACTCTGTCTTTTATGACGTTAAAGCAAATTTTCAAAGCTTCTCATCGATTTTCCATCTGTCTCTCAGTCAACCTATTTTCCTTCCTTTTAAACTTCTTTCCCATAGCATGTAAATGTTTGGAAATAAATACCTTGACGAGTCATGTTTAATGCCTCCGCAAGTTGACCTTGAGTGTGTGTATCAACCTCATCAAATATTTTTAGTATTCCAGAGCGCTTCTTATCATCAATGTCGAAATCGTGTTTAAAACAATCTTCAACGGTATAGTTTTCGACTGTGATTATTCCCAGTTTCGTCTAACTCCTCCTCAGATTTTTCGTCACAGTAGGTCTACTGACCTCCTCGTCACGATAATTCCAGTGGTTTGGTTCTTTGAAGTCTTCTTGTTGGAGTCATAGCCAGATTTTCATGCTGGTGCAGACGTTGTAGATGGTTTGTTGCATCATGCTTAATTTTATCCGAGACAAGCTCGATTTTTAGATCTTGATGGTGGTTGTCGTTTCGAATGTACCACGGTGCATTAACAATGCATCTAAAGTCATGTCGGGATATATAGTTTTGTCATGCGGGACTGCTATCGAGTTTATCATTTTTGGTATATGATTAACTTTGAGACTTGTAAAGTTTACTTGGATTGATTTTGCTTCATTTAATTTAATTCGCCATCTCTTTGCCCATTTACATATCAGGTAAGTAGCTCTCTGTAATTTTCTAGAGGAGCCATTGATGTTCTTTGCTGTATGGCCGTGTCATCGGTCAAAGTCGACATGTTGCTTCTGTAATTGGTATATCTCTAGTATATAGGAGTTAAGGATTGGTCCAAAAACACTCCCTTGTGGCATATCGTACTCGTAAGTGCCTCTCTGATATACATGATTTCAAATTTAAAAAAATTGTTCCAGAAGGTCCAGAGAACTTTGAATTCTAGCCCCTGGTGCAATATTTTGTCAAATTCTTGCGCTACTTCAAAGATATTAGTTGAGCATATTTGTTTGCTTTCTAGTGATTTCTCGATTACTAGATGTACTTCTACCGTATAGAATGAATGTTTTTCCCTAGATTAAAACTGATTTGAGTGGATAAGATTAATTTCTTCGATAATTGGTTTTAATCTTTTAAGAAGAACCTTTTCAACTAGTTTCCATAAGCTTATATATGAAGCTTTATCATTCATAATTTATCATAACTACTTCTGCAACTTTCCATTGTATTGGTTCATATCCTAGTCAGATTAAAGGTACCAGGAGGCTCAACTCCCGGCCAGGTGGTAAAGAATGTATTTACTATCGTATTATATTTGAAAAATAATATCATCACATATTTATGAAATACTGTGCATTCCAAAATCTCGTGGATGAAGGCTTCTTTCACGCCAATAAAATACTATTTAGAAAGCATAGTACTATGAGTCTAGATTGTGTACTATATTAAGAATTGCCGGCTAAAATTAAAAAAAATCCAGTAACTGCTGATAGATAAGCTTTGATCTGTGAAGTTCAATCAAACAAATCGTATTGTAACGAATATGCCCATCAATCTTTGTCCTAAGAGTCAATGATCGATTGTGAAGGGTGCACGCACAAAAATGACGAGGTTATGATGACTTCGAATCCGTCCAGCTCCAATTCTTCGGTTCTTAAAACTTCTTAGTTTTGATGTTAGCTAAACCGAAATAAATGTTGAAATACATTTTATTTGGTTATCTTATTACCCAATGCGAAGTCAACAGAAATACGGAAAAGTTCTGAAATACGCTAATTGGTAGTTCTGATTAACGTTTGTTGGTTACAATCACCTCACAACATGCTGCTCTTTATCCTGTAATAGGGCCATCGCTACTAACATGTTTGTCCTCAGTTAGTTAAATTTGATGTTATCGTAACCTTTATAAATACTAATGACGATTGTATTACCTTTCATTATGTGGTCAACACATTATTGTACATAGGTTTGTGTCTTGAATAATATTTATATTGAGTAACCATTATAAATAGTAAATTTATATAGGAACAAATATTTACTATTAATATGTATAAAAATAACAAATTATTATTTTAAATTAATTTATAAATTACTCAACAATAATATTATCACAAACGCAAACTGTAATTTCATATATGGACAATTTTTTTTTTCTATAAATTAAATTTAAAATTAACTTTTTTTAAATTTATTTATTATTTCATTAAATTAACTACTGATTCTCAAATATACAATTATAGTTACCTTTAATATTACAAGGTAACTTTATTTAATATTAAAAATATTGGGTAGAGCTGTATTAGACTGCTTATTATTAATTGGAATACCTTCTGCATGCTAGTCCTTAGAAATATTTTCACCTTTAGTTAAATTTTTATTTAATAAAATAGCAACTAATTATGATTTTTCCAAATGATCGTACGTATATGGTTCACCAAATTAAATATATTGGAAAACACTCTATCGCAATCAATTTCCATGCAAACAATCTGTGAATATTTGGATGTAATGAAACAAAATGTTGTTTAAATTTTGGTGCTTCGCAAAATGATTTCAAATAAATAATAATAATATAACAATCAAATTCATTTCAAGAATATCTGGATTAACTACAAAGTAATAGTGTAAAATTCAGTCACAACTCTACCACAAAATAGGAACTTAAGTATATGCGTATACAAAATAAGTACTTATAATTAAACTAAACATAAAATTAGTAATTACTTATCTAAGAAAACGGCTTATAAATTCAACCGGTCATTTCAATTCCACGATCGTAATGGTCGGCAATGATTGAAAATGTATACCAAAAATATGTTACTGCATGAATGTCAATATATGGTAAAGCTACACGCTCTCAACTGGATATCCTATGTATTGAGTAAAACATGTAAACGCCAGTTTGCACTGCCTGCTTAATGTCATCAAATTTAGATTTTTTGTCAACCAGCGTAACATATGATACCATTTATCATGCTACCAAAAATTGTCAGCTTCTTAATTCGTCTATAATAAATAAAAAAATAAAATAAATCAACGTTTTTCAACATCTTTCGGGTTTGATTAACCTACCTTAAATTAAACAACAAAATTTTCTTGGCTCTCTATTTTAGTTATTTTAGAACTAGTTTGGTGAATGGTCCTTTAGTTGTTCTTAAATATGAACAAATATATGGAAAAAGAACAAATGCCAAAGGCTTCTTATTACTTTCTAAAAAGTAAATATTACAAACATAAGTTAATTAGTTAATTTAAATTAACTCGAGATTATATATATATATATATATATATATATATATATATATATATATATATATATATATATATATATAATATATATATATATATATATATATATATATATATATATATATATATATGTATATATATATATATATATATATATATATATATATATATATATATATATATACATATATATATATATATATATATACCATCATTGCAAGTGTCAACGAGAGCACATAATCATTTAACTGAGAAATCTTTTGATTTTTTGCAAGAAGTATAATTTTTTTATAACTCTCCCATTAAACAGCAATGTTTAATATTTCAGGGTAGGCTTATTCGGCATCAATTTTAAGCTGAAATTAGAAAAAGATGAAAGTTAAACTGAATAAAATGATTAGAAGTCTATTTACCAGTTTAGTTTGATTGTGTCTCATTGCATTCACGTAAAACAGGAAATTCTTCGATATACTGAAATGTGGAAATATTAGAATCATTCAACAGTTTTGAGCGTTCAGAATCAGGGTTTGCCATTTTTGGCACTAATTAATCCCACGAGTCTCACACAAGTTAATCAGTAACTAAGTTTAATCAATTATTAAAAACACTTTTAACTAACTTAACCTCACTTAAGCAAACGTTTTCCACAATTCGCACAAAATATTAAACAATATTACTCAATCAATAACTATTTTCTTAAGTAAAGCTTTACAATAATATAAAAATTAAAATTATTTCTATTTATTTATTAAATTCACTTCACAAACAATTATTATTTTTCACACTGTCGCAAGCACGTTGTGCATCCGAACTCAATACTTACAAAACAAAAGAATAAAATTCACGAAGACAAATTAGAGGTGAAAAATATAAAATCACAACTGAAATAGTTGTTAATAACCGAATTGGTGTTGCGATAAATTCATTGACGTTGCCTCAAACAAATTGTGGGTATGTTAACCGATACAAGCAGTTCTATGACTATATTTGGCGGATATAAGTACTAACATATTTTTCACGATTTTTTTTTATAGTTTTGACCACCGTAAATCATTTACGATGACTTACATATAACCTTTAAACCCGACATTTGGTTAATATAGACGTAAAAGGGTATTTAATGCAAATATTTAGAAGTCGTAGACGACATTTTGGAAATGCAGCTATGAGCCAAACTCAAAATTTTTGTGCGTGTGTGAATCATATTGTGGAAGTGTTCAATATAATTAAAAAATTTGAAACTACCAGGTATGATCGTGATTACATATTTTAAACACTTCCAATAGGAGCTGGTAGTATAGAATTTTTTGGTGAATTATATGTGAACTAGACGTTCTACGAAGTTGTTTGTGAATTAACCGGATCGAACCACCTGCGATGTTTCTGCATGTTAAACCTCTTTTTTGTGGTTCCAGAGGTGAAGGATTTTCAATTTCCGTTTTGTCTATGTTTGACATTACACTGAAATATTATCTATTCGAACTATTTTTGTTTTGTCTCCCAAAAGTACGATTGCTATATATTGCTTGATGAGTTCGTTAAATTGTATTATAATGTATTACAAAGCTTTCTTCGTGTAAGTAAGAAGCTTGTTATGATCAGTGCATTAAAATGTATTTTTCTTCATCGCAATTTGTCAGGAATAATTTTAAACATTGTCACCTTTTCAATACAGCGAAACTATATTTTCATCCAGTGGTGTGGATATTTCTACTAAATTTGTAATAAGGTGCGGTTTCTATAATTTAAAACCCAAAGGTGCCGTTTTTTGACCTCAAGAAAATAATATTCCGCAACTGGAAGGCATTATTATTATAACAAAGTATATTCAATAGAAAAGAAACTGAACTCTTCTAAAATCGACTACACACCCGACAGTTTTAGTGTATCGCCGCCCTTTATCAGAAATTAACACCCAATTACAAACCACTCTTACCATCCGGTATCTAAATATTAAATATAGGAAGACTGTTCTATGGGCAGTAAACAGTGTCAAGTCGTATAAATCTGCAGCTCAGCTGTCATATTTTTTGCGGATATTCAGCAAAGTGCTGACGTAATCTCACCTTGACTATAGAAATATTCTTTAAAGGATGCTTGAAACTCTGCCACATTCTAAGCAAGTGCAAATGCAGTAATCTATAGTTTTCATATTTAAAGCAACAAATGTTGGTCATTACAATCCTAACGAGCTGTTCCTATAAGCTTTACCTTTGAAAAAATTTAAACGTCTTATATTACTAGTTTTTCGTTCTATTAAATAATTTATTGAGTGTAAGGAACACTCAAGGAACACTTGGCGGTTCCTCCTTATTTGATTTGTGACTGAAGGAACTATTCAATGTGGCTTTAGTTATATTGAGTTTGCTCATAAATGCTTTTTTACTCAACCTGAGGAGACAATGCTTTAAGATTGTGGTTTACGGTAAATATACCTGCATCTTGAGTGAACGCATGGAGGGTGCAATTGGTGCAGTAATTTTGGGTTTATTCGCATCAAACTGAGTGGTTTCTATTCTCTAGGAAATATAAACTATACTTTAAATCGAAATCCCCCATTTTAATGGGTTAAAGCTTGATCTTTTCAGACAAATTGAAATACTTGAGTTTTATTTTGGAGAGCAAACTAAGCTAAGTCTAACGTATTGGAGGGAGTAAAGAAGTTTCTTAAATCAATTAACTCTTGTAAGAACGCTATTGCTAATAAAAGAATTTAGAGCGCTGCATTGTTCGCTGTCTCTATATTTCAGTTATCATATTTGGTATTCTACTCTAAACATAATGGCCAATCTCAAGTATATGATGTAAGTTCTGAAAATCGCTTCTCATCTTGTATACCAGTGGTATACTGGATTCTCAATTAAGGTCTACATGCCATCTCTTCCCAAGCATATGAAACATTTATATCCCACTCACATTTGTAAGGTTTTGTTTCAAAAGGAACCTATGCATATAAAGTTAGCCTAGGTTTTACGCCAGAATACTAGAATTACAACACTAATATTATCGCGATAGCTTTCAGTCATCTCCGGGTTTTACTATTAATTATAACATAATTTTATATATTTGTATGAACGATACACCTGCTATCATGACAGTTTTGTGATAGTGTCATCTTAGTTGAGTGAGATTGATCGGATTCCAATAAATGTAACCATGATGCAATATACTGATTCTCTTGATTTTGTGCACAGATGATCGAAACTTAAATATCATCTCAAACTAGTTGCCTGCTTACATGCCATTTCACAAATGCTGGCTTTGTCGTTGTTGATTGTTCGAATGTCGGCCTTCACTTCTATAGAACTAGATTACCACAGATTAAGTTGATTGGGTCGAAGGCAACACGTAATATTTCATGATGGCCAATAAACAAAAGGAGGAAGAAAATCGAAGACCACTTAATATGTAGTTGGATAGTGTGCTTAAGATCGAACTATTGTCTAAAAGGAAACCTATCAATATATCCACTAGTTGTGATTGTTTGTAAGTAAATGAAATTGTAAAATTTGATGCACGGCATTTTGCGTGGCGTTTCTATCAATTTTGTTAGTTGAGCGAGTGGGGAAATTATTCGGGGATAACATGGAAATCTTTTCGTTCACTTAACCGGTAAAAAATTAAAATTAAAATTTTGACTTTACATTTATCAGGCTCATTTGAACAAAACAAAACAGGAATGCATTGACTGAATGTCGACAAGCTCTCACTTATCCGTTGATGATAGAATAAGATATGATGATACATGGAATGGATTACCTCGGGAGATGGCCGATGCTCGTTATAGAATGTTCGAATATTGCCTATATGGATTAGAAATGGATCTAGTCGAAGTTAACCATGATGTAAAATAATGATTGTCGTAATTTTATGTACAGATTATTCGTACAAACATCGAGTTGCATCTTATTAATTTTCTCTTCCAGACAAACTTTACTTTAACATGCACTTGTGTAAAAACATCCAGGAGTTTCTGAAGATGATATATGTAGGTATCTCCACCCTTGGTGGTAGCACAATTTCTTACATTATTATTAAAGTTGGCTGGAACCCTTTAAGGTTCTGCATTCAATATCACAAAAACGATCAAAAGCCGGACAACTGCTGATGATGTTTAAGCACTCATGAACATCTTCATCGCATCACAGGCAAGTCTCATGTGATGAAGATGACTCTAGAAACGGCTATGGCCAGTAAGTATAGAAAATAATATTCTCAAGTTATCCTTTTCAATGAAAGAACGTAATTGGTCAGCTTCGGGTTAAGCACTCTGACAAAGTATTTCGCATTCCGACAAGTAGGGGAAGCTGACGGTTTTTTCCACAATGTGAAGAGGTAGAGTAGCAGTTCAGAACCTACAAAATATAAGTGAGAACTAGTTGATCGTTTCCTTGTTGTTACAATCAAGGAGGTTCAGTTATTTTTTACATTCCCATACCAGTTTAGAGCTGAAAGGATTATTCAAGAAGTAAAAGACAGTTTTACTATCCGTACAAAATATAATTTCTCTGTCGTCGGCCACGAGGTAGAGTTGGTTCCCAAACTACCAGAGATTCTCAGATCATGCGATGGACAGTGGTAACCAAAGCCAGCATCCTGTTTAGAGACAATGTCATCAGAAAATAATGCGGAACCACATATCTCTGGAGGATAAAACACCGCAAATGATCTGCGGAAATTAAAAAGAAAAAGCGGGAATCTTATCAATTGTCATGTCGAATTCTGGCATAACTCTATAAAAGTTGATGTATGGCCTCTAGCAAAACACTCCTCAAGCCGAACAATAAATGATTTGTAAATAAAAGATATCATTTTGGAGGACAATCCCCAAGAACTGCTAAAAGCTCTACCGCATTGCCAAAAATAGAAGTGGCATTTTCTAGTTTCAAAACCAAATGATACTTCCAAGAAAGTTATTTTATTCAGGAAAACATTAACCTTCCATCCGAAAAGGGATGGTACAGAAAAAACTTCAGTGTTCCTATACGTCTTGAAAATACCATATAACCAAATCCATTAGATTTTGCCGCCTCAGAATGCGATAACCCAACTTTATCCGGAAAATACTCAACTTAGCCTTATCCAGCGAATTGGTACCGTTATTGTCACACACGTAAAATTCCTTGAGCCAACGGGCGTGGATTTTTTGGTTACCAGCTCAGGAGTGGAAACGGTACACGATCGCTTGAGTCTCGACGAGGAGGGAAGAAGAGACTTCTCTGAGATAGCGCCAAATGCAAGTCCAGATAGTCACACTTCTAAGGGCTTGGTAGATAAATTTTCCTTAGTGGATAAATGGCTTCGTTTGTAGACAGCATCAGGAAGGAGATTTGAGCTGAGACCACCGGTATCGAGATCAAATCCCTGCATAGTAATGTTTATTGGAACCGATCGAAAATAAAAATATGCTGCAGAACTAATACTCTTATCTACGAGTATATGTGGTGAACGTTATCACACACCACATTAAACTAAATATTTATAAACTAATTTAAAATATTAATTTCTAATAAAAATTTACCATCCAAAAACCTTCTAATAGCTAAACATAACAGAAAAAAAATTTGCCATCAAAAATTTTTTATATAGAACTAATCAAATTATACACCAAAAAAAAATTAAATTCTCAACTTCATAAAATTTCGAAAATTACAAAATTGTCTTAGGTAACATTATCTACCTGTAATAAAAAAAAAATTTTCTAACACCATTAATTTTTACTGTCTTTATTCTCGTCTCCCAGTCTCGGTTACTCGTACACCTATATAATACCTATGTACATTTCGACACATAAATAGAGACGAAGACGAACTTTTTTTTTTTTATGAATATTGGATGTATATGAAATGAAACGTAATGATAGTGAATAAGTTGGCAAATTAGATTCCATCTCCACGGTTCGACTTGACTCAATGTAACCAACCATAAACGATCGCCACATAAAATTAAGAACAAAAAAAAAAAAAAATTAAATATTGTTGCTGTCAGTGTGGTGAGATGCTGTGTATATACATATATACACACAAATTGGGTTTACATCGGCGGAGTGGGAAAATGGAAATTGGTGTTATGTGTGTGGTAATTTTAAAGAAAATAGTCAAGAAAATGTTTTTGCCATTTTTCCAAACAGAAAAACTTACAACAAATTGAATTTTTTGCGTTGTTGTTGTTGCTGCTGCTTAATTTTATTTAATTTATATTAAGAATTTAGTTCTTTGCAGCATACATAATTGTATTGTGTGTCGGATGGGAAAATACTGAGGAAAATTACAATTATGTTTTGGGAAAATTGTACTCTATGCGGTGCTCTTTGTATATTGCTACCAATTTGTGCTGTTGTTCTTATTTTTATTTTGTATTGTTTCAAAGATCTTAAGTCGGTATACATAGATGTACTCGTATTAAACATATTACATACAATATTGATAAGGTATACGAAAGACATTCGATGTATAAATAAAACGGTGGAATACATAAAATATGAGGATTAAATGAAATATTTTTATTGTGTTTGCTATTGGATGGGAGATGTCGTTTCTTTTTATGCTGTATCACGTAACGTACCAATTTAAGGTGCTTGCGATATACATTATGCTACAACATATTTTATTAATCATATATAGGACTATGTAGATTTATTGTTTTTATTTTAAAATTATTTTAATATAAGGGTGGTATATACACTCCAGGTACCAAATCGGATCAAACCTTCAAAAAACGGATTGACATCCAACGTAGTTTTGTGAGCACTGATGTTAGAAATACTACCGGGTTTGTGACTCAAACTGTTTAGTTCGTCATATAAATGTTCAATTGGATTCATGTTTCGACTGTGTTCTAGCAACTTCAAGGTCCGGAATTCATAACCTCATCCATGAACTGCCGAGTAGTTCGAGGTGCATGTAAGACGTGTAATTGTCATACAGAGTGTGGCAAAAGTCCCGCAACTATTTTGATGGTCTATCACTTTGATTCAAAGAAAAGATAAGTGGGTTTGGTTTTCATAAAAAGTTTATTTGGTCTTTACATTTTTTTTCGTTGGCTCTTTTTAGGGCATTTTTCATGGCATCCTGCAACATCTCAGGCTGAGTTTCTTCAATTTCGTGACGAGTATTGTTGCTTATTCACATAAACCTTTGATTTTAAAAAACCCAATAAGAAAAAGTCTGGTATTGTTAAATCCGTAGATCTGGATGCTAAATCGTCATTTCGCGAAATTATACTTCGTGGAAAAACCTAATTCAATAATTGAATTGTTGGACGGACTGTGTGTGCTATGGCCCCACATGCTCTCTGGTCCTTGCTCTTCCATTTCAACCAAAACAAATTTCGAATCATGTCTTGGTACCGTTTGGCAGTAGCAGTAACTTCAGGTCTTTGACCTTGGTCATTTTCAAAAAATAGGGACTTATGATGTTTCCAGCATAAATACCACAAAATAAATTTGTTTTAAGTGGATGCAATGATATTTGATGAATAATTTGTTGATTCTGTATTCCTCAGAACCAATTGTTCTGTTTATTGACGTGACCACTGAGAAGAAAGTGGATCACTCGGTAGCAATTTTTGGACTAATTAAATTTTTGTACGGGAACATTTTCAAAATTCTCCTTAAAATGCGTGCAGATATGTGGAACTGGGAAACACGTCTGCGAATTCATGTTTCTGGTGACTCTGCAACACTATCACGCACCAGAGCCACATTTTCAACGTTTCGAGGTGTCCCTTATCTTCCAGAACGAGGTCTGTCGGATGTTGTACCGGAATGTCTAAGATTCACATGTAAACAATAAATTGTTGTTTTGAAAGGCACTAGACGATTAGGATATTTTTGACGCAATTTCCGCTGAGAGGCAATAATGGAATGATTAATGGTTAAGGCGAAACTGAGCTAAACGTCATAGTCAAGATGACGCTCAATTAAAATGGTAGCGGGACTTTTGCCCCACTCTGTACAAAAATATGAAATATTCTCATTTATATCGTCTCTACAATTAACCAGATCCTTTTTTCCCTCAATGGTTTTTCCCATATCAGACTGGTTTCAGCAAAACATCAATGCGGAAATAGCTTTCCTGAACAATGGTAGACCAGGCTTTCTCATGATTACTATGGAGATATGTTCTGCACTCGTCAGTGAATAGAATGAACTTCCACTCTTTGCCTTCGCATGCTGTACATTTTTGGTCCTTATATTGGGCTATTTTGAATTGAGTGTGAAGTCCTTTAAGCGTTTCCTTACTGTCAATTGACTAACGCCTACATGTTACATTTGCCAGTAAGATGACGATTTTGCAGAGAAGTTAGGGCGATAACTCGCTGGTAAGTGGTCTCCGACTGATTATACCAGTTTCCTAAAATAATATCTACGATTTTTACCACGTCAATCTCTAATAAGTGATCGATGGCAAATATTGGTCAACGTGGAGGCTATAGCACCTCAATTTTTTCATCGAAACATCGTATTTTGCTGCGGTTGCCTTAATTTAAATATGTACAAAACGACAAAGAAACGTTCGGTAAACGCCAAGTTGGACCAACGCAGTACACCGAATTGGTGAGATGAAGCATCACATTACCTTGGTTCTTCTACTACTCATTTCTTTAGCAATGAGCCCAAAATTTATCTTGTTAGCTACCGCATTAATTTTTTTGTCAACCATCAGGGTTCAAAATAGACGTCAAAAAAACGAATCCAACATTTATCAGCATTAGTGATAGCAGGGACATTACTCCTGTAATGTTATGTCCCGATGTGCTCTTCTATATATAAAATAGTTTCATCAATTTCGAATTAGTCTTTTTCGAATAGTTTCGAATTAGTCTTTTTTGGCCAACATCTAGCTAATGGATCCTCGGTTTTTAGGAAAAACATCGATTGGGGTTTAATCGCCATAACTTCTAATGGCATTAACTCACAAGTCATTGGTGCGGCAAAATAAGTCTCCTCGTCGCCAAATTGATCGTTTTTAATTTTTTATCTGTATCTCGGTGAACTAATTATTTCATTGGCTATGGCTATATATGACGACAGCGACTTCTTAATATAAATAAAGTTAGTTATAAGAGCTTTAAGCTCCATTCATTCGAGATCACTATACTAAGAAATGACTGAGTAAACTTAACCACCGTCTTTATCATTGAAATAGACTCAATATGGACCCATAAGTGTAGCATTTTGGCTATATATCACGCGAATGATTATTCTCTTATATGTAAGAAGTCATTTCTTGTACTCACCTTTTAAGATCTACATTTGAACGAGTCATTTATAAAGTTTTGATTTCTATGATTGCCGAAATCGTTTCCTTCGGAAATATTGTGTATAGCAATGGGAAGCGTTTTATTTTAAGCCATCGATCTTTTTTGGAGAGTTACGAGTTCCAGTTGTTCTAGAACATATTTTCTAAGAAATTGAGTGCTACATGCGTACCAATGCCTAATGACGTAAGAGATATTTCGATTAAGTCGCATGTTACAACAAGCTATGGTTACGATTATATAGAATTCGATCTTATTCGAAATATTAATGAAGATTGAGGCGCCAGCACTGTATTCATTCGGTGTATCAGGATTGAATCACGAACATGACACAATCATAAACAGGAATGAATCATGAACATGTTTCTAGCAATTAGCCAAAAATTTATCTTGTTAGCTACCGCATTAATCTATTTTTTGAAACCCTGATAGTCAAAAATGGAAGCCAAAACTTTGCTGGCCTCAGGTCTCATGGGGTCTTTGATGTCATTTGAGTACCAAAATGAAACCATTATTTATCAACGTAACTGATAGTGTGGGGCACTCCTGTCACGTTGTCCTGAGGTTCCCTTGTATATATAGCTCAGTTTCATTATTCATAGAAAGATACTCAGCGCCTAAAAGTATTTTCGTTAATTAACTCTTGATCTGGCTGGACGTAACGATTTAATCCTTTACGGCCAACATTAAACTAATAGATCCTCCATTTTAAGGTGAAATCAGCTGACTCTTCCACACGCGAAGATTACTTTGAACTACGTTCAGTCTACAAGCAGTTTCTGTCAGAATTTTTGACGTCACGACAGATCTCCGAACCTTCCAGTATAGGTAGAAATTATATATTACTTAGCTGACTTAGTTTCAAGAGTTTTCACTTCAAACTCAAAATTCACCGATGAATATTAGACCAATAAACAATTTACGTATGGTTAGAACATTATTGTTTCACAGTAATGAATTGAAGCAGAAGTCATAAGATCAAGATGAGAAACTAGATCATTTCTTAAATCGGTGTCAATATTTTTTGACAAAACACAGATCATACTGTGTGGCAGGGGAAAGCTTACATTTTGTTCACTTTTTATTCCTCACATCATTCTACTACCAAAGGTGAATTATTTGTATATAAAATATTTCCATATTGCTCAGCATGTTCTATTGGTGACTATAAAGAAGACTTATTGGCTCCGTTGGTCGGCCACTTACCAATCACTAAAAGCAATGTTGATAAAGATGGGTATTAAAATGTCTCTGATAGTGGCAATAAGATGTCTGATTTGCGTACTGAACGGTTCACTATTTCACCACCATTTTCCAACGTACTTTAATTGTCTCGGTTATGTCTCAAAGATAATTCAATGGTAGTTCACACCTCCAAATTCACAATCATTTTTATGATTGTAGAAGGCAGGATTAGCACAAATTTGTACCATATGTGTCAAATGATCGATAACGGAAATTTATTTTACGAGGAACTCAACACCCTGACTAAGTAGATAGGAGGACATTGTCTCTCTTATCAACTGGAACAACAAAGACATACGGCCCAGGTCATTTCCGGTTAAGTCTTAACAAACGATAGTGACCTGTTGAACAATTACACCAACAATTCAAGAGGTGAGCCAAATGGTAAGGCTAGTGAGTCATTAAGGTCTCTAGTAGTTTTACTACTAAGTGAGATGAAGTTCCATGAAAACATAAATAGCATCTTGGGTGTAATTTCATTGTTTGACTGGCAAACTTCAATCATATGTCCTCAGCAATACAATTTCAGTGGCATCATTTACGCCATCATTTGAGGGTAACCAGAACATGTTCTGTTGACATCAACAAATGGCAAAATATAATTTTGGCTTTTGGGGTTGAAATTAAATTATTTTCCAACTATGAACACGGTGTAGTTGTTCGAAAAAAATCAAAACAATACGGGTGGCAGCCAAATACGTTGGGAAATGAAGGTTAGTCAAAGTTGGTTTTCAAAATCCAATGTAGTGCGGTTAAAAAAGGTACCAATAACATTATAACCAACCACCAATTACGATCATGCAGTAAAACTAGATCCAGATTTCTACCATTCAAGAAAAATTTGTTCCATTGGATGGAAACGCATTCTGAAGTATCATCATTATCATTATATATAAAATCCGGACTGTTCAAATCACTAAATTCACATATGATCGAATGCGAGCTAGACAAGGGTACAAAACAATAAATGTCCAACAGGTACATACCAAAATTGGTTTATCAAGCTTTGAAAAAAGAGTTTTCATCGAATCTGTTTCTCGATGAATCGTTTATTTCATTGGCTGTATGACATGCTGTATACAGTTCTGTTGAACCTCCAATGGAGTTGCCAGTCCATTTTTTTCACCGCGAAGATTTGATCGACCACAGCGAGCTTTTCGCTTTACCTAAATTGGCTTTTGTTTAAGAGCTTTCAACACCATTCACCCCAGATCACCACGTAGAGATGACCAGGTAAGCGTATCCGCTATTCTTGCGATTGACATTATTCTTGTAACACATCATAAGTGTATTTCTGTCCTAAAATGTAAGGTTCACGTTACTCACTCGTAAGGGTTTAAATTCGATCGTTTTTTATAAAGAAGGTCGAAAAGACAGAGCCATAAAGTTTCTTTCCAATCAAGTGCTTTGAGATAGTATAATCAAAGTATTTTTGATCCAGGGGCTTTGGTATAATCAACTAATATTTTAATCTCTGCAAAGCTTTTGTAAATTCAAAGGGCATCTCTGCCTATCTCTGGGTATATTACGTTGCATTAAATAATCTCTATCATTGCTGAACAGTATGTGCTTAGGTGTTGAATTGCGGATAGTTTTGTAAGAAAAATACGTGGAGGTGAAAAATATACTATTTCATAAGATACTGTTAAAGTTAGCCGAAAGTTGCCAGCCGAAAGGTTAAAATTTTATATTTTTTTGATTGATTTCCAACCATTTATTTCCAACCATTTATACGAAGCGATTTGTCGATGACTATTACTGGAAAAAATTTGGATCAAGTTTCATGTATAGGGAGTCCGGGAAAATTCGATTCATTGAACCCTTCATTCAATCCAGCCATAAATAACACTCTAGAGGTTGATTTAATTTTTTTTGGCTGGAAAATGTCGGAGAAAAATTTTTGGTAGGAAATCAATCAAAAAATATAAAATTTTTAACTTTCGGCTGGAATAGCAGACACTATCTGCATTATCGATATTTATTTTTTCGGCTGGCAACTTTCGGCTAACTAAGTCGCTCGGCTAGTCAATTACATTAAGGTTGGCTACTCTCATACGTGGAGATAACACATTTGATTATCGACGATTTAAAAACATAATTCTATGATTGCCGCGTTCATTTCCACTGTGTAGCAATGTAAAGCCTTAGGTACGTGTTCTCCACTTACAGGCCATTACGTTTTATTTAGAAAGCAACGAGTTGAAGCTGATACTGATTTATACATAACGCCCTCAACTGCACCATATTTTCTAAGAGTTACATGCGTACCAATGCTTAACGTCGTATAAGAGATGTTTAGAATAAGTCACATGCTAATCTCTGGTTACGATTATAGAATTCGATCTTATCTGACATATTTACGAAAATGGATGCCCCTCGCACTGTATTCGAGATTGAATTCACATATCAACTAGTATTAAGGTTAGTGAAAAACTAATCGTGATTGACAAAATCATTTAACCGCACCCAATTTAATTTAATTTCCGTGGAAGTATCCGTCATCTACGAGTATATCGATAACGCAGTTTTTTTTTGCATAACATACGATTTTTGACTCTAGAGATGTTCACGTATCGAGTGACAAATTGTAATTAAGTTTGAATGCTTGATAGATATGGATGCATGACGATGTTTTGCCTAAAAGGGTGTTTTACTGTGCTAATTCAATTCCGTTCGTTTCGTTTCGTTTCGGTTCATTCGTAGTCAACCCAACTTTTCGACGTGCAAACCAAATCGAATTCTGTTAATATTAATAAATATATTTTTTAGCCACGGGAAATGAAAAATGAGATTAAAATAAAAAAACATTTTGGAAAATGGAAAATAATTTAATCTGGTTTTGTTTTATACTCTCGCTCTCGAACTCGTTTATATAGTCGACATATATCACAGGATACAATACACACAGGATACGTTCACGTAATGCAGGAATTATTTTTTTATTTTGTTTTTTGATTGGATTGTGATGAGATGGATTTTTTTTGTGATTATTTAGCATTGTTTGACTGTGAAAATGATAGCATTATCCGAGTACGAAGTGTAGATGTATCAAATGCTTTTGTGTGCGCCAAATCCAACTTAAAAAAAATAAATAACATGAAGGGATTTAATAAAATTAAATTTTAAATTTGAATTTTATTTAGATTGATGGAATTTGGAAAATGCTTTTTTCACAACCCCCCGGTATCGTTTTGATATTGGGGAAAAATGAAAAATCATAATTTTATTTTTTGACGGCTGGAAATGTGTAATTTAATTATTTTTTACAACTCAAGTGTAATTTGATTTTATTCGTATATGTGACGAGATGTCGATAGGAATTAGTTTTGTATCATCGGGACATGTAAAAATAAAATTTAAATAATTAAAAAACATTAATTTGAACGTGGAAGTATGTAATTGAAAATTATAATTTAATCAGTATTGAAAACTATCTCATAATAAATATTCTGATGACGTTTATTGATTGCAGCCAACAAGGAAGTTAGTACTTTGCGTGTCCTGACATTTTCAATACGCGACCTAGTGTTTGGGCGTTGGGAATGTGGATTTGTGAATTGACACACATACGTATTTTGGAAAGCATCAATTTATATCAACATCAGTTATCATTCTAGAAGGTTATGCTCGGTGAATTCTAGATTAGAATCATTTTTCATAATTGAGAGCCTCACTAGTAAACTATAGCGTAGAAACGAAGGCACGATTACGAGTATATCACAGTAAACTAGCATATTAACTATAATTTATTTTCAATTTGATCTGAGTAATATAATTACACTACCACAAACACAATTATTTTTCCAGTCAAGTTTGACGGAAATATCTTTCTGTTTTACTTACACTACTTTAAAATATATATTATTGTCCCATTTTAATATTCACTGACAGTCAATTTTTCTCGTAGAATAGCGCCTTTAAGGCTAGTACTCAGATATATTTCGCGAAAATTCTATACAATTTTTCCAAAGTGAACTCAAAATTGAAAAAATGCATTTTTGTTTTCGCTAAGCAGTACTCAGCAAAAAACATTAGTTTTCTCTATGCATCATAGATGTCGCACATAAACTATACAAATATCGACATTTACGTTTATGATGTATTCTAAATAGATGTGATAAAGTTATCTGATTAAATTCTGTTATATTTCGAATAATTTGTGATTTGTATTTCTGTGATAAGTTGTGAAATGTCAAACGACAAAATTCTTCCAAAAAAATCATTTCTATTTACGTGAAAATAAAAAAATTTTTGGAGTCCGTGGTAAAATTTCTAAAGGCTTAATATAGTAGGATAGCTACAATTTTAATGTTTTAAGGCTAGTACTCAGATCAAAGTGAAATGAAATTTTACTGTGGTCTCCAAAAGTTTATACCGGGTGTTTCTTTTAAACTGAGACGGTCAAATATCTCGAAAAATAGTCATTCTACGGAAAAAATGTGTGGGGCTATCTCAAAGACAAAGTTTACAAACAAGAACCAACAACACGTGAAAACATGATTGAGCGAATCAGAAATGCGTGTGCTGAAATTCAACCAAACACACTTCATTGAAGTCACAGGCCATCATTTTGAACACTTATTTTTAGCTAAAATTATTTTATTCAAAATTGTTTTGATGATGAATTTCCAGTATTTCCAATGAAAACGTAATGTTTTTTATTTAAAACGTATTGCAGAATCGAATGCGTGTGTTCTAAGAAGAAGAAATTGAAAAAATTGAATTTCGTTGATCACAACACCATCTATCATGAACCGAATAAAATATTTCATTCAAATTATATGTACTTTTAGTCGTAGAATCCGTATCTGCAATAAAAAATATGGTATCCTATCTTAGTTTAAAAGTTACCCCCGTCCCACTTACAAAGCGTGGGGTGGGGGACTATTTTATTTGCACTAATGTATTTCCTCCGCGGTATGATTAAATTTTGATTATGGAAATTTTTTCCGCAGAGTGACTATTTTTCGAGATATTTGATCGTCTCAGTTTAAAAGAAACACCCGGTATATTTTCACGTGAAATAGAAATGAATTTTTTTTTGGAGAATTCAAATGTTTAAACGGTTCAAATTTTCAAATTTCACGTGAAAAGAATGGTTCGAATCATTATTTTTGCGTGAAACAAATTTGTAGATTTTATGCGCGCCATCTTTGGTGCATTGAGAGAACTATAGTTTTTCCGCTAACAAGCTGAGTACTGCTTAGTGAAAACAGAAATGAAATTTTTCATTTCTGAGTTCACTTTGGTAAAATCGTATGAAATCGCGAATTCGATCTGAGTACTAGCTTTTAGGCAGAAATATGAAGACCGTGATATCCTGAATGATTGCCATGGTATGTAAATTCCCGAAAGATGAAAACGTTCGAGAATATATTCGTTTTATATAATAATATGAGCCTGAACACATGACAAGTATTTTCAGAAGTGGTGAAAGAAGAATGTAACGTTCGTTATTTACCACATCACACTGTGATGACCGGTCCTCTCATTCAGGACGACTTTTCTCAATACTGTACAGATTTCAGAAGCATAAGATAGCATTTGTTTCTGACAGAGAAAATATATTGTCAGATAGCTGTCGATCACAAACTTAAACATCTACAGCGAATTGTCTATTGGACAAATTTACATCAAGGGCTGTAACATTTTAAGCTAAGTGCTGTAATATAAGATGAGACCTGCTCATCATTTATCGCCGTTAGATATCTATAGCAAAAGACAAACGACAACTGAAACTATTGGTTTTCAGACTTTGATACGATTGAAGAAGCGGTTAAAATGTGTACTGAACATTAGTACATTATGGATTCTCATTTCGAAAATGGAGTTCCAATTGAAAAAAAAAGATTTGATTCGAGCCTGATAATTTGGTCAAAACATTTCTGAATAAACGACGTTCCTGAATTAACTCCAGTAAGTATTTCATTCAAAATTTTATTTAAGTCACTCTGGGTTGATAAAATCCAAATGGTTTGATCAGTTACCAGAAAGTGTTCATCAAAGTTGCTTTAAAGTAAGGTAAGAATTTAGAATACCAAATTTGATCATTTGGGACGGAAACAAGGTATTATTGAGGCAGAAATATCCTTTATTGCAAGGAACATAAAGCCTCCAGTGGGATTTAAATTAAATTCAGTTCATAGAGTCTCTCGAGTAGGACTTTTACTCCTAGTAAGGTAAGATTACTATTCATTGAAGAGCCGATATTTACCCATACCTCCTCCAAAATTGTATAAAGGAGCTTCTTCCCAAACAAGCTCCAAATTATCAAGGCCAGCTATATCTTTAAATATATTCCTAAATTCTGGAGGAAACATAACGTGATATTTATACCAACAAGAGTTAGACGAATCTCGTCTTTAAATGGTATGTTGGAAAATACTTCTTTGAATGAATTTTATATCGACTTTACACCTTAACACATGATACATTATATACTGTAGGAAATTCTCCTAATCTCAATTACTGGTTGAACAGCATGCAACGAGGTAGTTCCAAACTGGTGTATTATTTCAAAAATGAAGCAGGTATTGAATATTTTTTTAGAGTCTTGTTTATGTCTTCTATTGTACTTCCATGGATAGGTTGCCTTTACCCTAGCGTGGTGAGGATTTTGTATTTATCAACTTCATCTGATTTAAAGATAAATGGAAAAAACTCATCGAACATGTAGGATGGCGAAGAAAAAGGTCTTGTTCAATACATACACGCTACAAGTGTTACGTTTTCCCGTAGAGGAATTCAAACCAATCGGTTTGATCACTGGATTGTGAATAATAAAAACCACTTGCTTGTTTTTCACTTTAACTTTTATTAACATTACCACAATTCACTATTACAGTACTTTTATTTCACTGTTACTTTCAATTTTTCACTATTTCACTTTTTATCACTTTTTCCCGATTTTAATTTATTGCTGTCCCAATTCATACTGAAACTCTATGGTTTCTGTTCGCGTATTTATACTCATTATTATTTCGCCCGCATACTGCGATTCATGCTGATTTCCAATTACGAACATTTAGTTATTCTATTCAGTCAGAGATGTCACCCGCGTCCGTTACACCAGATAAAAGTGACATCTGTGATCCAGATAGTTTTATCGATCGATATGCAGGTTTTGGGTTAAGTATCTATACCATTTGTATGGTTTAGATTATCTGTACATTGTATTGTTCGATGGCCGCGTAAACAGTAGAGTCAAGGAAGATTTGTCGACCCATGTAGTTTGCTTATTTCCATGAACAGATTTCGTACCAAATATGTGGGATGGCGGAGAGGTTCTGTGAAATACACAACGTCTCAAGTATTCACAAGGTTAAGTATCGTCATTTTCTTTTCTTTTAGACTATCTACACATTTAGTTGCTCGGTGACAGCAAGACGATTCTAAGTAACAAATTACAACAGGTTAAGTGAGAAATTCTGAAGGTAATTGTAAAGCATTTTTCTTTGTTTCTTGAAAAATTGACCGCTGATGAAGATACGAACTAATCACTATGGAAGGCAACAAAAGTATAAAACCCCAAATTATGCATATCCATCCTATAAAGCGAAGTGATGGCTCCTATAAAGCGAAGTGATGATATTTTCAAACCGATTCGGATATTATAATCGAAAATGGAAGCAATATTTATGGGGTAGAATTTCTTTTAAAAACCCAAAAAGAAGTTACAATACTAGAGAAATAAAATTCAATCTGAAGTCAGCAAAGGCTCCTGGGTACGATCTTTATAACGCGAGAAATTCTAAAGCAACTACCAAAGAAAGCTATCGCTAAGCTTAATCACTTGCTCAATGCTGTTATTAGATTACGGCATGTTCCTTTTATCTGGAAAGTTGCGGAAGGTCTTATGTTACGGAAATCAGGTAAACCGCTAAATCGGTTACCTGGTTTTACCTGGAGAGAACTCTTGATGATAATGAAGTCAATAATAGAAAGTAGAGACCGTATATCGGATCTCCAATTTGGATTCAGATGTTAACATTCAACAATTGACCAGGCTTCACAGAAGCTACAGCAGCTTTCGATAAGGTATGGCACAAGGTTTAATACATAAACTTTTGAAATAATATTTATCTGAAAGGTTTTGTAGAGTAAGACAGTGAGATAAGCATTCTAAACTGAGAGAAATAATGGCAGGAGGTAAGGTCCCGCAAAGTTAAATTACTAAATACAAGTGGTACCGCTATACTATAACAACAGTGCAAACTGTAAAATGGACGACGAATAAACTTCAAAGTGCAAGTGAGGAAATTCAACAGTGGAGCAAGCATTGGAAAATCAAACTTAATGAATAAAAATCTGCCCATGTCAATTTTACAAATAAATCATTGATTAATCCGCCGTATGGTGTCGTACGAGAACTCTGCTAAATATTTGGTTATGACACTGGACGCTTATATGTAAAGAAGAAACTAAAGGAGCTTGATCTTAAATATAGACAATTGTACTGGCTAATTGGACGAAGATCAAAATTAAGAATATGCAACAAAATACTGATTTATAATCAGATCCTATGGCCGATCTGGATAGATGGCATTCAGCTTTATGGTTGTACTAAGAATGCTAACATCAAATTTATACAAAACTTCCAGAATAACGTGCTTCGGAGTACATAGTGGTTTGTATCGTGATTTGGGGATATAAAACACAAAGCATGAATCAAGGCTAATGGAACATGCCAATGCGGAAGCCTCTTGGCAACTGGATATTAAACATTTGGTTAGGAGACTAGTATGTCAGCAGCTACCTACCTACGAACAGACATTGGTGGTTAGTCTCGAAAGACTAGTTTCATAAATATAAAGAAAAAACCACAGAGTAAGTTAAAGGAAGATTGGTCGACCCATGAATATTGTACCTCCAACGAGCATCTTCTTTCCATATTGTTGGCATGAGCTTTGAGAAACTTTATAAATTTAACTCAATAATATCACGTACCGATATTAGATTCTTCCAGATAAATCTTTAATCAGGGACTCACATTTCATGCTGCAGTAAACAGACGATTGGAATATTTTATATCGAAATTCATTAAAATTTCACCGATAATCTTTCTCGATATATTTATGCGGTTGTTTTCTTATCGTTATATTGTTTATACATATACACATACAAAATATGTATATATAACGAAAAAGCTTCGAAATTATTTTTTTGGTTATGTGAAAATTTGTTAATACAATATTTTATTCCTATATCACTCTACAAATTTTCAACACCTTGAGGGGTATTTTTATGAATTTTCTTTTTTGCCTCTAAGAAGCCAAAGTTAAAAAGTAAAGAATACAGTATTAAATTTTATCACTTAAAAATTCAACAACCTTTTTGTTGGTATATATGGTATAATGGTATGATGAGGCTGTTTGGTACATATACATAAGGAAGAGATGTGTGAAATATATAATAAATTTGATTTTTTTATTATTATTTTGTTTGAAAGAATAGAGGATGAACACCCATATAAGTATGTATGTACCAACCATAAGAATATCCAAATATGATCGTGTTTACATTATTGAAATTGACTTTTTAAATGCCCTCTAGGTGGCTTCCTTTTTCATATATGTTTTCTACTTCCTTTCTTATATACGGTATATATGTACATTCACTCGGCTACGTATGTGCTTCACCATAAGAAAGATTATAAAAATATTCTCATTTTCATCTTTATTCCACACATATTCGATGTATATATTCTTAACATGGATGTGTTTATTTTTCTTATCAAAACTCATTCACAATTCACGACATGAATATGTGCGGTAGAATATGCGGAGGAATATGTACCATACCATGAAACGAGAACACAACAAGTTAAATGTAATAAAAACTTATCGTTTTTGAATCATAACAAATCTTTAAGTCATTTCCATCATCTATCATTACATTTTAGATGCCGGCTATATCCATACAACATACATTTTGATGATGTACAGGAACATAAGGTTGATGGTATATCGATGGCTGGGATGTGTGTGTTTTTGTCGTCGTCGTCAACAACATATATCTACGAAATAAATTACTGTTCTTATTTCTCTTAATCTGGAGGGCTATTTACTCTCGCTATATATGTACATATATAGTCAGATTTGTCAACAACATCTGTTATCTTGGATTCGTGTAAGAAATTTAAATATAACGACATCGATATGATGATTGTTGAATTTGATGTTCTGTTGATTGGTGTACGAATTGATTTAATTTGTATTCAATATTTGTTATGGCAAATAAATTGTCGATTTTATAATGTTTTCACATTTGCTGCGGGGGGATAATTCTGAACGTGTCTCTAATCAAATCAATTTGTATGGTGCTATAGATTATACAGTGTTTAATAATTTAAGAATTATCGCGTAATCGTTTCAACGCCTGGATTACTTTGGGGGAGGGCTGGAATCTACCAGTCTAACAATTCGGAGGTCAGCCAATACGTGAGGTATAGCATGTCAGCTGTCAGTATTGAAGCTGTTATTTTTAATTTCCCAAAACTTAAGCAGTTTTTGGCCGTCGTGAACCACCTTCTCGACTAACTATAATGAAACTGGTAGAAAAACTGGAGTTGTTGCGAGAAGTGAGCGATGTGGATAATCGAACCGCGTGCGTCGCTCAAGAACAACTGAGAATATTGCTGATCTAGCTAGTAATGTTGAAGACAATACAGATTTCTCGATTCCTCGTCGATCTTTTGAATTAGGCATTCCACAAACGTCATTATACCATATTTTGCATAAAGAATTAGTTCTTAATGCTTTTAAAGTTCAGTTAACACAAGGGTAAGGCTTGCATTACCGTTTAATTGTAAATCAATTTACCGTCCAAATTTCTTTACCGAAATAAAGGTAAATTTCAAGAATGGTTGTCAAAATGGTCTATCACTGCGTAAAATGGTGTACCTTTTAAAAATACGAGATGAAATTCGTAATTAAATTGCGTGCCAGATAAAAAATGGTGGCAGTTTAAGCCTTACACTCCACGAATGAAAGAATTTGGAATCAATTTTAGTGACGTTGTTGCAATAACAGTAGATGGTGTAGCAGTGATGAAAAAGATGGGATCATGTTTAAATACGTCTCAGTTATATTTAACCAAAGCTCCTAAATTAATGAACAGTCCATTGTGTTGAACAATTCCAAATTATATATATTATACTGGTTCAAGTTCCTTGTGGATTGGATGACCTACAAATAATTCTGCTGTGGTGATTTAGTTGGTTGTTGCTTTGTTTTTGTATTTGTACTGATTCATGGAAGAATTAGATTCGCATTTAATTGTTTGTTGGCCACATATTAACATTTTTGTTCTCTTTTAGTGTTTCAACATCAGCTCACCCATTGGATATACGGTGGTAAGACAAGGTTAGGTTCCGTTCTCCTCAAGCACGATATAATTAAGCGGTCGGTTGTAAAAGTTTCCGGTTCACCATAATGTGAAGAATAAACTCATCTTCTCGATGTACGTAATTTACATTATAGCAGTAGTGAACGTCATTGGGCTAGTTTATCATTGTCTGGTCGAATTCCAATAATAAATATATGAGCTTGGGTCACACTTAAGCAGATGAGACGATAAGATATCGTCTCTTTCAAAATCATTTACTTCCTTGCTGGATATTGGTATATGTCGTGGAAATCATGTTTGGAAATTTCGTTTTTCGACCGAAAATGCTGTTTTGGAATTTCTGTTTGAAAACCAATGCCATTGTTCGTTTGTAGATTTAATAAACAGGTTGTACTACAGGTTTAATAAATCGATACCGGACTCCCCACATGAATCTAGACCCAAATTGTAAAATAAACCTACATCCATTCATAATACTCTAGAGATTGATTTTATAGAGATTTGTGAATTTAGACATTATTACATTTGTTTATTTTATTTATTTGTAATAGAAGAGTTTTTTTTGGCTGGAAAATGATGGACAATATTTTTCGGTTGATAATCAATCAAAAAATCTAAAATTTTTAACTTTCGGCTAGAATAGCAAAGACACTATCTGCATTATCGATTTTTATATTTTTTCGGCTAGAAACTTTCGGCTAATCTCAACAGCATACTTTAGGTACTATATAAATATATTTTAATAAAAAAAACAATTCAAATACTTAAATTTTTTTGAAAATTCTAACAGTGTGAAACAACGATTTTTATGATGCCATCGTGTATGTAACACATGGAGTATAAAAATTGAATGGAAATAAAAAAATTCAAATAATTATGCAAGCACTCAGGTTCATTTACATGATTGGGTATTTTAATTGTGTACTTCGTATTATAACTTCGTATTATAGCTTTAAAATATTAATAAATACGATTAAAATTATTAAGTGCCATCTATCATCCAACATTTGAAGTATATGTTTCTTTTTCGTGTTCATACGTCATTGATCTCGTTTTTTATGTTTTTATACGGGGTTTAGAACCAAATATAACATATACTGTATAAAAATTGAATAAATCAAGCCGTTTTATTTTTAGCAGAACTATTAAAATAATTCGTGTTTACATTTGATTTATACATATATGTTTTGATCAGTATTTTTCATTAATCAAAATTGAGCCAAAAATCTTCAATTTTATATTATTCCTTATGGAACGTATCAAAATCTAACCCCTTCTCGCTCTATAAATTTAAAAGGTTTTTCATTTCTGCTTGTATTATGTAGGATGCTTTGGTTTCATGCATGGTATTTAACTGGCGGTACTTACACTTTTGTACAATAAAAATGTAGCGTTATTTGAATTAGAAAATTAGGCTACTTGTTCTAAGGGCTGTGAAGAATAAGAGAGTGATCTTGATTTTTCTGAGGTAAATCATATTACGATTTATCCCATGACGACTTATATCCGGTTACCAATAAAATATGACGAGTATAGTAAAGATATTTGGTGTTCACGCACCAGAAACGACAATGCGGTACACTTCAAAAGCACACATCATAAATGAATTTTGAAAGGAAGTGACTTTAATTCTGAATTGTAAAACTTGTTGGAACAGCTTATTGGCTATGCTGGAACGGTTGTTCAAATGAAAACGTGATATTAGAAAAAGTTAAATATCGACATGAGCTTTTAAGAACATGAATTAAACTTAAGGTTCCAGTGTCTTTATATTGTAATGAAATTACAATATAAAGACACTAGAACCTGTAAAATTGGCAGCATAATCGTTAAGCTCATCTGATTTTAAATTATTAAGTGCAGATGTCACACTTAAATTCATACTAGATGAATTATCTGAATAGAATCCATCACGTAGTAAGGAATCGGAACATGAACTAATAATTAGAATAAAAAAGCGAAGAACCAATTATTCCTATATACGTATTCCAGTTTCTACAAAATCCGATGGATTATGGCACAACAACTGATAGTAAAAATTATGGTTTATTTATTTTACTAAGTCTCCAACAGTCAAAAATATTGTGAGTTTTATTGAGCGTTTAAGTATGAAAATTGCAGATTTATTGCTGACAAAAACACTGATTTATCTGATTTATCCAGAAATATTTTCCGAACCAAAACTGATCACTCCAAACGCCGCAAATAAAATATTAACTGAAATGACACTTAACTAAAATAAAATATTAACTGACATGAAAAATTGGATGACCTCATTATCTTTTTAAGTTCTTAGTTGGAAACTATGTTAAATGCATTTAAAAGCTATTTATTTACGGTTAAACGGTAATTTGAGCGAACTTTCATCATTTACCGGTTAATGTAAAATTCGGTAAAATTGCAACCATAATAGTATGATTTACTATTTGGTCCCTCAAATGCATCGAAATAATTCAAATTTTCATTGAAAAACCATCTTTAGTGAGGCACACATTTTTGACAATAAGCAGAATTGTCATATTTGGGGCTCAGCAAACCAAGAATGATGGTTGTTGAAAAACCTCTACATTCTTAACGTGTTACTTTTAAGTGTGGTTTGTGGGCTGTGACCTAGACAGGTGTAAATCATGTAGAGTTCTCTTTTGTTTTCATTTTCGAAATCCAAATAAATCGAAAGGCTATTGAACTAGACGAAAAGATGATATTCAATCAGTATGACTAATTACCAGAAGAGTATTAAGACTTATTCACTCCATATGCCTGCTTCAAATTTTTACTTGACGATGTTTTACTATGACTTATCGTTACAATGAATCGAATACTTAAACATGGCTGAAAACTATTAAAAATACAAAAAAACTATATCACCGAATTGGAGCTGCTGAAATTTATTGGCAGATGTTACGTAATATCCGTAATCAAAACTCCACACTATCATTGGTATTGGTCTCCTTTAACAGCAAGTACTACCATTCAAGAAATATTGTCGCTGTCAAATTTTGAATGAATTGAATTACTTCTTCATTTAACTGATGAAACAAGTCATTTTAAAATTCGGCCATTATTCGATGTACTTGATCTTTGAAAACTGAAATCTGCTTGTTAGTATATATGATCAGATTTATTACACTACTTAAATGGGGATCTGTTTGTTCTTACTGAGACATGAGGACAATAAAATGAGAAGGACATGATTAACCAAGTGCCAAGATAACTCGTATCATTGATCTCTTCGAAAGCTGTATCGAACGAAACAAAGCTTTGTTGGACGTCCATCTGAAATAAATAAGCGGTGCCACACAAGCAACTAAACAATCGCAATTTTGTAAGAAAAGTTGAAGAGGTGTGTCACAATTGGCCACCTAGATCTTGTGATTTAACACCTTTAAACTTTTTTCAAAATTTCATGAAAAGGATATGGTGCTGCCGTGGCGGACATTTGGCTGGTATCGTTTTCAAATGTTAATGTTAAAAATACTCGTTTTTTTTAAATATCAAAATAAAATCTCTTTTTGAAAAACCCTTTACAAATTTACTGAAAACTCCGTTTAATAAAAAACATCAAGAATGTATTTTGTATAATTTTTATATAATGACACATAATGAGAAAGCTTGTCATACTAAGAAGCCAATCTTTTATAACCATATGGTTTCTTCGATTGGCTAAAGGATTTAATTGATAGACCGTTTAGCCAAATGTATAAGGTCAACTGTTGTGATACTGATTCTTAACAAGAAATAGCTAAGCCAGGTTTTTTCAATCGAAACGCATACGAAATCGAATGGATTGTCGAAAGCTCTATGAATTATTTACTTTCGTTTAATAATTAGAGTTGCAACAAGGAAATAAATGGGATTAGCTTAGATGTCACCGAAATAGATAAAAGGGGAAAAAGTTCGACTTTAACCATAGAAAGAAACATCAAAAAAATTCATTGCTCTTTAGTTAGATATCTTTATAGAAATATGCAATAGTCAATAGGCAATAGTCGAGTGGTTACAGTACGCGAGATACGTAGTAGCAGTACATGGAAAGTAAAGTACATGGAAGCTAGTTTGAATCCAACCGATGGGTAAAGCAATATTTTTCTATTTTTTTCGGAGAGCGAGAGATGTTATCTCTTCAACGCTCACATTCCAAGTGATTGTAATAGTCGATTTCAGCTTGAGAAGTTATAATCGCAGATGAGGAAAGTTAAAACTAACATTATGGAACGAGCGATTCAACATCAATCTTCATTTATTGTAGATTCAGATCCATCTAGGGTCTGGTAGAAGTTAAAGATCGAAATTAAAGATACCATTTAGAAGTTCTTGATGGATCTGATATTACAGTAAATGAAGATTGATGTAAAATCGCTCGTTCCATAATGTTAGTGTTAACTTTCCTCATCTGCGATGAGGATCGAGAATCTCACTAATTTGTGAAATTAAAGAAGTACTACATCATCGTATCGATTAAGTTTTATTTTAACCAGTGAAATCTTTATGTGCTCAAAAGTGAAGACTAGTGTTATACTCCCACCAGTGGCAAGTGGCTACACTGAAAGAAAAAATATAGTGCCTACAAAAATGTTTTAAGAGGAACATATTATGGTTTGGTTTTTTATTGCAACAATCATATAAATTTGTTGTATAGTGGTTTTGACAACTGACTATTTTGTTCGAGCGAACATTACATTATGGTTGTGACCATGTTACAAATGATTAGATTTTGTTCCAGCAAGCATAATATGTTTGTTGCAGTTATATTTTTGTTGCAGCAAACATTGCATGTTGGTAGCGAACATGATGGTCGTAAACAACTTTTGTTGCAATGATCATGGTATGGTACTTGATATCATATTATTTCGTTAAGCTCATTGGCACTGAACATTAAATTTTTGCTTCTACAAAGGATTGAATTATGAAATGATTTAAGTAAAAATGTTATAAAAATAAATCTTGAAATAATACAAACAATTAAATGATTTTTAATTAATTTTTTATTGAATAATAATATAAATATTAATTTATCTACTAATATAATAAATATAAATTTGTTCAACAAAACTACATAGATTCTGAAAAAAAATTATTATTATAATTACTTATAAAAATATATATTTGTATAAATAAAAATTTAGTTACACACCAATTTCACTATAATGAGTTGAGTTTGCTTAATGTTAACACAATTCCGGGCTACAAATAAACTGCACACCAAATGTCGAAAACTTTCAGATTTCTGATTAAAAAATACATCAATTTCATAATCTTCTAACTTTTAACTGAAAAACGAAAAAATTAATAATTTTACATAATCAGTGTCAGAAAATGAATATTGGCCGTAAATTATGTATACTTACTTGCACTATTAGATTAAAACAATCTTCACGATCGCCAATCACTTACAAGCTACACTTTCGCACACTCAAAATCACGTTTGTTATATTTATTATAAAACAGACACATATTAGCCACTTTCACACTTAATACTAGGACGTCTTAAGTCACAATGATATGAAATACTTAATGTTAAATAATTCAGAGTGAAGGAGCAGCAACATAATTGTACCAACCATAACAATGGTTGATACAATTAGATTAATTTTCCCACCATTAAATTCAGTATTGATACAATTATAAATATGATTCCCTAAATATATGACATGTTTTAAAATTACAATAAACATGTTTGGCACAATTATAAATATAGTTCGTACAAACATAAAGATGGTTCTGAAGAAATAAAAAATGTTTTATGCAACTATTACACGATCACTGAAACTATTAACATTTTATGATATAGAACAATCTTATCATCATTACAACCATGTTTTGTTCCAGCAACTTTAATCTGACAAAATTGTTTTGAAAAAAGCAATATCATTACAGCAACCATAATCCAGCACAAAATATTTGCCTTAAGCATAAATAACGGCCGATTAATTGTTTACCACAATTATATTTATTTTGTAGGAACTAATAGGTGTACGAACTATATTCATTTTTACATTTTAACAATAAAATAGTTTCTAAAATTATTTTATTATCATTCCTGCCATTTGGAAAATTATGACATTGTTACGACTACCAAGTATTTTCACACTAACAATATTATTATGTTTAGAAACACACTATATTTGCTGTAATTATGCTTCAACCATATCTTTTCTCTGCGTGTAGTCTAGAATTAAAAGAGTGTTAGTCGTGAATTAGTGAATTGTGTAGACAAGATAAGTGCCATAGCCCCACAAGCGGTTAATCTTAACAATTTATTGCGTCAAATAAATAAAGTAAAGTTTGACTCAACTTTGGTCATTTTTTATTTTGATCCACATCAGAATCGTCAATAATCCGGATACCAACCGCGAGAGGGTAGGTTTTTATTCCATAAATGATAATTGTACAAACGGAAAATGTTATACAATACTAGTCTGTACAGCACACAAGTCTAACTGTGTAAAGTGATGTCGTTGGTCTTGAGTTATGGGTTCCTGTCAATGTACTATTTAATTTATTATGTAGTTAACGATTTAGAGTAGATTTAGGCAGGCTCTAAATATACTGGATTAAAAAAAAAGATTTTTTATATAGATTGGTTATAAATTATACAGTCGGTAAAAAAATTGTTTTGGAAAAAATTCTGATGAGTTTCACAACATTGAAAGAAATCGAATTAAGGGTTATCCTGTGTTGAAGATTGTACAACTCAGAGAAGTTTTCAACGAACGTGGCATATATTTGTGTTATTTTGATGAAAATACGTTTATTCGGTCAAAAATCTCATTGAGATTATCGGTTTAATCTACGGTGACATCTTCGATACAGCAAACCACTTCATTCGATTTGTTTCAATATTGTCAAAATGACCCATGTTTTGGTATGTTGTCGAAAATTTCACATTCGTCTAATGATTCTCATGAAAAGATTGTAAGTTTTTAGAAACGAGTTTCTCTGTGTTTAGAGAGTTCAATATCGAAATTCCAATTAATCACCACCTTTTCGATAGACGACCTCTTTAAAGGGAGAACCTCCATGGTGGTTCTCCCTTTAAAGATTGCTGTATCATTCAGTTCGGATCAGCACGTAGAACGTTGCGCTTTGATTTATATCACACGCATAATTCTTCTCTCGAACTCTAGAACCAAGCCATGCTTGATTTAGTTATCTGTTAAGGTCAAACTCTTTTATCTATACATGACAACGAGACTGATCAACATTTTGTACAACTTTAGCTTATCCGCATTTGTCGAGATAATATCGTCAACGTCAGTGTTAATCAGACCCGTTGTCTCATATATGGGTATGCGAGTTGGATCTTGACGGATGAATACCAAAGATGGCTTGTTACATCCGAACCGAATGATACAGCGATCTTTGTAGAGAGAGCGAATTTCGGTCGTTGTAGGCGACCAGGACTGCACGGCGAATAAAGCCATCTGGAATCTTCTGGTTGCCTATAGTATAATAAGCTGGCTCGTGAATGGCCTGTAAAAGCCATCAAAATAAATACCATCTCATCATCCCAATCATCGTGATATAATGTTTAACAATCTTTTAACATATAGATATAAAACTTGAATTGATTGAACATAAAATAAAACGAAAAGTTCTTTTAAAATGAAAATCATAAAATGAATTACATTCCGTCTTTCCTCCTCAGTCGTGGCACCGTCGAATTGAATGACAGTTCAAAACCGTAGTTATATAAAACTAAATTCCTTTCAAAAAAATTTTTTACTCCCCGACATCTTTCAATGATTGGATATGATATTTTGTAATACATCTTCTCGTATTGAATTTTACATCTTGTTGTTGTTTACTATATACGATCTGCCATTTTTGTTGTCAAAAATAAATTGAGAATATAGTCGACGATATACCATATATATAGAGAAATATAACGATATCGTAAAATGAATTGTTCATCGTATATACTATACATACGAGTATGTAAGATAAAACGCATTCTTGAACTTCAATCCAATTTAAAATATTAGATAAAAATCGGGTATGTGCTACATTCTTCTACACACTTGAAATGATTCTTTTTTACACCCTTTCAATTTAATCTCAGATATACAGTAGAGCAAACATTTTTTTTTTGTTCATCACACAATTTAATTTCGGGAAGGTGGATCGGCATACACAAAAAATGAAAACAACTATACGGTGTTTGTGAAGGCAACCGAAATTGTATTCTCCATCAAATATTTTATGGTTCTTGCGCCTAACTAAACCGTAAACACATACATACATATACATATATAGACGCAAGAAAATTATTTACACTTTTCATTCGGCACCCCAAGTTTTGGTACAGCAAATTTTCCGAAATTTTTTACTTGTTTGTGCCGCTTCCTATTATTCTCTGCGCTTTGTAAATGATATTACATTTCCCGAAATCAAATGGCGAATAAAATAAGTTAATTTTATTTTTTTTTCGGCTCGGTGCTGGTAAAATCGCGATATGTATTATACATGCACGCATGTACATATGAGATATATGTATATGGTACATATAACAATAAGAGGATAAGAAGATGCGAGATAAGGAAACAAATTTTTTTTGTGTTGAACGTGATATATTTAATAGAATCTATCTATCTGTGTTATTATTTGTGTTTGAATCTTGTATATATTCTAAAAAGCTTAATGGGGTAGAAGCTCTAACAACACCATATTCAGAATCGTATAACGAGATTTTTCTTGAGGAAAAAACATTAAAATCTTGATTTGTTTCGCTTGTCTAATACGAGATCTAGATGGATATGTTAAATTTTTAATAAGATTCTCGATCATTTCGGGTGAGTGTAGCCTTGATTTTGAACGAATCTTATAAGGAATAAAATTTTTACTTTCTTATAGATGCGGTCGATGATAATTGTCAATATAACTGCCAACAAAAATATCGAACATATTTATTTTATTCCTTCTTGGATTCTAGCCTTCTGTAAAAGCGGATGGTATACAATATCTTACTTTGAACCGTAACTATGTCCCCACAGTAGAAGATGCATCATACAAATACTATAAAATACCAAATTTAGCTTTTTGGCGATAATATATAGCGTAGTGAGCTTTTATACCAATATGATGGGCATGCTGTTACCCCAGATCTGACCATAGATAATATTGGTGAAGTTCAAGATAAATTTGAAATAATTTATCAGTTACGATAGATAATTTTTTAGATAGTCCTACTAACACATTATGTCTTATCTTAATGATTAACGTTAGTTAAGATTTATTTATGAGTTCCGATTAAGTGGTTCCAATTAAGAAATCATTCCTAGTTTATGAAAAATGTTAATGATGGTCTTGTATTCTTTCCAATTCTACGCTATTCTTCTCTATTCTACTCTATTCTACTCTATTCTATTCTATTCTACTCTATTCTACTCTATTCTACTCTATTCTACTCTATTCTACTCTATTCTACTCTATTCTACTCTATTCTACTCTATTCTACTCTATTCTACTCTATTCTACTCTATTCTACTCTATTCTACTCTATTCTACTCTATTCTACTCTATTCTACTCTATTCTACTCTATTCTACTCTATTCTACTCTATTCTACTCTATTCTACTCTATTCTACTCTATTCTACTATATTCTACTCTATTCTACTCTATTCTACTCTATTCTACTCTATTCTACTCTATTCTACTCTATTCTACTCTATTCTACTCTATTCTACTCTATTCTACTCTATTCTACTCTATTCTACTCTATTCTACTCTATTCTACTCTATTCTACTCTATTCTACTCTATTCTACTCTATTCGACTCTATTCGACTCTATTCTACTCTATTCTACTCTATTCTACTCTATTCTACTCTATTCTACTCTATTCGACTCTATTCTACTCTATTCTACTCTATTCTACTCTATTCTACTCTATTCTACTCTATTCTACTCTATTCTACTCTATTCTACTCTATTCTACTCTATTCTACTCTATTCTACTCTATTCTACTCTATTCTACTCTATTCTACTCTATTCTACTCTATTCTACTCTATTCTACTCTATTCTACTCTATTCTACTCTATTCTACTCTATTCTACTCTATTCTACTCTATTCTACTCTATTCTACTCTATTCTACTCTATTCTACTCTATTCTACTCTATTCTACTCTATTCTACTCTATTCTACTCTATTCTACTCTATTCTACTCTATTCTACTCTATTCTACTCTATTCTACTCTGTTCTACTTTATTCTACTCTTTTCTCCTCTATTCTACTCTATCATTCTCTATCCTACTCTATTATACTCTATCCTGTCCTACATAAAGTCCTTCATTACTACACTGGCCTACAATAATCTAATATAATCAACGTAAGGAACACAGCATCTATATTTTGATCAACGTTATAAAATTCGATGGACATTAAATCTCCCCAGTTGTTTTAAATAATGTACTTAAGTTAAATTCTGTCTTATAAAACGCAAAAACAGTCATTTACTGTTGCCGAACGAGGCAGGATTCATGAATCTCTTAAGTAAGAGAACCATGCAGATTATTAATATTTCAAGTTATTTAACACAGAGTGAAATGTATATCAGATTATTTGTTGGTCTCCAGCAAAATTTTACAATAGATACGAGTGCTGAAATTCAGAAAATACTACTCTAGGTGGCAAACAAATGTTACCCTAGGTAGATCTACGACTAATCCATTCGCTTTGAAGATAGGATTCATGGTTCTGAGGAGGATCAGTCATTGCTATAATAAAGATATTATAATCAGTCCTATGATATGTTGCTGAGTAATGATACTTGGATGAACATTATAACTCGAAAAGTCACGAGGGATCGACGATTCCTATGAGTGTTCAGAAATTAACCGAAAAAAACATTTTTGCTCGGTTGTTGCATATGTACAAAGAGCCTAGAAATTGTTAAAGTACCCAAAGTAAAATATTGGCTTGCCTCCTAACCAGAATATTTAAGACAAAGACAGTCTTTAGAAGGTACTTAACATGCGTGGGATTACTTAAGACAAAGACTATCTTTAGCAGAAATCATTTTTATGGTTCCGCTATGAAATACGGAGTAATTAGCAAATAATTGAATAGTTTTGATTTGTCTGAATTTATAGATCAAGAATAGGAAACAACTAATCCAAAGAAAGTAATGAACTGTTGGTTGAAAAAACTAAAGCTCAAAGAATTTCGAGTGAAAGCTTCACAATCTCAATCAAGCAAATTAACTAATGACAATTAATGATTCTTCTCTTTCGAAGACATAACCTCGAATAAATAGTGCAAATTAGACATAATGGTAAAACATAATGAAAACCGAGGTCAGAAAACACTGAAAGTTCACATTTTTCTTTACTAAGAAATGCCACGGTTCTATATTTGACACCATGTCGAGGAAGAAGTTTCAACGAAAAAAGAAGATTTAACCTGCGCTCCAACATACATCGATGTGTATTCGACTGGGGAACTTGGTCTTCTTCACGAGAAGACGGATGCATCTGTATCTTCGTTTGCTTTAATTATATCTTTGTGGTCCTACTTAGTTCGATTTGCATCGTACTTTATTTAGATGATGTGCTGTGTGTCCTTTATGTTGAGGCTTGTCAAAGTCCCGTAGCAAAAAAGCGTGTGAACGTTGCATCATCGAAAACTACAGCCACATTGCTGGACGGTGGCACATTTGGACCGAACTGCATAGGTCGGTACATATGACAATCCAGTGAAATTAATTACCATGAACTCGGCGATGGCCAAGGTATTGCTAGAATGCAAAATGATTATGTGAGATTGGTGCGTTCAATCGAACGATGGAGAATTTATGAAAGACTGAAGAGTTAAGTGCAGATGAACACGACGCATATTTAAAATAATCTAGGAACAATCTAAAGAAGTTTCTACCTCATTGAAGGCTGATTATTTTTGACAACTGTGGCGCTTGGTAATGGACAAATTATCTGTATAAAGCGTAAGAAAATATTACCACTCTATATATTAAACAATTAAGAAGATCTCGAGTAACCTTTAACTTTTAAACTCGAGTCTTATAACCAACTACAATAACTGAAGATTTGCACGGTGTAGTAGGCGGTGCCTTTAAGTAATTTATATTATTCAAATGTTTCATCAAGTTTATTTGTGCGGTTATCTGTCAAAATTATTATGCAAGAACGATTTCGAAATTCGGACAACAAATGAACTTATTACAAATATGGAAGAGAAAAGTAATTCACTTCTGTCGTATTTATTACAAACTTCACAATTATTATAGAATTCGGACACCGTAGCCAAATAACTTATAATACTTTAATGGAAATTGTGTCAATTTCCATAGAAAATGCCAACTATGATTTCGTTAAATATTAGTTTCGTAGAAGATTTCTAGATGGCATACCATACGTTTTAACAAGAACAATACATGACACGCAAATTATTTTTTAATGAAATGACATAATTTAAAAAAAAAAATTGTTTTTATATATTTATTATTATTTATAAATATAAGCCCATTTTTGGTTTCGTTAATAATTCGTTGAATATAAAAAACTGCAGTTAAAAAATGTAAATATTTCGTTCAACTACTACTAGTGCTATCTTTTAATCTTCTCCGGAATTATATCATGTCAGCTCATGATATCAATGTGATTTCCCTTATAGTTGTTATAAGTTATTTGACAGTGGCAAATAAGTCCGGATGACTGGATGAATAAACCAAATAATAATAAAAGTGAACCACTAGCGGTGAATCATGAGCTGCTTTGATAAAGAATTTTGGTTCACAATATAAAATACGGTTACGTTTAATCGAATAAGCTATTTTTAAGCGTTCCAATCGGTCGTAGTAAAGATACAAAGCTTTCATTTCACTAGTGGATACAAGCAGCTCATTGACTGAAAAGCGGTTAGTATAATTTTGAAAATTAACTATTGATGATGCTTATTTAAAAGCTTAGAGATTCAAATCACACCAACCGATGATATGCATTATAGCTCATAATAAGATTTAACTTATTAGATCAGATTATATAAATCTGCTTAAATTCATATAGTTTATAGTTTTGGTTTACTACAGGATAACTTTCATTAAATATTTCAACTCTTCTATACTAAGATTTGATATCATCGAATATTTCTTATATACGAGTATAATATTTAAAAAGCAAAAAGATTTATGTTCACCCAAAAATAAACACATAATTCGAAACTATATATAATATATTATTCTAAGTCTAATCTCGAATGGTATATGTACCCTTTGGCAATTTTCAAGAAAATCATTCAACAACTTTATCTATACCGAGTACATTACCTAAAGGAAATTTGTCATTTTTATGATATGAAAATTCGAAAGCATATAACTAAATATATTATTGAAAAAGTTTTTTTTGTCGTATCAAAAGCACATAGATTTCTTATCAAATTACTTAACAAGAATATGTATGTATGTATGTATGGATACAACATGTACATAAAAGTAACTTTCGTCATAAAATCTATTAGTAGAGTAAAAAAGCTCAAACAAAATATTTATTTATATATCATTCTTCATCTATTGTAGCAAACATAAAGCCGAAGATCAAAAGGAAGAAGAAATATGGAAAATGGAAAATTATTTACATAATAAAAAATTTGAAAAGTCACATGGGAGCTTTAAATTACTTTTTGGTTGTTGTGCTGCCATTGTAAATATATAGCATGCGGCATCAACAACAATATTATATGGTACAATAATATGGAAAAGCGAGGAGCATAGGAGCAGCAGCACACAAGGCACACCAAGAAAAAACCGTATTGATGAAATTTGAATAAAAATTAGCTAGATGGTTGATGTATAGAATAATAATAATAATAATAAAATAATAATAATGAAAAATATTAGAGACATCAAAATATATAGCAAAAAAGGTCGACAAGGATATTACACGAAAAAAAAAGAAAAGCGAAAGAAAATTTCCCATTATCATTGATGGTGATGGTTTGATAACGACAACGGAAAAAATTTATATCATTTTATAATTCTGACATGATTTGTTTATATTACATTTTAATTCTCAGTGGTAATAAAAAAAAAACTTCCACCCTTAGACGGCGAACGTATGTATATGTGTACGACTATAAGAAAGGAATAATAATGATTAGAATATATATATTTGGAGAAAATTGATAAATGTCGCAATGCAGACGTATTATTGAAAATCCATAATGTGACGTGGAGATAATCTACTGTGTTATGTTTAATAATCTTATGTACTAAAGATCATCCCACAGCAGATGTGTTTGTGTTTTCCTTTTGTTTAAATATTTTTTTTGTGATTGGCTTAGGTTTTATTTTTGGATGGGCCAATCACGGACTTGGAAATTAAATAGTTATACGTGTGTATTTAATATGAATTGTTGATGTATCGTTGAATAGTGGTCATCATATTGGACAAAACGTTTAATCCAATATAGTAGATGTAAATTGCAAACTGACGAGAGAACTGTTATTTTTCCAATACCCTAAACGAGAAACCGACATCAATATATTTGAGGGAAGTATCATATAGCGTGTTATCAATTGAAAAGCCAAACATGTGTGGTTGTTATATTGAAAGAAGTTGACAGCTGTAACTTATTTTCAACTTTAAATCTTTTGCTTAGAATAATATCTATCGAAGAACCTACAACAAGTAGCAAAACGGCAGGGAAACTGTGAAGCAGTTATGATGAAAATCGCACAGCACATTATAGAGGATACCAGTATAGTTTAAGCTAAAACGCAGAATCAATCCGAGATAGCGAGCAGAACAATATATGTTCGGGTTATAGTGAAAAGTTCTGACCTCAGGCATCGTAGAAGGTATTTACATTTTAATAGCTCTTTTTAATAGAATATTTTCAAAATAGCTATTTGGGATGTAAAGGGCTTCTCAAGAATTTTCCATCGAGAACTAAAAAAAAAGTAACAAGTATGTGCCTATTAGACCTTCCCAAACGTGCAATAAAGAACCAGCACTTTGTGGATTACTTCAGTCATCTGGGTAGTAAATTCCTAACGTGTGTGGTGATTTTAACTCCAAATATACTCAGTGGGATTAAAAAATAATGACCCCACAAATCAAACAATTTACTAAAGCTATGGAGGAACAATGTGTAGATTATCAATAGGGCATCTAAGGTACTGGCCTACTGATAAAAGTGTGGTATATCCAATGTTAAGGATATCGTCCGATTACTACCCATTAATTATAACAGTAAGGGTTGATGTTAAACTACAGATGTATCAGAACATTTACTATAGAACACTAGTTGAACAGTATTCTCAGTCGGATATCTTCTTTAGGACAGAAGCAGGTATTAAGGAAGCGGCACAAAACCTAAATCATGCTCTGAAAGCTGCAGCAGTTAACGCTACTATGAAGGTCAATTCAACAAACTTAAGTCTCCAACAGTACTTAAGTGAACGGTCCCCAACGATCACAACAGAATATTCATAATCCATTATTGGCCATAATGCGCCATAACCATAACCCATTTATGAATAAGCTATAACCCAAAAACTGCAGGGATAATATCTCAAATAGAAGTGATACATACGCCTGACAAAAGTGAGACGATCTCATCAAATCGTCTTATAAGCACGCTGCCGAGGTGAAGGAATCAATTAAGGAATCTTTCGAAATTGAAACCAGTACTAGAAATACTTCATATAATACCGGACCATTAATTTGGGTTCCAAAACCAACATGAGACTGTAAAGAGCAAGTGCATTGGATTGTAAATACCACCAAACACACTCTTCTTAGATACTATATCTAGTCTTTGATAAAGTTTGGGTCAAAAGACAAATATATAAAAAAAATTTCTTGCACTCTTTGAAATTTATATCCTTCAATTTTAATGACATAAATGTAGGTGTACTACAGGGACGTGTACTGCAGCAAGTGTTATACATGTTGTAATCTTCAGGGATACCTAGCACCATTTGATCTACCAACTGTACCCTACATACCAACTAAACCCGCATATATTCTGGTTATTCAGTTTTATTGATGGGTTCATACTGCTCAACAGTTACTTCATTGCTTGTGGGTATATCCATTGTGCTATAATATAAAACCTCTACTCTATGGAATACTAAAATTGCTCGAAACCTTGTTTATGCACCCTACTGTCTTATAACAAAAAATCTATGGCCGAGTACTGTAATCACTGCAAACCGGAAGGAAACGATTAGATTATACTTTTTAAGCAATTTAGATTACCACTTTTAGGTAGAAGTGGAACTAGTAAGGTAAATAATGGGACTTCTGATTCAAGTCTCCTGGATTTTCCACGACCTCCTCCGGAAGTATCTTTCTTTCCAGTCTAGCCCAAATCATGAGTTCAAGCTAAACCTTTAAATACTTCCAAAACTCTGGACGTAATTTAACGTGAAACTTTACTTAAATGAGGGGATCCAAGCTGATAATTTTTCAATGACAGCTCTTAGAAATTTTCACTGACTAAGAAAATCACTCTTTATCCTTTTATAAACTGAGTGTGCTTTTGATAATAACTCACATGAGTCGTGTAAAAGGGCAGCAACAAGGAAGCTGCCAACCATTTTACAATTAGGTGGATTTGTACCGTGCTGGAAAATAGAGTTGTTTTAACTTACCGCAGGTAGATAACAAAACAGTAACCATTAAAGCTTTAGAGTTTCCCACAAGGTGCAGAGTATGCAACAATTCCTTTCAAATAGTCATACCAGTGGCCCTATTCTGGTAATTCCCGGGGAATACGGTATTGGGGAATATCTTTATATGTAATTAGAGTTTAAATATTTTTTTTCTGGCATACTAAGGTAAAAAGCTAGTGTTAAATCGGGAATAATTTTTCCTTCCAATTTTGGTATGGAAAAACTGTTCCAAATTTATAAATATTTACATCAAAGTTTTTCGTCTGTAGGCCGGAAAAAATATATTCGAACAGAAATTTCATATAAAATCTTTCCCCAATTTCTCGTGGAATTACCAGAATAGAGCCACAGATCAGGAATATATAGGAGCAAAGAAGGGCCGTCGTTTGAGATATAGTAATATGGCCGAAAAACATTCGGACTAGGGTTTTGAATTCACTGGAATGACACTGTCCTTTTAAAGCTTAAATTGAGGCCTTAATGGTAAAACGGGGTTTGTTGTATCCGTAAGACAAGCAGCTGTAAGGACGCCAATTATATTCAATCTAAAAAGGAAAGGAACTCTCTGAATGCGATTATACAACTGACGTAAATCCAGTGCAGACTGGATTCGATGCGAATGAAGTTGATTTTAGATAGACCTGCTTCTAGAGAAGGTAGTCCCGCAAAATAGCACAACGGGACATATTAGAGGAACGGTATAACATTCTGGGAAAATTGGCAAAAATGTATATCACCCTCATGGAATGGAGTCAAAGCGCGTGGCAAATCTATAAGTTTTTATACGATTAATTGGGATCCTGAATAATGAGTGCGTGATTTTATTAGATAAAGGCAGCGTAAACGATCCTTATATGGAGTAGTTTTGGTGGCAATTACGTCTGCATTTCTTTCACATGGCGTAATGATAAATTTTCTTAACAACTCAGCACTAGTGATGGTCTGATATACCAGTGAATTGTGTCTTCATTGTTTCTATATCTGTTGTTCTTGCCTATAATCTTCCCAATCTTTATATAAAACGATATTTTATCCCCACAAGACGTAGCAAAATTATTATAAATTCACTTATTTGTTCAAGCCATCTAATCTTTAAATTTGTAGTTACTTCGCCATATATTAACCATATATACGTATAAAACCCGTATCAGTTACGTTTTAAAATAGTCCAGACATATTCTAAACCATGTTCCACTATTCTACCACCATCCACTAATACTTTTTCTGTTGAGTGTTTTGATCTTAATCCCAACTGATAGTAGTTAGAGGTCTGTTATAGATGTAACTTCAGATGCCTTGCATGGTTTCGGATTTATATTATTTGAGATCTCAACTAACAATCCGTTGATAATCCAAATTTGTGTCTGTTTTGACCATTTGTTTGCAATTTACCAAATTTCGTGTTTTTGATTTTGGACACAGTCTAAGGCTTGATAGTTTCCACGGGGGACACAGCTATTTTGGATACCTTTCTTTGCCTTATCTTTAGATTCTACTATCAAACTAATGAAGAGTGTAGATCATGGCACTGGTTCAGCTAACCAGTTGACTGATTGGGTATTTAATGGTATGGGCTCAAAAACCTCCCATTTTAGTTTGCCAGTCACTTTTCGGCCATACAATGGTGTTTCATTTATCTGTTGTAAATTTTCTATTGGAATATATTGCTTGTTAATTCAGAGAGGGTGAAATGGGCCTTGTTGGTCTCAAGCGACAAGTTTGACCGTATTTCAAGTGACGTGGGCTTTATATGGAAAGGAATGCAAATGATCATTCAACGCTCCCTCTCAACAGTTCAACCAGAACATTGGATCGTCTTGGCTCGTTGATGTTCCTTGAAAATACTAATAAATTAATTGCTTCCAGTTAACGAGATGAATTTTAATCAGTTACAAGTATTGTATAAACGCATTTCAAGTGAGAACTTTCGAACCATTGATTAGGTATTAGTGCTCATTGAAGGTGGTCAACTCAACGAACGTTATTATACCATAACGTACGTTGGTCCGGTGGATATTATTTATCGGTCAACGGTGAGAATTGAGTTCACGACAAATGGTTATAAAATATATTATATACCATTTCACCTTTATGGCTAATCGTTACATTATGGAAAAGCTATAAATAAGCTTAAAATCCTGTAATAAAAAGTTCAAATCAAATAAACACAACAATATGCAGTCGACGCGAGTGGATGTGAAACACAACAAGATCTCTATAGAATATTAAATTACAATGGATTGAACTTTATAAACCATGTTTCCATGGAGCTTTTGTGCAACGTTCCAAAGAAATGGATTTGTATGTCAGATCTCAAGTCAACATCTGTAGTATGTTGTGTGCTTTCAAATGCACATAAGTCTTATTTCTATTTTTATTGTTATCATTATCATATTTTTTTTCGTTTTTCCGAGGGCTTTGTTCATTCAATGAAAGGATTTACTGTTGCTGTTTTGTTGTCGGGATGTTGAAGAAATATATTCTTGGATATATACGATATCGTCACATTCATCTCCATGATATTTGCACAGTTGAAAGATGTAAAATTTTACATTTCGTATTTTAACAAACATATGATGCACGGTTTCATTGAAGCTTTGTGCTTTGACAAAGTGAGACAAAAGGAAAATATGAAAAACGTGGATAATTATTTTGTTGTGTAGTATAATAGTCATATCAAATGGACAATTTATAAAAGTTAATTAATATTGTTGTGTAACTAATTGGATACGTATATAGACGTGGATCTAACGTGAAAAGTAAATGCATCAGTACTCTAGCGAATCAGGTAAAAAAGACCATCAACGTCCTCAATATTCGTTAACATCGTTACAATTTAACTAATAGTGCTCGTATTTTCTGTTAATGGGCTTTCCGCAATAACCACTAGAACTGTCATTGATTTATTGATTGATTGATAGGACTGTAGGACCAAGCGCTAGGCAAGATTCCCGGATAACGCCGGGCCTATTCCTACAGCCGTTTACATAAAACGATAGGTAAGGATTGGAAGGTATGTTAGTTAGGAAAGAGCGACCCGGTTACAGACACCATGACAGTCGGTACTAAACTACTATTATCACAAGACAATCACAATTTTAATCTGCTAGTCTGCAATCGCCAATCAGCATTCTCCAATCCGCAACGCCTATCCGCTCTTCTGTATTTTGAATAAAATTAAAACTAAATTAAAATTAAAATTCTAAAATAAATTTATTAGTTCGCTCAGGAATCTGTAACTTAATTAATTAGTTTTATTATTTATTTGAACTCCCATCCGCACAACAAACCTAATTAGAACATAAGTACAGAACTCTGAAAGTAATTTTTTTAACTTATCGCTCAGGTATCTGAAACAATTTAATTAATTTAGTTTGATAGTTTAAGCCATCCATTACGATAATGTTACCATAATACTGTAACATGCTCATCAGAGAGTCAAAATAGACTATAGGGCGACAATCTTCAGCAGAACCATTTTCCTGTTACATAATTATTACAATAATATACTTTGTTAGTAAAATCTATATCATTTTCACATTATCATTGGTTATTATTTTTATTTGGATAGGAAGGACATTTCCAATTCCATCATATATATTGGTGTTACCTCAGCAGTTGAAACTGGAGTATTTAGGTTACTTATCCTGGGGTCTTCTCATCATATGCTGCATATAAATTTGCGTCCCTATATTTACAGATCCACCACCATCTAACGCGAGGGGTAATATTTATTTATTTTATGACCCGACAGCAATTCATATACATACATTCGTGTATAGGGTAAATTATTATACAAATAAATAATTGAGTAAGTTAGATATTACCTGCAACTTAGCCATAACGTATTAAAATTAAATCATTTAATAAATGTCTAAAAATAAATTTACTAGATAGGAATCTGTAACTTAATTATTATTAATTTTATTATTTATTTAAAATCCAGTCCGTACACCTATCAAAGTTAAAATAAAATTCAAAACTCTTAATTAACTAACGTACGGCTCCTGAATCTGTAACCATAAATTAAATTAATATGGTTTGCTAGATTAAGTACCCGTCAACCATTACGCTGATATTGGATTGGAATATGTTTATCAGAAAATCCAAATAATTCTCTTAAAACGTATTACATTCCAAAATTATGCAACATTTTGTTAAAAATAAAATAAACTTTCCTTGTAAACCCTCTCCAACTATAATCATATTTACACTTATATAAGTAATTAAAACCAAACCTTTTCCATAAATTATTATTATTATTTTTATATTTCTGCAATACAATGTAATTGTAATGCAATGCCCGTATTATGGTCGTGATCAGGGATGTCACTTTACTACAAATGTAGTAGATTCGCTCCGACCTTCACCGTTCATAAATCAAAAAAGAACAATTGATATTGTCTTCAAAAAGCACCCTTAAATCCAAATACGAAACTTAATAAATTGAAATTACGCATGGATAACCCACAGGCACTTATGCACGACACACAGGCAATAAAGCAGGCAGGGACGCCACTTAATGCAATGGAGCAGAAGCACCCCAAAAGTGAAGGAAATCAACACCCCTCGAAGCGAACCCTATTCCAGCAAACCAAACACGATCCAAACTCAACATTCAACCAAACATACATCTATTAGTAGCAAATAAACTCTAACACGAGAACCCAATCGTAAGCATCCAAAATACAAACTCTTTCAGAGCACCCTCAACAACGGAACACCAACCTTAAAAAAATAAAAATAGAAAGTACAGACATATCTCAACTGACTTTCAACAAACCGAAATTCATCCAAACACCCCACATTCCGGCGAATCCTCCAGGCCCCAACAAATCCCACTCGCGTCGAAAATTCCACATGCCAACAGAGGCTCCCAACCGCCACCGCAACTAGATTAACCCTCATGCCCGTCTCAATCAAATCCAGCTTCGAAAACGCCCCCCCCCCCCCCCCGCGAACCGCAGCAGTATCATGAGTCAAAGAACAAATCACCAGCATACCTACAAAAACCGCTTCTTTCAAACCGCTTCCGACATCCTTCAATAATCCAACCAAAACATCAAAACCTCCCACCACTCTGCAAAACTGAATGCCTCCAAACCACCACTGCAAAACAACTACGATCCCGCCGACATCCAAATATTTAAATTGTTCCAATCCTCGCCACTAGATTCAAATACCCGCCCGACTCATCACAATCTTCCAGACTAAAACAACCCTCAACCGCAATCCCCAAATGTAACTCCGATAATGGAAGATACATACCCGTGTTCTGCACCAAATCTAAACACTCCTGTCCTACAAAATCCCTGAGGATGTGTACACCTTCTTTATTAACTATGTGTCACACACACGCACCCTTTCGAATTGGAATACAGAAAACAAATTTCCAGAAATTTAAATATTCCACCAACAACTGAAAGAACAATTTTTACGCAAAAAAATTCGCTAAAGAATCTAAATCATGCTAAAGCGGGAACCTCAAAAAGTACGAAAATTTTTGCTAATTTTAGAATCGAAACAATGGAATTATTGTTGATAGATTGGATAAAAGGCTCAATCCAAAAAATATTACATTTAGTACGTCGATCATCCAAACCAAAGCTAAGAGTATTTGCGGGCCTCTTGTCAACTAAATAACGAAGAAACAAATACTTTCCAATATAGTCGGAGTTGGTTCCAAAATTTTAAAAATCGGAACGAATTCCTAAATATTAAAACTTCAGGTGAGTCTGCTAGCGCAGACACAGCTGCACCAAACTTCATTCTGCAAACAATTAAAAGCATCGTTGCAGATGGCCATTTAAGCCATCAACTATTTAACGACGAAACAGCTTCTTATTACTTGAAAATAACGCCCTCGCGAACATATTTGATCACAGCAGAAAAACATGCTTCCGGCTTTAAAGCAGCGAAAGACCGTTTGACGCTTCTGCTTGGTGGTAATGTCGTCGGCGACTTCAAGTTAAATCCTTTGCTGATTTGCCATTCGGAGAACCCGAGAGCTTTAAAGGGTATCACAAAAACAAGTTTACTTGTTGTTTGAAGAAGTTATAGAAAGGCTTGGGTTACTGCCAGTCTCTCTACACGAAATGACATGTTTTCAACATTAGCAAATCTTGGGATGAAGTCAGCGACACCACCAAGTCTGGATCGTGGAAAAAGCCTTGGTCGAATTAGTCCACCAGTTCTATTGAAGATGCAGCTGAAGTACAAACTCAAATCATCAACATGGCCAAAAAAACTGGCTTCATAGATGTTGATCCGTCTGCCGTAGAAAATTTATTAACCTAGCAGGATAAATGATGAAAGTATTTCATCATCTGATAAGATTACATTACATTAAAGTATTCAAATATACAATGAAAAAACATGCCGGCAACGTAAAAAGTACAATGTATTTAAATTACATTTAGAATTTAAATACATTGTACCCCGCACAGAACCAACATATTCCCTCATTACACATTTGAACACTTTTTCGACTTACGTCGTTTCAAGTAACGTTGCACTTTTCAGGAACGCATCCACGACGTAAGTCAAAGATCGCCTGTATATATGTATATGATAATCTACGACGTAAGTCAAGGATCACCTGTATATATGTATATATAACAACTGCATAAAATATATAAAATAAAAATAAACAAAAAATTCTCTAATAAACATAGGAAACAGAATTTTGATGGACGAAACGAAAATTCTGTTATATACATACTATGAATACCTAGGCATTTAAATGAGACAGTTGTGTGTAAATTTGCGTTTTCAACAATCAAATAATGATGTATATACAACACAAACACAATCCAAAAATTTATAAAAATAAAATGCAATTCGCCAATTACATTGAATATAATAATATTTTCCTACACAACGATCGCACAATGGCAGTGATCGCGTTAAAATTTAAATATACAAAATCCCTACTACTGTATGTTTTGGAACATACATAAACCAAAATATATAAAAAAAACATCTAAAGGAAAGGGGAATAAGAGAATTGTATGAAGAGCTAGTCAAACGAAAGAAGACGAAACATACAAAGCATGCGATCGCTTTCAATGGAATACTGTGGTGTGCGTGTGATTTGAAAATGTTGTATATAAGACACAAAGACAAATCGTTATATATTACAATATTAAACATAAAACGGAGAAACAAGAACTGAATGTAACCAAAGCATCCTAAATAATACAAGCCAAACACAAAGACCCTTTAAATTTATCGAGCTTTTTTAAGGGGTATAGATTTCGATACTTTCCATAAGAACTAATGTAAAATTGAAGATTTTTGATTCAATTTTAATGAATGAAAAATACTGTCAACAAAAATTATTTTTATATCAATATTTAAATAAAACATTTTCATATAACATATATGGAAATCAAATGAAAATACGAATTATTTTAATAGTTATGATAAAAATAAAAACGGTTTGATTTATTCAATTTTTATACATGTATATGTTATAATTGGTTCTAAACGCCGTATAAAAATATATAAAACGAGATCAATGACGTATGAACTACGAAAAAGAAACATATACTTCAAATATTGGATAAGAGATGGCACTTTATAACTTTAATAATATAAATCGTATTTATTGATATTTTAAAGCATATTGTTAATGCGATAATACGAAGTACACAATTAAAATACCCAAACATGTTAATGAAAGTGAATACTTCAAAAATTATTTAAATTATTTTATTTCCATTCAATTGTTATACTCGATACAAGATGGCATTATCAAAGACAGCACTTGTTAAACTCGATACAAGATGGCATCATAAAAGTCGTTACGATTTTTACCAGTGTGAATTTTTAAAACAATTTTAAGTATTTGAATTGATTTTTTTATTCAAATACATTTATTTAGATAAAAAGTACATTAAACAATAGAATGGTACATTAAGCTTCATACATATGTAGATTCAGTAGTAGTTACCCAGTATTTTGATTGGTTTTACTAAAATTTAAATTATTATCACTTTTGATAGACGTTTCACCCCAGTTGAATTTCAAGCATATATGTATGATTTTATTAAACTAATTAATTTAGTATGTCGTGCAAATTTTATTTCAACACATTGTAAAATGTCATTTAAACTCCCAACCGAATTTTGTTCTGCAAAATAATTATAAACGGCAGTGGATTCCAAATCTAAGTTGAATTGATGAAAAAACCATTTGTACGACCGAGTTATATGTTTAACATTTAAATTGGCGATCAAAGTTAACGCTGTAATTGAAAATTGAATGAAAAATGCATTTTTTTTAATTTTATGTCATTTATTTAATCAACTTTTTAAAATTCATTTTATACATAACAAGATTTTATAATAATATATATTTATATAATTATTTTAAGTTTTAAATTTACTTATTATTTAATTACTTTATTTAATTACTTTAATTAAATTTATTATTTACAAAAATTAGTTAAAATTAGTAATTATTTCTATATTGTATCGTCAAATATGGCTTTTCATTATACATTTTTTTAACTTCTTATTAAATATCAGCTTTAAGGTATTGTTTGTTATTAAAATATTATTGTATATAACTACTAAAATACATAAAGTGAATATATAAAAATTAACATTCAAAACTACTTATTTTCTAGGTAAATTTGTTATTTGAACTGTGTTTCCTCAAATATATACAACGATATCGTCCCTATTATGAGACAAATTTTGTATATAAGTTAGCACAAAATACGTTGGATCATATAAAAAAAAACTAGGTGGTATTCCGGATAAAAGTGTACTATGTATAGTTTTCATTTTGAAGAGATAATCATGATAGATCACAACAGTTTCGATATATTGAGTAAATCACAATGATTACTGGTTTCTCGTGCACAAAGCCAAATCATAACTAAAAATAGAAATATATAATACTTATATTTTTTTAATCAAAATCATTTTAATCAATTCATATGTGTGTATGTATATATGTGTATTTATGCCTATGTATATTTATATATATATATATATATATATATATATATATATATATATATATATATATATATATATATATATATATATATATATATATATATATATATATATATATATATATAATGATGTGTTAAAATAAAACTATATTACATTTGAGTGTAATTGGTTAAGACTTACAATAATTATTTCGTTTTTCATAAAATTGTTTCTCCTGATGAGTTAATTGTCGAAAAATGTTCGGTGTAAGGGAAGACGACGTATCTCTCAACTGATGTATATGATTACTTGGCTCTAAACTGATGTTTACGATTACTTGGCTGATATTAGCACTCACATATAATGATTTTGGTACTTTTGTAGGTTATTATTTTCTCTGTCGTCCAAATCTGCGCTTTAATTTTTTATTCCCGACACCATATGAATATTGCTTGAGATTTCTAGTACCAACGAAGACGAGTTCAATTGAAGAAATGTATTTTCTTTTATCCTAGTTTTGGACATGCAATCGAAATTACGACAATCGAAATAATTGAATTATCCTTGTTCTTGTTGGTGCGTGTGTGATGGCAGTTTATGAGTGTAGTCCGATTTCCTGTAACCAAAAATAATAATTTACATTAAAGAATTTAATTATTATTTACTATATATTAATAAATTGGCTTGCGAAAATCATAAATATGTGTGCTAATAGATATCATTAAAAATTGAACAAGTAGCACATATATAATGTTGAACAGCTTGTTCAACTGAGCTTACCTGGTATATACCCTAGCCCCACACACACTTTGTAACGTTTATCATTGTAACGTTTATCATATTCCAAATAAATTAGTCCGGATAAAATTCTACCGTGTGTAGTCGTTCTATATTAAGTACACCATAACGATGATCGTTCTCTCTTGCACAACATCAGTAACTAAAAATAAATCAAAATTAAAAAGCGTAATTTTAATATATATATATATATATATATATATATATATGTATATCTATATATACATATATATGTATATATACCAGTATTTAATGTTTCATTTGAACAACGATTGATTTTGATACTTATCCAGATTTCACACAACTAGCTTAAAAAATATATTGGCACAATCACAGTATGACGTTAATAATAGATAACAATTACAAACACTCATGAGAATTGTGATTCGTTCTCTAAATTGCACAGATAATATCAATCATTTGCAAATTTGAATCGTACTGGAATGTAAACATTCATACTGGAATGTAACATAACCAAATACTTTTCGATTTTGCTTTTTTTTTGTCTTGCACATATTATTATCACAATTAACTTTTATATATTTATATCACATAAGGTGTTATAAATTAATATTGACCTCACATAAACTAAATTAAATTAAATATATTGTTTTATTTTTTATTTACAATCACAATATTAACCTACAAAAATAAACAAAACAAAACTGACATTCGAAATAAAAACAAATTTATTTTCTGGACACTGTTAAATTTTTAGTAATAGTTTTGAAATGTAGGCGGATCAAGTTCGTTTTTCATGACGTCACGAATTATAATAGTGTTGGGTAAATAAGGGGTATAAACTTTTTAAGCTTAATTTTGATGTGTGCGGCTTGTATATCTAGGAGCTTTGATGTAACACAATAATACCAATACTTGTATAAAGCATTGCCTGTGAGATGTCAATGCGTAATATCGTATGGAGATGTAATAGTATTGTACAAAATATAATTAAATACAACACAATATAATATAATATATAATGTAATTACTAATTACAATAATAATAAAATATAATATAATAATATAATAGCGATACTAATCTGTGATCCGATTTAAAACCACGCACAAACACACACACCACAAACGAATTTATTTTATTTTATTTAATAACACCGAGAGGAAAAAAAAAACGTCCACTCGGTGTGAAGATCAACACAACACTCAACCACTAGAACTGTCATTGTTAATATATTGAAAAATAGCAGGCAATCGTTATCAGTTTGTTGCAAAAACACCTAGTTTCACCAAGACGCTTTGAAAGCTTTCAAATGTATACTGCCACAAATAAAGGATACAAACGAGCTAAGCCATTATACAGACTTAAACAACAAAAAGGAAGAGGTTACATTTATATAGAAAAAAGCAACCAGAAAGAAGTAGTATACACAGAAGTTCAAAACCCAACGAAGCCACCAGAGCTGTATACCACATTCAGTCAACCAAACGCAATCGATTGTTTCGAGAAAATTTACGTAACGGCTGCAAATGGAATTGAACATTGTGTAAAGAAAGCCAAGCTGCTCTATTGTATTGATCTACGAGTAAAAAGGTATAAATGTGTCTCCTGATGTGTTTTACAAAATTCTAAGCTACCAATGAAGTTAGTATACAGTTTGTTCACAAACCCAAAATTTGACTGCAGTTTTCGAACTAATGCGCAATCTTTTATGTCGGTATGTTTGCTTTTTATCAAAAGAGCTCCAAAGATGTCAAATCGGAAGATCTGTTAGGTCAATCAATGTGGCAAGACCCTTTTTCACGCAATTGTAGGCAGGCTAAAAAGCCAACATCCACCAATATCGATGTCCATCGACTGTTACGTTTTCCCTGAAAAAGTATGACTTTGTTTTCAATACTCTCTCTGAAAGCTTCAACCAGTATACAGTCTTGGATGTTGATGAAAGGCATGTTGATTTTCTCTCATACTGTCCCATTATCAACGAAACTTGACATGAAACGACGAATAGGGTTGTCAGACGGTACCTGTTGGCCACGATATTTTCAACGTTATGTAAGTTGAGTTAAGACAACTAAACGACTATTTTCAATTTATAGCATTTCTAGTTAGGCGCGTTATTTTTGGTGTGAGGCGTTTTAAAAACATGTTTTGTTCAGTGAATCGGTTAACATATCGAATATTAACATATCGAAACAAATGATCTTGTGGATGGAATTGGCACAATCGAGCTTCGTTCAAATAGTTGGGCATTGTATCCTCTGGAATTGTGGCAAGTCTTTTGGATGGAGGCCGAACACCGCGTATTCAGCAGTAAAACTGCCGTAAAATTTACAAAATACTGAAGCACCAACATACATTAAGGCACCAACATGTAAACGTGTCAAATTAACATATGGGACGAATAAACAATGTCTCACAAAAAAGCATTGGAAGCAATTGAACGAACACTGCGAGATTTGAGAGGAAACACATAAGTAGTTTCGCTAGCGCACTCATTTTATTGCCGGCCAAAAACATCGATCTCAATACCATCAACTTCAATATTCAAAATGAAATAGCCAGCGGAACGACAACATTTAAATCCATCGAACAATATTTTGATCAGTATGCCATAATTTAGCTGGTGCCGAGTTATACATACAAAATTATGAGGTTGAACGCCTCATATAGCGTACCTATATCAAGCTATCCCGCTTGGGATAGGTACGCTACTGTCTTTCAAGCAGAAACTGATTGATTTCAATACTGTTTCATCGAAACTTGATTTGGAGACAACAATTGCCCTAAATCGACTTGGCTGTCTGAATGAAGTAAGACTTCACTTGATACCCGCAGTCACATGGGTATCAAAGGGAATATATTAGACGATAAATTGGCTCGATTTGGTGCGACATTCATCTTTGGGGGACCTGAGCTCGCTCTTGGAGTGTGACGTCACTACCTCTTAAACAAGAAAGTGACTATCACTTTGGAGTTCTGCAGCAAAAGATATGGGATAATTTCATCTCTTGTTGTTTATTTAAAATCCTTTTTGGTTCACTAAACCAGCAAAGATCCCAGAATAGTGGAGGAAGAAACTGTTGAGCACTTTTTGAGTTCCTGTTATTCATATTTTTCCCATTGACTGCACTGTTCCGGCTAACAATTCTTATTTTAGCCAATTGATGACCTTGAAATACTAGATAACTTGGACTTCATTAGAAGAACAAACAGATTCCATACTGAGAGTGTATACGTTTGAGAAGGGATGTCACGATGGGCCAATTGAGCCTGAGTGACTGGGGGAAAAACTCACAATGTTACAATTTCGTTTGGGGCTTATTCACATAAACCTTTTAAAAAACCCCATAAGAAAAAGTCTGGTGCTGTTGAATCCGGAGATCTGGCTGGCCATACTAAATCGCCATTTCACGAAATTAGTCTTCGTGAAAAAAACTTCATTCAATAATTGAATTGTTAAACGGGCTGTGTGTGCTGTGGCCCCATCTTGCTGAAACCACATGTCTTCTAGACTTTGCTCTTCCATTTCAGGCACAAGAAAGTTTTTCGAATCATGTCTTGGTACCGTTCGGCAGTAGCAGTAACTTCAACACCTTGGTCATTCTAGAAAAAATACGGAACAATGATGTTTCCAGCATGAATGCCACACCATACAGTTGTTTTAAGTGGATGCAATGAGGTTTGATGAATTAATTGAGGATTCTGTGTTCCCCAAAACCGTCTGTTCTGTTTATTGATGTGGCCACAGAGATGAAAATGGGCTTCATCGCTCGTTATCAATTTAGGCGATCACGATTTGATCAGGATTTTGTAAGGGAACATTTTTAAATCAGTTTTCAAAATTTGACCTAAACTGCGTGCAGAAATGTGTAACTACAAACCACGTCTCCAAATTAATGTTTCTGGAGACTCTGCAGCACTATTTCGCACCAGAGCCACATTTTCAGCGTTCGAAACATCCGGCGTTTTCCAGACTGGACGATTAGGATATTTTCTATAAATATTGTGACTGTTTCTGCTCGTTCTTATGAGGTATATTTATTCAATTTAAATTTGGGTCGTCTTCACAACACTATGGTTAAAGCAAAATTGAGCTAGACCTCCTATAATCAAGATGGCTCGCAACTAAAATCGTAGCGGACTTTTGCCACGCCCTGTATATAATAAAAAAAAATATCACATGATGACAGCTTCAAAATTGTTAGCTGCCTAAATAGCAGGCTTTTCAAAATGAAATCGCTTATTGGGAAGCCCTTTAGATATTCAGATAACTATACTCTACTAAAGCTTTTAAAAGCTCTGCAACATGATTATACCTACTTTAAAAACAAATTGTTTGTGTATTCCAAAAACAATAGCTGTTATCAATTCCATATTAAACATAAGCATTAAAAATCATGTCCCATAAAGAGTTACATTCCTGTGATTATCCATTTCGTTCAATGTGTGCTGTGTTCCCATCCTTTCGTAAGCGCGATGTTAATAGCTTTTGAATATCACAGAATTCGAAAACAAAAACAAAAATTAAATGAAACTTTAGCTGGCTACACAACAGTTATCAGGTACTAGTGGAAATGCGAAATTGTAATAAAAACATTATCATTGTAGTCTAGTTGTTAGTGTTATTGTTACGTACGATTTGGATTTAATAAAAAAAAAATCATTAATTCCACGTTTTAAAAATGTGTATACGAGTATATTGTCGTTACGATATACCAACATGGCGATATACACACTGCACAGTGTACACATTCGAATTTATTATTTCCCTGGTATTATGTTACTTGCCGAGCTGATATTTTCATGATGTTATCATTACACCATATACCCATCATCATCATCATCATCGATGATACTGCATATATAGGTACTCGTATATGGTTGGTTTTGTATTGTGTGTATACGATTCTAGCTTGTATCAGTTTTCAACTGCTTATCAGATTGTAAAATAATTGAAACAACAGTGACAGTTTCATTTCTATATATACATATATGTATGTTAAACATATATACATGGTTTTTTTGCTGTTACCAATTGTGTTCGAATGGAATGTAATTTTATGATTATTGTGCAAAACTTTTAGGTATTATATGCTTTTAATTTAAAAATATAAATCCACCCATTATTTGGAAGCACTTGATATTAATTTTATTCATTAAAATTGTCAACCAATCAAACGAGCTACGAACGATATCTACGGGTGCACATCAGCGATAACATACTCGTATATACCATATAGATGGGGCGAGCAGCGAAATAAACTGAGATTTATTTTCTCTAAATAAACTTTTCGGGCTTATTCAAATTTTTCCTTCGCCAAAAATGTATAATACCATTCCTCGACATCGCACTATATACCAATTATTTATTGTAAGTGAAAAATTTTTTTTTTCGTTCGTTCATCTCAAAATTCAATACAACGCCATATATATACAGACATGAAGAAAAGCACGAGAAAATTAAATTTCGAAGATTTTTCTTTTTTTGTTATGCAAATCCTTTTGTGAAATGAGTTTGCAGATTGATAGGATATAACTGCTTGGTATACGTATAAATACATATATACGAAAGGGAATATCAAATAACGCAAGTTCAAAAGAGCATGAAAAAGGGGTCGAGGTGGATGGGTTGAGGGAAGGTTAGAGATAAATGAAAATAGATCTGATTTACCACCGAGCGACGCAAACAAAATTTAACCAACCAACACTCGATTCGATAGATATTAGAAAAAATAATTTTGTGTCGTGGTGGAAACTTTAACTGGTAAATAGGGTTGAATTTTTCGACTGGAATTTTTATAGTACTTTGAAAAATTTAATTATATATATTTAAAATAATTTATATAACACATTCCGAAACTGTATATATGTGTGCTAAATAAAATCTTCTATTGCACTGAGGTTTATCTTCAATCCATTTTAGACTTTTGAGACATTTATACAGTACATCCCCTATGGATGGGGATTTCGTAAATATTACAAACGAAATATGAGACCCATATAATACCCCTAAGTATTCAGAGCTTGTCGTAGGAGGCGACTTAATCTGATTCTGAACCAAAAATGTCAAAAAACAAAACGGGTACAAACAAAACCTGGCGCGTTTGACGGGCCTATCACATTTACGATAGAATATCGGCTGGAACTCGTAGCTCTCGAAGAAACTCGATGGCCTAAATGTGGAAACCATGTATTCCAAGGCTATACGTTGCTACATAGTCGATATGACATCGGAAATCTTTGGGTTAGATTTCTCATGGGCTACAGATAAAAAACACTGTACTGCAGTTTCAGGCAGTCACCAATCGAATGTGTAAGCTTCCCTGGCACACATTAACCATAACCTGTCAATTGTCTGTGTACAATGTTGCCAACCCCAAATATAGATCCATGTCAGATTATGGTGATTGGTGACTGTAATGCTAGTCCCGACACGAAACTGCCACCGAAAATGAAGAAAAAATAATTTACTTTGCGATCGCTTATGATCTCAAAGTGGCAAGCACATTCTTTCTTCAAAAAAACATTAGGAAACATGGTCACATCCACGTAAAACATCCCGAACCCAAATTGACCATGTGTTGAATTCTAAGGGGCGGGCGCGGGTGGTCAATAACGTTAGGTCTTATCGGTCGTCATCATAGTTCGTAGCCAGTGACCATTATCTGGTCACTGATAAATGAAGAAACGCAACGAAAATATCAATCTCAATTTTGGGCTTAGCAAAAACTAAGCCCAAAATTGAGTGGTGTAATGAAATTCAAGGATCTTTCATTACTCACCATAATTGTCTGGCAATCGGGCTTTATATCCTCTATATCTTGCAAATACGGATAAGCTGAAACTGTACAGAGTGTTGATCAGACGCGTTGTCATGTATGGATGTGAAAGTTGGAGCTTGACGGATGAGTACGAAAGTTGGCTTGTTACATTCGAGAGAAGAATCATGCGTGTGATATATGGTTCAAAACACGACGTTGATGGCACATTCCGATTTCGTTTCAATCACGAGATTAGGAATTTAATGCGAGCTTCTGATATCGTGCATAAAAGGACCAGTGTTGTGCCATTACGCGTATTTTGATATTGTCGACATGTTGGTGTCGACAATTAGTAGACAATGTTGACAATTCGTAGACAATGTCGACAATTCGTAGACAATGTCAACAATTCGTAGACAATGTCGACAATTCGTAGACAATGTCGATAATTCTTGGACAATGTCGACGATTAATAAACAGTTCCGAAGTATACCAAATATGTTAGCTTATTATAACTATACAGATTAGCGAAAATAATATTATTTTATTTATTATTTTATTTAAGTAAGAAAATTCCCAATATAAAATAAATATATTTTAGCTTAAACCTTAAAATAAAATAAATGTTAGAAATCATCATTTAATAACTTTTTAAACGTTATTTTGAACTAATCAGAATTGCAAGCATGTTCGAGTAAAAAAAAAGTAGGGATTGTTTTCGAAAGCTATGACGCACCTTAATGAACACAACTGATACCCATACTAAACAATTTTAGTTTGTAGAATAGAATGGTAATTAAGAAATGTATAAAGTATCTCCGATGGTGATCCACTGTAAACGTGAAAAGCCCCAGAAACTATGTTATTTTTAATTTACTGCTTTAAATTTTTTTTTGTTTGATTTTGTCACGTGAGAAATGACCAAATCAAAAAACAAAAGTTTTTTTATCAAAATGTGTCAAAGCGTGGCTAAACATCAGATATTGAGTGGTAATACCTGAAATCTTAAAATAAACAAACCATATAATCATATAAATATTTTCATTATCTATAGTTATAATAAACTAACATATTATTCGGTATGGTACGCAATATTTTATCAATTGTCGACATTGTCTACATTGTCGACACAACTTTTTTAATTGTCGACATACATTGTCGACACGTGTAGACAATGAATTGTCTACGTCATGTAGACAATACGGCACAACACTGAAAAGGACAGCGAGTACGCTGGCTCGATCACGTTCTGTGTGTTGAACCGAACTAAATGATAGAGCGATCTTTGAAGCGAGAGCCGCCTTTCAGTAGGCAAAGAGTTCGTTGTCGGCGACGATAACGCCATGGCGTAGAGTACGATCTGGCACATTCAAAACCGATGGAGTCAGATTTTTGACACGGTACGGGCCAATGTACGGTATGGTACGGTACGGTATGTTTATTGCCTATTCGGCAATTGCGATTATAATCTCTTTCCTTGCTAGGAGGGTAACTAAACGAATTGTTCTAATGCAGGAAAAGCGTGAGTGTATTTTCATGAAGTTGCACCAGGCATTAAAACCTTAATCAACATTACAGTTAAATCTTAGAGTAGTTTGATTTAATTGCCATTTCGAGCTTTCTATGGAACGTGAATTCATTATGTCTAATCCTAATGTCTAATGTTCCCTTACACAGCATATATACGTAATCCTTTTACACTGTTAAAACCGGAATATCATGAATAACATCAATGGATAAATTTTAGGTAACTGCCAAAAAATATTCCGTCAAAATTGGTCAGATATAGATTAAGTGTTTTGAATTATCTCCTGAACATCACCAGGCATTCCAAGATTTTAAGTTTGTGATTCGATTAATCGGGATAAATTCAAAGAATGAGCTTTAATATTGGGGAATTTCATATAATAGTGATAATTAGAAGTATTCCCTTTCCTCGCCCGAATGACATCTTCCATTCGATTCGTTTTCGATCGGCTGTTGCAGCTCTTGGAGACTCGTCGGAGCAACTTTGGTTCGAACCGTTCCATAATTGTTTGATGGCATTGAAGTACGGACTTCGAGCTGACCACTCCAAAAAAGGCACATCCACTTCTTGAAGGGACTGACTGGTATAGTACGCCAGCCGTATGAAGTTTCACATTACTCTGCATGAACAGACAACCAATAAACTCGGCAAAAGGTACGACGTACTCCTCGAGTACTTCCTCAGTGTACCGTTAAAAAGTCAGCCAGTATAAGCTCGGGTGCTGAATACAAGATCTCTCTTCACCTCTTTCGACGCATGGTGTGCCATATAAACACATCTTGCACTCGTCAGAGAACAGGACTCTTCCATTATTGTTCTCCCCAATTTAAATTCTCTCGAGCAAAATCACTGCTGGCTTTTCAGTCCTAAGCCCCATTCATACGACGATTACGCAACGAAGTTGTTTCAAGAAAGCGGTCATCACGCTGTGCTGTAGCACGGGGTTGGCCAGATCCTTATCACCGTCTGAAGTCACCAGTTTCCTGATATCTCTGCGTAAACTCGACGAACGGAGATACGGCTCAAATTTAGTGTATATAGCACACAATGCATTCTTTCGATTATCACTTGTTCCGGTCGAATACTTACATCCTGGGCAACCATGATACATTTTTAGACCAGAATTCATTAGTCTGAAAGATGAAAAAAAGTCGTAACAGATGATAGACAATAGTTTGAATAAAATGCGTTGTTGCTTATAAGGGTCCGCCATCAAAAGTTTTTTTTCAACTAGTGCTTATTTCGTGAATGGTAACACTTAGTTCATGTCTGATTTGACAGTTATGGTTGTGTATACGCTTGAACGACGCTGGGAAATATTGCGACATTACTTTGAAAATCATGGTAATGTTGCAGAATGTGTGCGAAAATTGCGTACGGATTTTGGAAGAAGAGAAGCACCGTCAGCTCCGTATGTTCGTTATCTAGTGAAAAAAGTGAAAGAAACTGGCATCCTCATCGATAAACCAAAGCGTGAAAAGCCAAAAACAGTGCGTACACTCGAGAATATTGATACTGTGGCAGAAAGTGTGCGTGATGCGCCATCAATATCAATTCACCGTCGTTCTCAACAATTGAACATTTCGGAGACATTATTGAGACGAATTTTGCATAAAGACCTTGGTATGACGCCATACAAAGTCCAATTGGTTCAGGAATTGAGGCCAACTGACCATCCAATGCGTTTTCGCTTCGCTGAGTGGGCCTGCGATCGACTTACAGAAGATGCCGATTTTGCCAAAAAAAATCATCTTTTCGGATTAAGCTCATTGTGATCTTGGCGGGTATGTAAACAAGCAAAATTAACGCATTTGGGGCACGGAAAACCCGCACGCATACATTGAAAAGCCGGTACACCCAAAACGAGTCACTGTTTGGTGCGGATTTTGGTCCAGAGGCATAATTGGGCAATTTTTTCTTCGAAAATGAGCAAGAAGTGGCCGTTACAGTCATCGGCGATCGTTATCGGGCCATGTTGAACGAATTTTTGTTCACAAAAATTGAAGAGGAAGATATTGGCAACATTTGGTTTCAACAGGACGGCGCTACGTGCCACACAGCTGAAGCTACACTCGATGTTTTGCGCCCTGTTTTTGAAGATCGCATTATCAGCCGCAGAACTGATGTTTTTGGCCACCTCGGAGGTGCGATTTGATACCGTTGGACTATTATTTGGGGGGTGCCCTCAAAGATAAGTGTTATACCGACAAGCCAGAGACAATTGACGCTTTAAAGGACAATATTCGTGAAGCCATTGGTGAAATACAGCTGCACACAATCGATAATGTGCTTAAAAATTGGAGCGATCGTGTAGACTACTGCATGGCCAGCCGAGGTAGCCATTTGAATGAAATTATTTTCCATTATTAACCGGAAGGATTGTACTTTTAAATAAAAAAAGAAATTTGAGAAAATATTCAGTAGTTTTTTTTTATAGCATTTTCAAAAAAAAAAAGATGTTTGGCGGACCCTTTATATAGTTCTTGAGTATTCCAGTTTGATTGTACTATCTTGTAATGAATCGTAGGCAGGATATTATAAAAGATCGTTTCTTATCTGTCTTCCTACTCAGTATAACATACAACATGCTTGCAGAGTTGGCAAATCTTGTAAAACCTCTCTACAAGGATTGAAAGATCTCTTAACAATAAAAAGTTGTGGAAACATTTGTGAATTTTACTTATCCGATTAACATTACCAAACAAGCGTCTTATAAATTCAGTCTCTGCTTCGACCTAGTTATGTTGTGGCCAAACTGCAGGATGGTTTTTCAGTTTGTGTAAAAGTTTCGAAAGGTTAACCTGACGGAGGTGTTTTTCTCTTCTCTTGAAGGTTTTCATGAAACTCAAACAACATGACTCTGTTGCTCAGAGCTATGTTGATGTCTTGGTTATATCAGTTAAAGATTTATCCACTCTACAAAATTTGAACACCAAGGATGTAAAGAAAATTTTGCTGACTGATCCTTTTATAATAAACTTTTTGCGTTTACCAGTCCAATCTATTTCATTTTAACAATAAGTTGATATGACAAATTATAACCGGAGTTTAACTTCGATAATATATTAACGATATAAGATTGCTTATATGGAGGTGATTATAGTGATATGATACTTCTGGAGGTGATTTTGAGATACCGAGTCTTGCCTGACATAAATTCAGACTTATCCGTTTCAGACCATAAAATACATTTGTCTCCATATTTGATCGAAATGGAATCTCGGCTCAATACGGCTAATCTCACATATACATGGTGCTGATATGCTTACTCGAGCCATTGTTTCACACATCTGATAAGGTCATTAAACTGTGCACAGTCGTAGGTTTTATTTTTAACAGTTGTAGTTTAGGGATAAGGATCGACCTTTGTTTCAGACCTATCACCTTTGTAATCTTAAAGACGAATTAAAGATTAAGAATTTTTATTGTGCTGACATTTAAATCCGTTATGTCAACATGAGCAAATCTAGCACCAAACAAACAAACATGTACAAAGTACATCATCTGGTATCCATATACTCCTCTGTTCCAATTATACTCGTCTGTATATATACTCTTATAAGATTACATAATAAGATTTTTTTTATACATCTTAATATTTTATATGACGTATATTGTATGTACACATATGAATGGTTTTTCATGATAATATGATTATCTATACTCTGTTATCTATTTATCATTTTCAGAATAGTAGATACAAAAAGCAACAACAATCCGAAGCTAAAATTGTAAATTTTTATATGTACCATGAGGATATAAAAATATGGGAATGAAGTGTTCGGTGCAGTACACCACATCTCTATATACCGATACATTAGAAAGCTATAGATTTGATCTACTGGATCAACGTTTCGTGCACTGTACTGTATAGAATAAATAGTAAATTTTTGAAAAATTGAAAATGAGAAAATAGAAAATCATTAAAGATTAAGCACAACAATGAATTTTATTATGTTCGAAAAGTAAATACACAAACTAGTAGTTTGCTACTTGCCATATATGTACATATATAGGGTGTCCCAATAATCGGTTCAGATTTGACATATCGGTTATTTTGAGGCTCTGGCAACACTAATGTAGTTTTTTGACAGAAACTCAGTAAGAAATGCCCTGTGGATGGAACGTGCAATCATTAAGAGTGAAGACCATCTGTCTCAAGTCTATACGTTGCTTTACAGTGGAGATGATCTCGGAAATCTTGGAGTTGGATTTCTCATTGAGCAACAGGTTAAAAAGGCTGTGTTGAACTTCCAAGTAGTCGATAATCAAATGTGTAATCTTCGCTTGCACATGAGATTAGCCAACCTGTCATTTGTCTGTGTACATGCACACACTGATTTAAGCCAACCCCAAGATAAAGACTCGTCCTGCAATAATTTGTATAATCTGATGGGCTATATACTGGAGCACGATGTTAGATTGGTGAATGGTGACTTTAATGCGAGAGCTGGCAGAAATCAGACCGACTTACGCAATAATATAGGTCCGTACTCCCGACACGAAAGTGCAACTGAAGACGGGGAAAGAATGGTGTACTTTGCGATCGCTCATGATCGTTGATTTCCAAAGAGCGAGCTCGGATTATCCAAGATGTGAGGTTTTATCGGTCGTCAACAATATTCGTGGTCGTGACTATTATCTGGTCACTACACGGCTACAATAGAAATTTTCGTACCTGTCAGGAAGAACAGACAATATACAACGCGATTCTCAAGATCTTGTCAGCAATAGCATTTTGCGATCTACTTACCAATCTGAAGGAGTGAACAGTGTCTGGGAAGTATTGAAAATCTCGGTTGTCAATGCTGCCCAGCACATTCTCGGTGTTGCAAAAATTAAGCCCAAAAATTATTGTTTTTTATATTTTATACTATAAAATCTGTTTTGGGGTTCGAAGCTCTCCCAGCTCTTTCGCGGTTCACTTATTTACGTCCTACTTTACGCCTTAATGGCCAAATCGAGGACGTACGGATATAGGTCCGATTTTCGTAGAACCATTGCATAGCTCCATTCCAGCCTTATAGTATTGAGATGAAAGATGGGTCGGCCCATGAGTTCTGCACTCCAATAGGGGGTCATAGATAGGTTCACTACCACCACCAATCGTAATCAGATGGTGAAAACCCCCTTTTGCATCCTGACCTTATTAGGATTTGAACCCGGTATCTTCCGCTCCAACTGCCACAGCTTTAACCACAGGACGGTTTCCACAAATGATTAGTTTGATAAGGAGTGTCGTCTTGCTGTTGAGCAACGAAATATAGCCCACAACGAAGATCAGACTCGGATCTTGCTAGAAGCCAACTAAACGCATTTGTGGATAAAAGAAGCGAGAATGGTGGAACTTTTAGCACATGCAGATGATATCTGTGTGATTGGTTTAAATGACAACGGAGTGAAAGAGATACTTGATCCGTTAGAATAGTTTTCAGCTTCCGTTGTCTCAAAATCAACGAGTCCAAAACCAAATATCTGATCTCTAATTTGCGAGACCAATACGAAAATGATGTCAGTATAGTGGAGAAATGAAATGTATCTTCGATCTCTCAATACGCACGATGATAATCGGGCAATCGTGCTATACATCCTTTATACGTCCACTGTTGAAATTAAAATATCTTGCAAATACGAATAAGCTGAAACTGTACAGAGAACGGAAGAGAACAAGAGATGGCTTCTAACATTCAAGAGAAGAATCATGCGTGTGATATATGGCCCTGCGTGATGATCCAAACCGAATGATACAGCGATCTTTGAAGGGCGAGCCGCCTTTCATACGCGACGAGGCCGCATCTGTTGGTGACGCGATCTGACATCTGAAGAGTCCGGTCTAAACAGCTGGGTCGTGATCCAAACCGATATCCTGTAAAAACCGACAAAAAAATTATTAAGTTTTTAAATATGATCTTACTGGGGCACCCTGTATGTGTATCTATCTATCATATATTTACTATTATATAACTTTGAAGTCATTGTGTAATATCAAGACGAGTGAATAAACTTATCATATTTACCGCAATGTATAATCTATATATGTACTCGAAGATACAAAAAGACGTTCACCCTCCTCATCCATCCATATGATATGTTAATGATTAATTTTAACCTTTCGGTAAAGCTCGTTCAGATAGCTCGCTCTATGCCATTGCACACATCAACGGAAATTAAATGCGAAAACAACAAACACACACAAAGATATCGATTTACCTTATGTTACATTAAGTCTTCTTCTCGGTATACATGGTATACACCGTCTTATTCGTTGTACCTAGGTATACATCCCCAGATCCCACTGTCACGTTTCTTTTTAATTTTTTATATACTTAATTAAAATTAATACATCATTAATATTTATAAAAATAATAATAAAAATGGAAACGGTGAAAAGCTTATATATTTATAAATATCTGGGAGGGTGCGGGATGGTTTAATTTTTCCGGAGTGCGGAAGATGGATGAATACGACTTATTTATTTGTGTTTTTCATTTACTTTTCCGTCAACGTCGTTGTTGTATATACGAGTATGTATGTACATAGTCTTGCGAAGGCAATTAATTTTTAGGATTAAGTCGAAAAATTCGTGATAACTTTCGTCTAATATGCGTATCTGTGTGTATATACGTAAAACCGGGGGAATTGACAAACCAAACGAACATTTAGATTAATATTTGATATTACCATAAGGTTAAGACAGCAAAAACTTTTTCGGCATATTATTAATCGTAAAACCGTTCTTGGTTTTTTGTTGTTTGTTTGTTCGTTCTGTTTGCGGTTCAACTTTAGGTATATAATATCAATAAAACTTTATGGCAGTTAAGTGGAAAAATCTCAGGCCCAATTTTAACCGCAGATCGGTTTTGTGTCCCCTTTCAAAAGAACGACACATATATAAAATAATGATCGCAATTCAGAGAGATAATATTTTTGGCTATTTATGTAATGATTAGTTGAAAAGACGACATTGTTTCGTTAACCAAATTGCCTTATCAACGGAATGAACGCGGGCAAATCCCAAAACACTTCATTAAAATTGATGTCGAAGTAGTTTTAGATAAGGCTGAAGTGTTTACGATATAGAACAATATATAAACAAACTTATATTTGTATACAACTTCAAGTGGGTCTATTATACGATACTTAAATAAGCTTTTATTAAACGAAATCTTAAAAATTATTTATTTTTGTCATTATATTTTATTATATACACCATAAATATTCGTCTGATAAGGGCACGAGTGGCTCGACGTCTCAATTGCGAAACAGCAGTCAATGAGATAGGAGTTGTTATATATTTGAACAACTCGACGCTATTCTTCGATAAAGCATTTTCCCCATTTATTTCAAATTTATAGAAGCGTGCGGTGTCCAATAGGCTCGAATATCTGACCCTCTTGATGACTATTGTTTGTTAGCCCTCTCCGTGTTTTACCTGGTTCTTTCTCAGTGAGTGTGACCGATTCATCTCCACTTGCGCTTTCAATATCTGACTGATCTGCGCCATCAGTATTTTAAGATTTTTCTCAGGCACCTGTACAGCTTATTTGTTGCTATGATCTCCTGTTGATTTGAATCCTGCTTGTTCTTTATTCTTAGTTATTGGTTAATTTTTTTTAATGAACCTTTAATTGGGTGCAGGCCGGCCTTTTAGACAGTCCTAGCTCCTTGTAACTGTCAGAGTCCTGCACCCAACGCGCGGTCCTTCAAGTAAGGGTTAATAGCTGTCTTAAACTTGTGCATTTTATTCTGAAACGGAAACTGAAGACCGGATAACGAATTTCACTACCTGGATGTTCGATAAATAAATTCGCGCTTTCACCTTCAGTTCGAGGTTTCGGCAGCTTCACCGTAAACCTATATGCGCATTGACCGTTTCTCGTGTTACCCGTCTTGTCGTAATAAATGGTGGTATTTTCTCCTTTTATTCTGCGGTTAAGATTGGATCGTTATGATTAAACTCACTTTTCCTTTCTGACGGCTCCTCCCGGTATTCCATACTTTACCTATAATAGTGATTTCTGCAGTTATCTGTGTTTCTCTCTTGAATAATTCAGCTGGTATTATTATATACGGCTTCATACCTCCGGAAGACATTTTCCCATCTCACTCCATTGGTAATAGTTTCATTATGATCCGGTTCGCTTTTGCAGTTATCCTAAAAGTATTATTATTGCACATGTAGAGTTACGGTTTTGTGGAACTGTCTTTTCGACCTTGTTCGATTGGTATGGCGAAATGAAGTTATGCCTGACGAATGGAAAGTGGCCGCGTTTTGCCCAATATTCAAAAAGGGTGATCGCATGAAATGCGAGAATTATCGCGGTATAGCTCTCCTTTGCACAGCATACAAGTTACTGTCTTACATAATCTTGGGAAGAATTACTCCTCTAGCGGAGGAAATTGTCGGTGACTACCAAGGAGGATTCCGTCCAAATCGGTCAGTCACTGATCAAGTTTTTTCGCTGCGGATGATTCTTTCCAAGTACTACGAAACATCTCGCGATGTACACCAGGTATTCCTAGATTTCAATTAAGCCTATGACTCGATCAATCGAGAGAGGCTATGGTATGCGCTTGAATATTTGGGAATACCACAAAAATATGTACATCTGTGTAAAATGACAGTAACGCAGTCACAATGCTGTGTCAAAGTTGAGAACAGGCTATCGAGAATTTTTGCAATTACTTCTGGTGTTCGACAAGGAGATGCTCTGTCCCCGATACTTCTTAATCTCATGTTGGAATACATCCTTCGTAAAAATGCAACACCTCAGGACAATATCTTATTCCGACAATCCAATTAACTTCTTGCATATGCAGATGATATCTGTGTGATTGGATTAAATGGCAACGGAGTGAAAGAGATACTTGATCCACTGGAACAGTTTTCAGCTTCCGTTGGTCTCAAAATCAATGATCCAAAACCAAATATCTGATCTCTGGTTTTCGAGACCAAGACGCAAGTGATTTCAGTAGTGGAAACCACACGTTTGAAGGAGTGATGAGATTCAAGTATCTTGGATCTCTATACTCACGATAATAATGTGGGAGAGGATATAAGGTTTGCCTTGCCGCTGGCAATCGGGCTTTGTATCCTCTACGTCCACTGCTGAAATCAAAATATCTTGCAAATACGGATAAGCTGAAACTGTACAGAGTGTTGATCAGACCCGTTGTCATGTATGGATGTGAGAGTTGGACCTTGACGGATGAGTACGAAAGATGGCTTCTAACATTCGAGAGAAGAATCATGCGTGTGATATATGGCCCAAAACGCGAGGTTGATGGCACATACCGAGTTCTATTCAATCACGAGATCAGGAATTTAATGCAAATTCCTGATACCGTGCATGAAATCAAAGGACAGCGAATACGCTGGCTCGGTCACGTTCTGCGTGCTGATCCAAAACGAATGATACAGCGATCTTTAAAGGGAGAACCGCTTTTCGGTAGGCGAAGAGGTCGCTGTCGGCGACGATGGCTCCACGGCGTAGAGAGCGATCTTGCATCTTCTGGTTGCTTGCAACAATATGAAGAGCTGGCTCGTGATCGAAACCGATGGAGCCAGATAGTTGACACGGTACGGGCCAATTATGGCCTGTAAAGACCGATAAAAAAAAAAAAAAAAAAAAAAAAAGAGTTACGGTTTAGTTGTTGCTCATGTGGAGCTCATGTTTTCTACATTGATGAAGTGTGTGCAAATCTCTGCTTGTAGCTGCTTTTTCTGCAGTCGCGAGAATATCTTCTATGTATTTTTTAGGATCATTTCTTGCCATTTTCTTCACTTCTACGCTGTGTCCTCATATTATCTTCTATTATCCATTGTATCCTGGTGTCATTGGAGTCTTAAAGATTACCACGTTTCATCAGTAATATATAATTTCTTAGGGTTGTCCTGATAGCTGATGGTCGCTAACTCTATCTGCTCCTCTCACTGTCTTGACACCTTGTTGGATATCTTCGTATGGTAACTTACTGCCTGCCTCCTATGAATAGATGATTTTAATAAACAATTGACAAATCTATCGCCATTGCTATGTCGTGTTGCTGCTAATGCACATTTTCCCATTCGATAAAGGTTGTCACTGTTTTATAATTTTAATGTTCTAAAATGAATACTCTAGGTGGATGAAAAATGAACGTGTCAGGTGAAAGCTGCAGTCATTAAAAAAACCTGGATCGTTTATCAGCCTTATTATAACCTTTGGCTTAAAGGCCGTAAATGGCTCTTACTACGTCAAATTAGACCTTACGAACCATTTTACGATTATGTTGTAGATGATCAGCCCAACGAATGTTTTTACACACACTCGCTTTTTTATGTTATCTGGTGCATGCTCGATACCACGGCCAGATGAGAAACTCTCTTAACCTTTAAGCTATACAATTGAGGAGATCAGCCCAATTACAACTTTATACAGACACGATGGGATAAAGTGATATACATCAAAATACTTTACATTGTTACACAGTGGAATTGAATTTTCGAGGTTTCTCATTGAGCCACGTTGAATAGGCTGCGTAACTGTAACTTGTCCAACATAAGCACAAGAAAAAGATTAATTTATAATAATTTTGATCTATTTCCAGATTAGTGTTGACTTAAATATTACAGCTCGCAGAAAGCAGACCGGCTGATATAATACCATAAGGTTCATAATTACGACACTTAAACTATATATAACTAAACATTTTACAGTGTGTGGCACTGTTTTTTTTTAAAATACTTCGCTTGAGAACATGAACATGTAAAAAATACTTTAACGAAATAACCCAAATATACGAACCTAGATAGAGATAATGAATGGAAGATCAGCACATTTATGTACATATCAGAGAGGACGGAAGAATATCAAATGATAAACTCCCTGCTCCGATATATGATGAGAATTTGGCCTATAAATTATTAGTTCGATGAGTAATATCGTTCTATACGATTTACGTAGGTGTAAAAACCCCGAATGCCCGAAAGGTTTTAAGAGTGATTCAACTGACGGAACTACAACATTATAACTTACCTTAAAAGGGTGGTCAACTGACATTGAAGAGTATATCATAGAAACATTACAGTCACAGCTCGTTGTTTTCAAATTATATATATTCTTTCACTGTATAATGTTATTTCTTTCAACATCACGTCACTACTTCTAATCGACTATGAATACTACTGGAAACATCGAGACTACATCACTCACTCTTCAAAATTGCACTCCAACATAAAAAACTGCATCGTCTTCTTCCTGGTTCTATCACGATTGTTTGCTTTCGAAACTGCCACACTCACGTTGAAATCGCGACACGCCTTCATATTGTGGCTAGCAATCCTAATGCGCTCTATAACCAGAACAGCGGAGGTCGTACGTCGTACTTTATTTGATGGAAATCTACCAATTTCGTCGAATATTACTCCAAAGTTGGGTTCAACCTCTCCACCATGCAATTTCGCGGCGAATTCATCTGAGTCTTCTTGATGTTCAGTTTCCCACACAGCTCGATATAAGTTGTGGTTGTCACAAAATACATCGTTTGGTTCACTTTGACCAGTACTTATTAACTTCAAGGTGATCATAAGTACGTCGAGTAAATCGAAATGTCTTGCAAATGCGAATGAATTGAAAATGTACAGATTATTAATCAGACCCGTTGTCGTATAAAAATAGTTGGACGGATGTCATCGTACGTGTCACATACTGGGTATACTGTAATCTTTTAAATGAGAACAGTATTTAAAGCTGACGCTTTAAGTTTTCAGTTAAATCTGTATCTGCAGTTTTTTTTAACTTAGAACATGAACCCGACCCACTTTTTAACAACACTATACACTGAATTGTAATTCAGATCGATAACTTCGCGGGTGACATACTATGATTTCTAAGGCAGCTACATTTAACAGTTGTGGTTGAAACGCTTTTTCAAAACATTTCTAATTTTTTCTCTTTTTGTGTTAAGTATAAATTATTATTTTCGAATTTACGATCTCAAAGCTCTCCATTGAAAGGTGAGATATATGCTGGTAGAATATCTAAAGACGACCCAGGAGAGACAGATTTAGCACTCAATCTAGTTAATCGATTAGCCATAGGAAACGAAGGATAAGTATTTTCAATAATCAGTCTTGCAAACTTGCTGAATACACTGAAAGAAAAAATATAGTGCCTACAAAAATGTTTTAAGAGGAACATATTATGTTTGAGTTTTTTATTGCAACAATCATGTAAATTTGTTATATAGTGGTTTTGACAACTGACTATTTTGTTCGAGCGAACATTACATTATGGTTGTGACCATGTTACAAATGATTAGATTTTGTTCCAGCAAACATAATATGTTTGTTGCAGTTATATTTTTGTTGCAGCAAACATTGCATATTGGTAGCGAACATGATGGTCGTAAACAACTTTTGTTGCAATGATCATGGTATGGTACTTGATATCATATTATTTCGTTAAACTTATTGGTAGTGAACATTAAATTTTTGCTTCTACAAAGGATTGAATTATGAAATGATTTAAGTAAAAATGTTATAAAAATAGATCTTGAAATAATACAAACAATTAAATGATTTTTAATTAATTTTTTATTGAATAATAATATAAATATTAATTTATCTGATAATATAATAAATATAAATTTGTTCAACAAAACTACATAGATTCTGAAAAAAAATTATAATTATAATTACTTATAAAAATATATATTTGTATAAATAAAAATTTAGTTACACACCAATTTCACTATAATGAGTCGACTTTGCTTAATGTTAACACAATTCCGGGCTACAAATAAACTGCACACCAAATGCCGAAAACTTTCAGATTTCTGATTAAAAAATACACCAATTTCATAATCTTCTAACTTTTAACTGAAAAACGAAAAAATTAAGAATTTTACATTATCAGTGTCAGAAAATGAATATTGGCCGTAAATTATGTATACTTACTTGTACTATTAGATTAAAACCATCTTCACGATCGCCAATCACTTACAAGCTACACTTTCGCACACTCAAAATCACGTCTGTTATATTTATTATAAAACAGACACATATTAGCCGCTTTGACACTTAATACTAGGACGTCTTAGGTCACAATGAAATGAAATACTTAATGTTAAATAATTCAGAGTGAAGGAGCAGCAACATAATTGTACCAACCATAACAATGGTTGATACAATTAGATTAATTTTCCCACCATTAAATTCAGTATTGATACAATTATAAATATGATTCCCTAAATATATGACATGTTTTAAAATTACAATAAACATGTTTGGCACAATTATAAATATAGTTCGTACAAACATAAAGATGGTTCTGAAGAAATAAAAAATGTTTTATGTAACTATTACACGATCACTGAAACTATTAACATTTTATGATATAGAACAATCTTATTATCATTACAACCATGTTTTGTTCCAGCAACTTTAACCTGACAAAATTGTTTTAAAAAAAGCAATATCATTACAGCAACCATAATCCAGCACAAAATATTTGCCTTAAGCATAAATAACGGCCGATTAATTGTTTACCACAATTATATTTATTTTGTAGGAACTAATAGTTGTACGAACTATATTCATTTTTACATTTTAACAATAAAATGGTTTCTACAATTATTTTATTATCATTCCTGCCATTTGGAAAATTATGACATTGTTACGACTACCAAGTATTTTCACACTAACAATATTATTATGTTTAGAAACACACTATATTTGCTGTAATTATGCTTCAACCATATCTTTTCTCTGCGTGTAGATGATTGGTTTGGAAATAACTATACTTGGAACCATCAGAGAAAATAAGCCAGAATTACAACGAGAACTAAAATGTATATTATTGTTATCATCGCTTGACCACCCAGCTGGCACAGTGGTTAAGCTGCGGCAATTGTTTTTCATCATTGATACACCATTGGGCGGTGCGATCGGTGGTGTGAATGAACACATCTGGAAGGGTTCCGAATTTAGAATCCATAGGCCGACTCATCTTCCATGTCAGTACTATAGGCTCACTTGAAGCTATGCAATGCGCAGATGGTTTCTAGGAAAATCGGACCTAGAGCCGTACATAAAAGTGGTATCACAACGGACCATCGCCGGTACAAGAGTGTGGTGGCAGCCACCCAACAAAAAAAAATCAACGTTTGACAATGAGGTTACCATTGACGAAACAACTGGTAAACCAAATATAATGAATACTGGAGTAGTATTATATTTTGATACTATAGATGGCATTAACTTGTTTATGCGTTATAGTAGATCGTGGAGCTATGTATATGTCTTTTGTACATAATGGATTCAATACCTGTCAAAATCAGCTAAAAGTTTTTGTTTTGTTTGAGCACATCCAACCAATTTCACCGATGGAAACGATGAATGGCGGGAAGTTTGGTTGAGTCACTCTTACGCAACCAAAACTGCAGCTGAAAGTCGTCGTTTGGTCGTGGATTTGTATGGTGAGCTTATATGCTCTTGCAAAAACACAGTGCTGTGAGTGGTTTAGCCGCTTCAAAAGTGGTGATTTTGACGTCAAGATTCATTCGATCAACAATTTTCAGACTTTTGAAAGCCTTGGAATTCATCAAAAAAATGGAAATTGTGTGCCATACTAATTGACGCCAAGAGACGTGGAAAGACGTTTTTTGCATGTCCGAAATGATGCTCGACCGTCACAAAACGAAGTCGTTTTTGCATCGTATTATCACTGGCAATGAAAAATGGATCATATCATGCCCAAAACAACGAAAGTCAAAAAAGGCGAAGCCGTTAATCATTTTCCACCACGATAACGATCGACCACATATTGCGGCGCCAGTCAAAAAATTCCTAGAGGGTAACAGAAAATTCTGGCTCAACCGTTTTATAACTCAGATCTTGTTCCTTCCGACTTACACCTATTTCGATCCATGCAGAATCCTCTATCAGGAATACGCTTCTATTCACTTCAAGGGAAGATGGGAAAAAGTAGCGACAATAAAGGCTCAAATTTTACAAAAAATTCCGGTTTTTAATGCTTACACCCGATACCTTGCAAAAGTCAACCGATGCAGACTACAATATTATGCGCTAACTGACTAAAATCAGTTTCTGCTAGTTCTAGCCTCGAGATATGCTAAAAATAATATAATTAGTCTGATTCCCAAAATATGAGGTCAATTTGACCCCACTACAGTAGTAATTCTTTACATTGAATGAAGTGAAGGTTAATCTGAACATGTAAGTGTGCCTGTACATGGTAGCTTAACCTATTATAGGTAAAACTTTTTAATTCAGGTTTCAAAGAATTTGTATAGAAGCTGCTACGGTTGTTTAGTAACTTAAGCTTAATTCAAAGGGATAATATTCTGTTTGAGAAGTCAGAAAGTGGTTAATATTCAATTGTTGGCATTGAATTAACAGCTCATAATATTGATGGCAGTTGTCTTTATTGACGCTATGTGATATAGGAGTCGCAATTTACGAAGAACAAGAAATTAGAGCTTTATGTGGCCTAAGCTTTTCAAATGAAAGGCATATAACTGAAAATAGTGGCTAAGTCGGTTTTTTAAAACAAATCCTGGCTTTACATGTAACTAACAAAGATTGTTTCATTCACCCCAAGTTAAGTGATACTGAGAAAGAATGAAATTGGACTTTGAATCAGAATGGACACCATTGGTGGTTTGCACACCATGCCCCTGTTTATCGAGCTCATAATATAACATATTCCTACCGTATCCGAGTATACTGACACGAAACAAATTATTCCAGGATATTGTCTAACCCTACACACAAATTCAAAGTTGAAAGTAATAAAAACGCGAGGTGGAACGGAAAACCAAATAAAAACTGTTAAACACTTTTCATTTTTATATTGTTGTGTATATGTATATGTATGTGTGTGTGTATGAGTTGTACGTGTATTTGAAAAATAATATTGTTATGATTTATGTGAAAACGTAAAAGTTTTCATTATTAAAAAATATAAATTATGTTATAAAATAAAAATTTTATGTAATAAAACTGTTACACACAAATGACGAAGAAGCATGAGCTGTTGCACAGCTTGAAAACACCAAAAAATTAATAAAAAATAAAAATTAAATTTAATCTATATAATATATATTGTGGATTTTAATAAATCAATGGCAAAAAGCTCCTGGCTGTGTCTGTTATATATTACCTTGCGTGTACATACGTGTATAATGCATGCTGGTGCGCCCACATATGTGATTTACATAATTATGAGTAAACAATTCGACTGAACATTAATTATTCACATTGATGTGTACACCTCTGGCGTCAAAAGATCTCGAAATCTAGTACACAGTTACACCTAATCATAAACGAGCATAACATTATCTTAATCAACTTCTTATATATATGGTATGTATGTACCAAACCATTTGTTATACAGAAATAAAAACAAATATGTTGTCGTCCAAAAATCCACTTGGGAAATTATATTTCCATGATAATTCACTGAAATGAAAATGTAACCGAAGAAATGGAAATATTAATTTTGGTGGTTGCAGAGCATAAAATAAAAATAAAACCATTCAGGAAAATTCATCTGGGTTTTAACGTTTCGTCAAACACCATTTCACTTTTAAATAGGATTTTTTCTTTGTGTTGTATATTAACGAGAGATGCTTTACAGCTTTCTATAGGTGGAGTACTTTTACTAAACATACACACGTGTAGGTTTTTCTTATATATATACACTTTAATTGTAAAGGCAACGCCTTTGCTGTTAAATTAATAACTTTGTGGTTTTCGTCACTCATTCCAGAGTTTTTTTTTATTCCAGTAAGACAATTAACATCATCGAGGAAGCTAACCAAAAAAAAGGTGAATTTATGTAGAGGGTGCACTATTAGAATTGTCTAGCGCAGTGATTAAAGCTGCGGCAATTGGTGCGGGAGGTATGTGGTTTGAATTCCAATGGAGGCAGGATGCAAAATGGATTTTTCATCATCTGTATACGATCGTTGGTGTGAAACAACAACACATCTAGGGCTGTCTATTAGAGTTCAGAATTCATGGACGAACCCATCTTTTCTGTCAGTACTATAGAGTGGTACGGAGCTATATGCAATGTGCAGATGGTTCTGCGTATTTCGAACCTATAGCCGAACGCCTCGATTTGGCTTTATGTATAGGCATAAGGTAGGGTAACAAACGAACAGAAAATCAATCTTCTTGGCGTCAAGTCCTCGTCTCCAACGGTCGGATAGAAAGATGTTCGAGAGTTAATTTTCTGAGAAGACATGAACAAATGGCCGCCATTAGGTCGTTTGTCGGATTGAAATTTGAGTTCAAATTATGTGAGGTAGGTACACTGACCCAAATAAGATGACGACGACTTAAGGAAATTGTTCTATATAACTAACTTCTATATAAGTAATATAAGTATTTATGCCGTAAATATCAGAAAGATAATATAATTACAGGGTGGGGCAAGTCCGTTCACCATTTTGATTGCCTAGAACTTTGTTCTCCAGTTGAAGCTTAATGGTTAAGAGAGTTTCTCATCAAAATTGGGCGTTTACACAACACAATGGTTAAGCAAAACTGAGCTTAACGTCACATACCCAAGATGGCGCGCAATTAAATTGGTAGCGGAACTTTTGCCTCACCCTGAACAATCCTATACACCAAAAGTACCTAAAAAAACTGTGAAGAGACTATCGTAGAATGTAGTTTGTCTCAAAAAGCATAGGTTGCCACTTTTAGTGGAACTATTCAAAGCAATTATCCTCACAGCAATAAGCTTTTTAAAGGCAGACGGCTCTCCTATCACTTCAGACCAGGAGCTATTGAAACAGCAAAACTTAACAAAGTCCATGATTTGAGGGCACTATAGAAATTTAAATTGAAGAAAGGTAATGTATGCGGCTTTAAAACAGCCGATAAACTACTCTACTGAATACTGGAAAGAAGCCATGAAAGTTGATTCATCATAAAAGCTCCGAATTTACCATTTATAGAGGAGGGTTTGCAACCACGACAAATTTTTATATTAATAACCTTCATACGAACCCTTGAATAAATGCAACATTTTTGTAACTGGCTCCATTCCAATCAACGTAGCCAATTAATCTATTGGCCGCAGTAAATTCGGTTTGAAAAAATATCATGAATAAAGATTGTTGATGCAACGTCACGTAGAAAACCGTATCCTTGATTATAAGAGGAGCAATACTCTAAAATATTCTGACCAAAGACATCAAATATTAATATGAGCGTAATTGGGCACTTAGCTAACTAGAAACATTTATCTATGTCATTCAAAAACATGACAAAAAGACTGGTTTCATTGTGAAACGTCGGATGTTGCCCGAAAGCAATGGGAAAATCAATTGAATATTTTTACAAATTTCAATCGGTTGAAGAGATTGGACACTTGTTGTTTGATAAACTCGTTATTTGTAGCGATTAGAATAGCGTGTTGTTCATGGTACATAAAAGCTGAGATTCATCAACCGCAGTCATTTGAAAGCTCACTCATCTTACATTAATGAAAAAACGTATGAATAAAACGAATCTTCCAGTTGGTTCTGGAAAACAAATTTCTACAAAGACTGCCATAGTCAAACTAACTTAATTGCATGATTCCTTTCATTGAGAAGAGAATCCGGCTACATTCCGGCTCCATTTCCAACATTTATATAGACAATCATTCGCTTTTTTCAGGCTGTAAGATTTGGGGGTGGAAGGATTTGAAGCAAAAAACTTATTTTCGGTCGCAGTTTCGTGTCTAGTACGGACCTATATTATTACATAAGTCGGTCTGATTTCTGTCAGCTCTAGCTTTAAAGTCAGCAATCACCAATTTTATATCGTGCTCCGGTATAGAGCCCATTAGATAGTCCAAATGATTGTAAAATGAGTCCAATATGTGTGTTAGATATAGCAGGAAAACGCCAGAAACGAATTATATCGGACGATCTCGGCAGGAGGCGATAGCAAGATTAGGTGATATGGCAGAACACTAATGGATGCAATTAAATGTGTTGTAGTTACAGTGCATAGATATATCTGATTAAAGATGGATTATAACCATCGACCAAAGATAATTGATTTATCGCCTGATCCGATTTATAAAGACATGACTAAACAGACAACGTGGTGAGGTGATTACTATTTAACCCAGTTGGCGGACTTGGACAGGGACGTTAATACGAACACGGACACGGATATGGACACGGATATGAACGCAGATATGAACACAGACATGGAAATTGACATGGACATGGACATGAAGATGAACATGAACACGAACATAGGTACGGGCATGGACATTCGGACATGGACACAAACACGGCCATGGACATGGACAAGGACATGGATACGGAAATTGACATTGCCATGAACAAGGATACAGTCTTGAACACAGACACACACAATCCTCTGGCAAACATTGCAAGTTTAGTAGTAAGGAATAGTGTTGACCCACAAATAAGCAGTAACAAAACACTAACTCATCAATGGATTTGAGATTATGTTCAACTGATCTCATAAGAGGAAAGACGAGTATGGAGCATATGTGAAAGCAAAAAATATATACATCACACGATTATAGATCTCGTCTTTATACGAAGCACTACCACGAACAGATATTTAACGTAAGCACGAACACCTGGCTAAAACCATCCTAAGAATAAAAAGACAAATGCAGTGCAGCTTCAACCTTAAAGCAGATGGCAATAAAAACATCCAAGAAACCTACTAAATAGACTTATAAAACGCAAATCTTGAAAAAATGCAACCTCGTTTGGTACGTTAGAGATTACTAAAACAGGTAATCTTACCTATCTGATGTATATAAATCTTTTATGTCAGGGAGAGAATTTGGAACGACTGCTGACACTCTATATTAGCAGTAAAACACAAAGATTATTTCCGTTTCTTATTAAAATGCCCATATGCGGTCAAATGACCGCGGAGATGTTCATTGAGAATCTATCCTATGAGGAATTCACAATGGCCATGCAGAAATTAAAGAAAAATCGTTCACCAGGAGTTGATTGCATTAATTCAGAGTTCTTGAGATTCGGAGGGCTGACTTTGTGGAACTGTCTTTTCAACCTAATTCGATTGGTATGGCGAAATGAAGCTATGCCTGACGAATGGAAAGTTATGCCCAATATTCAAAAAGGGTAATCGCATGAAATGCGAGAACTATCGCGGTTTAGCTCTCCTTTGCACAGCATACAAGGTACAGTCATACATTATCTTGGGAAAAATTACTCCTCTAGCGGAGGAAATTGTCGGTGACTACCAAGGAGGATTCCGTCCAAATCGGTCAGTCACTGATCAAGTTTTTTCGCTACGGATGATTCTTTCTAAGTACTACGAAACATATCGCGATGTACACCAGGTATTCCTAGATTTCAAGCAGGCCTATGACTCGATCAATCGAGAGAGGCTATGGTATATGCGCTTGAATATTTAGGAATACTGAAAAATATGTACATCTGTGTAAAATGACAGTAACGCAGTCACAATGCTGCGTCAAAGTTGAGAACAGGCTATCGAGAATTTTTGCAATTTCTTCTGGTGTTCGACAAGGAGATGCGCTGTCCCCGATACTTTTTATTCTCATGTTGAATACATCCTTCGTATAAGTGAAACACCTCAGGACAACATCTTATTCTGACAATCCAATCAACTTCTTGCATATGCAGATGATATCTGTGTGATTGGATTAAATGGCAACGGAGTGAAAGAGATACTTGATCCACTGGAACAGTTTTCAGCTTCCGTTAGTCTCAAAATCAATGAGTCCAAAACCAAATATCTGATCTCTGGTTTTCGAGACCAAGACGCAAGTGATTTCAGTAGTGGAAACCACACGTTTGAAGGAGTAATGAGATTCAAGTATCTTGGATCTCTCATTACTCACGATAATAGTGTGGGAGAGGATATCAAGGTTCAACTTGCCGCTGGCAATCGGGCTTTGTATCCTCTACGTCCACTGCTGAAATCAAAATATCTTGCAAATACGGATAAGCTGAAACTGTACAGAGTGTTGATCAGACCCGTTGTCATGTATGGATGTGAGAGTTGGACCTTGACGGATGAGTACGAAAGATGGCTTCTAACATTCGAGAGAAGAATCATGCGTGTGATATATGGCCCAAAACGCGACGTCGATGGCACATACCGAGTTCTATTTAATCTCGAGATCAGGAATTGAATGCAAATTCCTGATATCGTGCATGAAATCAAAGGACAGCGAATACGCTGGCTCGGTCATGTTCTGCGTGCTGATCCGAAACGAATGATACAGCGATCTTTGAAGGGAGAACCGCCTTTCGGTAGGCGAAGAGGTCGCTGTCGGCGACGATGGCTCCACGGCGTAGAGAGCGATCTGGCATCTTCAGGTTGCTTGCAACTGTATGAAGATCTGGCTCGTGATCGAAACCGTTGGAGTTAGATTGTTGACACGATAAAAAAAAAAATTAAAATGCCCAAATCATTTTCTGACTTGATGATTAGCCCTCCTCAATAACAAAAATTGTTATAAAAGAAACAATTCAGTTGTGTAAATTTTTTTCAGGCATACACAAAAGCTGAATATTTGCGTTACCATGAAACCTGTATAATATGTGGGACCTATTGGTTAAATACCTGCTCAATTCTTTTCTACGATATCAAAACTTCAGGTTTAATATTGGCTCTTCTTACAGTAATGAATGGGTAGGTCACTCGTTTCTGGCGGGGTGAAAAATTGCAAACCCTTCAATCTAACAAATTTGTAAGAATTAAAATTGAACTTTTCGGTGTACACAGTATATATATATATATATATATATATATATATATATATATATATATATATATATATATATATATATATATATATATATATATATATATATATATATATATATATATATATATATATATATATATATATATATATATATATATATATATATATATATATATATATATATATATATATATATATATATATATATATATATATATATATATATATGACATGTAGGATGGAAAATTTTCCAGAAGGGTATCGTTTGACAATAAACGATATCGTACCTATAAAAAAGCGAGTATTCGTTATATGCACAATTTACATATGGTATATCCTTGCTGGCTTGTACGTATATGCCACTTTAATGTTGCATTATAAAAAGTAAAACGCAGAAACTGTCAAAACATAATCCTTGGACAAAAATGTGTTGGGCTGTGTTATCATTTTTATGATTTTTTTGTTAACATACACAAAAAAGCGATCTGCGTGTTATGACATGGATGATAAAAAAAAATTTTGCGTTGGTAAAAAATAAAAATTAACACAAACTTTTTTTTTGTGTGGTGTGGGTGGGGTTATCCCACCAAAATAAAAAAAAAAAACGTAAAAGATAAATGTTTGATTGAGATAAAAAAGTTGGCATCATTTTTGTTTCAGATATGGCTTAACCTCGGTGTTTCGATGTTTTCGTATCTATAGGGATCACTTTTATTCGGTTTGGTTTTCGAATTTTTTGTTTTAATTAATTTGTATGTCGACCATAAAAAAAAATATGTTAAATGTGATCAACATATTTAAGGATCTAGGTTATGAGTATATAGATTGGGATTGAATTCGAATTCTGAATAAATTTATGAGTTTGGCATAGCTTAAAATTTCATGGGAATGTTGATCGATCGGAATGTTGCCGGTTTAATGGTTTAAAGAGTTTCTCATCCCATCGCGTTGTCGAGTTCAATTATCGCCATTGATCATAATTGTTAAAGTGGCTAAAATAATTTCTTTTGGAATCATGAACCTATCCTAATAAAACCAGAACTATACACCGAAAGTCAGAATAAAGATTTTATATCCGAGTCGATATCTGGATTATGGATAACGTACAGATTAGGATCAAAAATTAAACGACTAAAAAATCGACGAATTATTTATTTCACACTTGAAATTGTTACAGATTCGTCACTTACCAATGGTGGGGCAATTATTCATCACTAAAAATCTACTCTAGAGTTGTCTAGTAATAATTTACTAATAATTTTAATTTTTTGGAGATCTATCTAAAAAATTAAAATTATTTACAAAACGGTTCTCGGATTAAGAGTTATACCTCATTCACCAAACTAATTGGATTATATTACTTAACAAGCTCCAATTTTTGCCAGTATTTTAGCAGCTAATATAAATTTTGCATCTTTGTTGTTAAGTGTATAGTGTTGATGCCATCTTCGCCTGTTTCCCAGATATCACCAATATGTGAAGTGTCACAGGGATTATGAAAATCCAGTTCATAATCCCTGTGATACTTCACATATTGGTTTTCCTTAGATGATGACTAGAACTTTTACACTTAGACCGGCGACCGGTCCGTTGTGATACCACTCTATGAACGGCTATAGGTCCGATTTTTTTTCGTAATACCATCTGCGCATTGCATAGCTCCATGTCAGCCTATAGTACTGACATGGAAGATGGGTCAGCCCATGGATTCTAAACACGACAGGGGATCCAGATATATGTTCATTTTTCACACCGATCGCACCTCCCAAACGGTCGAAAGTGAAAACCCCATTTGCATCTTGCCCCGAATCGTAATTCGAACCCGGTACCTCCCGCTCCAACTGCCGCAGCTTTAACCATTACGATTATGATTAAAAAGCGCCATAACCCTTGTGAATAAAATAAAACCACATTTTTATAATTTAAATTAAAGAATTGATTTTTTATTGGACTTGGAAATATCGCTTCGACAATTTGAACCCTGTTTGTTAATTGTACACGATTATTTGCCTACAATTTATTTTGGACTTCTGCTCTAATATCTTGGATACGATTTTTGGAGGAAATCAAATTTTGGAACACGATGCATACCGGCATTTTACATTTCTTCACATATCGAACCAAGACATTGGATTTTAACAGTGATTTGCACTGATCATTTGCATGATCAAGTCAGTGCGTATATAAATATCCAACCAGGTTCGTTGGCAGAACCAACATGGTCCTTCGAGCTGGATCGGCGCCAAAAAATTAAATTTCATTAAACCGTGAACTCAAAGGGAAATTTGGTGACGTGAACTTGGAATCTGTTGATAAAATCGAAAGCCACCATTTCACAGAAAAACAGTGTCCAAGAAAATAAAACAACCGACTAACTGGTACTTAATCAAAACCATTTTATTCAAGAAATTTCCTCAATTAACCAGAGAGAAAGTGAAGTACGCCTACCGCGTGTCAATATTCCAGTCCATATTCGTCATTTGTCTGATGTTTCTAATGAGGTCATGAGAGAACTAAGAGTACTTGGTGATCAAGCTGAAGGTCGTGATCCGTGGCTAATTTATATTTTAACAAACAAATTAGACACTGATACAAAGAAGCGTGGGCTCACGAGACTGCTGAGATTTTCCGACTCTGGATCAACTATTCAAGTTTCTGAACAAACGAAGTGATGCGTTTGAAATCCTCAATTCCAGTTCTATAAAAAGATCGAACTTTCCAAAGCGGGTCGGTGCTTTAATGTCAAAATTTTTCGCGTCTGTATGTCCGTTATGTTCAGGAGAACATTATCTGGGGAAATGCACGAAATTTATGGTGTTGCCAAGCTTCGAGCGAAAACAGCAGTTATCTAGATACAACTGCAAACTTTGTAGGCGAAGACATCATCTGTTATTGCATCCTGATTCTACCGCGATGAATCAGGATAGTACTTCAGAAGCTAATTCTATTAAACAGCAAGAATCAACCAATTATAATGCAATAGTGAAAACCAGAACTTTATTGACTGAACAACACCAAGCAATTCTACCAACAGAAACATAGATGTCGTATTTTACTTGAATGGAGGTCCCAGCGTTCTTTCGTTTCTGAAAACTGCGTCCAAAGACTACAAATACAACGACAAAAATCTAATGTGAACATAACTGGAATAAGACCTGGTTCAGTTATTTCGAGAGGAAAGACGAGTGTATACTGATGGGATCATTACACAATTCCAACCTTCAAATAGAAGTTAACGCATTAATAATCAGTCAATTACGGTCGAGTTTGTCAAGACAACCTATCAATATACAAGATAGACATTTAATTGCGAATTTGGAACTAGCTGATCCCGATTTTGAGAAACCGGCTCCTATAGATTTTTTAATTGGAGCAGATCAGTTTCAGTAATGAATAATGGTAAGAAACAATTCAACACCATTATGCTACAGAAAACTATTTTTGGTTGGATTGTGTCTGGTCAACCAAATTCAATTCCATACGAGGTCTCTTCGAACTACATGTCGTTGAATATCCAAGTAGACATGAACATAGACGAAACACTCAAACGATTTTGGGAGATAGAAGAGATGCCAAATAATACCAACTCAGCGCTTCCTATCGCTAGAACGTAAATTAGCCATTAATCCACAGCTAAAACAACAATAAATCAATCAAATCAGAGAGTAAATCGAAATGGACCATATGGTAGAAATGACTGAACCTGAATCATGAAATGATTCACATCTGTTTTATTTGCTGCATCATTCCGTAATTAAAGAATCTAGTGATACTACAAAGGTTCGAGTGTTCTTTGATGGCTCCAGCAAGACCTCCAACGGCATCTCCTTGAACGACACCCTGATACTTTTTAGGCAACATCGAATCGCGATAACTGCCGATATAGACAAAATTTATAGGCAAGTATTGGTTTTTCCTGATGATACTAACTATCAACGAATATTGTGGCGAGAATTCAACAGTGAAAAAATACGACATTACAAATTAATTATAGAGTTACATTCGGCCTCGCTTGTTCCGTATTTCTTGCAATTCGTACACTTCAGCAGTTGGCTCGTGACGTCGGAGAAGAAACTATCATTTCACATATATTGCAAGATTTTTACCTTGACGACTTGTTATCTGGCTCTCATGATATAGAAAGTACGTCTCAGGCTTAAAGAAACATTGGTAAGCGTACTGCGTCAAAGTGGTTTACATTACGAAAATGGAAATCAAATGTAAGATGTTTGTCCGATGAAGGAAGCGAAGAAACTACAACGAAATTGTGCAGTGATGGCGGTAGTGCGGTAGTAACAGTCCTTGGGTCACAAAACGAAAGGTTATATCTGAAGCCTCCCGAGTGTTTGACCCGTTAGGATTTTTGGCTTCTTCAATTATTATCTTGAAAATATTATTCCAAAAATTGTGGTTTTTAAAATTGGATTGGGATGATAAGTTGCCTGAATGTTACCGAAAACAATACGCAACCGTAAGAGACGAATTCTGGTATTTCGAAAATATAAAACTTTCAAGATTTACAAAGCATTCTGAGAGCACGCAACATGGTTTCTCAGATGCGAGTAAGTTGGCTTATTGCGCCGTTGCATACAGCAGAACCATAGACAAACAAGGCGTTATCTCTATAAATATTCAATGCAATATGTTATGCATGGACAGATTCGTCCATAGTGTTAGCCTGGCTATCTACCTATCCTGCTAGATGGAAGACTTATGTTGCTAATCGTACCAGCCAGATATTAGAAAAATTGTCTCGCAAACATTGGGCTTACGTAAAATCTGCTGATAATCCTGCCGATCATGGGTATCGAGGGATATCACCACAACGTTTGGTTAATTTAAAACAATGGTGGCATGGACCAAGTTGGCTTAAGAATCTCGAAACACTTTGGCCAACTTATAAGGCAAACTCAACACTTGAGGAAACTGCGATTACATCCGAGCTTAGCAAACACAAATTGCAGATAGATACATTCCAAGCTACGGTTGAAGACGATTGGTTAGACAACCTATTTGAAAGAAAATCAAAACTCCAGAAAATATTCCGAATCGTAGCTTATGTATTGCGGTATATCAATAACTCGAAGACGAAGACTTATGCGCGGAGACTATCTGGTGAATTAAAGGCAAAGGAGATTGAATCTGCTAGAACTGTGTGCATCATATGGGTGCAAAATAGTGAACTTCGTGAATACATCAACAACTTACACAAAAATAAAACTGTAGATAATAAATCAAATTTATTATCTTTAGCTCCGTTTATAGATGCATCGGGGTGTAAATCGACTAAAAGCTAAAGAAAGCTTTCTTTTGTTAAGTGGCATACGATTCTGATGACAGCTTTGGTACTTAAGCATACTAATATGCAAACGTCGTATTGGATACACTTTAAATGATCCGCAATAATCTACACCTACGACAAACACATATATAACCCCCTGTTAGAGTATACTGAATAGGTCGAACCATCTTCCATGTCATTAGTATTGACTGGCATGAAGATATGCAATGTGCTGATGGTTCTACGTTAATCGTACCTAAAGCCACAATTCCTCGATTTGGTTGTAATAATGGCATAAAGGAAGTGAAAGTAAAAGGTTGGTGGTGCCTTTAGTCCTGTAATATATTGCCAAGAGAGAAACAAAGAGACAATTATTAATACTAGAATTTTAAAAAGGTTTTACTGCGGTTATGGTAAATGCCTAGGTGTCTAATTTATTGTGAACAATCGAATCTGAACCAAGAATTAACGGTTAGTTTAACTAAGTTCGTGAATGAATCTGTACTAACATTGTAAACTGTAATCGATTGCTTGAACTGGAGAGAACCAATGAAAAACATATACAGAATCCCTTTAACAGTAAAAGTCAGGTAGCAGATATTTTCAGATTATCTTTATCAATAAAAAACTGAAATCATTCGATTGATTGTCTTACCAATGAGTTCACTTATCTGAATTAAAGCGCTGAATAGTCATCTATGAATTTTACAATGATAAACAGAGCGTCAACATTGGTTTTGCAGACGGAATTCGGGAAAAGCTTTATGACTCAAATCGAGGATAAGCATATAGGCAAATAAACTGCTACAAGAAACAGAGCTTAGTGTAAGCAACAACACACTTTTCTGATTCGTTACTGGTGGAGCTTCCCTTATTATCCAGTCGGTTTTCCGGGTAAATGCTAATACAAATGAATTGGTGCATTTAGGCGTGGACTCTTCCCAATTACTAGTATTTCTCCTACCCTTAATCGTATGTGTTTCCAACCCCCGATTTAAGTGATGTTTTGAATTTGTGATACATGGGTTAGATCAGAACGTTTTGATATTTAAAGCTGGTTTCTGTAACCTATGGTAAAATCTGTCTACTCATAAATAGTGTTTTGATTAGCTGTTAAGACAAAAAGTCTTCCACATAGTTCTAGACATGGTTCGTAAAGTTAGCTTAACTAGAGTAGGTGCGACCTAGGTATTGACCTCAGTAGCCGTGTAATAAATTTTCCTTCTAACAATTCAATTCGGCTGTAGATGGTAAATGGATTCATCTCCAAACCTGAGTAAAGTAAGATTTGGTTTCCCTAATTTTTCGTTTAACAAGGAATTAATAAGCATCCTCATTGACTATTGAGGTAACCAACTACACTGATTATCGGTTTTAGTACAGATTCAACCGGTTACTCTTCCAACCCCCAAAATTTGAACCTGTAGTAACAAGATCGATTTAATTCTATTTCAGGATATTAATAAGGCAAATAAAAATTATTTGGGTACAGCACACTACTTCAAGTGACTGGAACGTAACACTTTAGTAAATAAATTGTAAACCAAGTATGGAACACCATTGAAGCTTTATGCATGGATTTCTCCGATCAATTCAGAGTCAAATAAAAAGAGGATAGTCAGGAACTAATAAGTTCACGACAAGCAAGAAAATATAATATGGAGTGAGGCCAGAGAGATCCGACAAGGCTGATGGATATCTACATACGCTCAAAAATAAGGCCTCGACTGATATCGCAATTTATGTGGACAGTCAGGTGGCAATCAAGTCGCTGGTTTCTATTTTTCTAACGTCTAGAGTGGCGTTGGTGCTCGTCTCTTAATGAGGTGAGTGATCATTTCAACATCCAGGTAGTCTGGGTCCCTGGCCAGACATCATGGAAAACTGAAGAGCTGACGAACTAGCGAGGCACGGTACAACTCTTTAACTGCTACCGGAAAGGGCAAAGTTGGGGAGACCTATTAACACACTCAAGACTGTGCTTAAAAAAGAAGCGGAAACCTCAGCGAACAATAGGTGGACGAACACCCTCTCATGTAGAGTTGCCAGACAAGTCTGGCCAAAGCTGAACTTGAAACGCTCAAAGGCACTTATCTCCCTACGAAGACATGAACTTAAAACGATCGTGGAGATACTCACGAGACACTACCTTCTTGGAGAGCATGCGAGAAGGCTGGGTCTGGAAGTAAACGACTTTTGCAGAAGCTGTAGGGAGGAGGAGGAGAAAGAGACGGTAGTCCACCTTCTATGCTCGTGCCCGTCTTTGGCACGCAAAAGACATGAATATTTGGGTAAGTTTTTAATGGACTGCCTTTCTGATCTCGAAAACTGTAATGTGCGAGACTTATTACACTACGTCAGCCGCTCAAACTGTTTCTCATAGGGGTAAAAGGGGAGTAAGATCCTGTGGTATCACAACGGACCGTTGCCGGTCTAAGTGTGCTGTAGCAGCCACTCAACCTTACCTAACCTGATATACTAGACCGCCTATGTGAAACGGTGTACTATACTCAAATGGTTGCGTAAAATATACTTACAAAACTGTTCAATTTCATTGGCCACGAGTTCTGATGCATTGTCGGATACAATATGGTTTTTGGCAAACTTTCTATTGAAAATATATGTTGTAGAGCCATAATTGTTGATGTGGATGTTTTATTAGGCATATCACTATATTGGAGTATTTTCAGCAAGTATCAACACAAATTAACCTGGTTGACAAAAATTCAGCATAATCTATGTGTAGGATAACTGGAAAAACTTCTTTCGGGACACCAAAGGTTCTTAGACACAGTGATCAATTTTTTGCAAGGAGTATACTGCTTTAATCGATGTTTAGGAACCAGCTGTCTCGTCGAGTAAGTTGTTTCATTCCTCTGACTCCACAATATCCATCGTTTTATAGAATAGTGGAAGGACAACTCTCTTGCTTGGAAGGACAACTCTGTTGTTTCAATGATGATCGCCGATCAAAATATAATTCGAAATGGTGACTGCCCCGGCAAGAAAGAATACAAGATAAATGGAAACTCACCAAAGTTCAATACCAGGATTAGGTTTTACTATTAAAGCACCAAGCTCAGTATAAAATCTACTATTTTTAATTTTGAAATCTCACCGCGGATTAAGTATAACCCCAGCGTTGCCTATCTACATATACGTATCGCAACACAATACGTTAATAAATATATAATTTAATCACAACAAAAAAATTATAAAATTTAATTATGTAATTAAGATTATTATTCAGCTTTCATATCTTGTCGACATCGTATCTGTTTTTTTTAAATTGTCTTAATTCCACCCTCGCTTTTTTGTATTCCACATATACCCCGTACACATGTAAGAATATAAGCCAGACGCTTTTCTGCCATTACAAATTTTTAATTCAATTAAGAACAAAATAAAAATTACGCATGTCTAAGTTTTAATTAAAAATTCGCGACAATATAATTTTTTTTATGTTTTACTAAAAGCTTTTCTAAACAGTGCGGTTATTAGCTTTAGGTTTTAATAACAAGTACTGTAAACAATTAAGCTCATTAATCATTTCACATGAGTTAGTTGTGTTTTTATCTTTTTTCGAACGTAAAAGCTTATTATGTACGGTTTACTTTTTTGGGGTGGTATACGGTAAAAAGCTTCGCGAATAGCATTTTCTTTTTATGCACATACAAGAAACCATGAATGTATATATAATTCGATTATCAGCTTATAAATGCTGAAAGCCAAATTCTGGATGAGACCGACGAACGCGTTTATATACATTTAAACTTGTGTGGTTTAATTAAATCTTGCCAACGATGCATTGCATATAATTTCCCACTTGAGTCCAGAACATACCATCCAGAAATTGTTTTACAAACAATTAAATTTTAATTTGTACAAAATTATTGTTAATCGTTTCTCTGCATTTCCATCATAAATATAATAATTTGCAGAATCGCACAGACAAACAATCAGCATAAAAAAAGCTTTTTTTTTTGCTGTACTGTGTACGAGTATATACGAAAGTTCTTTGATTGGAAAAAATATTAATCCGTTAAAATGAAAATATCAAACAGTGGGCATCACAATATAGCAACACTACACCCTGATACAATACCGATGATAACATACACAACAATAATTTATTTTATTTTCGCTTATCAAAATAAACACATTCATGTGTTATGTAAAAAAAAAAAAATTAATTTAATCAGCTAACGTGTTAATGATAACAAATGGAATGATAACAGCAGATATACACAAACATATACGGTAGATCACATCATCACAACCCATAAATTATTTTATCTGTTTGAATTATATAATTTAATAATTATTTATTTTTTTGTGCTTTTGTTGTTGTCGGTATGAGAGCTTTTTTCTACATCACGATTGAGTATGGGTAAAAATAAATCAATCGTTTGTGTACATATTATTGTTCGGTTAGTGTTTGTATTATAAATTATTAATGAACGATTAAAATGTTTGAGGATGTGTTATGGGCCCGAGGTGAAATCAAAATAATGCTGATAAGGTGCTGATAAAGCGTCACCAACGCAATATATTGCCGAATCACCCACTTCACTAGTTTTAATTAATCAAAATTGACATATTACACGATTGACTTATCAAAATAGAAATCTCATTTATTTAAATATACATTTGTGGTACATGAAGTGCACTTAATCGTAATTATGATCTGGTGTGTAGTATTGTTTAATCCAATCGATGTAGTATGCTACTTTAACGTGAACGGATGGTGCGTTTACACTACCGCATGGAATGAAACCCCACGAAACGATACCAATTTGTACTGGATAATGTCCATCGTATTGTACAACTGGGCCACCTGAATCGCCCGAACACGCCGAAATACCGCCAGTATATGGCCCAGTACAAACGTTACGATCGGTTAATGGAGATTCGCCAATAACTTCTTGACATCTTTCGATCGGGATAACGGGTATGAAAGCACGTTGTAAATTATCTGGTGTATTAGGTATAACACGATTGGTTTGTCCCCATCCGGATAGTACAGCATCACCATGTGGTACATAAAACGGTTCTGGCAATACAATCGGTTGTACAACATCTGTATAGGTTAATGGTTCGGCCAAGAAAATCAAACCAATATCGTCGGGGGCTACACCACCATCATAATCCGGATGTATTTCCCAACGAACGACACGGCTCAATTGTCCATCGGTTTGCGATAAACGGGTGATACCGGCACGTACATCAACACTACCAAGATTTGGTAGTTCGGTGTTACAATGGGCTGCAGTCAAAACCATGCGACGGGTTAAAACTGAACCACCGCATACGTGACTACCGCGACCAGCTAAAACCCAGTTGAGGGATACGATGTATGGTACCTCACCAAGGGCGGCGTCAATTCCGCCAACAATACGTCCGCTTACTAATCCAGGTGACGCTAAAAAATTCATAATTCAATTAGTAACTTCAATATATATATATGAAATGTTGTTTATATCGACTCACCTGGAAGTGCTGTAGCCACGGCTACGCACAATGCTACCAATATCAATACTTTCATTTTATTTGATACAATGACTCAAAATATACTCACCTATGTGGTTTATATATGAATTTGTTTGCTTATCTTATCCAGGTGTGTGTTTGTATAACTTGCAAAATAACTACTGGTCAAGATAAAGTGGACAATCCAAAATTTCCATCGTTGTACTGTCTTAACAAATTGATTACGAAACTGTTCAATCATTCGAGTAGTTCGATACCGGCATATAAATCAATTACTGTGTGTGATGTCTAATCTAATGCTCGTAAATTATAATTTTGTGAATAGTTAAAACATCGCACTGAGGTATATGATTATGATAATATTCTTTTGTATTTCGCTACACCAAGAAATAATGAACTTCTAACAAAATGTACATTAAGATGGTGTTGTAGAGTAGCAGCAGCATCGCATAAATATTGCATATTATTATCTCATCTCATTGAGATTCTATATGGTGAATACGTTATGTATTCCATCAGTTGTATATAAATGGGAGATTATACTATACATGCATTGCATTAAATATATTTCAATACGATTCGAGTCGAAATATACGGATATTTTCATTTCAATGTTCGTTCGAAATTATCATCGACAAAATCTATGAATAAAATTTAAATAACGAATATTTTGATTATCGTTTCGATTAAATATCATCATTATCGACGAGATTATGAGAATAATATTCGATTTGCTTCAATTTAGTTTAAAATTGGACATAAATGTTGTAGATACTATTTGTATAGTAATCATCCACGGTGTGATGATCAGTTATAAATTTATAATGACAACCCGGCCTGTGAGACATCATATGGTTAGAGTCTTCCCCACATAAAATAATACATCTTTTTCAATCAATATTCTCCGAATTACACGAACGATGATTCATATATGTCGTTATCCATCTATGCCCGGTTAATGGTACTATTATACTAAAGCTCATTTGCCCCATCTATCAAAAATGTCTTGAGCACTACATGAAATGTAGTTTATTTCTGCCATACATCCCACTGAGAACTGTCCGATTATTCAGGAGAAGTCCTCTAAAAAATTACAGTTTGGTTTGCGCTAGTATAATTGTCATTCAACGCTTTAATCACAGCCTTGGACAGATCTATACATAGTTCTTATGAATAAATTGCTAATAGACCATCTGAAATTTATTAAAGTGGTTGTACTCTCATACCTATCCTTCCTAGTGCAATGACACAGTCAATACACTGACGAGCGGGTGTATCTCTGAAGAGATCTTGCATCCGATGTTTACTTCTAATTTTTGATTAATTCAGAATAAAAGCAGAGTTTAAGGATTCACAACTGCCTAACTCAACCTACCTCAAAAATGTCAATTCTATGAGGTTAGTAACGGAACGGCGTGGTTGGTACCAACGGCAATATCTTTGCTATTTACAGAAAGGAAAAATGTCTTATGTTGCTGCAGATTCAGAGAAATATATATTATAGCCTAATTTCTTTACTCGTATATCTATAAGGGAGTAAAATGACGGAGAACTTGCATAGCTTGAGTAGAACATTACTATGGAATAGCATGTATGGTATTGGCATTTAATGAATCTGATAGTTCTTCTGTTTAATTTTGGGATACAGAAAATATTGATAAATTGGTTGGAGTATTCATCTTGAAGATACCAGTACAATACTTTTGGATCTTTCTGAAGGGCATACATAATAACTGCCGACTGCTGGACTTGATCTGTGGTTATCACGACGCTTTTTATTGATCGTCGTATTCTGCAATAAATTCTAAAATGTGGCCAGATTTGCATTTTGGCGTGTGCATTTGCGTGATATCGTTTGAACACTTGGTGTAGGGACCTTACGACATTCTTTACCATCCTTGTATTTATACAAGGTGCAGTGATGTTTCCGAACACGACCGCAGCTTCTGTTTTGATCCGAGTGATATAGCTCTGATCTTAATCAGGATCATTTGATCCTTGGATATAAGTCCGATGATGAATCCTAACACTACTATAGCGAAGACTGTATGTACATATCAGGGACTGACCGCTCGTTGCGGTAGTCACCGATATTTTCTTCCGTCAGAGGACAAAAGGGAACCTAGAACGCGATAAGTCTCGCATTTAATGTGATTACCTTTTTCGAAGTTTGGTCTTAGCGCGTCTTTTTTTCTATCCTTCGGCATAACTTTATTTCGCCATATCAGTCAAATAACATTAAAATATCAAGAGTTCTGAACAAATGCAATCAACTCCAGGTGAACGATTTTTCATCAATCTCTGCATTGTAACGATCTGTGATCGTCCCACGGCTTACCGTTTTCCCAGGCCTGAATAAAATTAGAAAGTGGTACTTTTAAAGATTCTTACGGAAATTATTGACGATAGGAGCTACCTGTTCTTATTACTCCGGATTTCAAATCACGATTTTACATCCAGTGCGACGCGACTTCGAACGGTATAGGTGCTGTATTATTCGAACGCGATAAAGACGGAAATGATAGACCTATTGCGTACATGTCTAAGAAATTAAATGCAGCCCAAAGAAATTATTCCGTAACAGAAAAGGAATGCTTAGCAGCTCTGGAAGCCATTAAAAAGTTCAGACTCTACGTGGAGTGTCTCCCTTTCACAGTCATTACCGACCATTCAAGGCTGAAGTGGCTAATGTCTTTAAAAGATATTTCAGGTAGACTAGCCCGATGGAGCTTGAAGCTTCAAAGGTTCGATTTTGACATTGAGTTCTGCAAAGGCACGCAAAATACCGTTCCGGATGCTCTGTCTCGTGTACAACTTGACTCATATAACCCCAACCAACTGATAATTCACCACTTTTGATTGACCTAGCTTCACCATCATTCCTAGATCCTTCCTACTAACAATTAGCTAAGTCAATCCAAAATTCTTACAAACACACAAACCTCTATACATTTAATAATTTGACCTTCTCTTCTTACCTCTGCCCACTGTCCCCCAACTTCTGCGCATCTTGACATTAAGAAAACCACAGAACTCCTTCAGAGATACTATTATTGGCCTAATATCACGTCTGATGTAGACCAGTTTGTTAAAGCCTGTGATCAGTGCAAACTCAATAAATCTCCTAATCAGATATCCAAACCTCCTCTACGTTTCGCTTCCTATGACTTTCAGGCCCTTTCAGCGAGTCTATCTCGATTTTCTGGGACCATACCCTCGCACTAAAAATGGTAATACCGGAATTTTGATCGCACTGGATCATTTTTCTAAATTTGTCATAACACGACCCATTCGACAGGCAACTACGATCGAAATCCTAGAGAACGAGATTTTCTTAATGTTTGGAGTTCCTGAAGTTATACTTACAGATAACGGTAGGCAGTTTGAATTCCATCTTCTACAGAATATTTGTCATAAATATGGTGTCCGACACGTTTTCACAGCCAAATATTCTCCTCAGGGAAACGCTTCAGAACGCGTTAATCGCACACTTTTAGCGTCTCTACGTGCGTATATAAAATCCGATCAACGTGTCTGGGACACAAATTTCTCTGCCATTACACATGCTCTCCGAAATTCTATTCATGAGTCCCCTAAGTACTCCCCCCACTTCCTGGTGTTCGGTCAACATGCGGTATTGCATGGTTCGTCGTATAATATATTATGTGAAGCGTCTCAATTCGCTGGATCGTATGTGAATTGTGAAGATAAAACAGGTTTTCTCTTAAAGATCTATGAGGACGTGCAAATTAATCTTCGTAAGGTAGTCGAACGACCAAAACAGACTTACAATTTAAGGACAAGACATCCCAAAGTTAAAGTTTGGCAGACTATTTATATTCGAAATTTCAAACAGAGTAAAGCCATTGATAATTATAAAGTGTGTGGTTAAACGACTTGTGGGAAATTTTTCTTGTGAAGTAGCCAATGAACATGGGAAGAGTTTGGGTATATAGCATTTCAAAGATATTAAACTTTGAAAAATGGAGTAAACCATAGTAATGAGGCGTGGGTAAGTATAGATAGAATAGTTTGTCTGTCTTTCCTTTGCCTAAAATCCTATATACTTTCATTTTCATTCCGTTTTTTCCTAGTGTGGTCAAGCTAGCATTTATTCAACTTCGGACAACCCCACCCCAAGCCCTGAGCCATAGTTGGCAAAATCATGACCACCTCGAAGCTCTGAATAAATGATAATCTATTTCAGTAACGAAGGGCACTCATGCAACCCAATTCGTTACAGCATGGCCAGGTTAAATTCTTCATAGAAAATTCTTCAATGGATCCTCAATCAACATCTCTGCGGTCTGTATTTGAGAGTATTCAAATACAGTTTGTGATACATATAGAACATTAAGTAGGCCAGAAAAATATGCATGCCAGAGTACCACATCGATATTAACACTTAGGTTTCCATCCTGGTCCAGAATGACAGTTGATCCAGATCTTAGGGTATGGTGCCATTTGGATAAAGAAGTTTCCGTTTAAGAAGAGTTGTACTGTAATATGACCTTAGCTTTTCACCATTCACGAGTCTTCTGTCTACAAATTTGTTTAGCTGCTCTCCTAGCAAGTTAGGTTAGCAAGTTTATTTTGCAATGTGATTGTAGACTGAGCAAGACGCACTTCTAAGCAAATTAATCATTTTTGGGTTAAGCTTTCTATATATACTGAGAGTTAGCTGGGCGACATCGATAACTGAGGTTTTCAATAGTCTGAAGACAGTGTTCATTTCATCAGACTGATAGTTAAATTGCAAAAATATTTTGTCAACTTTTAAGACTCACTTTTGATGATATATATCGATGTATCGTCAAAGTGAATAGACGTATTTTTGATAGCTATAATTTTTTTTTTAAATAATTATAATTATAAAGGTTTAGTCATTAACCATCTCAAATAACTCGACAAAGTTTTTTTTGGTTTTGTTTTACTTGAACGAAAAGTGCAGTGTTCGTAAAAAAACTATTGTGCAGTTAATATAAGTTTTATAGTGAATTGTAAACATTTAATGATAATGACCTAGAACTTGGGTCATTATACTTGGTCTGCGTCTGCACCAAATCGGTCGGCAGTACTTAAAGTCTGGCCATGCAGGAAAATTCACCCTCATCGATGTTTGACCCAATGGATTCGGTGAAGGGTCCATCATTACAACACACAAATGCTTACGCCGTCGGCTCGGGCAACTTTATGAGCACAAGCGACAATCCATTTAATCATGATATCTTCTAAAAGCCCACGAAGTTTCTTCGCGGCCACGAAGGCCACGAAACACGAAATAAAATCCGGCAATTAAAACTGATGATAGATCAAAGTCACCCACAAACAAATGATTTTACTATACCTGATTCTAGCGTAGAAGAGGAAATAGTAGCACACGAAACAGCATGGCTACTACTAAAATCAAAAAAGGAAGCGAATATCAGAAAAATGTAATCAAGATGGGTACTTCATCAGACAAAACTGAAAAAGATCCAACTACTCCGAAAAATGACTCCGACATTAACAAGTCATTACAGGATAACAGCATCAATTTCCAAGCCATAAATTGATGAACAACAAGCAACTGAAAATAAATGTAGTCCCCGAGACAGATTATAGAAATCTAACAGAATACTAAACGGTTCGCAGCAACAGTGGCATTCTTATGAAAATAAACATACACGACCGATAAGGGTTATGGTTAGAAATTTGCACTAATCATGCGACCCAAAGATATTAAGCGAGAATTGAGTGAAAGAGGTGTTAAAATCCTTGATGTCGTCAACAAAATTAAAAAGCAAGGGGATGAAGAATTCCACTTCCGTTATTTATGCTGACGTTCGATAACAAAGAACATATTCAAAAAATTTATGAAATAAAACTTATGTGCCATATGGGTGTAAAAATTGAACCGGTTAGAAGTAACCGTACAATTCCGCAATGTAAACGTTGTCAGCGATATGGCCATACTCAAAAGTTCTGCCAACACAAACCTAGATGTGTTAAGTGTGCTAAGAAACATTTAACTATTTCTTGCGATAAACCCAAGAATACTGTAGCAAAGTGTTCAAACTGTGCACAAGCCCATCCTGCAAATTACCGAGGATGCCTGGTAGCGAGAGAACTTCAAAAAAGAAGAAATAATCTAAGTAAACCAACGAATTTACAAAAAAGTCAACCATCAGAATCGTTTAGTCATCATGTAAGAGGTGGTTTATCATATGCGCAAGTAGCTGAGACAGGAAAGGTCACTTTGAACCCTACTCATTCGATTACTATGATGGAAATGATGCAAAATGTTATGAATGCCATAAACAACCTTTCTGAAAGGCTACAAAGATTGGAGCATAGAAATTCTGCTTTATTATACTAATCAACTCTCTCAAAATGATATGCCAAGAAAACCTGAGAATTGCTGCTTGGAATGCTAACGGTATTAAAAATAAAAAGCATGAACTAGAAGCGTTTTTAAAAATGCAAAATATCGACGTGTGTCTGATATTTGAGACCCACTCCACCAGGCAATCTTACATTAAAATTCACGGTTATACCAACTTTATGAAACAATTGATCCGGATAACCAAGCAAGAGGTGGAATTACTGTTATAATTAAAAACTATATTAAACACCGTGAATGCCAGCATTATCAATTACCCGAAACCCAGCTTACCATAGTAGAAATTACATCTACCAAGCAACGCCTTCAGATAGGATCAGTGTATTGTCCACCTAGATATAACCTGAAGAAGCCGAACTATTTAAATATCCTACAACGTTTCGATGGTAGATGGTAATGCAAAGCATGTTGACTTTGGCTGTAGGTTTACAACAACCAAAGGTAACGAACTTAAAAATGCAACAGTAGAAATGGGATGTATCATCCATTCCACTGGCAAGCCAATATATTGGCCCACGGATGCAGGTAAAACTCCTGATCTACTGGATTTCTTTATATCAAAACAAGTGTCATCAAATTTTATTGAAGTAGAGGATAATTCAGATATGGACTCTGATCACTCTGCAGTGATACTTTCCTTAGACCTAGATAGAAAATTTCACCGATATTATTCAGATTACCGCTTGGAATAATACTAATGGAAGAGTATCCAAAACCTTTGGTAAAATGTTACCCAAGAGAAATTCGGAATCTTGTCTTAGAAATAAGAAAAGCTATAGGGGAAAATGGCAACAAACAAGGAGTCCATCTGATAAGACGATTCTAAATAATAAATCACAACAGCTTAAGCGAGAAATTCAGAAGCTATATGAAAAATGGTTTTCTTTGTATCTGGGAAAATTGACCGCTGATGAAGATACGAACTACTCACTATGGAAGGCAACTAAAAGTATAAAAACCCCAATTACGCAAATCCCTCCTATTAAGAGGAATGATGTCTCGTGAGCAAGGGATAACAAAGCAAAAGCTGAAGAATTTGCTAACCATTTGGACCGAAACCAGGTAAACCGCCTAATGAAGCTAAATCGTATTGTCCGATATCACTGCTCCCTATCATTTCAAAGCTAATGGAGAGACTACTCTTGAAGAGAATGAAGCCAATAATAGAAAGTAGAGACCTAATACCGGGTCACCAATTTGGGTTTAGATGCAAACATTCTACAATTGACCAGGTTCACAAAATAACAGACATTATAGAAAAGGCGTTAGAAGAAAAACAAATTTGTTCGACCTTATTTCTGGATGTGGCAGCAGCTTTCGATAAGGTATGGCACGAGGGTTTAATACATAAACTTAATGCTATGCTTCCCGGACTATATAAGGGCAGGTGTTCCACAAGGCAGAGTTCTAGGTCCAGTGCTTTACCTACTATATACAAGTGGTATACCACAGTCCGACCACGTAAGCATAGCAACGTTTGCTGACAACACCGCGATACTATCAACAGAGAAAACTGTGGAAGAAGCGGCGAATAAACTTCAATGTGCAAGTGATGAAATTCGCTAATAGACCAAGCGATGGAAAATCAAACTTAATGAATTAAAACCCAGCTTACCAAGCATGTCAACATTACGAATAAATCATTGGTTAATCCGCCGACATCCAGCATAAACGATGTTATGGTGCCGAACGTGAACTCTGCTAAATACTTGGGTATGACTCTGAATGTTAAACTTAAATGGAAAGAGCATGTGAAGAAGAAAAGAAAAGAGCTTGATCTTAAATATAGACAATTGTACTGGCTGATTGGGCGAAGGTTCAAATTAAGCCTATGCAACAAAATACTGATTTACAATCAGGTTCTTAAGCCGATCTGGTTATATGGCATTGAGTTTTGGGGCTGCACTAAGAATACTAACATTAAATTTATACAAAACTTCCAGAATAAGGTACTTCGGAGTATAGTCAATGCACCCTGGTACATTCGTAATAGTGATTTGCATTGTTTTATATTTGGAGATTCCAGATATAAAACTCGAAATAAAACGATTTGCATCGAAGCATGAATCAAGCATGAAACATGTCAATCGAAGCATGAAACATGTCAATGCGGAAGACTCTCGGCTACTGGATAATGAACATTTGGTTAGGAGACTTAAAAGTACCAAACCCTTCGAGCTCGTTAGTATGTGAGCAGCTACCTACCGAACAGGCACTGTGCATCGCTGGATCAACAGTGACCACATTATATTTTAGTTTGTAAGAATTCAGATGTAAATTGATGGTTAGTCTGGAAAGACTAGTTTCAATAATATAATAAATATAAAAAAAAAACTTTTGATGATCTTAGCTTGAAAATGTTTGTAAATCATTAAATTGTGGCGTTGACGCTATCGATAATAAAACAATTTACAAAGTGGGGCAATAGTGGCGTATCGGGTAAAGACAAAGTCAATATTAAGGTTGGTAGTAGTACGAATCGAAGCCCTGTGGTTGGGGGCAAACATGTTTCGTAAATATTTCGAACGAAACATGAGATCCATAGAATACCTCCACAGTGTCCAGAGCTTGTCGTAGGAGGCGACTAAATCTGGTTGGATCGCTGGGCTGACGACCCGCATCCGTAAAAACCAATTACAGTTAAAAATGTCAACAAAACCAAAAAAACAGGATACCGCCTAAATAACAATGACCCCCCGCTTAAGTACCCGGATACGAGATTGACGATCAGCACGTGGAACGTGCAGTCACTAAGAAAACCTGGCGCGTTGGACGGCCTTATCACATTTATGAAGGAGTATCGGCTGGAACTCGAAGCGCTCAAAGAAACTCGATGGCCTAAAAGTGGAGTCCATGTGTCCCAAGGCTATACGTTGCTACACAGTGGAGATGACCTCGGAAATCATGGAGTTGGCTTTCTCATTGGGCCGCTGGTAAAAAAGGCTGTGTTGGACTTCCAAGCAGTCGATAATCGAATGTGTGGAAGTCCAACATGACATGAAATTAGCCAACCTGTCAATTGTTTGTGTACATGTGCCCACTGATGTAAGCCAACCCCAAGATAAAGACTCATTTCACAATAATTTGGATAATCTGATGGGTTCTATACCTGAGCACGATATCAGATTGGTGATTGGTGACTTTATTGCTAGAGCTGGCAGAAATCACACCGACTTATGTAATAACATAGGTCCGTAGTCCCGACACGAAACTGCGACCGAGAATGGAGAAAGAATGATGTACTTTGCGATCGCACATGATCTCCAAGTGGCAAGTACATTCTTTCCCCATAAAAACATCCATTTGGAAACCTGGACACATCCACGTAAAACATCCCGAAGCCAAATTGACCATGTGTTGATTTCAAAAGACCGGGTTTGGATTGTTTAAGGCGTGAGATCGTATCGGTCGTCAACCAAATTCGTAGGCAGTGACCATTTTATGGTTGCTGCAAAGCTGCGATGGAAATTTTCGTACAAGTCAGGGAGAACAGAAGAATATAAAACGCCTTTCTCCTGTGAAGGTCTGATAAATGAAGAAACGCAACTAAAATACCAAGATCTTGTCAGCAATAGCATTTTACGATTCAATTATCAATCTGATAATGTGAACAGTGTCTGCGAGGTATTGAAAACCTCGGTTGTCGATGCTGCCCAGCACACTTTCGGTATAATGTAAACTAAGCCCAAAAATGATTGGTTTGATGAGGAGTGTCGTCTTGCTGTTGAGACCCACAATAAAGCCCACAATGAAGCGCAGACTCGGTTTACAATTGCAAGGAAAAACAAAGCAGTTCTTGCTAAACGCATTTGTAGACTGAAGGAGCGCGAATGTTGGAAGGCCAAGGTCTTAAGAGTACAACAACTGAGCAATGAGCACAATTCGCGTGGTTGCTTTAAAGGAATCACCTAATTGCACCATACCTTAAGATCTCGGTCAACTGCCATTCGGGACCAGCATGGAAACCTCTGTGTTAACGTCGATGCGGTACTCGATACATGGCGTGAACATTTTTCTGATCTACTTAATGTTCCACATGTATCGCAAGCTGTATTTGAATACCCTCAAATACAGACCGCGGAGATGTTCATTGAGGATCCATCCTATGAGGAATTCACAATGGTCATGCAGAGACTAAAGAAAAATCGTTCACCAGGAGTTGATTGCATTAATTCAGAGCTCTTGATATTCGGAGAGCTAACTTTGTGGAACTGTCTTTTCGACCTTGTTCGATTGGTATGGCGAAATGAAGTTATGCCTGACAAATGGAAAGTGGCCGCGTTATGCCCAATATTCAAAAAGTGTGATCGCATGAAATGCAATGAAAGTCACTGTCTTACATAATCTTGGGAAGAATTACTCCTTTAGCGGAGGAAATTGTCGGTGACTACCAAGGAGGATTCCGTCCAAATCGGTTAGTCACTGACCAAGTTTTTTCACTACGGATGATTCTTTCCAAGTACTACGAAACATCTCGCGATGTACACCAGGTATTCCTAGATTTCAAGCAAGCCTTTGACTCGATCAATCGAGAGAGGCTATGGTATGCGCTTGAATATTTAGGAATATCACAAAAATATGTACATCTGTGTAAAGTGACAGTAACGCAGTCACAATGCTGTGTCAAAGTTGAGAACAGGCTACCGAGAATTTTTGCAATCACTTCTGGTGTTCGACAAGGAGATTCGCTGTCCCCGATACTTTTCAATCTCATGTTGGAATTCAATGGACAATATCTTATTCCGACAATCCAATCAACTTCTTGCGTGTGCAGATGATTTCTGAGTGATTGGATTAAATGGCAACGGAGTGAAAGAGATACTTGATCCACTGGAACAGTTTTCAGCTTCCGTTGGTCTCAAAATCAATGAGTCCAAAACCAAATATCTGATCTCTGGTTTTCGAGACCAAGACGCAAGTGATTTCAGTAGTGGAAACTACACGATTGAAGGAGTGATGAGATTCAAGTATCTTGGATCTCTCATTACTCACGATAATAGTGTGGGAGAGGATATCAAGGTTCGCCTTGCCGCTGGCAAACGGGCTTTGTAACCTCTACGTCCACTGCTGAAATCAAAATATCTTCCGAATACGGATAAGCTGAAGCTGTACAGAGTGTTGATCAGGCCCGTTGACATGTATGGATGTGAGAGTTGGACCTTGACGGATGAGTACGAAAGATGGCATCTTACATTCGAGAGGAGAATCATGCGTGTGATATATAGCCCGAAATGCGACGATGATGGCACATACCGAGTTCGTTTTAACCACGAGACCAGGAATTGAATGCAAATTCCTGATATCGTGCATGACACCAAAGGACAGCGAGTACTCTGGCTCGGACACGTTCTGCGTCCTGATCCGAACCGAATGATACATCGATCTTTGAAGCGAGAACCGCCTTTCAGTAGGCGAAGAGGTCGCTGTCGGTGACGATGGCTCCACGGCGTAGAGAGCGATCTGGCTCTCCCAACTGCTTGCAACAGTATGAAGAGCTGGCTCGTGATCGATACTATTGGAGCCAGATGGTTGACATGGTACGGACCAACAATGGCCTGTAAAAACCGGAAAAAAAGTAGTACGAATCGGTAAAAAGCGTTAAATAACTCCTGCACACTGTGCTTATACTTTTTCTACACAGGCGCCTTCGTTCCCGCATCATCGATCGTAATCCAACGTTAACATATTGACGTCACTTTATACACTGCGAACATTGCTACTCCATTGATGGTTAAATCAAAAAGGAAATTTTTAATAAATCCATGAATAAAGAATTAGTCAGGTATACACCGAACGTTAACATAATCATCCTCATTTTTTGATATCAATCTTAAATATTCACAAACGAACATATAATATCCTTATGTGCATTATGTATATATTATAAATTATGTGTGAATTTTAAATATGTTTATCATTTTGATTATAAAAGATGTAAAATAAAAAAAAAATTAAAATTTATAAAATGTTTCTTTTGGTGTGGTTTCGGATGCTGCCGTTAATGACTGATGTTGCTTCGCACAGACGGAATATTAAAAATTTCCCATTTCTACTGATTTATAACCTATATATCACACAAAGCTCTATTTTAATGAAATTGGTGCAAAAAAAAATCTTCAATTTTCAATAACATATGTTACCCATATTCTTATATTTCGAGAGCAGCATCTAACATAAAAATCTACTATAGTTTAGGAAATTACGTTCATTTAGAAGAAGTCACACACACACACACACGAACAAAAACAAAAAATTGGAAACATAAATTGTTGGAAAGAAATCGTCCAGCACAAAAAAAAAAAAAATCAAACTTCTGGCTACATAATATTGTATTATGGTGAGACGACACACATAGATGATGATTGGGTCATGCTTATACCCATATATAAGAAAAGTTGAAATTTTCCAACATCGTAAAATACATATGACAGTAATAAATCAAATTTAATGTTACAGATTTTTTTGCAATAATAAATTTTCTTTTTTTTTTATCGTGTGTGTGTTGTTGTGTGGAAAATCATCAAAAACTGACAATTTTCAAATAAATTTTCTTTATTTATATGTTACAAAAATTATAAACTTTTTGATGAATAAATTTTTATCGACTTTGTGTATAGTGAAAAGAAAATTTTTTTTTGATTTGTTGCTGTTTTTATACTTGTACGTTTTGTTTTAGATATAGGAAATCCCGTATAAGTTGGGGAAAAATAAATTTTCACAGGGATTTTAGAGAGGGCAAACAAAAAATAACTTTTCTTAATATTTTATACAGTTGAGAGTTTTATTTTTTTTTTGGTACAATTTTGAAACAATATAAAGAAAGTTAAACTTTAAATAGATACGAAATAATAAAAGTTTTGAACATTCGAAAATATTGTTTTTGTTGCTTTTTTTTTGATAAGAAAATCATTAATATTTCATGAAATTTTCATCAATTATTTTTGTGGAATTGACATATTTTTTTAGACTATATATAATACATACATTATGTATGTACTGTACAACTTGGAAAACTTTGAGTTTGGTTTTGAAAGAACTTTTAAATTTTTAGTGAACTGGCCATTATCAAAACTAATTGACAGATGTGACTGTATGACTCACCAATTTGTAAATTAATTATTGGATGTATCGGGTTTTCCAATAAGAGTGATATGATATCTTTAATACAAAAACACTCTAATTGCTACGTAAATTGAAATGTTTTTTATTTACTATGAAGTACAATCGATAGAATTAAGTTCAGAATAAAACGGTATTCAAATGGGCTCCATGACTTCTTAATGGCGTTAAATCACAACTCCTTGGAGGCCATTCAATATTACAATTTCTTGAAATAATCGAATCTCCAAAATTTTCTCGCAATAATTTAATTGTTGTAATTGCTCTACGTGCCGTACAGTCTCGTCTTGCTGGAACCAATGTTTTCAAGATCAACTTATCCAATTTTGGCCTCAAAAAGTTGGTTATCATCGATGTATACCGATCTCCATGGACCGATGATTCCACCAGACGAAAAACCACTATTATAGTTTTTCATGAATAATTTGTGGATTTTCTTCGCATCAGAATCGATAGTTTTGTTTATTTACTACAACACTCAGATGAAAGTAAGCCTCATCGGAGAAGATGATTTTCTTAACAAAAAATTTTCACGTTTTCAAGTTGTTCCAAGGCAAAATCAGCAAATCCACGACGTTTACGGTGGTCCAATGGCTTCAGTTCTTGAGTGAGAACAATTTTATACGAATACAAACCCAAATCCTTTCTCAACCGTCTTGAAGTCGACAAATTGTGGTCTTCAGCTACACTTGCCTGAACGGCAGCAATATTTGCATTACTTCGAGCGTTTCTGTTTTATAGTCACTTGAACATTGTGTAAAGAAAATGTACGCGAAAAATCAACAATTCAACGAATAGCGAGCACACTTGGACGATTATTACGACTATAAAATGGAAAAGGCGCACGAAAAGTTTCAATTGGAGAACGATTATTTTAATAATAAAACTGATACGATAATTACGAGGACATAGCAGGTTTGCCATATGTATAGAAGTGTGCTCAGATATAAAATGCGTATGAAAACATAACATTTGAAATCAACAAATAATGAAAACTGCTGTAACAACTCCTTACATATCCGAACTAAAAGACGTGCCTGCGGTTACTACCGTAATTATGGAAAATCAAAAACTTCCGAAAATAACACTATATTAGAGACAATAAGAAATTATATGGATATAGCCATTGATTTAACAGACATGAACTATGCGGAAGATTTTTAAATGCTGGACACAGCCGGGATAGTTATTCCAGTCAATCGAAATGTAAGCAATGCAAACGATGTATTACGAGCTTTTTCATACAAAACCACAATGTGTCCACAAACTGCTCAGGTTGCGCAGTGGTTAAACTGCGGCTTGGAGCGGGAGTTACTGAGTTTGAATTCCGATAGGGGCTGGATGCAAAAATGGATTTTCACCATCGATCTTTTGGGTGGTGTGAATGAACTCATCTGAAGGAGGTGCCTTAAAAAGTTGAAGGAATTTATACCATTTGCCATGCCAGGTGATTAATTCCAATTTAAAAGTATGCAAGACCATTTTTCTTGTTACTTTATACCATTCAACCAACAATGGGTAGAAACTGAACAAAAAACAACCATTATGTATGTAGTTTTATTATCCAGACACAAAACATGAGTTTTATTATCCAGACACAAAAATTACCCATTCATCGAAAAAATAATGGTAAATCTTCACTTCTTTATCTTAATCTGAACGGTTTCACTTTCTGGTTTTGCTCGTATTTTTTTGCTGAATTGTAGGTCGTGGTAGACAAAACATTTTGTATCGTAGCAGATCACAGTTAAAAAGATTTAGATTATCTTCTTAGGTCACTTTCATACTATACTATGGTTAACATTTTCGAAATAAATTTAAAGCGTCTGGCTAAAGAATCACTCAAAAAATGAAATTAAATTGTTTATCATACCAAAAATCGTCACAAGTGTGGCATTAAGTTAAACATACATTGGATCTATAGCATAAGACCTCGTTTTGGCAGTAGTGGCGGTAAGGAGGACTATAATAAGCGATCTACGAAAGAGTTGGGAGTGCCTTCAACCCTAAATAATTATAACCGTTTCTTTTGGTTTACAACCGTGTAACCGTTTAAATAGTTATAACCGTTTTTTTTGGTTGTTTGTCTTTAATCTGATCGCAAAATTTTGCACTAGCCACATCTTTAAGTAAAGAACTTTCTCAGAAATGTTTGGCAGCAAAAATATAAATACAAACAATGGGTGTGAAGTTTGTGCTAAAAATAATAACAAAAAAGTACACTGTTAAATTTTACTTTTTCCAGTAGGAATTGAAAAATACACCAAAATTTAAAATTAAGCTTATAATTTGAATATTTGATAGTTATTGGCCCAAACTTATCTAGGAGGTTTTTGAATTGACAAATCATTAATACTGGTTCATATTCACAGATACCAATCTTTAACTATTTCTAAATGCGAATGCAACTCTGTCGTATTCATTCAACTTCTAACTTCTGAGAATGATTGTAAATTCTAAGTTCTGAAAAATTGAAAGCTTTCTGTGAATATGAGCCTGTATTCTTGGACATCTCTAGGATCAGAGATATACATTTTCGAAAAATAATCGAAATTTATGAATTTTTAATTATTCGAAAAACTGAGTAGACCTCATCATAATAAGACGATCCTATCTCGGTATAATGGTATTATGCTCTGGACACCACAAGAATGAACGAATGTAAAGTACAAAAATTTTAAAGTTCCGGAATTCATATCCGTTCCCTCATGGTATGGAAGTTAATTAAGGTCTTCGAAAATATAAGCCAAAATTCGTAGGCAACTCTAGGATCGACACGACATTATTTTTTGTTACAACATATCACGTTTAATGATTTGTCTATTCCAAGAAACATACTGGACAAGTTAGGTCCATCCCTTAAACTATCATATCTTTCGGTTTTTAATCATTGATCGGAAAAATGAAAATTTAACAATGTAATTTTTTGTAATTATTTTTAGCACAAACTTCACACTATAGTCCGAACTATCCGTTTTCTATAAAAATGGCAAGAAAACTCGACGCCTTAATTTATAAAATTTCACCAATGAACATAATCTGAATTTATACATGCTGTTGAAGAATACTAATAGGATGCAGTGTACTGCACTTAAACACCTATCAGAAGGATTATGTGAATGAATGATGAACGCTAGTAAACAACCTCTTAAACAAAAAAACAATCTTTAAGTATTGGAAAATATACAGTTTTGAGAATCTTTGCCTCTTACTAGGCCTACGAGCAACTTTTATGCATCAAGTGCTGTTATTTATTCTTAACTAGTCTTAGGGCTCGCATTATTTGAACTTGAACGTTGCCAGCTGTACACAGTCTTGAATAATCAAATCATTGCTAAATTCGAATACTATGAAGTAACAACCATATGTGTGTTACGTTCGCGTTTCTACAATTAATTATAACCTATAGAAAAATACCGCGTGTACAGGTATCTGTTATAGCCGTTTTTTGTCTAAATTTGGTTACTAACCGATTTACACCTATATGGCGGTTATACCTTCCACTTACACAAGACAATATTATTAGATAGATATTTTCCAACCCACCAGTAAAATATTCAACAACAAGAACAAACTTATTTTTTATGCTCGCTCTTCCGCCACCATTAACATATAAATTTTGTGTTAGGAAAAACATAAATATTATAATCCTTACAATTTACATATTTTTCCAATTTATTATGATTCCACAATTAAAACTGACTTAATAATTTTCTTCCTTCGTGTTTGCGGAACAGCAAAAAAAAATTTAAGTTTTTTTTCCCATTGGTTGTGTACATGGTGCTCGTCTTCAAATTCAAATTTATCGTTTACAACTAGTATGTTATAGTATTTAGTATATTATATAAGTTTTTTTAAGTGCCGCTTTCATTCCGTTAATGTTTTGTGTTGGTTTGATTTCCTCTCATTTTCATCGTATATAATTTTTCATTTTTTTTTGTGCTGCCTCTTATGTAGCACATTGTCTGTATGATTTTCATGTTTTAACACTTTGTGTGTATAGCGAGTGTTGTTTATATGTATGTATGTATGTACATATATGGTGTAATGGATGTTATTAGGAGTTTTGAAAAATTATTATTTTTTGCTTTAAAATTACCATAATTATGTCGGGCAGATATTTATGTTTGTTTGAAAGTGGGTTGATACGTATTGTTCGTTCATATTTTAACAGAAAATTAACATTTTAAATCTATATCGAACAACATAAGAGTATTTCCGCTATCGTTACAAAACCTATAGGTCATCGAGTCCAAAATTTCACCAATCATTCAATGTATATACTTTTAGATGTTATACAGAGGTTGGCATTCAAAATGTTACCAACTTGACGCTGCTGTTCCAATCGAACAGTGCGCTCATTTATATTTACTTTATATTTACGCGCTCATTTATATTCTAGCAAAGGTGTTAAAACCACTTGGTAAACCAAAAAATCTACCGTTAAAAAATTATAAACGATGCTTTACAATTTGGTAGAAACCATTGGACAATATACCAAGACTCAGCACCATTCCATAATATAGGTGAAAACGAACAAGAAAAATTTCCTACCTTCATTTGTTCACAATTATAGACACCATATTCTCGAAACTTAAACCCAATGGATTTTGCCTGACGGTACATTCTGCAGGCAGAAGTACTTACTAACACACTTTTCGAAATTTGGGGCAAAATGGACCGACTCGATGCTTTTATTCTCAGTAAAGTGCGTTGTATAAGGTGAATATTAAATTAATGAAATATTTAGAAATATTTCATTTCGCAAACCACCATTAACAGATCGATCTATAACAAAACAATTCTTCCTCGATTTCTAGCTCTCAACGCGGTAATGCTTTCAAATCATACCGAGATTAAATAATGACACTTTTGAAGACATTTTTTTTTTTTTTTTTTTAAGAAATCTATATTTCTGTATAATATTACAACTAATCTCAGTGATTCTAGGAAATGTTTTGTATTTTTAAGCAGTGTAGCATCTTATGGGATGAGAAAAATCGGTTCATCCCATTTCGTCCAGTCCTTTGATTTCAGTAACCACTAATTCTAAAGGCTTTGTTGGCGCTTTGGTCCATTGGTGAAATCCAGTAGGTTCCGCAGCTCCTCCTTGTCATGTTGCTGCAGTCGCAGTACATGACTCCTTGCAAGCTTAATTATTGCATCACTGACGTATTCCATGTTAAGGTCTCGATGGAGGTTGTCATTTCTAATATACCATGGAGCATTGACAATGCTACGTAGTACTTTATTTGGAAATGTTTGTATGATCTTAACTGTAGTTTTCTTTGCACAGCCCCAAAGTTGAATGCCGTATGTCAAGATAGGTTTAAGGATTTATTTATATAATAGTAGTTGGTTTTGCGTTTCAGTTCAGAGTTTCTTCCAATAAGCCACTGCATTTTTCTGAAAAAGACAATTCTTGTCTTTTCTTTTTAACATGTGCTTTCCACCTAAGCTTAGTGTCTAGTGTCATGCCAAGGTATTTCGCATTGTCTGAGTAAGGAATTTGTTGAAAATTCATTCTAATCGGGATGTATTCTTCTTTCTTGTTGGTGAAGTTGATGTGTGTTGATTTTGTTGATTTTGATTCGTTTAGCATTATTTTCCAAGTTTTTGTCCAAGTGTTTACTGTATTAACAGCATTTTGTAGTTTCCGTGTTTACTTGAAAATACTGATATCAGTGGTCATAATTGTAGTGTCATCAGCAAAAGTCCCTATTCTGGCTTCTGCTATATTTGGTAAATCATTTGTATACAGAAGGTATAACACAGGGCCAAGCACACTACCTTGTGGGACTCCTGCCAATATTTTCTTTAGTTTTGAGTACTCTTCTTCTTGTCTCACTCGAAAATAACGGTCATTTATGTATGACTTAAGCAATTCAAAATGTTGTTTTGGTAGATCTCGTTGAAGCTTAAATTCCAGACCATGGTGCCAAACCTTATCAAATGCTTGGGCTACGTCTAGGAATACTGCTGAACATACCTTCTTCTCTTCCAACGCCTCTTGAATCGTATTAGTGATTCTATGTACCTGTTTTATTGTTGAGTGGCCTTCTCGAAACCCAAACTGATGTGGTGGTATAAATTTCCTAGTCTCTATAATTGACTTGAGTCTCTTCAGAAACAATCTTTCGAAAATTTTTGATTTGGTTGTTAATAAAGAGATTGGCCTGTATGATGTTTTGTCATTTAACGGTTTATTAGGCTTAGCAATCATTATTTTTTCTGCTACTTTCCACTGTCTCGGAACATATCTTTGTCTAAAGACAGCATTGATTATGTGCTGTAGCTTCCGTAGTGTTTTTTCTGGTAGTGCTTTGATTATTTTTGCTGTTATCAGGTCGTAACCAGGAGCCTTTTTATCTTTAAGATTTTTTACTTCTTCTTTGATTTCTTTCACAGTGACTGGTAGGAGAAGTACCTCGTCTATTTTGTTGACCGGTGTTAAATATTCATTCTCTACCTGCCCAGTTGGTGGTTTGAAGGTAATTTCTAGGTGTTCGGCAAACAAATCAGCTTTTTGTTAATCGCTGCGAGCCCAGGTTCCATCAGCTTTTTTTATGGGTGGCACTTGCAGTTTAGGTCTTTTTAGACTTTTAGTGGCCTTCCACAACGAATAGTCCGTGTCAGATTTACCTGTCAGGTTACTTAGAAAGCAAGCTACTGACTCATTCTTGATCTCTTTTATAAGCAGTTTAAGTTTGTTGCACAGATTATTTAGGATTGTTTTATCTTCAGGAGCTCTAATTCTCTGCCAAGTCTTGCGAGCTCATCTTTTTTGGTTATCCAAGTCTCTCACTTCAACTGGGTAGCTTATACTTTTCTATATTATACCATGCTGGATGGGGGTACTTTCCCATGCCGCTTTCTGTATACTTTCAATCAGATTTTCCAGCTCTTCTTCTATCATATAATCGTTCGAGATTGGCACCTGTAGATTGACGCTTTCTTCGACTAGCTGGCGAAAGTATTCCCAGTTTGTTTTGTTTTTTGTTAGTCTTGGAGGGCTTGCTTTCCTTATTGCCGTGGAACTTATTGTCATTAAGATTGGAGAGTGATCCGATGATAGTCGTTCTTCATTTTCAACTACTAGGTAATTTTCGGAGATACCTCTGGATATATAGAAGTGTAGAAGATCAGGAATTTTATTTACGTCCGTAGGCCAGTAGGTTGGCTTTCTACTGGAGTGGAACTCACATTTTAATATTCTGCCTGCTTCAAATAGCTCTCTTCCTTTGGGAGTAGTTCGATTTGATCCCCAAAATATATTTTTTGCATTAAAATCGCCTCCAATAATGAAATTTTAACCAAGCGATTTAACAAGTTTGATGTAGTCTTCCATTTTTGGGTTATATCTGGGTGGACAGTAGATTGCTGATATATAGCGTAGCTGTTGTAGTTTTGGTTTCAATAGAAACAGTTGCTACTTGCATAGCTTCTTGCTCTATTTTAAGTTCTTCTTGATGTTTAATATTTTCTTTGATGAAGATTGCTGTTCCGCCTCTAGCTCTTTCTGCTGGGTGAAGAGCTTGATAGCACTGGTATCCACGAATTTTGAAATACGAGATTCTAGTAGAGTGACTTTATGAGATTAGGCATATATCAATGTTTTTTGTGTTTATAAATACTTCTAATTCTGAAATGCGTTGCACAAGACCATTTGCATTCCAGGTAGCAATTCTTAAATAGTATGTCATTATGTTTTCTTGTTTAATTTGAATGGATTAGAATTAAGGTAGTCAATGATTTCTCTAGTTTTACCTGTCGCGTCTGTTATTTTTTTTATTTTGGTTCATCGATGTATTTTCCAGTGTTTATAGTTTTTTTCTTGTGGTTTTAGTAGCTCACTCATAGATTCTAGTCGTCGATCTTGCGTCGCCAGATGAGAATTTATAGACTGGGTGCTTTCTTGACATTTTCCTTTTGGTCAGCTATTTGGGCATATGTTGTGCCTTCTCTAACTTTCGCGCTATTAAGAGGGATTTGGTTTGTATAGGATGGCGTCCTAGGCTGAGAACTAAGAGTTCTGATGTTCTCTGTTGGATTTTTTTTAACTATTTCTCATTCTTTGCAGCTGTTTGGCAACTAACATTAAGAATATTAATGGGTATCTCTTTCTTCATTGGTTCATTTAACTCTGCTTTTCTTTGTTGATACACGTTAGATGTGCTAGCTGTTTGGAGTTGTACATTCTTCTGTAGATTTAAGTCCTTGCGTGGTTGAACAGATTGGTTTATGGGTGGTTTTCTTACGCCTTGTATTGATTGTTCCACCTCAGGCGAAGATTCTGCTTTACTTTTTTTATTTTGGCGTTTAGTTTTAACAATTTGTTTGCGTATAAAACTCGTTTCATATGCCAATTCGTCGTCATCTGTTTCATAGACGACTATAGCATTTTGGGTTTCATTTACATGTTTCTTCACACTTTTAATTAAAGAAATTTCTTCTTTAAGCTGTTGAACCTCTTTAAAGAGTTGACCATTGAGTTGCATTAAGTTTGTGATTTTTTAAACCAGCGTTTTCTCTAGCGACATCGTAGAGGTTTTCTTGGCTCACGCTTTCCATGCTATCCACACTAGGTTGAGATATCATATTTGGTATTTGGTCTGATGGCTTACGAAGTTCTTCGTTTTCTTTATCGTGGCTATACTTATTGACGATGTTGGTGATCTCGATAATTAGGAGCTACGTCCAAATGGATTTACATTGTTTGACTTGGTCGAATTATTGCGGTCGTATGATGTCGACGACTGGGAGCCCGCTTCCACACTCCTACAAACCACCGATACTGGGGATCCGAATCCCTGCACCGTAGTTTTTTCTTCATTATTCTCTGCCATATTGGTTTTTTGTCAGGTTTCCTTCCTCTAGCATTTTAAACCTACTGCCAGGTATTTAAAACAGCCGCTTCTAATATGAAGAACAGACGCTGACCAAGGAACCGCCCAATGTGAGTCCGTCGCACTTGGATATTTCTATTTCAAGTTATACTGCCCTGATTTTATTACTTGTCTAGTAAAATGCACTTAATGCAAAAAAAACAAAAATAAAAATTATACACAACACAACAACAAAAAATTAAATTGTGTACACGTAGTTATTATGCATATTTGTCAAATGTTTTTGATTTTTCTAATTATTTGAATAAGATCATATTTCACCAAATCTTATTCATTTATCACTAATTCACTAACTTAACACATGTTCATTACAATTTTTACCTATTATAATGTTTGTCTACCATTTTATTTCATTTATTTAATTCAGAGCAAATATAAACTAGTTCCATTTTGGAACAGGGCTTGTCAACTCAAGAGACAATCAAGGATAAAGATTTGACACTATATACAATACGGATCAGCAGAAAACACAAAAGCTATGCAAAATCACAAGCCCATGCATGATACATATTCGACATCATAAATGAAAACCTGCCAGAGAGCAGAACGGATAAAAATTTTAATAGAAGTATCCATGGACTACTCTAAAAAGCAAACACATCAAGCTGATGTCCGACTATACATAGAAGGATTCTCAGATCAAATAACAGAAAATACTGTACATTCCAAAAACGATACAATATTGAATTTCCAGGACTAGTACCTACCACAATAAGGTAGCAATAAAGGTAACCTGAATTTTCTCCAAACATACTTTTAGGTTAAGTTTTACAATACATTAAAAAAAATCGATACATAATTCAGTGAAGAATAAATACTCTGAGGACTTAAGATAACTTAAGCCAAACTTTCAAAATTTAGTTAATAATCACGAATCAAGGTCCGTTTATCTACAATCCAAGTATATCAGTTGAAATGAGCATAACTCGAGATGCATGTGGTATCAAAAGATTACATGCAAAATAGTGAGCTTTAAAGCTCTTTAGAATTATTTAAATCTACGTTGTTAAATGCAGGGTTTCCCTACCTTTTGAACAAAAGATACTTATGAGCACATAAGATACTCTATAAAAGCTCGCCATAACATATGATAATATTTTCCTGAAACTTTCAAATCGAGCCTTACAATTTTACTCGTAGAAAATTTCTGTTTCTTTATTATTTGCCAGGACTTATGTGCGTTCGAGTTGATTTTTTGTAGTTACCACTTAAGACAAATTTTTTTTCTATATACCACCGTTTGGTGTATCTCTAATTATCATTGTTAATTTTCTCAATCGTCTTGGTCTGGTGATAAACTATTTCAATAAAAATTATAATGTCCGACCAACTGCCCTTAAATGTTCTATTGTTTGACCATATGCCTAGCTTACCTTTATCTGATTGATCAAATCTGATATATCTTTCTCCATTTTTTTCCTGTTTTTTTTTACTGACTAAATCTTTTCGTAACAATATTTTCGACCAATTTATCCCACTATTTTTAAAAGTGGTGCTAGCTTTGTTGGATGAGCCAATATAATTAATCTGACGATTGGCCTTCATATTCAATTACAATGGTAGCTTTTCACTCCCACGCCCAACATCTAATACATATTCGATTAATTTCTTGAAGTCCACATCCGAAATCATCTCATTAATAATATCTTCTACGACAACCTGATGACAGAACTGCCTTTTATCAATTCGAATGGCCACATTTTTTCGATAAATATCATGGCTCATTTGTTTTTCAAATCAACTTTCGCTCCTTGAACCGGACTCTCTTATCATTTAACCTCCGATACATCGTTTGACTTGAGAGCAATCTCTCATAATATGTCCTGGTTTGTAATATTTTCAACATCTGATGCTGCTATTTACTCGCAGAATTTTCATTGCATATTAGATAATGTTATAGACAGACACCACGTTTGTTGCATTCGGGTATTAGTATGGGTATGGTATGGTCACCACTATCAACTGCTGCATATCAATAATTCCCTTAACGACGAGTATAAGTTCTGTGTTCAGCTTTTTTATTCGTTGTAGCCAGACATCAAACTTTCAGCATCCTACGCCTGAACTTTCAGCATCCTACGCCTATCACAAATTGTCACTTTTTTCCCAAGGAGGGATATGAAACGATAATCAGTTTTTTATTTCCAAAATAACGTATTAGGTTAAAAACTATTTGTTTCACTATTGCTTCACCATTAGGTCTGCTTTTATTCTGCTCGTTTTTTTTATTCGTCTACTCTGTTCGCGTTCATTTTGATTAGTTTCTGTACTGACTACTAGACTAGAGCTTTCAATTCCCAATAATCGAGTACTCGATTACACGATTATTAAGGCACAAAATATAACAGTTTCCTATCCCTTTGTTACTTTTTCAAGCTTTGAAAAGCCCTGCTTCAATACAGTGCAATGCAAATGCGGATGCTATGACCACTGAATTGTATACGCCAATCAAAAGTTCTTTGAATTTAAGATTTATATGAAACCAGATATTGCGGCGTCGACTCATAATGGCGCGACCAAATAAAGGTATAAACAGAACCAGGGCGATAACGGCGAGCGATATCGCCTGTCAAATAAAGGCAAAGAAAACATGAAATATAAACAAAACCATCGCCGCTACGACGACGATATTAACGTCGAAATAAATTTTGAATTTTTTCTAATTATATCGCTGGCGATACAATTTTGTCAAGTGGTTTTTATATTTTTATGTTAATATTGATTGTTGTTTTTATTATTGCAATGAGCTGACGATCTTATTATGTTAAATAAGACAAAATCGGGGCGATATGTTTTATTTATTCGTCGACGCTACTCGTTGTCGCTCTGGTTCTGTTTTGAAATTTCCTAGTTGTACAATAATCGTGCTTTGCATCATCGCAGTACTGGACTGTTTATATAGCAAATATGTGATAATACTTTTGATGGACAACATCTGTAATCTGATACTATCATTTGACGTTAGCGAATTAGAATATTGGGAAATCGAAGATGATTTTACTTGACCATATTATCGACGTAATAACAAGATGGAACACAATAGCAACGATGATGCGACGATTTTTACGCCTTAAAGATTGCGTTAATCACACACTAGTTGATCTATGTTATGAAACTGTGAGTACCGGTAACAATTTTTTTGAAGTTAATTTTTTTCCACACAAAAATCCAAAATTATTTAAAATAAAAATTCGGATAAATTTTCAATAAAAATAGACATATAAAATTATTATTACACCATTGAATATGCTTTATATGTCGCCGAGATGTTATATAGACATATGTATATTAAAATTTATGAATTGAGAGAATAGACAAAGCCTGAACTGGGTATAGGATATATTTTGAAAGTGGGGCTGTGGCCTACGAATGTTGACTGTTTATTTTATTTTTTTTTTTTTTTTTTTTTTTTTTTTTTTACGTTTTGTTTTAGTTGGGTGCAGGGCGGACTTTTAGACTGACCTAGCTCCTTGTAACTGTCAGAGCTCCTGCACCCAACGCGCGATCCTTCAAGTAAAGGTTGATAGCTGCCTTAAACTTGTGCATTTTATACTTCAACGGAAATTGAAAACCAGTCAACGAATTCCACTTCTTAGATGTTCGATAAATAAATTCGCGCTTTGCATCTTCAGTTCGAGGTTTCGGCAGCTTCACCGTAAACCTATGCGCATTAACCGTTCCTCGTGTTACCCGTCCTGGCGTAACAAATGGTGGTATTTTCTCCTTTAATTCTGCAGAACATTTACCATTTATTAATCTATAGAACACGCAGAGTTCTGCAACATCTCTGCGGTGCTGTAGGCTGTCTAGATCTTTTGTAAGTCTGGGATTTCGTATTATTCGGATGGCACGCCGCTGAACTATATCCAGCAACTGGAGGGCAGTGCCATATGCTCCACCCCAAACTTGACAGCAATATTCTATGCACGGTCTAATAAAGGTTTTATATATTTGGAGAACCTGATGCGATTTAAAAAACCGTCTGCATCTATTGAGGAACCCGAGTTTACGTGAAGCTGATTTGGCTAATGCGATAATGTGTTCATTCCATTTTAGATTGTTGGTAATCTGAACACCAAGCAGACGAATTGAGTCACAACTCACGAGAACGTGTCCTTTTACCACAAAAGGGTATTCGTTGTGACTTCTTTTACGCGAGAATGTGCATATTTGTGTTTTTTTCTCGTTAAATTTGACCTGATTTTTAACTCCCCACTCAAATATTGTACTTAAATCGGAATTAAGCGAAGTGACAACTTCCAGCCGTTTACCGTTTAACTCTGAAGGAGTAGGCTCGACCTCGAATGAAATAGAAGAGTGCAATGTTGCATCATCGGCAAAACTGTGGATAGGGTTTACAGTGCTATCCAACAAGTCATTAATGTATAACAAAAACAAAGTTGGTGACAAAACTGATCCTTGAGGGACTCCGGCATTTGGGGAGTGTGTCGTTGATGATCTCCCATTTAGCACAACGTTGATCTTTCGGTCTTTGAGAAAGCTTTTTATCCACTTGATGGTCATCGAATCCAAGCCGTATGCCACAAGTTTACAAATGAGATTCTCGTGCCAAACCTTGTCAAAAGCCTTGGATATATCCAAGGCGATTGCAAAGGCTTCTCCGTGGTGTTTGACGACTGTTTATTTATTTCGTGGTTGTCATTTCGTTTCTTTAATTTTTAGTTTATTTAGTCGCCATCTCTGGTTGAACATTTTTTGATTTTCCAGGTTCATATTTTTTTCGTTTCAAAATTCCATCACACTGTCGGTACTACTAACAAAAAGTATCGATATAAAAGAGAAATTTTCACTAGAAAATTATTTTTCGCTTATCCACTAACCACGACACACCTTGTCGAGTAATACAGGTGACCAACAATTTATAATACAAATAAATAAATTCTTATTCTTATTTAAACATTTAAAATAAAGGTTTTTAAATTAATAGCAAAATAAATATGTTTGATTTATTTATTTAAAAACATTATTGATTTAAAAACAACAACACAAATTGTGGGATGATAATTACTAATATATAATTATCATTACCTGCCTTAATTAATGGAGAATAAAACCTGAACCTCATAAATGGTGATCCCGACGTGATCTACAATCACACGCAACAAATAAATACGAATAGGAGCCGTCCAACACAACCAATTCAACGAAGAATATTCGAAACATCAAGAAGGCAGTACTTAAACGACAGCACGGTACCCATTTGCAGTCAGGAACGGTACTCATTTGCAGCCAGAAGACGTGTGACGTTACCGGTCATATCACATCAGCAGCAATCTAGTGAAGAGGACCACCCAGGACGCTACACGATTGTTGCTCCAGTAGCAGGACGAAGACCACATACAGCAATCAGGGGTAACCGAAATTATTTTGTAAAATTTTCTGTATTAATTTTTCTGATCGATATTCTTTATTTCGATAACCGATAGTGGGATCAGTATTTCTCTTCTATTTCGTTTATTTTTCTTTATATTGTGTTCTATCTTGATTGCCACAACCATGATAAATCGATCAAATGGCAATTCAAGTTAATTATTGAATAATTTGCTTTTCATTTAAATACGGTTTTATATATATATATATATATATATATATATATATATATATATATATATATATATATATATATATATATATATATATATATATATATGTATATATATATATATGTATATATATATATATATATATATATATATATATATATATATATATATATATATATATATATCCACATAGACATATTTATTTTCTTTTTGTCGTTTGCGTTATATTTTTTGGCTTAGTGTTATATTTTAGTGAATAAACAGCTGGAAAATTCCTCGTACAACATGGAAGAAATAACAACCAATAAACCAAATGAAGCAAATCCATTTTCGGTAAACCGCCAGTTACATAATCTAAATGCACCGAATTCAATGGCCGAGATGGAATTACAAATACAAAACGAAGTGCGACGAGCATTAGCTGTATTATTTCCAGATCAACCAGCAGCCCTGATCAGCAATGAGCCAAAACCCGTGGGTTTCAGTGCAACTGTATCTATAAAATTACTACCTCTTACTAAACGAGACCCACTGATCTGGTTTCACGTGATTGAGTCGCAATTCGCGTTAGGAATGGTATCAACAGAAATCACAAAATATCACCATCTATACTTGGCGCACTCAATGAAAGGATAATGAACGATGTAAGCGATATCATAATCTGACCTCGCTCCAGCACACCATTCTCCGATCTAAAAAAAAACATTTTGGAAAGGACCTGTGAATCAAAACAGACCCAGATTCATCGACTCCTTCAAGGAATTGAGTTGGGCGATATGAAACCATCTCAATTGTTACGTCGATTACAAGCGAGCAGTGGATCTGCGAGATCATTCGAAGGCTTGATCATATATGAATAAGTCTTTCCAAAGGAGAAATCGCTCACCGAGCGTTACCAGATCAAACAACAGCACTAATAAGAGCAACTTTTCGGCCAAACAACATTCTTTTCCTACAGATAACGCCCACGTATGTGTTATTTCCATTTCCGGTTCAAAAACGATGCCATTCGTTTTTTGATCAATCAAAATTGCAAACCAAGCTGTCCGAGATGGGAGAATATCAAATCAAAAAACTAAGATTACTGGCGCAAATGACGAAATGCTCCAGTATCTCTCAAAATTCTCGCCTCACAATTTTTGACAAATCATCAAACCAAGCCTATCTAATTGACACCGGCGCGGACATATCGGTCATACTAGCATCAACAAGCGATCAGCGGAAACACAAACCTGATTTTTATATATATGCGGCAAACGGAGCATAATTAAAACCCTTTGGGAACAGGCGAATAAATTTGGATTTAGGTCTAAGGCGACAATTCACCTGGACATTTGTGGTGGCGGAAGTAACAATGCCAATAATTGGAGCTGATTTTTTGAAACCAATCTGGATTGTTATTTGACATTAAACACGGCAAATTAATAGATCCACTAACGTCATTATTCGCAGTCACCAACAAAGTTCACAACAATGTACCCACCGTTCGAGTAATCAATTGTAACAAGATCGATAGTCAAATTCTTCCGCTGTTATCAAAATTCCAGCATATCACACATGAAATTCAGGCTCAAAAACCTACGAATTTACGAATTTACTGTACGCTGTACGAATTTACTCGTATGACGTTTGGTTTAAGAAATGTGGGTAATTCCTTTCAGCGATTTATGCATTCCATCCTACAAAATTTAAAGTTTTGTTTTGTTTATTTGGATGATATATTTGTGGCATAGAAAACCACAGTCGAACATTTAACCCATTTAGAAATTATTTTTACCAAATTAAGCGACGCAGGTCTCGTTATTAACGTAGACAAATGTCAATTTTTGAAAAGGCAAATAAATTTCATGGGCTATGAAGTAGCAGCAGAGGGCATCAGACCACTTCCGAAACGGGTCAAAAATATCGTTAAAATGACTCCGCCCAAAACAGTCAAAGAGTTACGACGTTATTTGGGCACAATAAATTTCTACAGGACATTTATACCAAACGCAAACCAAAGCCAGGCAATACTCAATGACTATTTAAAGGGAAGCAAAAAGGACGATTCCAGAGTCATCGAATGGACCAAGGAGGCAGAAGAAGCTTTTATACTATCAAAACGCAGTTAGGCAACGCTACAATTTTAGTACACCCATCTTTGACAGCCAAATTGGCACTGATGGTAGATGCTTCCGATACCGCAACAGGAGCAGTGTTACAACAAAAAGACGAAAGTGCCAACAGCAAATGGCGACCTTTGCAATTTTTTTCGGTAAAACTATCAACCGCACAGCAAAGGTACAGCGCATATGATAGGGAACTTTTAGCCGCGTACCTTGCTGTAAAGAAATTTCGACACATGATTGAAGGTCGTCCATTTACACTATTTACGGATCACAGACCTATGATATATACATTTTTAAAAAAACCAGAAAAGACTTCACCCAGACAATTCCGATATTTAGATTTTATAGGTCAATTTGCAACCGACATTCAGCATATCTCTGGATGTGACAATGTTGTAACTGATACGCTGTCTCGTTTAGATAGCATCGCCTTTCCAGGATCGATAAATTATGAAGCAATAGCAGACGCACATAAAAGAGATAGCAAACTCAAAGCATTACTTGAATCATCAACTGAACTCCAGTTTGAGAAAATTCCAGTGGCGTTTGGTTCAACGAAATTGTTGCTGTGTGATGTTTCAACAGGCAAACCACGATCATACGTTACCAAAAACTTCCGTAAAACAGCTTTCGAGGCCACCCACAACCTTGCACACGCAGAGGTACAAGCTTCAATCAAAGCTTTGAAGGACCAATTTGTATGGTTAAACATGAGTAAGGACGTAAAACGAATGGCACAGTTTTGTTTAGTATGCCAGCGATCGAAAGTGGCGAAACACACGAAGAGTCCATTGGGAAATTACACACCGGTAGTCAAAAGATTTTCGGAGATACATTTAGATATCGTTGGGCCTTTACCAATATTAAATTATTATTCGCTTATCCACTAATACACGACACACCCTGTCGAGTAGTACAGGCGACCAACAATTTATAATACAAATAAATAAATTCTTATTCTTATTTAAACATTTAAAATAATTGTTTTTAAATTAATAGCAAAATAAATATGTTTGATTTATTTATTTAAAAACATTATTGATTTAAAAACAACAACACAAATTGTGGGATGATAATTATTAAAATATAATTATCATTACCTGCCACAATTAATGGAGATTAAAACCTGAACCCCATAGAACTACACCGAAACTATTAGCTTAAAATCTCACTTAATGATTCCTTACTGTATCAACCATCATAAATGTTACTAATCCTAGGGATGAAAATAGTGGTAACGAGTTGCAGGTTTTGTTGTGATTTAAATAAGTTGCAGTCAACAATCAATGTAGAAATACAATGTTAGTAATGATAAGCTCGATCACCGATTCCACGCCACGGTATTCCTGTTAAAATTATGAAGATCGTGACATAACCACCTAAACCACTTCGACAGTTTGAATATCGCAAGTACTAATTTTATATTCAGGATAGGATTAGAATGAAAGGGAAATTTTCATTATTCGATTTCAATTATTAATGTGGGTGAACATATCCATGGCGTCGTATCGGAGTATATAAACTATGGGTCGAACAATTTTCCATTCTTGATTATGATTTGACGTAAAGCTTCGTTCGGTAACAAAAGAAAACGGGATGATTGAGATAAAATAAACAATTCTAGTGAATTCAATGAGAAATTTTACAAAAAAAAAAACGGATATGGGCATAATTCTGTTATTTAAACTTCAACACACCATTATACCATAATGAGATCAACCCATCCACTTATATGGCTAACTATAATATATTATATCGTCGAATAAATTTAAAATCAAATTTCTGCTTAATATACAGTTTTTGACATAAAATTAACATCTGTAGGCTTTTTATACAGCTACAATCTAAATATTTTATAATAAAAAAAAAATTTAATTAATTATACTTTTTAAAATACAAATAAAACAAAAATTATGTGAATTTTTCCAGCATATATACGAGCAATAATAATTTATTAAAGTTTAGCCACAAGCAAATTATTTTATATACATACTTAATGTATAAATATTCTGCAATAAAACTTTTCAATAATGAAAATTAAATAAAATTTTAACTTTTTCTCTTTAAAAATTAAAACATCAACAATTTTTCTTAATTTTTAGATTTTATTAAATAAATTATTTTATTAAAAATAAAGTCAACATTAGACTTAAAAAACATATATATAAAATTAAAACACTGTACAGCTATATAATATTATACTCGTTCACTGTAGAAACGAAAATCTTTTTTGCTTTTCTTTTGACACCCTCACCCATCCACACTGCTGTACGAGTGTATATTGTCAGTCTTAGTAGCAGAATTGCTTTTTTTTACATACATCTTTTGAAGTTCTAACGTTTATTATAAAAATATATTATATTTCATTAGGTTTAACGCCATTTTTTAATGGATATACTCGTATGTACGTAAGTAATTCAGCAGCATCCATAAAAGATTTTTTTTAGAAATTTGTTTCAAGCAAACTTTTTAAATTGAGTTTAAATAAATTAAAATGCAGTAAAGATAACTGTGTAGATATACGGAATTATAAAATAGCTTAAAAAGTACAACTTTTTCATATTTTGTAGTGATTCAATAAATGATGGGAAGAATATAAAGGTTTTTGTGAGCTTTTTAGTTTATTTTATTCTAAACGTAAAAAACTGTAGGTGTTTAATCAAGCAGATGTTTTATGTACCGTTACATTTTATAATAATTTGTTAGATGTCCAAGCGAAATTCTTCAATCGCTACCCAAGCTTTTATTTGATTTATATGAATGTCTTCCTAAACTATCCTAAAATACAAAGAATATTTTTTTTAGGAAGAACTTCACATGTGTGTACATGAGAATATTTATAAATTAAATTAAATTGGTGTGTTTAAATGTATAAGTAGAACTACAGATTAATAAATAAGTATGAAGCTAGCAACAAAAAAACAAGAAGCTGTTTTTTATTTTTCAAAAACTATTGCATTATCCAAATCTAATGTTTGATGACTGAAACTTAAATATAAAGGTTTAAGATAAAAGGTTTAATACATAGATACATGACGCTTAGCATATTTAAAAAGTTGCATAATCTGTGTCATCTCGGATTTTCCTTGAAATGCAGTAAAGAGTGGCCTTCCACCCGAAAGCTGTTTATGTATATATATATATATATATATATATATATATATATATATATATATATATATATATATATATATATATATATATATATATATATATATATATATATATATATATATATATATAACGAGGTGATCCTTTTCAATCAATATGAATTTAAATGACCAGAGCAGTAATCAAGAGCACTTACAAACGACTTCTTATTAGTATCATCGCGAGTTGGCCAGGTAAGTACATCCACCACCATTTAACAAGAATGGTTATTACCATAGTTGTACAGATACTGTATATTTTTGTCACTATTTCCAATTAATATCAACAAACAATACAAAATATTCAACAATACTAAAATTGATTCAAAAGCTCGAACATGCTCTCAAATAAACAGCTTTATCACCCGTCTCCAGTTAACGATTTAACGAATTATTCTTATCCGCACATTCTACAACAACCAAACCTATCATGAGTTCTAGTTTAATCAAACCAATATTCTTTAATCACAAATCAAAGTAAATGATGCAAATATGTAAATACGTAAATGTATAAATAGAGGGTGTTCCTTAACTGACTCGAATGACAGGGTGAACTCCATGAATAAAGAGAAGATAATTTTACTTATATCACTTTATATGTTGAGACCACCACCTTTTTAAGTTATGAATGTTTTAACAGTATTCTTAAGGAAATACACTAGTTTTCACTTCACCTTTCACTCTAACACTTCACTGGTTAAAATGAGACATGTCCAATACGTCGATTTAGGACTGCTTATGTACAAATCGGATGGAATCTCGCTCTTCCAATGCTACCCGCAATCAATGCAGTGTTATATAAATATCAGTGAAGTACACTTCGCGATTTTTCCACGCGTCACTGTAAAAGTGGGTACATACTTGTTTTGTAACACCTTCTCAAAATGAAAGCAACTATCATTACCGTAAGAGGCATCGAAGAGATAACCTCTCTTACTCACTAGAACCGAAATGCAATATCAGATATTCATGGCTCCCCGAGGTTTGAATCGATCCAGCTAAGTGTTCGATATGTTCCGCAAACAAACAACTATCACATAAATAATTCTCAGCCAAATGAAATTTCTTTTAACATTCCTTTTAATTTCCATTATTGCACACTCTCTCTTCATAGTTCGTATCATTGTAGTTTTTCTTTTGATCTCCTTAAAGAAGAGGTTTCCTCAATGTACTACTCTAATAGTTCCATCGTTTCTGCACAGTTTTTTTCCTGAGAACCACTACTCTTCATTTTTTAATTATCCGCATTTAGAGTCGAAGAATAGAACTACTCTTCTCTCCTTTTATTGCCAATATGCCAACTTGATTCCTTCGTTAATTCCAATTTACTCCGCTTTCATGTTATAGATGCTGTCATTTAATCTGCCCATTTCTTCTGTTCTCATCATAGGAATAAAAATACCCACACTCACTCATTAGATCCTCAATTTCACTAGCATATTTACATACTTGAACGTGTCCAAAGTGCTTCATTTGAATTCTTCTTAATGTTCTCTTAACCGGTAACATTATAGCAATTTTGTTATCTTCCAATTTAAAGCACACGATTTCATGATTGTTAGAAGGAATTTTTGAACCCACCACTCCAATTTTGGAAAACATTTAAAATTTTTCATATTCGTTTACTTCTTTGTGTTTCTTGGTAAGTCCTCTTTGCAATCTTGCAATCATTTTATTCACTAATAAAGTGAATCAGATCATAATGTGTATTGAATCGAATACCGCTCTAGCGCACATTCCCAACAGTCATTAATTTTTCAAACGAAGCATTCACACTCCCATTTAACTCAGTCAAGGAGTTTGTTATCTGGTTTATACATTTCACAGCGATTGTGGGCCTAACCAATATTTGTCCCGAAAGACGATCTTGTTGATTGAATTATTCCGATGAATCAAGCTTGTGTACAAATAAAAGTGAGCTGGCTCTTACTTACGGAAATCTAATATTCACTGCTCTCTGTTTATCATATGGGATCCAATATTCTTGTCGCATAATCGAAAGCAGAAGGGAGAGGCCTACGTTGTTGAATTTAAATGGAGAATTAGTGGCTGTTTCATGCTGAGCTATTTTGCAGCCAAAATCCAACTGGAATAAATCCAAAGCTGTCCAGAAATAGATCTAATAACTTAAGGCTGCTGTTCTTGTTCACAGTTCCTATATTTTGGAGCGCCAATTTATTTTTTGGCATTTCATAAGAATCGTAGAAAGTATCCCAGAACTCTTTCCAGTTTTCGGAACGACGAATTAAAGCTGAGTATTGTGGGTTTGTTATACCCATAATCTTTTAGCTGGGATGACCTAAACTTCTCTGATTTGATGAGCCAATTTAGCCCGTTCCTCCATATACAAGGCAATTTGAGTGCGTTTCGAGAAAGACTTTTGGAGGTGCAATCTGCTAGATATCGGCTGAATGAACGTGCTTCCAATTCTCTGAGTATTTCCGCCATTCGGTTACCCACGAAGGTACTCCAACGTCGTATGTGACTGTTGAGCCAATCTAGCACGATTTGAAAATTGGTCCACTGATGCGTTTGATTTGTTTTTAGACTGGATTTTTCTTTAATGGTCTCCACGAAATTGGCAAAAAGTAGAGCAAAATACAATTTCAAACAGGGAAGCGACTGCTGCTTGATCGACGCCACTCTTTTAGCTGAAGCGAGGTGTATTGTACCATCCGATATTGTGCCATCCGATTTCGTCGTTCGAAATAATACCACGGCAGCGAAGGCTGATTGACTGGCATCGCAAAAATAGTGGACGTCAATTATGGATCCGTGGTCGGCTTATATGTATCTGGGAATAGATCACATTCTTGATGATCACGTGCAATGCTGGATAGTATTTGTTTGCTGTTTGATTTCCATTTCTTGAGGCAAAAGCCGTAACCGGCTTGTATTGTTGTTATATCTTCTTTCAATTTCATTGCACATTCATTGTCCGCTCCGGTCATGACATCGTCTTTATAATATATCCTTGGCTATGACATCAGCGGCTGCAGGTGAGAAGGTTTCATTTTCCTTGGATGTTTGCTGAATAGCTCTGGTGGCGACAAACGATGCGTAAGCTAGGCCGCGGGATCTGATGGGTTAGGTCTCCAGACAATTCACTGATAGCTAGTATCTTCTGGTGAAACGTCGACAGAATTACAGCATGCAAGCTTGATTATACCGTGAGCCCGATTTTTAGACAGTCATTGAGTGATAAGCCGGTATTTGATTTGGCCAATCCGTCGAAGACGACTCTTATTTTATCGAAGCCAACCTAGGATTTCAGTACACCATGATTCGACAAATAAAATGCTGGTTGCGATTAAGTAGGTGCAGACAGTTCTACCATGTGATTTAGCCTTTCATATTCACCCATAAAGTCACGGTATAACTAAGCAAAATTTGGATCGCGAATAAAATGCCGTTCCATCGATCTCTTACGTTTTATTGCTGATGTTAGTGATTCGCCTTACTTTGTTGGTGACTTCTTGAAGGGAAGTCAAACCGTAAACCGACCTTGAGGGCTCCGTTTTAAGTTTGGCAACTCTTTCGTTTTGGTCTATGGATAGCCTTTATCAATTTCCCATTTACAAATTCTTACATCCGTCTACATTAACGGCAAATAGATCTGTTGTACACACTCAAAGCTTTTCGGTTCATTCCTTACAAATATTAGAGCTTAATATTTCAACAACCACCTACATTTGATTCTTTCACTATCATTTTTTACTGTATATAACATTCAGTATCTCTATTTCACACACAAGTAGGTTTACATCTTTTCATATGCACTTGACCCATTTCAGCAATACCTTTTTCTCACTATTCACATTTATACTATCTAAACATACATTGATCCAGTTATATGATGGCTACTTAAATTCTCACCTGTTAGATTCCAAGTGACTTGGTGGCCACCATAAACATTAAAATACAGTCTATAACACACTATCTTTAGCCCTAACGTTAGCATCGTTGGCCTTTCATCGTTCAAGATAACGAGATCGAAAGCACATATCACCCAACAAAAGTACGTCACTTTTTCCATCTACCCATTTACATATTTAATATCTCTCAGAGCTTTGTTTCTATCAACCACCTCTTTGATAGGAGCTACATATACGCGAACAAAAATCAGATTTCTAGCCAGATTTTGAGTTTTTACCGCGGTCAACACTACGTGCTCAAAATTTCGAAGCTAAACCAATTTTAACGTTTTATTATTTTAGAAACACATTTAAACAAATAAATGGTTTTTGTAAGTTTATGAACAGGCAGGAAACACGTTACTCTGGTTTTATACCAAGAACAATCCAGCTGAAGCGAACGAATATCAGTTAAAAAATAATTTTGAAAAACAAAAAAGTTAAAATCACTTCCATGTCAGTGACATTTTGCTTCATGAGTGTTGGGATTTTGTATCTGGTCTACGTTAATCGGGCAAAAAGCTGGACAACGACTAGGTACAAGAGTTTGGACTTAAACGAAAACTTTGAAAACTTTTTTGAGGATGAGGCAATGATATCAAAATTGGTACGATTTAGGTTAAAATTTCTTGAGACTTAGGTGAGTTGACTATTAACCCGTTTGGTTAAAAGCAAAAAGCTGCTGTTCAGTGGTTAATGGGCCAATTTGGCTCAAATTTTCATTTTTCGATCGGTAAAGTAAATTAAATTTAAAATAATTTCCCTTGGAAAAACTTGCAGCGTATTGTTCTCCCTCACATCCATACTATTCGAAATACAAAAATCAATTTTATTTTGTGGTATTTGTGGGTTTTTCTGTTATTTATTATTTTCGTATTTCTATCTAATGAATTATTAAATTTAATATTTAAAAATATTTTCGTTATTCTAAATAATCACATGTTTTCTACAAAGTTGTTGTTGCCACATAATATATTCATATATCATCATATGTGGTGTTCACATTTATGATATATAGCAACATTATATGTATATATAAAAATGTTACATAAATAGAGAGTGAATAATGCATCCATCAATCTACTTGAGCTTTTTAGCACACTCCAACACACAGATACACGTTTAATATATGAAAATAAATTTTCAATACATGTGACAGTTGTTTATGACTTTTTTGATGGGGATTAGCAAGTTTGGATACAGTTTTCTTAATTAAATTTTCACGCTCCATAATTATTTTGTATAAGGTGCAAAGTAATAAGACATCCTTTATATTGAGTATATGGGAAAACTAAATACACTTTAACACACCTTACATTAAATTTCATCATATATGTATATATGTATAGGGCTTAAAGACAATAACAATGTATATTATCATATACATAACGTGTTTATTCAAATTAACCGTACGTCTATGGCTTATGCAAATTTTTCGGTTTAGCAGTTTAGCATATATGGAGAAAACGTATGTTAGAAAAATTCCAAACTCGTATGTATACATATATGTACAGGAAGGCAGGATAACGAATAAATTACAACAATAATCCATTTTTCTCGTAAAATTGTTTAAAATGAAATTGCTTGTTACAAATACCTCATATATGAATAGTTTTGGAAATGCATATAATACCTGGTGTATGTTTATAGGCGAGATCCTAAACCAGCTTTGTGAAAATTGTAAGAACAACTTTCTACTGTACGTTCTGAGAAAGGTGCATTGAACCACTGTAATACAAAGATGGATGATATTTAACCAGAAGTACCTTTAGAGGGGCCTTTAATATAGTAGTTTCGAATATCATTGAGTACCTTATCTTCTAATTTTAAAATATCAAAATTCTGGGTCATGTCAACGAGCTTTTCTCGATATTTCGATTCCAAAATCTGTCTAAATAAAGGTTTTTAGTACAACTCATGATGAGAATAAATTTGTCGAATTTTTCTACTCTGTGTTCTTTTGGAAAGATGATCCTTCTCCTACTTAAAATTTAAAAAAATCCTAAAAAATTTAGAATGTGGTTCTGATACAACACTTGAATAATTGGTTTGGAGAGCTTAAAGAAGGAACTCGATTTTATTCTTATTCTGTATAAACATTACCAAGTCGTTTACTTTCACCGACAGCTAGATTGTTTGAGCTGATGGCAACAACTCCCGGTGTACCTAAAAATTAAACCATTGACTCATGAAAACGTATGGTTAAGACTTCGTCAGATGGATAGAATTGTTCAATAACGGAATTTAATATTTTTTGCGTTACTGGACAAATCGATGGTATTTCAAAGCGACCTATTGGGAGAGGACATTGCTTAATATATTCAGCATTCAAATTAACTTTTGTATCCAGGATGTGATTTATATATAAGCAATGAGTAGGGTTACCAATCTGGATATCCTATCTTCAAATAATCCGGATTATTCGACCAATTTTGACTATTCGAATATTCGGATATTTTAGCATAATAATCCGGATACATTTACTTTTACTTAGAAACCAATTTTATAAATGTAAATAGTTAGACGTTAGGTCGATCTTCGAATATTTCATATTTTTTCCATACAGACTTAGGTCTTTAGACTTTTAAAGTTAACAAAGGAGCTTAAGCCGGTCAATCAACATAAAATCCTGATTTTCATGGAAGAATTCCAAAATGATCTGGATTTTCATGGAAGAATTCCAAAATGATCTGGATTTTCATGGAAGAATCACAAAATGATCTGGATTTTCATGGAAGAATCATCTTCAGTGATGAGGTGGGCCTTTTCACATCGTAGGCTCCGTTAATAAGCAGAATGGTCTCATTTGGGGCTCAGAAAATCCAATGAATGTTGAAAAGCCTCTCCATCCTCAACGTGTCACTGTTTGGTGCGGTTGTTGGGATGGCGGTGGTATCTGACCCTACTTTTTCAAAAAGATGCTGGTGCAACTGTTACGATGTATGGATTACAAAACATTCGAGATTTTGCAAGGAACGTTTCCTGATCGTGTTATTTCTCGAAGAGGTGATCGCAATTAGACACCAAGATTTTGTCATTTGTTACATTTAGACGTTTTTGTTTGGGCCCACGTCGAAGATACAGTTTTTACAGAACTCGTAAGGTTATCGTAAAGTTATCGAGTATAATTATAGTTCAATTTTTGTTACTATCCGGATATTCGGGTTATCCGAATTATTTTATCCGTAAGTATTCCGTTAAAATAATTCGGAAAGAGACATCTCCCTTAAAATTCACTATATCATTTACCCTGATCAGTACGAAGAACATGAACGAGCCCGCGTACCTAGTCGTATTTTCATGAATTATATCAAGAAAAGAACTTCGTATTACCTTCAACGTCTCATTTTTAGTCGTATATCACTCAAATGATACTTCTCTCAAATGTTTAAAGTAATTATTTGGCCCATTTTAACTCTTTACATCCATACGTGAAAACGGATCTGACCGCGACGTTGAAATCTTCTCCCACACTAATATCTTGAGTATTGGTACATCCCAGATACTTCATCTCAACACTTCTTCACGCATGTGGTTCTCACTGCTGAAATCAATTGCGTCTTTTTCTCGAAAACCAGAGATCAGATATTTAGTTTTTGAAATTTTTGATTGCCACTTAATAGACTGACCGACATTCTTTCTATTGGTAGTCATCGATAATTTTCTCTTGATAAGAGTAATTCTTTCCAAGGTAATGTATATGGCAATAGCTTGTTTACTGTGCAAACTGAGTTAATCACCGATAATTCTCGCATTTTCCGTGATAAGATGTTTTGCAGATTAGGCATTTTTCATTTCTGCATGGTCGATTTATAACAGGATGGAACTTTTAAGAACATCTCTGCTGTCTGTGATGTGTGGAGGGTATTAAATTAAAGCTTATGACACACGTAGAACAGTAAGTAGGCCTGAAAAATGTTCTTGTCATGTAACGATTACTACTTCGTGCTTTTTATCTTGGCCCCGAATCATGTTGTACTCTTAAAATCATAAGTCCTTGTGATTGTAGGAGACACTCCTCAATAAACCAATCAGTTGTTTAATGTCAAGTTTTTTAATTTTGGTTCCGAAATCGTTTACTGCCGGTAAGGCCGAGACATCAGATCCTATATCGATTAAAAAATGTGCCCGAAGAAAAATTCATATCCAAATATAATCGCCATATCCAAATTGTTCAAGCGTCAAAGTATTTAACGGAGTCTCAGTGCATAACATTGAAAAATGGTTCGAAGAGCTTGTTCGCTCAGTGCATACCAATGATTTAAATAACGGAGAATTTATAGCAATATCATTTTCGGCAATCTATAAACTGCACGTCCTTCTGTATATGAGCTTAAAAGCTCAAAATAAGGTGTACAGTTAAAACTGTTGTAAATTAAACAAATAAATATCAAGTAAGCTTAGTTTTCACTTTACCGAGCGTTTGCAAAATGCTATTGCTTACAAGAACTTTGTTAGTTCGTTCCGTTTCTGTCATTTATCAGATCTTCACAGTATAATCGCATTGTAGAATCTGTCGACTTTGGGCAAAACTTATCGTAGCTTGGCAATGGTTATATAATGGTCACTGCCTACGAATTTTGTTGTTGGCCAATACGACCCGCGTCTTTAACAACCCGCGTCCGATCTTTTGAAATCAACATATGATGGTCAATTTACTTCGGGTTGCTTTACGTGTCTGTGTCCAGTTTTAATATGTTAGGTTTTATGAGGAAAGAGTATTCCTGCAACTTTGAGAGAATTTTTTCTCCAATGTAACATCAGGTTATGAAAAAAGCCCTCAGAATATCCAAAATGAGTCTCTACGGATTCCACTACCAAAACGTCACTTTTGGAATACCTGTTTACCAAATATTTTAACTGTCACAAAAATTTAATTTCTTGTCGAGTATCAAAATTTTTGTTTCAAAATTAACATTAAGCACTTCAATTAAACAATTTCTAAGTAAAAAATTTACAAAAATTTAATTGAATAAATAATAAATGATGACCCTTTATTTACAAAAACGTAAAATAAAATTTTCACTTAACGTCTGTCAAAATGATGGAAAAAATGTTGGTAAGAAAACCTTTTCCATGGATTAGTACATAATAAATCAACTTAAAAATTTTTTTTACCTGCTTATCTCGTCACAGTCGAAATGACTGCGTAACCCTTTCAAAAAAAAAACATAAAATGACGTTAAAAACAATTTTCATGTTCGCCTGTCATTTGCTAGAAAAATATTTTATTTTAATTAAACAATTTTATAGCTGTCCCCAACAAGACGAAATTAGGTTTATGGGACTCGCGCTATATATGGAACGTGTGGTTTATGGGCAATATAGAAAATAACAAAAAAAGCTTTTTTTTTATTAATCCAAACACAATTCGATTTAAATTAAAATTAAAAAACATACTAATTCATGCTCTAATTATTTAACAATAATTATTTATTTTTTTCGTTGTGTACAAAATAATTATTTAGCTGGAAGCTTTTAAAAAGGATGTATAAATATTTAATATATATAATTTATGTGTTGGTCTAATTTGTTACAAATTTAACACTAAATATAATGTATTGTGTTTATGCTAAATAATAATTACGTTAAATATTTAGATGCATGAATAGTTTTAATTTGTTGTTAAAATTAATTACCAGCTTATGTGTAATAAATTGTTGTTGCTGCGATTTTGCTATATAGACTATACGAGGTACATATATAGATATATATCTAGACGCGGATGAAAATAATTAATTAATTAAAAATTAATATTTATAATTAAAAATATAAAGATTTTATCAACTCGCTTGGTTTTTTATTTCACTCAAACAACAAAACAATAATTAAAATATCTTAAGACGTTCACAGAATGGGATTTTTGTTTTATGTTTAAGAAACGGAAGGAATAATTATGATAACTGAGTTAATGAAAACTTTTAATCCTTTTCTGTTCCCTTTTTGTGTGTGTGTGTGTTTGTTTGTTATTTGTAATCTCAAGGCGGCAGAATTCAAGAAAACTAACAAACAAACAAAAAATGTATTCGAATATTATGTATATCCGAAATATTTAAATCAGAGTTTTGTGTGTGGTTGTGGGTGAATCATCGCACAAGAAAAAGATTTTATCTTCTCGAAAAACCCAAAGCATCAATCTTTTTGTTAGTGTTTCATCGCAGTTTTTGGAAAATAAGAAGATAATCAACACTGTTTTCTTCGTTTTATTTATAAACCCCTCCGACTTAATTATTTAGAATAATTCTTGAGAAACCTAGAATGGGTCCAAAAAACGAAAAAAAAATTCAAGATGAATGAAAATGATTATCGTTGAAAAATTGTAATAAATCATTTTGTGTTTTTGCACTGTTGTTTGATAAGGCCGTTGAAAATGCGAATAAAAGTTTTTCGATTAAAAATTATTAATGTCATCCTAATTTATTTAATATTTTTTTTTTGCTGTTCTGCGTGCTTCGACGATCAACTAGTAGAAACATTTATTAGCGTGTACCTTATATACCATATATTCCAAAATCTTACGAAACGATTTTTAAAGTATTCAAATTTTTAACGTACAATAATCAATTTTACTTACACGGACACATTACACATATTCACATAAAAAACATTGTTTGGAAAATGTGTACGGCAATCAATCAAAATATCCCAAGCATTACATAAAAATGTGTCATGTTACGACGAAAAGCTATTCCATTGTTGTACAACGAAGAAAAATTGAAATTTCAAAAGATACATAAAATGCTTTAAAAAAGTTTTTCATCTGAGAAGGAAAAAGTTTTTTTTTCCGTTACTAAACAACAAAAAAAAAATCTATATATTTTCCAACCTGTAATGTTGTACGATTTGCGCTACTGAGTCGAGAGGACTAAATATATTTATATATAATATCTCCTTCAGTTGTTGTTAATAATGTACTCGTTCTTCTCCAAGGATATCTATGTATAAAAATGATAAATTCACTTAAAAATTTTTCATCTAATTAACTCACATAAATAATTATAAACAAAAGACGAAAATGAATATAAAAAAAATATAATTAATTAAATTGTTGGTTGGTTGAGCTTTTTTATATATTTAATACTGTTTGTCACAACAAAAATTTTGTTTCAATGTGAAAATTAAATTGTTTTTCATCCGCATCTTTATGTTTGTTTGTTTGTTGGTACTTTGCATAATGTAGGTTGTTTGGTGTGTGTCTTTCTTCGTATATATAACAACCATTAATCTAACTTTATAGTGTCAGTATATTTTTTTTTGGGGTAAATGAATCGTTAGTTTTTGTACTGTCGAGAATTAAGGTTTTTATTCTGGTCCTTTTTTTTTGGGACACATTGTGTATAATAGAGCATTTGGAGTACAGCAAAAAAAAAACTTACCCGCATATGTGTGTAAGACATAATTTTTATAAGCTTTTTATATAAACTGAAGTACAATAACTTAAATGATGTAGGCACACCTGCAGCATATTGTATAAGCATTTATGGAGTTTAAACATTTGACTCCTCAACAAATCTTGAATGGTTTCAACGCCTCTTGGTAATAATATGTTTAATCGATGTAGGGATATAATTCTAGGAGTAAATTATTACTTTAGGTTGCTAATTTACAAACTTGATACTGTCGGAATGATGATACAGGCTGATATATAGAAAGAATTTGAAAACAGACGTATGAGTATGATACCATATAATTTTAACAAACTATTTCATAGTTTCATGTGAGGATGAGTTACCAAAGGTAAGTTGTGGAAGGAGATTTTGGTTCATCATAAATAATTTTTGCCAAATTTTTTTTATTAAGTTTTGTTTTGATATTTAATTATTTTTGAGGTTAGCTTGAAACGCTTTGACACGAATAATTATAAACATCTTGCATTCCAAATGTTTTTTCTAAAACTTTTCTATGTAAATTTACATGAAAAATTTTTAAAGGGAACATTTTAAAAAATTTGGTCAAATAAGTTTGGTTTGTGGATTTAATGTTTTATATTTATATTTTGTTTTAAAATGTTAATTTTTATGCAAAAACTACATTTTAAATAAAAAAATTCATAAAAAATTTAAATTTTTTTTTCAGTACCAAAATTTTTTTCAAGTAGAACTTTTTTTCCAAATTTTATGTAATATTTTATGTTTTTATTGTTTTAAAGTATGCATTTTTATGCAATAAACCATAAACTACATTTTTCAATAAACAAAATTCATGAATAATTAAAAATAAATTCAAGTACGAAAATTTTTTTCAAGAACACCTTTTTTTTCAAATTTATTTCATACTGAAAATAAGATAATTTTTGTAAGTTATACAAAATAATTTTCACGTAAATAAATAAAAATATTTTTAAACAATATTTTTGTTAGAATTTGTTGGTCTTTAAATTTTGTAAAATCAACTCATTTGGTTTGGTTATCAAATAGACTGATAAGCAAATTTTTTTTTCTTAAATTTTTTTCATGTCTAGTTTAGTGGCCTAATAATAATTTTGTACCTTCTAAATATATGTGTGGCTTATATATACATATGCCTAAATCAGGCGTTCTCGTATAGAAGGACAGAAAAATTACGGTTTACGAACATTTTTTTTAAATTAATCTCCATTATTGATCGCATTGGGATATCAGAAAATTCAAGAATTCATCAAGAATGGGTGACTCAAGCAAACTATCAAAACAAAATAATTGTTAACTTCTTATTTAAATGGACACAACAACTTTGATTGCTAGTGACAGCCGGGATGATCCAAGTTAAGTGTTGTTGAGTAAGCACCACAGTTTCGGAATTCACTTCGAGATCTAATTACAGAAACAACATTTTATCTCCTTTTCGTCATTCATTATTGGTATTGTCAACTTGTGTTGGAAGTTTTTGGAAGGACACAGCATAAATAACTATACAATATAATTGTATGCGGTGTTATCAGATAAGTTCAGGTTATTACTGTGAGTCGATTTGAATGATTATTTCATTATATGACTGTATATATCTTTTGTTAAGACATTGTTTTCTTATCTTTTTGGTTTTTTTTCTGTAGTTTGACCTATAATTTAATTACTGATTTTATAAGGAAGGATAAATCGCAACCACGAAACAATGTGCATGAATATAAACTATTTAAGAAAATCTGAAGAGATAGTATAACACGTGCTACAACTTATAATTTCCTTAGTAATAAATATTTATTGTTCAATATTTTTTTCACTTAATTTCATTTTCAAGTTATTTTTATACAAAATTATTTTTTAGGTTAGTTTTCGCTATGACTCGAAAGTTTTATTAACTTCGTTATAAAAATAATTGTATGAGATAATTATTTTTTTTGCCTTCCAAATTTTTTTCAACCAAATATTTTTTAAGTATGTTTACATCAAAATTTTTTTAAAGGATACATTTTTAAAATATTTTATGTAAGTAAAAGATTGTCAAATACATTTTGTTTCTTGCTGTTATATTTCATGGGAGTATTGTTTTAGATTTAAATTATTATGCAATAATTTATAAAGTACAATTATCAATATAAAATTTTAATTTTTTTTCTAGTACCAAATTTTTTTTTCGAGTAAAATTTTTATTAAATTTATTTTGTGTTTTATATGTGTGTAGGTGGCTTATATATACAACGACTAGATCGAGCGTAATGCGTCATGAAGGTGTTGATGGGATCTCGGGGAGTTCAAGAATGCAAATAATCCAGAATGGTTGACTCCAGCAAAATAAAAAATCAGTCATGAGACTATTTTTTTATATAAAGATAACAATTTGGATTGTAAGCGATATATAGGTATTGCTAAGTGTTGTTTAATGAGCTCCATAGTTTCAGAATTCCATTCAAGATCGTCTGGATATAGAAAAAGTAACTGGAAATTATATCTCTCCTTCATCATTCGTTATTAGTAACTACACGAGATAATCGAAGCTTTCAGTAATAACCTGAACCTATCTGATATACCCACGGTATCTGATTAGTCCAGGTTATTACTGGGAACTGTATGGAATTATTATTTGATTATATGACTGCAAATTTGTTCTGTAAAACCATCGGTTTCATTAATTTTATTCGAATTTTTTTAATTTATTTCTAATTGAAATACTGATTTGCCATTTTTAGTTTGCATGTTTAAGAAATGTTTTTAAGAAATTTAAAAAAAATTTTTTTTACTTAATATCATTTTCAAGTAAATTTTTCTAATAAACTTATTTAACGTATGAAAGAAAATTTATTTTTCGAAAATTAATTATTATTCGAAAAAAATTTCATATGCAAGTAAATAATTTTTAACAATATTTTTATTTTCGTGTGCTTAAATCATTGTGTATAATAGAGCATTTGGAGTACAGCAAAAAAAAAACTTACCCGCATATGTGTGTAAGACATAATTTTTATAAGCTTTTTATATAAACTGAAGCACAATAAGTTAAATGATGTAGGCACACCTGCAGCATATTGTATAAGCATTTATGGAGTTTAAACATTTGACTCCTCAACAAATCTTGAACGGTTTCAACGCCTCTTGGTAATAATATGTCTAATCCATGTAGGGATATAATTCTAAGAGTAAATTATTACTTTAGATTACTTATTTACAAACTTGATACTGAAGGAATGATGATACAGGCTGATATATAGAAAGAATTTGAAAACAGATGTATGAGTATATGATACCGTATAATTTTAACAAACTATTTCATAGTTTCATGTGAGGATGAGTTACCAAGGTTAAGTTGTGGAAGGAAATTTTGGTTAATCATAAATAATTTTTTGCATTAAATTTATATTAAATTAAATTTTTTTTTTCAGCATCAAAATTTTTTTCACTTAGAAATTTTTTTCCTAATTATATGTAACATTTTATGTTTATATTGTTTTAAAGTATACATTTTATGTATACTTTAATGTAACATTACATTTTATAAACTACATTTATCAATAATAAAAAAAATCATAAAAAATTTAAAAAAACTTTCCAGTGCCAAAATTTTTTTCAAGTAGAACTTTTTTTCAAATTTATTTTATGCTGAAAATAAGATAATTTTTGTATGTTATAAAAAATAATTTTCACGTAAATATATTTTTGTAGCCTAGTAAAAACATTTTTATACAATATTTTTCTTATAATTTTTTAGTCTTAAAATTTTGTAAATTCAGATTATTTGGTTTGGTTATCATATAGACTGATAAACAAATTTTTTCTTAAATTTTTTTTCATGTCTAGTTTATTGGCCTAATAATTTTGTATCTACTAAATATACGTGTGGCTTATATAAGCCTAAATCAGGCGTTCTCGTATAGGACAGAAAAAATTACGGTTTACAAACATTTTTTTAAATTAACCTCCACTAAGATCGCATTGGAAATATCGGGAAATTCAAGAATACTTCGGGAATGGTTGATTCAAGTAGACTATCAAAAAAAATTGTTTACTAATTATTTAAATGGAGACAACAACTTTGATTTTAAGTGTTAGTCGGGGTGATCCGTGTTAAGTGTGGTTTAGTGAGCACCACAGTTTCGGAATTCACTTCGAGATCTTTTCACAGAAACAACATTATATATCCTATTCGTCATTCATTATTGGTTTTGTAAACATTTACCGTGAGAGAAATCAGCTACTGTTGAAGTTTTCGGAAGGACACCGCTTAAATAACTATACGATACATAGTTGTATATGCGGTGTCGGGGTATCAGATAAGTCGAGGTATCAGTTGTGAGCCGATTTGAATGATTATTTCATTATATGACAGTATATATCTTTTGTTTAGACATTGTTTTCTTATTTCTTCGATTTTTTTCTCTAATTTGACCTATTATTTAAATAATTTTTTTTTAATTTCATTTTCAAGTATATTTTTATACAAAATTATTTTTGAGGTTACTTTTCGCTAAGACTCAAAAGTTTTATTAACTTCGTTTTAAAAATAATTTTATGGAATAATTATTTCTTTTGCCTTCCAAATTTTTTTTCAACCAAATATTTTTTAAGTATATTTTCATGAACAAATTTTTAAAGGAAAAATTTTTAAAAGGCAAATAATTTATGTAAGTTAAAAATTGTCAAATAAATTTTGATTCTTTTTGTAATATTTTATGTTAGTATTGTTTTAGGTGTTAATTTTTTTTTCTAGTTCCAACATTTTTTTTAAGTAATACTTTTTTCAAATTTATTTTATGTATATTTATTTTATGTGTAGATGGCTTATATATACAACGACAAGATCCAGAGTTATTCGTCATGGAGGTGTTGATGAGATGTCGGGGAGTTCAAACTACAAATCGTTGAGAATGGTTGATTCCAGTAAAAATGAACTATCCAAAAAAAACAAATAATCAGTTATGAGACTATTTTTTAATAATTATTTTTTTGCCTTCCAATTTTTTTTCAACCAAATATTTTTTTAAGTATATTTACATGAAATTTTTTTTTAAAGGTAACATTTTTAAAAGGTAAATATTTTATGTAAGTAAGAGATTTTCAAATAAATTTTGTTTCTTTTTTTAATATTTTATGTTAGTTTTGTTTTTGGTGTTAATTATTATGCAATAAAAAAAATTAAAGAAGGCGGAAATAATTCCAGAACTCAATGCCATTAGAAGTCTAAGGTTCGACGGACATACAAAAACAGATTAAAAAGACCAAATCGTGATTGATGAATCGTCACCACCCCGGGAATCGAACCCGAGACCCCCGAATGACAGAGCAAGTACGCTACCTTCTCTGTCACGAGAGCGAGAAAATAAATATGCAATAAATATCAAAAAAAAATTTTTTTTCTGGTAGCTACCATAATTTTTTTCACGTAACTTTTTTTCAAATTTCATTTATGTATTATATGTGTGTAGGTGGCTTTTATAATTCGTCATGGAGGTGTTGATGAGATGTCGGGGATTCCAGTAAAAATGAACTATCCAAAAAAACAAATAATCAGTTAGGAGACTATTTTTTTATTTAAAGATAACAATTTGGATTGTACAGTTTCAGAATTCAATTCAAGATCGTCTAGATATAGTAACAAAAACTGGAAATTATATGGAATTATATACCGTATGGAATGATTATTTGATTATATGACTGCATATACATATGTTCTGAAAACCATTGGTTTCTTTTATTTTTTTCGATTTTTAATAACCTCTAATTGAAATTCTGATTTGCCATTTTTATTTTGCATGTTTAAGAAATTTAATTAAGAAATATTTTTTTCACTAAATATCATTTTTCAAGTAAATTTTTATAAAAGACTTATTTTAACGTAAAAAGAAAATTTTTTTTTCAAAAATTAATTATTATTCGAAAAAAATTTCGTATGTAAGTAAATAATTTTTATTTATTTAATATTTTTATTTCCGTGTGATTTAATCTTATGAAATTTAAAACATTATGCTTTAAAATATTTTTCACGAAAAAAATTTCCGAAGTAAAATTTTTTTTCCGGTAATTTCATAGTATAAATTTTCGTTTTTAACTTCATAATTTTCATTTTATTTTTAGTTTATTACAAAATTTTTAAATTTAATGAAATTATATCAATTTATAATATTTATTGAATGATTTACTTTATAGACAATATTTAAAGAGTTAATAAATTTTTGTTAAGATACAAGTTTTTTCGTTGTTACGTTTCGTATTGTTTTGGTTTAAGGTTTAATTGATAAGAAACTCAATTTAAATAAAAAAATGTTATCCAAATTTAGAAAAAAAATTAAAATTTTGTTTTCCGAAATAAAATTTTTTTTCTGGTAATTTTCTTTTATAAATTTTTGTTTTAAACTTAACAATGATTATTTCATTTTTAATGTTAATAACAAAATTTTTTAATTCAATGAAATAATATCACTTTATGATATTTATTGAATGATTACTTCATAGAAAGTATTTAAATAATGTTTTTTTTTCGTTAATATATTTTTGTTGAGATACAAATATTTTCATCGTTCATTTTTATTTGTTTTGGTATAAGGTTTAATTAATATGAAACTTATTTTAAATAAATAAGTGTGTTCCAAATTAAAAAAAACTGAATTTTAGTTTCTGAAATCGAAAAATTACTTTTGTTAAAATTTTTTTCCGGTATTATTTTTTTATTACTTCTCGTTTTTAACTTCATAATTATCATTTTATGTTTAATTAAATTGATTGAAATTATGTCAATTTATTATATTTAATAAATAATTTATTTCATAGCAAATATTTAAGGCTGATTTCTTTTATGAAAAAAAGTTTGCATTTTTTACTGAAAACCCCAAAGCGAGAAAAAAATTAAAAATGCCATTAGAGTGATAGATATCGTTTTTTACTTTTTTCTTTTTGTATAGTGGATATATTTTGACAGATGCTTGTAACATAACCAATAAATTTCAATTTGTTTTTGTTTTTGAAATTAAAGACAAAAAACACTTTGAATCTACAACAATAAAATTAAAACAAATAAACTTAACATATTTATTCATTATTTCAATTATTTTCACAATGAATTAAGATGAATGGAACAAAACGAAATGTTAAAATTATGAATTGACCATAAAAAATCATCCATCTTTATTTTTCTTATAAAATATTTCTCCAGTACTGAATAAAAATACTTCTCTTGATATATTTTGTTAGTACTGCTTTAATTATTTTCTAAGTAACCATAAAATTTATTCAGTACTAAATAAATTTTTTATACTGGAAAATTTTTTTATTTCTCTCGCACTTTAAGAAAAATTATATTTTTTATCTCGCCTTGACTATTTTGTCAGTATTTTTTCATAATGGAAATCAGGCTTTATTGAACAAATTTGTTTCATTAATGTATTGATGTTAAGATTAGTGATTGAAAATTTGGGGTGATATTCTAAAACCGGTTTTTCGGTTTTATTTACAAAACAAAACCGGTTTCCGGTTTTAAACCGTTTTTTTTGAACAAACTATATTTTTAATTTCTACAGAATGTTTACCAGAATTTCTACAAAATGTTTACTATCTTGAGTTCCAGGTCTCTGATTCCATTACGATAAACGTTAGTGTTTAGACCTATATGAATAATCTTTCATCACAACCACTGTTGGAGGTTCTTCTTTCTATATTGGTTTAATAGATTGGGATTGTTTTTCTTGTACTTCGATCTTATCGTCATCCCCTGACAACATTTTTTCATTTTTTATTGAGCCAGACATTCTTTCAATCATTAAACAATCAGTTTAACAATCGATGATTTAGAAAGATTCCAGAAAATATTAGCATGTTCATATTTTTCGGCATCCGGCAATTGGTATTTGTAATAAAGATACTACAGTAAGCAAGATAAATCAGTTCGTCTTTCTTTAATTCGGCATTTATTTAATTCGGCTCCATTTTCATGTCAATTGCCAGTTGGCCACTATGTTTGTCCAAATGTGACAACATAATATTCATAAAATTTTATAAAATAAATTTGAAAGGTCGCATCGGCAGACAGAAGAATTGCATATTGCCGACAAAGTGAATCGACTCCCAATTTCATTGGTAAAAGAACAGCAATAGGGTCTGATAGAATTTTAAATTCATCATCAGAAAAAAATTTTGAATAAATAAGTGTTTTTCAAATTAAAATATAACTGAAATTTTTTTTCCAGTATTTTTGTCCGGAAGTTTTTTGTAAATTAATTTTCGTTTTGAATTTCATAATTGTCATTTTAATTTTAATCAGTTACAAATTTTTTAAATTTAATTATAGCAATTTATAATATTTTTTGAATAATTTCTTTCATAGCAAATATTTATTGAACAATTTTTTCTCGATATTATAGTTTTTGTTGATATACTAGTTTTTTCGTCGTTAATTTTAATTTTGTTTGGTTTAAGGCTTAATTAATAAGAAACTCATTTTAAATAAATAAATGGTTTTAAAATTAAAAAAATAAAATAAAAAAAAAATAAATGAAATTTTTTTTCCCGAAATCGAAAAATTTCTGTTTATTTTTTTATGTTTAACTTGTTTTAATCAGAATATTTTTCAGAAACTATATATTTATTCTGATCCCAATGTATTTTTTAAAGGTATTAATTTTAATTAATTCTCCAGAATCATATTTTACAAAAGCTTTATCATGGAAAAATCAATAATTATTTTTCAAGGAAATATGTATATTTAGAGACTGCCTGTTTCTTTCCAGTTTAACAATGTGATTTTATAACAATACTATAGTTTTCAATTAGAATAAACATAATACTGTTTAGATAACATTAAGCATGTTGTCAGCTGTGTCACTTATTAAAAGCTCAATACTGTTTGAGATGCGTTATATCCCGAATGTTAAATATGGAATTTTACTATACAAACATTTACCGATAAGAGTTAACCAACTTAAAAGCTGTGCCTCCATAATTTATCTTTTAACAAGCAGTACAATCGTTTTTGTACATATATTACGAATAGCTAGTAATAGAATGGCATTAAAAACATTACTTTTAAAGTTAAACGTTTCCATTAAATGTGATTATGTTCTTGAATTATATAACCAGACAAACTATACTAAGAACTTTGCTTCAATTTAAAAACACTTTAACTTTTAAAAGTTTTTTACAAATTGTACAAAACTTGAAACGTCAAGCATGACCAAATCATCAAACAGGATCAAAACGCTTCTAATGAATTAACTCATTTATGTCAAGTTTCAATCTCATTTTCATTTTACTACCTGCTTTCAATTTCATTCAATTAACTTTTAAATAATTTCCATTGACTGCACTTACAATTAACTGTATTGTAATAAGCAAAAAAAAAAAAAATTAAAGCAACAACAAAAACAAAATTCTAATTAATTTTATTACAACAAAAACGAATAAAAATTTAAAGGAGCATAATTATCAAAAGATTCATCCATCCAAATATAATTGGGTATACGATTTAATTAATTTAAATAAGTACAATGTCTGTAATATAAAGACAGAATATAAATAACACTCAGGGTTACAAACAAAATATATAGACGAAGCTTTTAATTTTTTTTTTTTTAATAAAAAGTTTCAAATGCATCAAATTTTAAAGATTTATTGCTTTGTAATAAAATCACGAAACTGTTTGTCAATAAATCTGGATTGTATATACACATATATTTATGTACTCGTATGGTGTGATGACACATCTAGCCTTTTTATATACATACATATATAAAAGCGCAATAAATATTTATGAATATATATATGGTAATAATCTTTATAAAAGCTCATATGCGGGTTGTCTATATCGTATACACGAGTCGTAGTCAGACAGTATATTCAATGTTTATGCAAATTGATTATTTTTTTGCACCACAGTCTTGTTACCAATCGAATCGCACTCCATCATTTATCTGAAATGAGCTTTTTCATAAATACGTAGCTATATGTAAAAAAAAAAAATTGGAACCGTAACGAATCGAAATTAATCTGAACTAAAAAATGATTTATAGTATACAGTCTGTACACATAGTAAACAGTCAATGTAGTATTTTTTAATTCAGATTTATTTATTTTCTATTGATTTCATAAAGGATAAAATCTCATAAATCAATCCTTTTTTAGAGCTCCTCTTCTATGGATATAGATATTGGAGTATCAACACAATCCGAATAAAAAAATTATGTTCTCAGGATTAAATCTTATATGGCGTTGTTGATATATCCTCGTAAATGTGTATATATGTGTCTGTGTGTATCAGGAAGAGTGTTAAAATTAAAAAAATATGAAATATTGGATAAAATGGATGTGTGTGTGTAGAAATAGGAGATACTATAGGATCTAGGATATATACATATTTTATGTAATCAATCAAAATTATTGTTGAATATAGAAGATATTTTTATTATTATACAATATTTATGTTCTGTTTACACAAACAGCGGGAAAAGGTAAAAAAAAATCGCGTGAATCTATCATGCATATATAGAGCTGGGTGATGAGGGCTTGAATAATATTTATAACAACAGATGGTGATAAAAAGCTTGTATTAACATACATATATATTTGTCCTAATTAATATACAATTATATGTGTTGTTTAGTACATTTTAATCTGAGGCTTACCCAGTTATCTTCGGGGTTGAAACCGAAATTCAGGTCAACTCGGTTTAATTTTTATTGACGTTGATATAAGTCTGTATAATGAAAAGCTCTATTTTATTCGTAATGCCGAGAGTTATTAATCTAATTCTTGATTAGTTTAGAATTCATGGATGTACTCATTATAGGTACTTCATGCAATGTTCAACATTTTCTTTACCAAAATCATTTCACGATTTCTATTAAATATTGTATGGGGTAGATTGATCAAACACTATGCCTTAAGCGATTTCCACATTCGAGGACGGTGTCTGATTATTATCTTAACTATTTTAACACTTATCTTTCCGTATTTAAGATAGTCTGTTATCCACGTGATTAGATACCGAGTGAAATCATATATCACAAACTTGAAAAGCTTTTTGATATATTTGTTTGTGAGGAAGGTCATGAGCTTGGTTGTGGAATATTTATTTTTCAAACTGGTTTTTCGTTTGATGCCGTATCAGCCTTGTTTTACAACTAATGTCCAGTTGAATGCTTCACGTTGGTCAGTATGTCAATTTGGAAATATGGACCCAGTATCTGTAGGAGTGTGATAATGAAGGTGCTGTAATCGTGGCAGCTAATGATAATGAAGTGAGTTGAACTTGAACTCCACAGGGTGGCATTGATTGACAGCTAGGGCGCTGAATCAACCAACCGATGAAGACGTTTGTCTTATGAAATATATTTGCATCTTTGTATGTAATCTGTAATATTCGTTCGCTAGGTCGGTTTTGATCTGATGACGTCATTGAATCGTTGTATGATCGAAAAGATCAATTCCATCTCATCAGGCATATGCGACCGGACTTGATGTATGTTGCATTTCGTTTCCATATAGTATGTTGTGAGTATATGTTGCAACAGTTCTAGCGAATTACAGAATTTTGGATCGAAATCTTTTTTTTCGATTATTTTATTATTACTTCACTATTGTGGCGTGACTATTCGTCGTATTTGTGAACGCCACATATCAAAGAATTGGGATTTGCCTAATTCAATGCTAAAACTGATTGCTTAGAAACGTTACCGATTTAATTATTTCCTAATGAGGAATGTGCATATAAAACGAAGCTTAAGTGAGAATACTTTGAATAGATTTAAATAGCTGCAGTGGTGACAACACAGATTGAAGGATGATGGAATCTCGGGAATGTCGTCACGGAAGAATATGTTACAGTGTTTTTGTGTAAATGTACTTTCTCTTTCGATTGATAACACTTGGTACTTCTGTTATTAAATTGACGATAATTTGTGATGGGATGTCTGTAAAATGATTGTTAAAATAGGTAGTGTATTGTATTCTGAAATGATATTCCGTTTAAATATGATTTGTACTGTAATTAGACTAGTAGACATTTCTAGGAGATTTTGATTTAGTTGTTTTGACTGTTCACATCACATGTGAACATTCTCCCGGGTGACATTGATACCTCGTCGTGTTATTTAAACTGCGATTGATCTGCATGTCTGTGCTCCTATCATTTGTTGCCTGAGTTTATAATACAGTACAGCAAAGATAATTATAAGTACTCCCACTGTTATGTACGAAATCGTGTAGTGATGGATGTCGTGTTGATTTATCTCAGTTACGAGCCTTTCTTCTTTTTGCTGCTTTTGATCCTTGTTCTTTAGTTTTGTTAGTAATAAATTTTCTAATCCTTGACCGGGGGTTCATACGTTTGGATATTTTTTGATCCGCTCAAGAAATTTTGGTTGTGAAGTTAGTCACATGTATATTTGTGCTCAAAAAAGGTCTATTTTGTTTGACACTTCAATTGACAAATTTTTATTTTCGATTTGTGCTCGGCTGTGGTAAAACCAAATTTCTACTATATTTACTTTTGTTGTATTGTGCGTTATTATTGTTTTTGTTTTGATAATTATCAAATTTCGTGTAGTTTCGCACTAACACATACAAAAAGCAATAAAAATATTTTGTGGTTGAAAAATATTTTATTGTTTACGACTAATCCTAGTAATTTTGCATGCTGAAGAGTGGATATGATATAGAAAAATATGGTTTTATATACATGTTTTTTTTACAGATAAATTTCTTTACAGATGACAATTGTTTTTCCATAATTTAAATTTATATTTTTATGATTCGTAATAATTATAATTTTTGTATGTATTTCAATTAAATTTTAATGCAATATATTTATTATTTATACCAATTTCTAAAATAAAAAAAAATATTATACATTGGTATGATAAAAATATCTAATTTTTTGAACTGCATAGAAGCATAGAAATAATTAAAAAAATCGCAATTTTGTCATAGTACGATGTTCGCTCGACCAAGTCAAATATGGTAATAAAAATACATATAATGAGCATAAAATTTGTTAAAATAAATATATATATTTTTTTTAAGTTGTAAGCCTGCGGCTATTTTAGCTCAAAGTTGAATATTTTTCAACTCAAAGGGGGCGTGGTTTATCATTATATGAGTAATTTTATTGGAGTTTCGGGTGGATTTTGAGCGGATCAAAAAATATCCAAACGTATGAACCCCCGGTGAATCGTGCTTTTTTTGTTGGTGCTAGAATGTTGAGGTTTATTTCAGTGAAGGTTAAATATAACGCTGGTATATATGATGTTCCTCTTACATTAGTCTCGGATGTTGACGGTGTTATAATAAAAGAGTTTAGTATGCAGTTGGTTTTGAAGTCGTTGAGCCCAATACAATTTAATTGGATTACCTCGTTCTCCCAATCGCAAGTAAGATCAACTTTTGTTTCTTCTTTTAGGGAAAAAATCCATTGATTTGAAGTCTGCGTTTTAATCCAAGTATTTTATGATACTGTAGTTGATTCTATCCTGCAGCTAGGGTGACACATAGCGCTAAACGTAGTAGGATTAGAAACATTATTTTATTGTTTGTAACATGATATTTAATGCTCATTATTCGGTAGAAACCCTCCAAGTTGTAAAAACGGTTTCCACCTGGAAGCTGATTATTTGACGGAATGCGTTCCATTATATTTCTCAGTTCCATTTCTAGTTGTCTGTATATTCTTCTGAAGTGAATTGAAGTCATATGTGCTTATTTCGTTAGCATGTATATTGATGCTTGCATCGTATGATGGTTGCGTTCATTAATGTAGTGTTCAGCTTCTCTTTGAGTTAATACTCCAAATAAATCACCTAGAACGAATCCTACTCTATCTCTAACTTCTCTTTTCAAGCGATGTGGTATTCGGTTGAATTTTTGAAGTAAACGATTTTGTTGGTTAATATTTGTAAAGTACTGGTATATTATAGTATGCTGGTATATTGGGACTACTTCGCATATCTTTTGCCTATTCTCTTGATTTCCAATATTTTGGCAAGTTTCTTCATCATAATAGCTGCTTGACGATAGAATATTGGCAATTTCCTTCATCTTAATAGCTGCTTACGTCATAATGCACTACAAGTTTCCATCTTGATGCTAGAAGCTGTAGTGTACCAACATCTTCAAAATGAATTCCAGGCGTTACAATGAGCAGAAAATTATTATTGGCATTTGAACCTAGGGTACCAATTACCAGTAAGATCGTCAGTATGCTCATGACTCGGGTTGTTGTTGTTGTTGGGATTTTTCCCTTTGATCTCATTACTCTGGTATTGTTTCGACTTGAAGCTTCCAGCGATTCATTAGTGAGAGGTAGACAACGAATCTTTGTTTTGTAACGTTTTACGTTTTACAATTTAAATTTTTCCAAAGTTAGTGAGACTTTTGTGGTCCTCGAACGGCTATTCAACATAACAATCAGAAACTCGGTATTGGAAGTTACTTTACAGAATGGGAATCACAAATGAAATTAGTCGAATCCATTCAAGAAATAATCATGAGGACAAAGAGAAACAGACTCTTAGACAGTTGCTCTCCAATATCGTGCAGGGCTCCAATTACACAATTGATATTTGTGATATAAACCATAAACAAGCCGATATGCAACAGAAAAAACCAAATTTATTGACTAAGCGAATCATTTCGGTCGACTAGTAAACAAGAAATGTACTCTTGTTTAAATTAGCTTAAACGAGTGAAACCGCCACGATAACATTCGTATTGTTACCAAAAGTGTTAAGATAACTTTTAAATTCTTATTTTTTGCTTGATTTTATTTTGGATATGATATGAGATCTGAACTATAAGGTTGGCAACTAAGTAATTTCGGATTTCACTCATGGATGGCTTCAGTTGAATATTTAAGTTTGCAGAAGTAGTAGAAATGTAAAACACATTTTGTTATTTGACAGTTGACAATTCAGCTGTCAATCAGTAAAAAAAATTTGTTTGATCGGTTTCGGATAGTTTCGTTTGACGTTTGTTGAAAAATGGAAAATCGAAAGGAACATTTTCGTCATATTTTGCTTTTTTATTTCCGCATAGGGAAAAACGCATCGCAACCTCACAAAAAGTTATGTGCTGTTATGGTGACGAAGCCTTGAAAGAACGACAGTGTCAAAATAGGTTGACTAAATTTCATTTCTGGTGATTTTTCACTCAAAGATGAAAAACTCTCTGATCGTCCAGTCGAAGTTGATGACAACCTAATTAATCTATTCCGATCGTCACAGTACAACACGTGAGATTGCAGATAAGCTTCATGTATCACATACATGCATTGAAAATCACTTAAAACAACTTGGCTTTGTTCAAAAACTCGATACATGGGTTCCTCAGGAACGCAACGCATTAACAGCTGCGATTTTCTAAAAAAATGTAATGAAAATGATCCATTTTTAAAACGACTGATAACTGACATTGAAAAATGGGTTATTTACAACAATATCAAGCGGAGAAGATCATGGAGCAGAACAGTTGAACCAACTCAAACAACATCAGAAGCTAAATTCATTAAAAGAAGGTTTGGTTATCAGTTTGGTGGGATTACAAAGGAATTGTCTACTTTGAACTCCTACCACCCAACCGAACGATCAATTCTGATGTCTATATTGGACAACTAACGAAATAAAACAACGCAGTTGAAGAAAAGCGGCCTGAATTGACAAATCGAAAAGGTGTTGTATTCCATGGTCACTCGGCAAAAATTATTGGAGCTTGGTTGGGATGTTTTGCCACATCCACCATATAGTCCTAATCTTGCACCATCTGAATACTTTTTGTTTCGATCTTAACAAAACTTCTTGAAAGGTTAAAATTAACAATATTGATAATGATGTCAAATCGTACCTGATTCAGTTTTTTTCTAATGAAAACCAGAAGTTGTATGAACGTGGGATTATGATCTCCTAGACGAATACTTTGAGTCCCGAAATCTGTTTGTTCTTCGAATGAAGCCTAAGATATCTGGTATGATAAAGGTCGTCAAAAAGGAATCGTAATCCAAAGCAGTGCACTGTTTGAAGAGAGTATCGAGGACATAAACAGAAGAAGTGCTCAACAGTTTCGTTTTATTCTGCTTTACAATATTCGCAGATGGCGTGGTTCTGAATTTTCATTCGAAACCTGGATCATTCAATAAACAATGTCTCGTGACAATACATATCAAGGATCTCAAAGTGCGTTTATCATTATTTAAGAAGGACTGGGATCTAAACTAATTTTTTGTTCAAAAGAAGATTTTTGATAGGTTACCCTATCTCTTCTGGTTGCAGAGGAGCACCCAAACTATTCCAGTTATCATCCAATACGTTTCCTTTGATATCGAAGTGACTAGGTATTCAGTGAAGTCAAACATCATTCAGACTGCCTAACTGATTCAAGACAACTACCGTCTTCAAAACCGCCTTTTACCGCCCAGGTGACGCAGTGGTTACAGCTGCGGCAGTTGGAACGGGAGGTACCGGGTTCGAATCCCGATAGGGCCAGGATGGTAAAGGGAGTTTTCACCATACGATTACGATCTGTGGTGTGAATGAACACATCTATGACCCTTTGTTGGAGTGCAGAATTCATGGGCCAACCCATCTTCTATGTCAGTACTATAGGCTGTCATGGAGCTATGCAATGTGCAGATGGTTCTACGTAAATCGGACCTATAGCCATACGTCCTCGATTTGGCTGTAATGGCGTAAGGAAATGACGTTAATAAGCGAACCGCGAAAGAGTTGGAAGTGCCTCGAGCCACGAAATAGATTGTAGAGATAAAAAAAAAATCGTCTTTCGATGAAACAGTATTTCACTTTATCGTCTTTAGCGCAAAGCCTTACGATCAAAGAGAATTAAAATACGATGATCTCTGCAATCCATCTCCGTTGCATAGAGTGCTGCTCTAAAAATTACAGCGATTTCCTTTTGAAACGCAGTAGCGTACCTACCCAAGCGGATAAATATTTTCAACTCAGGATTAAGCATGTTTAAACAGCTGCCAACCAGATTAGTAAAGATCAACATATCGACATCGGGAAGGATGGATGGGTTTTCGGTAATAATAACACGAAATAATTTTCTGAAAACATGCTTCGACACTATAGTGTTCTAGGGAATGTGGGCATTTTATAAAAACAATCAAGATAAAAACAATCAATATCACTGCACATATTCTAATCGTATGATCAGGTGACATTAGACTCACGGTCTCAATGAGCTGTGTTGCGTGTAGTGGACATAGGTCATACAATACCCAGACAAACAAGTCTTTGAACGCGGTTTAGAAGTTTTGATCACCGTAGTCCTATTACTGCCTTATGTATAGTCTGCAGTAATAAACTGCGTGACCTAGAAGCATAGCGCTAAACCACCGAACAAGTGTTAGTCTTTAAAACGAATTTAGTAGAAAAGAGTACAGGCTTATATTATAGGTGGAAAGATCTTAAACCGTCTCTCATGGTCAAACTGGCTCTGGAAATATTTCCAAGGTGGTCTAGGATAATTTGCAGTCCTTGCTGCAGGTGACTCGGAAATTTCCTTTCTGGGCCTGGTACTTAAATTTCGAAAACGAATCGATGCTCCATCGGATTCTATCTCTTATCACTATCTTTGCCACTGTATGTTTTTATCCCTGAAACTTGGTAGTTGGTGTGGGAATTGATTTCGATCGACTTTAGTAGAATTCTCTCTTTTCAAAATGAGATTTCATTAAAAACTGTAGGGCTTCCTGATTTGTATCCGTATGAGTTCCATTAGGTTTCTGTATAGTTCCAATAGAATTCCCTTGAGTTTAGCGGTCATTATAAGGTTATCCACACCCTCGCAATAAAATCTTCATTTCGATGTTATCTCACTTCGGATGCGTAAGTGTTCCTCATTCTACCCACTCTCTAGTCCACCGTGCGTCCCAGTTCCTTAAGACTTCTTTTGAGGACATTTCTTCTCATAAACGCTGAATAGAGATATTAAACTTGAAGATGTATATGTTTTTACCTTGAAAGCTCTCATATCTGTACAGTATAAGTTGGATAGCTTTGTAAACCCTATCCACATTTTAACCGATGATGTAACATTGCACCCTTCTATTACATTCGTGGTCGAGCATATCATTCAGAGTTAATCGATATACGGCTGGAAGTGGTCACATTGCTTAATCTCGATTTGAGAACAATATTTCAGTGGGGAGTAAAAAATCAGGCCAAATTCCAGGTAACAATTTAAAATGCAATGAACACATTGTACCAAATCAGCTTCACGTAAACTCGGGTTCCACAATAGATGCAGACGAGTTTTAAGATCGGATCAGGTTCTCTAGATATATAATTATTAGACCGTGTATAGAATATTGCTTTCAGGTTTGGGGTGGAGCATATGGCACTGCTCTCTAGTTACTGGATAGAGTTCAGCGGCATATCATCCGAATAATACGAGACTATAGACTTACGAAAGAGCTAGACAGCCTACAACACCGCAGAGATGTTGCAGAACTTTGCGTGTTCTATAGATTAATAAATTCTGCAAAATTAAAGGAGGAAATACCACCATTCGTTACGCCAGGACGGATAACACGAAGAACGGTTAATCCCCATAGGTTTACGGGGAAGATGCCGGCACCTCGGACTGAAGATGCAAAGCGCGAATTCATTTATCGAACATCTAAGAAGTGGAATTCGTTTGTCGGTTTTCAGTTTCCGTTGGAGTATAAAATGCACAAGTTTAAGGCAGCTATCAGCCTTTACTTGCAGGATATTCTATCGTTTGTCATCAAGGTCCAAGTGTGGGAATTGGTTTCCATCTATTGGTATTCTCTCTTTTGAAAAGAAATTTTCATAAGAAACTCTATAGTGCTTCGTGATTTGAACTCGCATGTATTCCAGTAGGTTTTTCTATAGATCTAATAGAACTCTATTGAGATTAACGTTCACGGTTAGGTTACGCTCGCCCTCGCAAAAAGATCTTCATTTCGGTGTTTTTTTCACTTTGGATACTTAAGTATTCCTCATATTACCCGTTCTCTGGTTCACTATGGTGTCCTAGTTCTTTAAGACTTATTTAGGGGACAGTTCTTCTCAAAGGCGCTGAATAGTATTCGTTTATTTCTTAACAGCTTCTATATCTGCACAATCATTCTATATTTAATATGTTAACTACCAATCCTTAGTTAGCATTTAGTAATTGTTATAACTGATAATTGACGTCCCTCACATGCCTTTTCAATCGTAACATTAGAAAATAGTTCATCCATAAATATTGTACACAGTTTATTGGACACATGTAATATGTACTCTAAAGCTATATAGAAAAGACTATAGACAACCTACGAGTACATATGTTTTGATTTATTTTGTTATGCGATGCAGTATGTTGTGCATGCCTCAAAAACATGATACAGTCAATTATCAATTATTCAATTAAAATTTCATAAAATAAATTAAATTTTTTTTCGTTCGATTAAGAAACTAGACGTCGATGTTTGTGCAGTGCAAAAAGCCAACTATAGAGTTCGATTGATTGATGTTTTGTTATAATATTTATGCAATTTGTCGCCAGACAACCTGGTGCCATTACATTTTTACCTAGTCTATTATAGAACGAATGTGCACATGTACACACACAACTCGAGGGAGAATTTATGTGTTCATAGACAAACAGAATATTATGTGAAAAGTATTTTGTACAAAAAAACGAAAATTTAATACTGTTGTTTTAAAAAATATCGAGCTTTTTGATAAATTTTTTTTTTGTTCCGATATTGTTGTAAATAGATATTTTTAGACGAAAATTCTTGTAATATTATGGTTAAGATTAAATTTCAAAACTTTATATTTTGTTTATAGATTTTGCATCACTGTACTCTGTACCACCATCATCATCATCATCATTATGTTTAACAATACATACATATCGTATATCTTATCAAATTTCAATCTCGGTTCTTTTGTCATTATTTTCTTGGTAACCATGTATTTACATCTTTATAAAACAAACTTTGTATGTACATAATGTATAGATGACGTCTTTGTCTCTCGATGGTGAATGGCATATAATACAATACCATAAAGTGTTTATTTATTTATTTTTAATTTATGTTTGATTTTATCGATAGATTCGAAATGTTGTTATGAATTTGATATTTTATTATACTTTACAATAAAGCTTTTGTTGGAGATAGATTATATAGTTTCATCTTGAGATGATATATCAATTATAGCATAATAGGGTTTGATAGAGTAAATTTATTCATTCAATATAATTGATTTGGTTCGATCTCTATACTAAATATGGAATTTCTAGCAATTTGAGTAGATAGGCAGGTAGAATTACTTAGATCTCCAATTAAAGAGCTTTACTAGATTTTCTTTATATTTACACAATCCAACTCTACTGATTATAAAACTGATTAACCTCCATCGATGTGAGTGATTTTTGATTCCTGTTTTTTTCAATCATTGCAACTGGTCTCAAATTAGCTTGTTCGCTTTTTAGCTTTGTGTAATTCTCTTATGTCACCTTTGACTATGGACTCAAATTGATTGAGAAAATGGGAGTATCTGTGTAACTCTGATCATATTGGTATTAATAGACAGTATCAGCACTTAATCAACCAGCCGATAAATATATGTACATTGAGTCGTTTTGAATTGAATCTTTTGATTTTTCAATCTGATAGTGACATGATTGTGTGATCTGCTAATACATCGGATTTAATGTACATATATACTGCTCGATTTGTGTATATCGAATTACTGGTGTTAAGCCGATTTTTGTTCATTTCTATTGTAGATAATAGAGTCGTTTATATTTCACTTCGGGACACTTCGATCACTATTCCAATGTTTTGCAATTGGGTTTTTGTCAAATATTTATTGATAATATTTTCAAAGATGTCGGTGGTTAGATTCTTCTGATAGTGAGGAAGATATAAAGTCACCTGTACCGTCATATTTATTAAGAGACCAGCTAATTCAATGGTATTCAAAGCCGCTGACTATGCAGGTTGACCGAGCGATTATAGATACGCATTAACTCAAATAACAGATAAATTATCAGCATTTGAATTGCTTACATAGTAGAAGTAGATGCGTACATTGGACTTTGATTTAAGTTGGCGTTTACAAATCAAACAACGAGTCACTATATAATTTATGAAAAGGTCAAAAATGATGATGTATAAGATAGCAGAAAATTTTAAGCAGAAAAAATGATTTTTATACTCGCCACCAGGGGCACTACAATCGCTAAAGAGAATTTTTCTGCTGTCATTTTTGTATAGTCAACAGAATTTTTCTGTAAATTTTTTAATTTTCTTTAATTTCGTAACTACAAAATTATTCCAGATTTCAAATAAAATATGTATTTTATTTCCATAAGATTATAATATACTGTATAAAACATATTAATTTCATCTACAGTTTAACTACTTACTGTAAGTTATATGAATGAAGCCCAATTGAAGTCAAATTGAAATATTTATTACAGATATTTCAATTTGACTTTCCAGAAGCTTAGTTTGAGTGCCTCCCGAATTTTAAAGTTATGGCCCATACATAAAAATCAGTTTTTTCACTGTGAGCTATGGATGTAACCAATATTGCTTCGCGCGATAATTTTTTATGAAAAGGGATGTGGTGAAACACAAGCCTTTTTGTAAAATTTATTTTTTATGATGACTTGTGTATTAAAACTTTCAACGATCAAATGACATTTGTTAGAAATCGCTTCAGCTGATATCTATTTTTATTTCAATTATTCTGAGCTTGGGGGGAGGGGGGGGCTATGGGTGGGGGCTATGGGTGGGGGCTAGTACCAGAATGAAATAAATTTGAACACGGTTTAAACGGTACTGATTTTATTGTGTGATTTACATGTTACATATATATAATATATATATATATATATATATATATATATATATATATATATATATATATATATATATATATATATATATGTGTATATATATATTTATATATATATATATATATATATATATATATATATATATATATATATATATATATATATATATATAAATTTGTTCTTAGAAATTACACTAACAACCCGGTCAGTATGTTTTTTATGTCATAGTATATAAAAAAATGTATTTTAATGTATTTGAAATTTAATCTTAAGCTAATTCTAAATGTGGTTGTAACTTCCGTGGATTGTCAGCATAAACCCTGTTCATGTTGAACAACATTGATCAGGAATTGAATGTGGCGACTAGTATCTTCCAGATATAATTCGACCAAGTACAGTACGTACTCTGCTTCTTGACATAAACTGAAGTTTAACTAACCTGGTTTGAAGGATGTCTCGGGCAATCACGTAGAGTTGTCGTTTGATAATCAACTAGTGTTCGGTACAGTAAATGAAATTCTGGTACAGTAGCTATTTGGTACTGTAAATGAAACTCTACTTACAGTTTACTGCTAATTTGATGGTTTTAAAGTATCACCTTTAATGAAAATCTCGTTGTTCTAATGTATATAGTAGTTTAAATCACACCAAATATTAGAAGGTAGGATAGTTTGGTCCTAATGATGGTTTGGTCCAATGTTGTAAACTCATTGCTTCAAAATGACATGAAAAAATGGCAATGATGAATATAATCTCTGAATATACATTGTTTAACCAAGTAGCTTCTATAGCATTAAAGAGGAATACTAGCCAATTAAAATAATATTCTACAATAATACAGATAACTATACGAATTGACAGTGAAAGCAATGAGAACTGATCTAACTATATGATATGTTTGTCTTTAAAATTATCCTCAAGCTTCATATTCAGATGTATTGTCACCTAAGATATTGGAAAATCATAATGGCATATTGGTTACAGGGGGTCCATCCATAGCTCACGGTGAAAAAACTGATTTTTATGTATGAGCCAAAACTTTTAAAACTTCTGGAGGCGCTCAAACTCGGTCGATTATCCTCAAACTTCATAGTTGTATGTATGGAGATAAGATGACTAAGCTTCTGGAAAGTCAAACTGAAATATATATAACAAGATGAAAAATTATATGTTTTATACAGTACATTTATTATAATTTTTTGGAAATAATATACATATTTTATTTGAAACCTGGAATAGTTTTGTAGTTGAAATATTGAAGAAAATTAAAAAATTTACAGAAATATTCTGTTGGCTATACAAAAATGACAGCAGAAAAATTCTCTTTAGCAATAGTAGTGCCCCTGGTGGCGAGTAGAAAAATCATTTTTTCTGCTGAAAATTTTCTGCTATCTTATACTGCATGCAAAAATGCTGACATATTTTTCTATTCAATATGTCTCTAAAATGATTCAAAGTTTCAAGAATTATATTATTTGACGATCTTAGTACACGAGCTAGACGCAGAAGTACAGATAAGTAAGCACCAATTTGATATATTTTTCTAGTGAAAACGTCACAATATATGAACAGTTGGTTGGATTTCGTGGGGCGGTGTCTTTTTCGACAATATGTGCCGAATTCACGATAGTGATAGCTATACATGTAGTGCTGGATTTATTATCATGCAGCTAAAAGGTATGTGATAAGTTTTTCACATCCTACAAACGCGACCAACTGCTAATGAAACACACCATGCCAATGATAGGAACATTCGGAAGAGCAAAACATCGATATCATCAATTCTGCTAGAAGTAAAATACAAGCCGACACAACCTTGGTATCATACATCCAAAAATAAAATAAGTGTCAACTTTTGCAGAGCACCTCACATAAAACAAAACAGTTCGCAAACGACAACGAGAAAATTCCAATATTACGAAAGGCGGTGGCGACACGGTTGACAAAATAAATTGCTTCTTATGCTTGAAGACGAAAGAAATATGGCCAGTAGTGATATTCACAAACATATTAGATATCTCTATAATAAGCGCCTTCGTTCTTTTAACTAGTGTTTGCCCTGAATGGAACATTAAGAGGCATCATAGAAGGCGACTGTTTATTGAATCATTGAGTGAGTCATTGATAAAGCCACATATTGTTAAAAGAGTTCATCTTCCACGGTTCACACATTGTCGCAATCTGATATCAAATCTAAAACTAAGCGATGCCGAACATCCCATCAATAGGAGCACAAAAATGAGGTCGTTGTAGTTTGTGCGAAAATTCATACAACAGATACAAATCTAATAAGTAATTTGGTATAGTAGGCACTCTTATCTTGTTGTTGAATATCTGTCTCGATCCACCTTAATATTTGAGAAATATTATTGAAGGCATTATTCCTTGAACGATCGAATTCCAGTATTTATTTATTTAAGACAATACAAACATTGTTTAAAGATCGATACAAACTTTAACATGGGAAAACTACAAATCTCTGCTAGTTTTAACATAACATTGTTGAATTAGGTTAAGCTGTATAAACTGGAATGATCAAACTTTTTGCCCTCTAGTTAATTTTTTGTATCAGTTTAGGGTAAAACTATACTGAAAGAGAAATCAATCACTTTGGGTGATTTCGAAGTATAAACTTCGCAAATTACTGCCATCTATTTCGTTAGACTGATAAAAAACACTTTCCGTAGACCTCTTCATTAGCGAATAATTTCAATAGTAGGGCCCAAAATTCATATCAAAGCAGTCTTCAATCTAATTTTGTAGCTGTTCTTTGATGGTATAAGAGTTATTGGTCTGAAAGTACGACCAGTGTTTTACATTGCTACGACATATATTATAAAGATAATCAGCCTGGTGTTGGTGCTGTGAGTTTCAAAAGCATATTTTTTACAGTATCTACTTTGTCCTTAATCACTGTTGTAAAACCAGATTTTTTTTTGAAAAATTAGATTTGGGTAGACGATCGAATTTTTGAACAGACGAGTGAGAGATCTAACAGTGACTACACAAGTGTCAAAGAGTGACGACGAATTGTTCACTCGTTTTTGTGTATAGTTTTCTTATGAGAAATGAACTGATTTTCCTTCGAATTAGATTTGACAGGCCAAATTTGCCAATGAACCACGTTACGACTTCTTCCAGCTTCGGTAATTCTCGAATGTACATTTTACCGATGTTTCAATTTTGATAGGACAAAGTTCGTCACCTTCCATCGTTAGAAGTATAGTGATTCAATATCCAAGTAAGATTGAATTTTTTAAAACATTGACAGGATTGAATCCTGAAGCCATCAGGCAGTTTTCCTACCTAATTTATTTAATACAGAATTCAAATATATAAAAAAACTACGTGGCGGTGCAAATTTTCAGTTGCAAGTATATATAGTTATTATCATGATATACTCGCGTCAATAATTTTTGATTGATACTTAAGCGATCGTTTTAGATATGTACTCATATAATTACATAGAATATCGATTAGAAAGACTCGTTAGTCCACCTATTGCTTTGTGAAGTCTGTCGTTATAGATAAATATCGTGGGAATATTATCTAGGTGGCATAAAAATTAAATATATCCCCGCTATATCATCGTCAGACTATTTGCGTTAAAACCCATATATATAGAATTGATATTTATAGATTCATTTCAGCTGTTGCTCGTCCATGGTCCAATCTTTATAATAATATGAAACATACGAAAATAATAGTGAGCTTCCCATTATATTGTTCGATTTCGCCATTGCCACTATTAAAAACTATAAGAATAGTTTAAGTTATGTTACTATATATGTGCTTTTTATCAACCATAAGCTTTTAATTTTAACGCAGCAGCGTTAACAATGGTTAGAAAGTAGACTTTATAAATCATTTAACTACAGATTATCGGAAAGTTCTAGTGAAGATAGTGAAGCGACCGATGGATTATTCTTAAATCGTATTCGTACAGAACAAAAGAGGAATTTGAGGCATATAACCGCTGTAACGAAGTTATAAGAAGTTTATTTAGTATGACGTAGTTCCTAAAAAACTATAGCCATATCAAAGGTGTCTGTTTCTATTTGAAGTAATTGTTTTCAGTTCAAGCAGTTTGCTTATTTACGTCATGCTTAACGCTTTCACAGTCAAATCGAGGACATTTGCTAGCCTATAGTGCTAGCTTAAAGATGGGTCGGCTGTTGAGTTCTTCACTCTAACAGAAAGTCATGGTGTTGATTCATATCACCAATCGTAATCAGATGATGTAAAATATCTTTTTCATTTTGCCTGTATCGGGCTTAAAAAATCCGGTACCTTCTGCTCCAACTGCCGCAAGCTAACCACTGCTGCCAAATTATCATATAGCAAGGTGTTTTAGCACGATCCTTACTTGTATTTTATTGGTGTTAGTTATCTCCGGTCATTGTTGTTGTTGTGTTAGTTTTCGACTTAATTACCATTGACAGCTTGCGAGATCCATCAACTTTTTAATTCCTTAAAGTAATGTATCAGTCTTTGGTAAAAGGATATGAGAAGAACAGTAATTTATTTAAAGAATTACATTAGCCTTGCGATATATTATCAAAGATAGTCGTCATGGCGAACTGGCTTACAAAGTGTTTATTATGAATAAGTTAAGATGGCTATCCTGGCAGACCGACAGACAGGCACATGTTGGTCCATAGCCATTAATAAAGCTTTGAATATTAAAGACGTCTTCTACATAGAAGAATCACGGTAGAGGAACCCAGACAAAAAACTGAACCAATACAATGTATGAGGTGCCAAGAATACGGACATAGTAAAGCCTACTGTACGTTGAATTATGTATGTGTCATCTGTGGAGAACTACATAATTCAAAAGAGTGGGACAAAATCAAATCCGGTACCTCTGTGAAAAGGTGAAGCAACTGCGACGAAAATCATACATCAAATTATAGAGGTTGCTCAATATATTTAGAGCTGAAACAAAGAATTAATCCTCGGCAGCGAGCATGTAACGATTTGCGAGTCTCGGCAATAATTAAATGCATCTCTGTGAAATTGGTGTGTTACTTAAACGGTACCGATATGTTTCCGTAGAGGTAAATGAGATGAAAAAAGTAAAAAAACACCAATTTTGTCTCATTTACCGAGAGAAGAAGGATAACGGGTTTAGATTATAGTCAGTCGGTGGATAGAAATTGGTGAAATAAAACCGAAAAAACAATATATGAGGCAATTGAGTGTGATCTGATGTGTTTGCGCGAGTGAACTTGTGTTACCTGGAGTTTTCAGTTTATTTTTTTTTTTTGTTGTTGTACGGATGGCATCTAAGCATGTGAAAATAGGACCCTCCCAACCAATTATCAGCTACCTAAATAATGTGAGCAACTACATGCTTAGGTAAGAATGGAGTCATCGTTACAAGCAGAGCAACGAATGCTTAAACTTGAATCATCCATGAGAAATGAAACTCATCCGGAAGTTGTTTCGTTCACCAACATCCAAAGCGAGAAACTAAATGCAACTTAAAACAGTAACGTGCAGCCTGGAGATTCATACACTAGCATTCTTAAAGGATCCACTACAAAAGTACAAACCAATGAAGAAGGAAACATCTCTTTAGATGTGATATGATGCAAAGTTTCATGGTAATGATGGAGAGAACCATGGATTTAATGATGCAGAATATGAACATGCTGATGCAGATCGTCGCAAAAAATCAAAAATGACTGTCCTTAAAATATCAATTTGGAATGCAAACGGCCTAGCACACCACAAAGCTGTGGTTCAAGCATTTCTCATCGAGCACAATATTGACATAGTTAATATAAGAAACACGCAAAGTATTCGGATGGCAAAGCACATGGTGGCACAGCCATGCTAAATAAAAGAAGGTTAAAACACTATGAACTAATTAAATATGAGACAGAACATATCCAATCAACGTATCTGCCTGCAGGAATGGTCTGGTAACTGTGTAATATCGGCAGTGTATTGCCCGCCAAAACATGCTATAGAAACCACAGTTCTTGGACTATTTCAACCAGTTGGGTAATAATTTCCCCGCGGGAAGTGACTCCAAACGGTAAGCATACATATACTGGGGGTCAAGATAAACATCACTTAAAGGCAGACAGCTAAATGAAGCGACAGAGGGATAGAGTTTCGATTAGTTATCGGGTGATCCAAAAAAATCCTTGATCTTATTAACTTTTGCAACGAAGGACATTTCACGCACGACTATTAAAGCAACCAATTGCTATGATCTATATCATCTGATCATTCACCGGTAGTGATAATACTGAGTACAACAAGCGAACTAATTGGAATCAATCTTATGGCTACTCGAACAAAATTGTTTCTTAGATATGCTGCTTCGCACGCCAGCTGATATTGAGGAGGCTGCAGAGAAGTTGAAAAATGTTTTGAAGAGATCAGATGAAAACGCTACACCCGCCATCAATATTCCTGAGAAAGTTAATAAACTGCTGCGTGATATCCAGTAACTGGTTCAAGAAAAGCGAAAAATTTGCAGGCAATGGCACGAATCTAAATCTCCTTTTTTGAGGGGGAAACTAATTCGGGCTGTTAGTTACAGACTCTATACGATTCGCACTGAGGAAAGAACAAAACCAAGGTGTCAAGAATTATTTAAGTGAGCTCTCGGCAACTGTGAGAGAACAGATTACTCCTTGTACCGATTAGACTACCAAGTGGCAATTGGGCAAGAAGTGATGAAGATATGCCAAAGCTTTCGCTGTTCATCAGAAGGAAGTATTCTCACCTCATAAAGAAAATAATCAATTCGTGTTACCTGAGCAAGAGGATGATTATTCGTCGTTTAAACCAATCAAGTTTAAGTGGTTAAGTGTAAGGAATACAATCAAAGACTATATAGGTAAGCCTGAAAAAAGCGCCGGGACATGATCTCGTTACCGGAAAACTGATAAGAGAATTGCCCGATAAATACTTTAAACTAATAACATTTATCTTCAATGCGATCATGCGAACTAGTTACACAATGATACTAAGGCCAGGAAAAAATGAAACGCAAATACCTTCATATCATCCAATAAGCATGTTTCCAACAATCTCGAAGCTTTTTGAAAAAATGATACTAACAAAACTTAAACCAGTACTAGAAGGGCGGCAAGGTATACCAGACCATCAATTTGGATTCCGAAGCCAACATGGAACTATTAAGCAAGTGGACAGGATTGTAAATACCAACAAAAACGCCTTCGAGAAAAAGAATACTGTTCTGCTGTCTTTCTGGATGTAGCACAAGCATTTGATAAAGTTCGGCATGCCGGGTTAATATATAAAATTAAAGACCTCCTGACAAAGAATTTTCATTTAGTTATTTCATGTAACTATCTTCTTCAAGGACAATATATCGCTAAACAAAATAGTGCAACCACTGGATTAAATGACATTAGCCAATGTTGTACTTGTTCTACACAGCCTCCATATCGCCAACAAAGTTATAATATCAACATTTGCAGATGATACAGTCATCTTGATGACACACAAAAACCCTCACACTACCTCAAGAGAAGTGCAAAGTCATTTGTCCAAAATCGAAGAATGGCTAAGGAACTGGCGAGTAAAAGTGAATCACAAAAATTTAACTTATATCAAATTCACTTTGAATAAATGCACTTGCCCACCACTGAAGCGGGTCAACGGGGTAAATATTCCTCAACAAAGAAAGGTTAAATACTTAAGTTTACATCTTGAAATGGTTAACATGTAAAAATCATGTAGAAGCGAAGCGCAACCAAATAAATATAACTTTCTCTAAAATGTATTGGTTGATAGGAAGAAAATCAAATTAACTTTACATAATAAAGTCTTGCTGTACAAAGCGATAATTATGCCCATATGAACCTATGGTATTCAGTTGTGGGGATCCACCAGTGCTTCAAACAGAGAACTCCTGCAACGAACACAACACAAGCGAAAATATTTCGCAGTATCACAGATGATCCATAGCATATTCGAAACATGAAGGTCCACGAGGACCTTTAAACCATTTAAGATGCCATCAGAGAGTATAGTTCGAAATATTACTCTAAATTACAGGTCCATCCCAATCAATTGGCCAGGAATATTTAAAAAAAACCGAAATATAGACGACTAAAAACAGTAGATCCACTTGGACTTATGAATCTTTAAATTTATTTCAATACTTCTTGTTATAGTTTCTTATGTAGAAAGAGCCAAGAATAAAGCCACTGGCAGCATTGTTAAAAAACAAAATACATCACTTCCATTGAGATCCGTCAGTTCATTTAGGAGAAGTACTTCCGTATATTTCATTCTGATTTGCACAAAACTGTCAGCCTTGTTTTTTTTTACACCTTTACAACGTGAGTCTAATGCTGGCGTGAGTCAAATGAGGGCCGCATGTTTTTCTATAATACAGTATCACATCTTCCAAAATCACAATTACACACGAGTTGTTATTGGTCGAACTATATCATTCATAAAAAACTTAGTTCGCTCCTGCGGCATTCTAGATGATCATCAAAAGTCGGAAGACGACTAGTAGCACCACAGATTACGGCCATGGCCCGTTATCAAAATAATATAAGGTTTTACGCTTAATAGTGCTGAATATTTTGACTAATTATGAAGTTACGTTAAATCGTCTATAAATAAAGCTTCTACCTAAACGGTAAAAAAATATGCTTCTTGTTCGGAATAGCGGTAAAACTTTTATGTTTGTAAAATTTGTTTTAAATAGTTTACCATTCGGAATAAATACAATATAAGTGAAAATAAAAAAACCTAAAAAGTGCAGTAATTAAAAACCACAAAACTGCAAAAGCACTAAAGTAAATTCATTACGTATTTATGTATTTTTATGACGTAGGTATGAGTTTGGGTTGTTATATGGACGCCGATTCGGTTATCATTTCCAATTATTTTTGGAAGCAGCATAGTACTTGAAAAAAAAACATCCAATTTAAAAACTACATCGGCAACAAAAGACTTTCATAATTAATAAATACATTTTAATATTCAATTTTTGTAGAGCTTTTTTTCTACCTAATTAGAGCTGCTTTTTTAATGATGATATATAAAATAAAAAACTTTTGTGTACTCCTTCAGTTTTTTTTATTAATTAATTATAAATAATCAGTATGTTTTTTATATTTAATTGATGGTTTAATAATTTTCAAACTAACTTGCCTGACTATTGAATCGGAAAACGTACATATTTATTTTAATTGGTGAGCTTTTTGATGTATACACGATAGATGGTGTATTATAATGGTTATACATTGTGCTTGTGCTTTTGCTACGTGTGTGCCATTTTTTATCTTTTATACATTTTGTTACGAAATAGATTGTCTTAAATATTAAAACACGGTTGTAACGAAAATAAAATATATTGCACAACCCAACCGAAATGTTTTTAATATGAAACACAAAATCCACGTAATATAACAAAAAAAAACCTTTAAAAAATTAAAATTTCAACAATAAAAGCTCCATATATATATATAGTGAAATACAATACTAAAAAAAAAAAAATTAGTAAGCAAAACAATATTTTGTACTCCATATGTTGGAATGAGCTTTTTTTTTATTTTAATACAATTTTTTTACACTTTTGAACACCAGAACAATAATAATAAAATAAAAATAAAGTGCAGCATAAAAAATTTACACCGAAAAAAAAACTTTGTGTACGAGTTAAGAAGACAAGACCGGCAAACCATTTTGACTGTACGAGTATATATATGTGCTCGTATATATGTTCGAGGATATACACGATACACAATCCCAACTGAACAAAATCAACATTATATATATACCAGAGAGATACTCGTATCGGAATTTATTTGTTCGTGCGGTGGGTTACTGCCTGTTGTTGTTGTAATGTAACCCGCAAATAAAATGAAAATGGCATAAACAATTTTTCATTTTATACTTTATACATTTCTTGGTTAAGACTGCACATATAAATGTAAACCAAGAATGAAGAACGAATGTTATGATTGTAATTTCGAATACGGTGAAATGACTTAAACAAGTTTTTTTCCGTCCGCAATATAAGTGAAGGTAACGAAAATAGCGACACACTTGGTGTACGTACATATATTGTAAAAATTGTTTTCTTTAAATAATTTAAACTTTTATTTATGTAATTATGCTTAGCGCTTATTTTCAAAAAACCTGAATATTATGTAGCGAATAAAAGTGACTGTTTATATAAAATTTAAATGCCTGAACCTCTCAGGACATGGTTTGTTCATTAATGAACTTGCAGGGAGGATTTTTCAAGTAAGTTGATAGCACGAAGGCTCTTAAACTTCTTTAGACTTGGAAAATGCATTGGTGCGTGTTTATCGGCTTTTTGATCTGCAAAAAAGTAAGCTTTAAAAACCTGAATACTTCCAAATCAATCTTGATATTGTTCAATAGAACAGAATTAGAAGCTTATCTTCATATCTCCTACGGTCAAAATGTCATAATTTGATCTGATTTGCAAATCTTCCATTTTGAGTCACGGTGTGCATGAGCTACTACATACTTCTTTCAATAACATCATCAAATCAAAAGTGGCCTAATTAAAACAACTACACTCACTGTCCACATCGATAGTTGTTACCTGCCACAATATTCTTCAGCCTACACACTATATTTCGTAGTTATTAACTGTTCGCTATTTTAAGACTAGTATATGACCATTGCAAAGACGTGACCATTTGAGAGAAATGCTGAAAAGTTCAGAATTTTAAAAAAACTTTTTTTATACTTTTGGAAATTCTACCTTAACGATTTAAGCAAATCGAGGGGCCACTTTGTAATGCATATGTTTTGTTTTTACATGTATCGACCAATTGACTCGATGATATTCATTATATATATATCTATATATATATATATATATATATATATATATATATATATATATATATATATATATATATATATATATATATATATATATATATATATATATATATATATATATATATATATATATATATATATATATATATATATATATATACATATACATTAACGGTTCATATCGGGCAAGTCATCAAATCACTGCTAGTACGAGTTTTTTCTTTGAAACAGGCACTTTTGGTCGACGATGATGTCTGGCGACACTGATCTGGTATGAATGTGATATTTTCTTTTTGTTTAAAATTACTGAGGTACAATTAATATTTGAAACGAACTGGCATTCAGTAAACCTGTATAAAAGATTATTCACTGCAAAACTCGTCTCTCCAGACAACTTGAATTGGCAAACTTGCATTTTTATTTTTCATTGAGCTACAGTTTAAAGCTGCTAATAAACATAATAATCAAGATGGTCGCCAGTAATTTTAGACGAGAAAAATGAAATTGACGAATGGTTGCGGGTTTTGAGATGCAATAGTAATTTATAAAAATGTCCAAAAGACTCAAAATATGACAATTATAGAGATTGGTCAATATGTTTTAAATTGAAAAGAAAAACTAATTATCTGCAACGAAAATCTGCAATCATCCGGTAAAACAGAAACGCATCCAGAAGTTTAATAGTTAGGCGATGATAGCGATTCTCACACGAGTTTTCTAAAAATTATCCAATCTAAACCAGTCAAGTTAGATACAGCTCTTCAGCCTTTATAGCTAATCGATATGGTGAAAAGCATTTTGAATAAGGATATACTGATGCAGGTAGACGCTTAAATTCAAAAATGATTGTTCATAAATAACCTTATAACAACAAAGCTAAGGTTCAAACATTCCTAAGTTGAACACAACATCGAAAAAGAAAAGCGCATGATGTCATCTACCTGCATGAATGGTCTTGCAAATATATAATATAAGCAGTCTACTTACGCCAAATCCCACTCGAAAAAAACAAACAGTTCATGAATTACTTTACGCAGTTGGTAGTATATGTATGAATAGGGTGTGATTACAACGTTCAACCTACCTACTGGGGCACTAGACTTGTATCATCAAAAATTACGTCCCAAAAATAATTTCAACCACAAATGTGGATAATATATCGTGGAAACAATTTATACGATTTATTGTGAGTATAATTATAATGTCAAGCATTAAATAGAATCAGTTGAGGAGGTTTGTTGAACAATATGCTAGGTTGTAGGCGAGTTTAAAGCGATTTGAAAGATGTTATCAGATATACAGTTTATTCAAATCATGAAGCAAATCTTCGGCTGCTCATAAAAAGTATAATAACTCGCTGTTTAACATAATCAAGATAAAGTGGAAAAGTAGAAAATAAATAATCAAAGACCAGGGAAGTCAGAAAAAACTCTTGTGCACGATCTTGTTGCGTCGACAAAATGATAAGATTGATTATCTTACCCATAATAACTAAAAACATAACCACGATAATGCGAACAGGTTACAATTTTGAAAATGAAAATAATTTTGACTCCAAAACTTGACGGTGCGTTTTTAAAACAAGAAAGTCCGATTTCTTTATATTTCACTTTTCAGATTTAATGTCAAACTGCAACAATCATTTTGCCATATATTTACACGATCCAATTTTAACATAAGCTGTATTTTTAAGAATTCAATTTCGTTGTAAGAGATTAAGAATAATAATCTTCAAATGTATCGAAGCAATACAGGAGGTTGTTAACATTGGCTACCGCACTGCAAGTTAGCTAAATGTTACCTTAGCTCATACGGTCATACAGAATCATCGATCCACTGCGGGTATCAGTAAATAATTAACCGGGGGGTTGCAGGTGTGGTTGGTAGTGCCTCGTTAGATCTAATATTGCAAAGAAATAAATTAGAACCGGAATTATCTTCCCCCGATTTCATACGCTCTCTGATAATAATACAACACTAGAATACAATATTAACAAGCCAGATGACGAAACGAATCTTCATCACACTTAACCGCACCAACTTAATCTGTAAGGAAAATTTTCTTAATCAAATAATTTTATTGTGTGATGTGTTTAATTAGGATATCCATGACTATGAGCCGATCGTCATGTAAATCGGTCATAAAGCCATACATCCCACTATGTTTAATGACTGATTTTGTGCGCATAATAAACACAACTAATGAGATTTAGCGAATACAGATCGTTTTGTCATTAGAGCCGAATCTCTTTCCGCCAAGCAAAAAGGAAATATGTAGTCGCAGTCGGCTAAAGAATATGGAGGATGTGAAAGCAAGAAAAAGGGTAACTTTTTCTTCGCCTTACACGACACAAAAACCTGTAGCCATGCCCTTGTTGGTCGATAAAACCGCCTTAGCCTTCTTAGAAACAGATTCTCCGGTTGAAATCGTCTGTTTAGATTGTTCTTTGGTCTTCAGTTATGAAACGACAAAAACTTTAAATTGGTCTTGTGACAGGCGGTATTAACTGTCATCCTAAGTATTCCTAAGTTGAACACAATACTGTCATAAACTTTTTCAAAAGTATCCGGATAGGAAAGGATATGATGTCACTACCTATGCTTGAATGGTCTTGAAAATGAATATTATTAGCCATGAATATTATTATAAACCATTTCTACGATCGATTGTCTGAGTTAAAATAATGTTAAGCATTAAATGAAATCAATTAAGGAGGTTAGTGGAACAAAGATGATCTCTAGATATTCTGCTAAACACACTTGCTGATATCAGGCTGCAGACAAGTCAAGAGCTATTTGGGAGGTTCCTGAGAATGTTAATCAACTCCTGCGTAGTTTGACAGAACGGATCAATATATAAAATAGAGGAAGTACTGAAAATAATTGAGAATTAGGGATACAAGGTGGAGATGGTTTTGCGTAATTATACGTATACGGTACTTAAGCCGTACGTCCTTGATTTGGCTGCCTAACGGAGTTAAGTAGGATGTAAATAATAAAACTTTGAAAGGGTTGGTAGAGAATTGTGTATCAGCAAAGATTAACATTTATGTAAACAGACAGACAAAATTAAACTTTACAACGAAAATCCTCTTCGATAGGTCATTCATATTTTAATTTACTATACAGTTTGCTTGAATCGTGGACTATCTGATATAATCTGGCACTTCGTGCATTTTAAAATTGCCAAGTCAAAATAGATATTTGAAACGAACTGTATCAAAAAAAACTTGTTTTAAAGGTATTGACTGCAAAACTGGTTTTCTCCAGGAAACTCGTACTTGAAAATAGTTAAAAAGTGTAATTGGTGAATGGATGTGGGTTTGAGACGCAATATAAAGTACATGTCCATTAAATTTTACTAGTAGTGCCATATTCTTAAAAAAGGTGCTAAGCAAATGATATGTGACGGAAATTATCGAAATTGAGCGATATGTTTAGAAGAGAAGATTTACTTCTCTGCAGTGCGCAGATAATTTGATCTGAAGTCGTCCAACGCAACGTTGAGGTTAAAACAACTCTTGTCGAACACAATATTGACAAAATAGTAGTATCTGAAGCATACGTTTATAGTAACTGAAGTATTTGGGTAATTACTGTTTTTATATTTGTTCAAGCCAGTTGCTGGATAGAGTTCAGCGGCGTGCCATACGAATAATACGAAACTCCAGACATACGAAAGATTTAGACAGCCTACAGCACCGCAGAGATGTTGCAGAACTATGCGTGTTCTATAGATTAATAAATGGTAAATGTTCTGCAGAATTAAAGGAGAAAATACCACCATTAGTTACGCCAGGACGGGTAACACGAGGAACGGTCAATGCGCATAGGGTTACGTGAAGCTGCCGAAACCTCGAACTGAAGGTACAAAGCGCGAATTCATTCATCGAACATCCAGGAAGTGGAATTCGTTATCCGGTTTTCAGTTTCCGTTGGATTATAAAATGCACAAGTTTAAGGCAGCTATCAACCTTTTCTTGAAGAACCGTTGGGTGCAAGAGCTGTGACAGTTACCAGAAGCTAGGACAGTCTAGAAGTCCGCCCTGCACCCAATTACAGCTTAGTAAAAAAAAAAAAAGCCTATTAAAAATTGCTTGCCGTTTCCAAACTTTTCTTCAACAAATTTATTAAAATCTTTAACATCGGTTATACTAATAATACCGACCAGTTGATCCTAAGGCTAAAACTTTTAATATAAATTGTGCTCAACTTATAAATAATATATAAGGCCTTATTAGTCTTATAATAAAGCCCTTTGTGATTATTGGTACGAATTAAAATTCCTAAATGGCTTTCCTTGTGGGTTGGAAATTTTTTTTTAAGAAATTTATTGTTTTCCTGAGGATTATTTTGTTCCGAGCTCAAATGCCTCCTTTAAATTACTGACTTTGTTATGAAAGATTCTTGTCTGTTTCCTCAACCATCAATCAGTTCTCTTAGGCTCATAAAGAAGGCAATTATTTGAATAAGAGCTTATCAGGGCTTATAAAACTAATATCAAAAACTTTCTGCTTTATGAAACACCATACAATAAAATTTTCTAATTACTTAGAGTCAAGTGGATCAATCGGTTCATCACGGGATATTTCATAGTACTGGGAAAGATACATTTATCGTGCAAACCAGAATAATTCAATTTTATTCGAGTAGTAATCGATAATTTCCGCCGAATAATATACGACAAAAATTTGCATTTGTCAAAATACTAATGATCTCCTAGGTGGCAAAAATAACTGTAGTGTTCAATATTTCTGAAACAAAATTCATTTCAACCTGAATCGCAAAATGCTATTGCTGACGGGATCTTCATTTTACGTTGGGTTTCTTCAAATTTTAGTCCTCGATTTAAGTAGTCACTGCCTACTTATTTGTTTAAAGACTCTGTAACGTGGATGTCACCAAATTTCCTAGTGGTAGTTTTTATGAAAAAACAATCTGCTGGCTATTCTTTGAGATCATGAGGAATCGCAAAGTATATTTTTTTCTTCATTTTATTTTAACAATTCTTCCTTCTACAATCATCAACCTGCAACGTGTTCAAATTATCCAAATTATTGCTATATGACAACAGTGAGTATTCAGATATTATTGACAGGATGACTTAAGTCACATTCGAAAATGGACTGCTGGGAAGTCTAACGCTTTTCATTAAATATTTGTTTCAATATATTTTCAGAAGTTAGTCTAAAACACGGATATAAGAAGTTCTTTGATAGTGATCAGAGGAGTGAAAATTATTTGGACATTGCATAGCTTTGTTTAAATCTGTAGTTGCTCAATGACGGTTTATTTAATTATCAATGATGTATTATAACAACTTTGATCACCGATGGCGAAACACCAACTCCATCAGAACGACATAGTTGTTATTTTAAATCATTTATCCGACATACTTTAAATATTATTAAGGTCTTTGTGGCAATTTTAGTTTGCTTGGCAGTCAACGCAGTCCATTAAGAAGAAGTGAGTAGTCTCAAACAAATGTAATGATTACAACCATATTCAATCTCACGAGATCCAGACTAAAAGACAAATGGTAATTCATGTGTTAAAATCACTAAATTTTTGTTAGTTCTTGATCGTTCTATTTTATCACTAATAAACCATCACGATGAATGTCGAGCATTTGCAGTTTGATGAGTTTCAAATATAGTGTGAGGTTCGTAATTTACAAGGGAATCCGATTCAATTAGTATCTCATTTAAAATCGCGACTGGTAGAAGAGGTAGAACATTCTGTTCTTATTCCTGTGAAAGCTCACAATGCGGTACGAAAAAGCCCCAAAGGAGAAATCGTTCGACTCAAAAATAAAATTAAAACAATCCATATTCTTGTTCAAGGCGTTCTTGATTCTGATCCTCAGGATGGAAAAGTTCAGTCATCTCCGGTAGTAAATAGACTTAAGCATATAGAAGCTAGTTTAAGTCGGTTAAATTTTTCTAAATCAGTAGCGAATGAGATTATAGAACTTAAAGAAGCAGCTTGGTTGAGTGTAAACTAAGGTGAGTATAGTGTGCTTTTCATCTTTTGTTTTTGTTTCCTTATATTTTTTTTTGTATACGGTCCTTTCAAGGCCTGGTTATGTTTCGAAAACCCACCCCAACCCAGAGTCTAGCTGACAAAATAAAAGACCGTTAAGAAACCTCTGACCAGGTAATTCTGTTAACGACCGACGTAATAAGCGGTTCGTTACAGGATGCTTTGCATATAATTTGAAGCGGCACCCTCCTAAGGGTTCATAGTGCCGTTGGTGACATTTCGAACATATTCTGGCAAAATGGGATTCTAAAGATATATATATACCTATAAATTTGAGCATTTCAGAGCAATTAGTATTTCTTCAAATCAATTGACTCTCTATGGATGGTATAAGATCCGATCAATTATATATTTTTGCTAGAAATTGTTTCATATTACTTTACTCAGGTTAAATCTTATCAGTTTAAACATTTAAACGGGTTTTAATTTTGAAACTCGGTTGAGACAATTTTAAGATCTTCTCAGCTCACTCTTTCTTCTTTTAGTCATTATGACTCCATTTGGCATTCCCATTGTAACTTGCTTTAGATAAAACTATAAATTACAAAACAAACAAGACTGCCTTCTGCAATTCTCGCGATTAAGCAAGGATTATCTATAGAATAAGGCGAAATTATTTGTTTTATAAATTTAATATAATAAATCACCGATTTTAAAATATAAATATGATTTGAAAACAAAAATATTTATAATAATAATCCTATTTAAATCCCACTCCTGTCATCTTAGCTTAAAGTTGTTGACACGAAAAAGCTTTCAACAATGTTGTGATATTGTTTTCTTTTAATTTTCGTTTTAAAACTATAAATTTTAATTTTAATTTTTTTTGTGCTTATAATCTTAATAATAAAAGCTAGATATTTAATTATAAATCACAAAAGTTGTTTTTGTTGCGATGAATTAGATTTGAATGAATATACGATGACATTTAATAATTAAAAGTGACTTTGCATTCAACATCTGCAAATGCGATAAGCGATGAGCGAAATATATTTATATGTGTGTTTGTCTAAAAGCTTTCAGCACTAAATTCATAAAATCGCGAATTTATGAAAAACTCGTAAACGACAAGAAATTAATTTTAATCCTTTTATGAGATTTTATGAAAAAGATCCAATATTATCCATTGAAATTATGATTTTTTATGTGAATGGTTAAATATGTACTGTGCTATGTTACAACAAAAATATTATTATATCGGTTTTAAATAATAAGAATAATAATAATACATTACAAAAAGGAAATGACAAGGAAGATGAAGACAACGACAATGATAGTAAAAAAAATGAAATTCTTTTATCCGCAAAAATAATTAAAATTAAGAAAATCTGTGCTGTTGCGTCGTTTGTTGGCTTAGCTGATTTGTTTCAGACAATGGATATACAAACAATATTTGAGGAGACAAACGTTATATACATTTTGCTTATCTGTTGAATATTCATAAATAGAGGTTTCTAATTCTGTACATATTGGGATCTTGTTCAAAAACACGTATCAACGGCATTATAAAATATATGCATAATTATGTTGCCATCCTTAAATCCTTTGTACCGATGCACATATAAATGGTTTCCCGATAAGAGGTTTCATTTTTATAACCGAATATTTATTTCATTGTAAAGAGGAGGGAATGCCGGTAACATTTTTTTTATTTATTTAGAAAAAACCAATTAGGGACAGTAAGCTCCAGTACAATTTTTATATAGAGACCAAAAATAACAAATAACACAATTATCACTATAGTATATGTACTTACAACAGAAAAGTTGAAATTATAAAATAGCACAACTAAATTATTCAAATAAAATAATTATTTTTCAATGATCGTTTGATTTCTAATTTCGTCATATTAAAGTTGCAAAGTAAAGAAAGTTCGTCATACAACTTTGAAATGGAATTCAAAGACTCGTCGCTTTTAAATAGACTACGAAGATTTTTAATAGGAGCATACAAGCTTAGGTGCATTAGCAAGTACGCACTCAAGATATTACCGTTGAGTAAATCGGAAAAAATAAAATAACTCCAGCATGCTGGCGACGAACCTCAAGTGGCTTCATTTGTAAAGATTTACATCTTTCTACATATGAGGGTAGATTCCTAACATTTTCCCACCAGGGTATTTATAAATTATTGAGTTTATTCAATTCTACCTATGTGGTCATTGTAACGTGGAGACCATATCATGATGCATATTCGAGCTGTAAGCGCACGAGTGATTGATACAAACAGACAAAAACTCTAGGATCATAAAGTTAGCTTTGGCACAAATCATGTCAAAATGACGATTGAATGATAATGTTAAAGTACATGTAATTCCAAGATCCTTTATTTCGTTAACAGAAGTCAAATTATTATCTGCAATGTTGTAATTATAAACTAAATGCGAAGATGAACGACTAAACGTCCCCATTATGCACTTGGCTACATTTAAATGTAATAAATTAGCCTTACACCTAACATTTATCGCGTCTATATCCATTTGCAAATTAACTGCATCAGATAGACCTCGAATGGGAGAGAAAAGTTTTTAGTCGTCAGCAAATATAAGGAGAATTTTAAACATTTTATGATATTTTTTTTTATGTATTTTAAAGGCTTAACTCCTTGAATTAGGAGCCATATTACCAAATAATATGTCTTCAATTTTTTATAAATTTACAATAAATTAATAACAAATATTAATAGATAATTAATAAAATAATTAATAATAAGTATTATAAAATTAGAATAGTTTGAAAAAAGAAATAGCCAAACAGGACGTAAAAGATATAATTAAAACACGTAGATTTATTATCCTAAACCACATTCATACTTCTACTCGATTGATTGTTATGAAATCATACATTTGTTGTATACACATCCACCTGCTTTCATACAATCAGTCAGAATTGTGGCGTTCTTGAGGATATCATAATCTGCTCTATTCCTGCTGTATTTGGAACAGTTAAGCAGGATGTGCTCAATATCATCAGTTAAGTCGCATACTTCAAATTCATTATTTTCAACCAAATGACGTTTAAACAAACACTCCTTCCAATTGCCATGATTCATTCTGATTCTCTCAATAGTCTTTAACATTCTGGTACTCCCTGAAAGCTCCTTATAAAAAGAGGGTTTTCGGGAAGTACTACACAATTCACTATACTTCTTTTCTTTTGTTCTGCTCAAGTTCTCATATTCATTTATCCATTTATTCCACACATTCTCTTGAATCATACGAAGTACATCTCTTACATTCATATTTTCATAATTTTTAATATTTTCACATTCAAGTACTTCTTTCGCAAGGATCTCTGCTCTTTCATTCCCTTCGATATTTTTATGTGATTGAATCCATCGAATGATTACATCGACATTAAAATATCGAATCTGATAAAGGTATCAATTTATCTAAATTAAAAGAAATGAATTATAATAAAATTTGTCATAAAATAATAATAATATATTTAAAAACTTATCTTATATGTAAATATAATAGTCATTGTCAATTCCATCAATATTCAATTATTTTATTATTTTGACAGTTTGTTGACTGTTGATAAAATAGTTAGTACTCATTGATGTAACACAATAGTAGATCAGTTAATATTAAGCATTCATTCTATTCTCCATTAGGTGTCACTGCTAAATATTGATTCTCATTTAAAATAGTTACTAGTTAGTATAATTATATTAATATAGATGTCATTCAAGAAACCTAGTGAACATTTGGGTTTTTTCAATCATTGTAAAAGAAATTATTATTATTAAAAGCGACCTTCAAAAGCGAACACAGCGAATATAAGAATTACTATAAGCGATCTTTAAAAGCGAACATAAAAATTATAAAAGGCAATTAAAAGTTATTAAAACCAAATTTATTAATATATTGTATAATTTTACATTTATATAAATTGAAATATATTACAAAAGCTTCGTAAAATTGTTATAACTAAATCCATTGAACCAGCCCTAATTTGTGCAAATTTACATCAAATTTGTTCATGGTCCTTCGAGCCGGATGTTTTACATCGTGAAGCTGTAGCAACCACATGGTCAACAGTTGGATTTGGAGCAGTAACATCTACAAGGCAATTTGTTTGGACGTCAACCTGAATTGAAGCCCTAAAAGGAAAATTGTGAGTTATTTTAATTTTTACAGTGAAGAAATTCTGGATTTGTGAATAAAGTTCATTTTGCGCGCGAACACATTTTTTTGAGATACGTCCGAATTTTCTATTTCTAAATTAAAATAAATTTAACAATATAAAACTGTGATAAAACCTTTTGACTTACAATGGCGGAAGAACAAAAGGCTATTGAGACGCTTCGTCGGAAACGTGGTAATATTAAAGGATCCCTTACGCGATTAGAGCTATATTACTCGAATTTAACACGTGAAACGAGTTCAGAGGAAATATGCATTCGATTAGAGATGTTGGAGAAGACATACAACGAATTCAAAGACGTCGATGAACGTCTTTCAGTGTATCCGCAACAAGTTTCTGAAATAGGCGATTTCGAAACAAGATATTGCGATCTAAAGGCAAAACTTCGCGCTGAATCAAATCGGCGAAATAACATGTTTCATGAATTGCATCAACAATTCAACTCAACAATGCAAACATTTGTGCAACAACAGCGTGAGTATTTCGATACACTTCAAGATAGAAGTTTTGCTTTAAACACCAACAGAGATGAAGTCAAACTAACAAAAATTACAATAGCTCCATTTTCTGGAAATTATGAGGAAGTCCCTTCGTTTAAAGATTTATATGAAGCCACGATTCATAATAATGAAGCATTATCAAAGGTGCACAAGTTTAAATATTTAAAGGGTCTTCTATGTGGTGAAGCAGCAAATATTGTGAAGCATGTCACAATAACCGAAGCCAATTATGAAAACACATGGAGCAAAATAGTTAAGCGTTACGATCACAAGGATCATATTATGACGAATTTTATTCGTCAATTTTTAACTCAACCTCGCATTCATGGTGCTTCAAAGGAAATAAGACACATGGCCGATATAAGTGATGAAGTACTGAGAGGATTAGCAGCATTAGGTGACAAGGCGAAAACACGCGATGGTTGGCTAATCTATTTATTATTAGAAAAATGCGATGATGAAACGAGAAGGTCTTGGGCATTGAAAAACAGTGACAAGGAATTTCCAACAATTGAAGACTTCATCAATTTCCTAAATGACCATAGCCACGCGTTAGAGCGAGCAGAACCAACGCAAAGAAAGGTGATAAGGAACAATTTCTCAATTACCTCAACCAACGTATCGGTAACAGTTGAGTGTCCATTATGCAATGAATCTCATCCTTTGCATAAATGCGATAAGTTTCTGGCGTTAGACATTAATTCTCGCCGTGGGCTGATTGCTGAGAAGAGATTATGCTTCAATTGTATGCGGGGTAGTCATCATTCCCAGAGTTGCAAATCAAAATTTAAATGCACCAAATGCAATCGCAGACATAATTCGCTCCTACACACTGAGGACGTCAGAGCTGCAACCCAAAGAATAAACCAGGCTATCGAAACCAATTCTGATGAATCTAGGCAAAACAACGCAATGAACACTCAAATCAATTTAAATTGCCTTGCACAAACAAGTGGTCAAAGTATTTTACCTACAGCAATTGTTAAAATAAAGGATGGCCTAGGGCAAATGCGCTTAGCTAGGGTGCTGTTAGATAGTGGATCTCAAGCCTCTTTTATCGATGAAGTGTTTTTCCACAAACTAAATTTGAAAAAATGGACAGCACAAGTCTCAGTATCAGGATTAGCCTCATCAGGCATTATAACAAAGGGTTTTGCGAATGTTGAGATCTTATCCCGGTTTAACGATAAAGTCATTCAAACAAAATTATTCGTTCTAGACAAGTTGCCGTTAGTACTGCCATCAACCCCTATTAAAACCAGTGAACTTGAATTTTTACAAAAACTACAGCTGGCCGATCCTGAGTTTGATAAAACAAGTAAAATTGATATACTGCTGGGAGCAGATATATTTTTTACTGTACTAAGAGATGGAAAACAAATGAGTCAAAATTCTTCCGTGGTTGCGCAAAATACTGAATTTGGATATATAGTCTCTGGAAGAACGAATTGTTCAAATTCTTTTTCTGTAAACCATGTTACAGTAACTGCCGAGTCTAGATTAGACGATGTTCTTCGCAAGTTTTGGGAAATTGAAGAGTTGCCAACAACAAGAAATTTGAGTCCAGAGGAGATTGAAGCCGAGGCACATTTCTCAAAAAACCTTCGACGTAATGCTGATGGACGATTTGTTGTGAAATTACCCTTTAAGGACATCAAATCGAAATTAGGAAATTCATTAAATATTGCAACTAAACGATTCTACAATTTAGAGAGAAAACTTAAATTGAAAGGCGATCTAAGTGTTGACTATAAAAATTTTATGGCGGAATATCTTCATCTAAATCATATGCAGAAATTAACTCCGAATGAAATGTCGATAAGCAGCGATAAATGCTTTTACCTGCCTCATCACGCTGTTGTGAAAACAAGCAGCACTACTACAAAGGTTCGCGTAGTCTTTGATGGGTCCTGCAGATTGGGCCAACAGTGCAATCATCACTTTGGGATATTATATTGAGGTTCCGGACACATAAGTATGTAATGACTGCGGATATTGAAAAAATGTACCGTCAGATTTTGGTGGCTGATCCTTATAAAAAGAGGGTTTTCGGGAAGTACTACACAATTCACTATACTTCTTTTCTTTTGTTCTGCTCAAGTTCTCATATTCATTTATCCATTTATTCCACACATTCTCTTGAATCATACGAAGTACATCTCTTACATTCATATTTTCATAATTTTTAATATTTTCACATTCAAGTACTTCTTTCGCAAGGATCTCTGCTCTTTCATTCCCTTCGATATTTTTATGTGATTGAATCCATCGAATGATTACATCGACATTAAAATATCGAATCCATTTAAAAATTGTATTCACATACATGTTGCCGTCTCTGCTTCCTCCATTATTTAACACTAAAATACCACTCTGTCAGTAAATATACTTATTTTCCTCCTCATTCATATCTAACTTAATGCCTTTATACATCGCAATCAACTCAGCATTCATTATACAGCCTTCATCAAGTCGATATGATTTGCCAAGATTCGTTCTTTCAACATATATTCCAACACTCACTCGTTTATCATTTACACTAGCATCTGTATAGATGATTTCATTTTAATTATATTGACTTTTAACTCTCTCAAATGTCCCATTATTTCATCCATTCCCTTGGAATAACCTTCTCATTCTATACACACAGTAAGAATGTTAGGTAATGGGTTCGGACCAGTGTTTCCAATGTTAAAAATAACATCAATATTTTCAGGTATAACACTAAGTTTATAGGTTGGTTTATACACCCCACCTCTTTGTAATCTTCTTTTCATTTCACTCAAAAGATCATTCTTTCTAATCACGATTAAAAGGAAGAGCTCAATCACCCAATTCAGAATATAGGGTATGTATTGGGGTTGAGTTTATCGCACCCAATACCACTCTTGCACGTGCATTCTCAACTCGCATTAATTAACTAAAAGCCTCTTTCGCTCCATTTCCAAATACACTAATTGCATACGTCATTTTGGAGGATACTAATGCCTTTTGCAACATACTAGTTATACCAGGATGAGTGCCCCATTTAGGTTTAGTCACCCTTTAAACACATTCAATCGTTCCTTACAGATATCTGCCAAATACTTCATATGCTTGCCAAAATTCAACCGTTGATCAATCCATATACTCAAATATCTATGCACATTTACTTGCTCGACTCGACGTTCACTTATTCTGATGTCAAGTTCTCTATTGTTCACTCTAAAATTCAAAATAGTCAATTGTTCGATTATTTCATTTACTCCTATAATTGTGCGTTCTGTTTTGTTTGTTCAATGCAGCGACCCTTGCCAATTACTACAAAATCGTCTGCAAATTGCAAAACAACTTTATTCTGTCGCATTAACTCGATGAACAGCAGTGGTATAAAGGTTGAAAAAATAGGAGATATTTTATTTCCTTGTGAAAGTCCAAGATTTATTACTACGTCCAACCTGTAGTACTGTCCTTTGAGAATAACCTTTCTATAACACACATAAAATATTTCACCCAATACACACTTTCTGTGGAAATTTCAAATAACTAAAAATTTGATGTTATTTCCACGGCACCACACAATCATATGCTCTTTCAACATTCAAAAATACTACAACTACCTTTTTATTCTCTTTCCTTACTTCCCATACAAACTTTTCAATACAATAAATGGCAGAGTGGCCCCTACGGAAACCGTATGTTGTTTTGGGCAACGAATTATTCTCATTTATAAATCTTTCGAGTTGCTCTCTCAACTTTCCATTCAATAGCTTAACAAGTACATTCAACATATACATATACTCCTTAATTCGTTGCCTCATTTGGATCTCTACCTGGTTTAGGTATAGGGACCACTCTACATTCCTTCCATTCATTTGGTATTTTTGAGTACATCCACACCTTGTTGAGTACTTTTAGCAAATTTTGTTTTGCTTCGTTACCCAACAACTAAAGTATTCTATAACTTACACGATTAGTTCGTGGAGTAGTAGATTTACAATCTTCCAGAACTCCTAAGAACTCATCCCATACAAACATTTTGTTCATTCTCCAATCAAACTTCCGATTAATCTCAAAATATCTATTTTCGTAAAGGTTATTCTGTACGTTCATGAACATATTCAAAAACTCGCATCCTTTCTCACGAAAAACACTTACCATATTGTGAGTTTCAAAACATTTACCACTAACTCGGTTAAAACTTTTACAAACATCTCTCGTTGTAGTCCAATGTGTCATTTCTGACACAATTTCTTCAAACTTTTCCGTTTAGCCTTGCGAGTAGCTTTTTTCAAACGTCCATTCATTCTACTATATATAATTCTATTTTCTCCATTACAATTTCTATTAAACTCACGCAAATCTCATTGTTCCACCATCCATTTATTCGAATTTCTTTCAATAAACAAATAATTTGTTTCTTTTTCAATTCATTCTCTCCGAAAATCTCATTCATTTCTCTCTTACCCATTTACCTTGATCCATAATCTCTCGTTTTCTTTTATACACACGATTATCGCCCATGATCAAATGAATCATGAAATGATTCGAAGCCAAATTCTCTTCCTCAACTTTCCCAGTGACTTGGTAAGCTAACGCGCTGGATGGTAATGAAAGATCCAGTACATTTGCTGTACCTCTTAAATAAGCTAATCTAGTTGGCCTTCCATCATTAAGAATTACCAAATCAGAATTCGAAATATTGTCCTACTTCTCGCACAGCCTCCCATACAGCCCCATATTCGTGCATGCGCATTCCAGAAGGGATTCAACGATATCCTCTGGAGATATGTGAGGTGTGTATAATCAAGAGTTGGTAGTTGCATCCGTATCTTCTATTATATTTTGAAAAAATGTAGTAAATAGGTTAGCAAGATCCCCAGAATTACTTCTAGTAACATCATTGAACCACATAGTTGATGAAAACCCGTAAGTTTTTCTTCTGGAGTCAACAAACTTCCAAAACGATCTAGTGTTTGAAGTCATACTAATTTAAGACTTATATAACGAAATTCTTAGAAGCAATATAATGTAAATCGTCAAACTGTTTCGATAAATCCATAAATGATAATCTGTCGTCAGCGTTCTTGGTTAACTTCCATCTACGATATAATTTTTTTTTACGATTTCGAACGTTAATTATAGATCGTCATTAAACCATGGTAGCCCTCCATAACTTTAAACTTTTTTAATAGAAACAGGAACAAATCTGTCGAAGCCAAAGAATAAAATGTCATAGAAAAGTGTCTCGTCCTGGTCAATATCACCCAATGAAAAACACAAATCCCACTCGACCGATTAGAAATAAGAAATCAGACCATCATTTTCAGTACGCCTCAAATCATAAAATTTAATATAATAACATCTAACAACCATTCAACCTTTGGCAAGCTAAAATCGCCAGCAATCAGCACGTTGTCATCTAAGTTAAGTTGAGAAATTGTAATATACAAACAGTCTGTATATGTCGTGTAAACAGTCAGATAGCGACCTCGGTGGAATGTAAAAGCCAATGAAATACTCTGAACTGTAAATATTCGGATTTAAATTAGTTTTCACAATCACATAAACGGGATACATAGGATACGGAATTTGAAAACGTTATCAGCGAAATGGCTGCGCTTGCAGCACCAAATCCTTTTCATGAAATTTTCCTTGACCAATTTGCACATTTGTGGCTGTGTGTCCTCGATGACTTCACAAATTTCATCTTTAAGGTCTTGAATCGATAATGGAGGATTGGGATAGACCTTATTTTTCACGGGGTCTCAAAGAAAAAGGTGTTAAATCACAAGATTGTGGCGGCCAATTTTGATCACCTATTCGAGAAATAACACGGCCAGGAAACTTGTCTTGCAAAATTGCGATTGTTTTGTTGCTTGTGTGGCACGTAGTGGTGTCTTTCGCTGCACATCAATATCTTCCAATTCCAAAAATTAAAAAAAAACATTAATCACAGCTTGGTAGCGCAATCTATTCACCAGCCTCATTTTTGTAAAATTAAGGTTCAATCACACCACCCAGTACAAAAACCGGACCAAACAGTGACACGTTGACGATGAATAGGCCTTTTAACAAATCCTTGGATTTCCTGAAGTGAGCCTTAAGACCCAAGTCTTTATGCAAAATACGGTGTAATGTCGTTTGCCAATTTTTACCATTTGTAGTGAATTTTAGCAGGATATTCGAAATAAAACTTCTTATTGGAAAGCCCTTTACATACATACATATATCGACTGTATGTTGCAACAATATTGTTTCCGATTAAATACGTATGATAACGATAATCCTTATGTACAGCAAGCATCCTAATATTTAGCAATAATAACACAACACCAACAGTCGTTCGTTCCTATATGTACGAGCATTATATAACTTTCAATAAAAATTGATTTTCCGAATACACCAAAACTACACATATAGACAAAAATTGAAAATAAAATCGACATATCGGAAAAACTCTCTAATTGAACATATGGTCCATATCTCGTATATAATCATGCCTGTTGAATAAAACATCTATATAGATACACATATAATATGGGAAAGGATGCTGCACCATATACGAGTATAACAGATACCTACCTACTCATGCCACGATATCCCGATAATACTTATTATAAATACGTGTGTTAGACAAATCAATGTAATTATACATTTTATTGTACGAAATGCCATAACCATTTGTATTTTGTATATGTGCCTATGTCGGTCTGCCCCAACATGTAATTCTTTTAATTGAGTTTTATAAATTTTGTAAAAATTTAATATGAGCTGAGAGTACATACTGTAAATGTACTCGTACGATACATATCGTTAAATATAATTATTTGTGTTATCAATTGATTTCGATGCTAATCGATTTTTGTTGGTATATAATCTATACACACATATATGTACTTATATGCAGATTATAGATTTTGATAAATAATATTTTAAGATTGACGGGTCAGATTAATATAAGGTGACAAAAACAGATGCTCGTTATTAAAAGTGTAATGAGGGAATGGCTATAGCACCGATAGGTAAGTGTGCATTTTGATTGTTAATCATCTTATCTATGGACTTCAAAATTGATGACATTAAATGTTTTGGTCCACACACAACATGTCTTAAAAATAAAAAGCTCGTCATGCTCGTAATGCAACTTGGATGGTTTCTGCCGCAATCACATTACAATTCAGCAGTTTCCGGCTTATACTTTTAACAATTTCTGTGATAGGCAAAAATATGTGATAGCATCGGTATAATTGAGCGAGAATAACTTCGCAGCAGCAGTACTTCAAAATTATACCTTTTGTCCAGATATTTAATAAAGAGTTCTACAACATCTCTGCGGTGCTGTAGGTTGTCTAGATCTTTCGTAAGTCTACAGTTTTGTATTATTCGGATGGCAGGCCGCTGAACTCTATATCTAGCAAATGGAGAGCAATGCCATATGATTCTCCCCAAACCTGAAAGCAATATTCTGTACACGGTCTAGTAAAGGTTTTATATATCTGAGGAGCCTGATGCGATCTTAAAAACCGTCTGCATATATTGAGGAACCTTAGTTTACGTGAAGCTGATTTGGCCAATGCTAATCTGAACACCAAACAGACCAATTGAGTCACAACCTACGAGAACGTGTCCTATTACCACAAAAGGGTATTCGTTGTGACTTCTTCGACGTGCGAGAACGTGCATATTTGTATTTTTTTCTCGTTAAATTTGACCTTATTTTTTACTCCCCACTCAAATATTGTACTCAAATCGGAATTAAGCGAAGTGACAACTTCCAGCCATTTACCGATCAACTCTGAAGGAAAGGCTCGACTCCGAATGAAATAGAAGAGTACAATGTTGCATCATCGGCAAAACTGAGGATAAGGTTCACAGTGCTATTCAACAAATTATTAATGCATAACAAAAACGAAGTTTCCCTTGGGAACTCCAGTTAACTGATCCCTGGGGACTCCGGCATTTGGGGAATGTGTCGTTGATGATCTCACATTGAGCACAAAAAGGTCATCAAATCCAAGTTAACAAATGAGATTCTCATGCCAAAAGCCTTGGATATATAGAAAGCCATTGCAAAGGCTTCTCCGTGGTGCTCAAGGATGAGATTCCATTTTTTTGCAACATACGTCAAGAGATCGTTGGTGGAGCGACATTCACGGAAGCCATATTGTTTATCTGAAATTATTTTATTCATCTCAAAATAATTTGATCAGTTGTTGGTTAATGCATGTCTCAAAAACTTTAGCCATGGCCGACACAATTGATACTACACCATCGCACTCTTCCAGGCGCTCGGGTATTTACTTTGTTTATAAGAAAGGAGACAATTTTTACTTAACATTGGAGCCAAGTAACTGGCAAACTTCTTCAGTTATCGAAGAGGAATTCCGTCAGGTTTGGTGGCCTTATTTCATGTTCCTGAAGACAATTTCTTCCGAGATGTTGACAGGATTAATTTTGGAACCGCAATACGGAATTGACGGCGGCGTAACTACATCGTGCACAGTAAGTCGGCCTGCAAATATGGATCAACCACCAAAGCACCGTCTGCGCATTTCAATGCTGAAATATATGTGTTAGAAATATTGGCAACCGATGCAACCATCTGGTAAAAGTTGCGATCGGAGATTTTCAACTCGGAAGCCTTAGCGCTTTCTTACTGTCGGCTCTTTTTGCTTCCTTAGTACAGATTTTTTTTACAAATGTTACGAGTGGCCTTATATTCTTCAAATTTCGTTGCGCTTAAAGTTCTTGTGAGCAGATTTGTCCGGCTGCTTTTGGAGGCCTCTTTTGTAAAGATTTTTAAATTTAAAGATTTGGCCGAGATCACTATAATCAGTTATATATTGGTGTCCTAATCAATGAAAACATAACGTTTTTTCTAATTTAGTGATCCATTACGAAAAATATGACTTCTGTTAGAACTTTTCCCTCATTAACCAAATATAGTGAATATGGGATTCATGGAATTTATCCATGACGCGATTACACACATACGAGTGTAGTCATCATCTGGTTCTCTTTTTCTCCATTTCAAAGTACTAGTGTCAATTAGCCGGCAAACTGATCCTTGGTTTTTCAGTACCGATTCGCCTGAAAAGACCGGTATGGTATGGTCTAATTTGTCACCCATAGAAACGAATCGACGTAAGTATTTGATAGGATTACGATTGAATATTCCCAAAATTCACTCAACAAAGTGATTGCTTGTACCTGTATAAACATTTTGTCCTGTTTAAACATCAGTTGACCAACTATAACGTACACTTTACGTGGTAGTAAATAGTCCAAAAGGTTTTATGAAAGACTAGATTTCTGTCAGTAATGGAATTTAAGCCATTGAATTGTTTATAACGAAAGCTCACTGAACACTTAATCACTTCATCGATCGTCATCAACGGTGTTTAAATTTTATCAAGATTTTGAAGTGCATACCAAATGAGAGAAAGCTCTGTCAGCTACTCAACGGTAGGCAAAAAAATTTAAATTGCAGAAGACTAAGTGTCTTGTGCATGTTTTATTTCCCCAACGTACTGAGGTGTTTAAGAAATCGGAGACTTATCAAACTTTTAATATTTCGTTTGTGCAAATTAAGGTCCCAAATTTTTTTGAAAATGTCAATCATTGTTTGAATAATGCTGTTAAGCTTAATTCTTGCGGTTATTAATTTCTGAATTCACTTATATCAGAACCGACTAAAAGATCCTATATCCTGCCTATATTGATAAATTGGAAGGCTACAACAGGTTTATGATTTCTGGCACCACCAAGCTTCCAAAAAGAATAATTTTTTACCAAATACAGTCATTTTGATTTTCTAATTGTAAACAGTTTCTCATCAGTAAAAATCGTATTTTTAAATTTTCTTCAATGAACCGTTTTCGAGTGAACTTCTTGGTTTTGGTTATTTTAGTAAAAATGTTACCTTTTCATCAGATATAATACCAAGATCAAAATAGCTCATTCACACCGATTTATTGTGACAGAAATCTGTACATTTGTATTGAGGGCAAAAAACCAGCAGCGATCTCTGAAATGTTGTTACATTTAGGAAGTGACTTTTAAATGTTAGTACAGAGTACAAGATGCTTGTGAAAAGTAAAGTTTATTTCATAAAAATTGTTTCGTGTTCGTGTCCTAATTAATTCCACACACACAACACCTCATAATTCATTACTATCTGGCAGGTCAGTCATGTAAATCAATTATATAGTTTTATCGTGTTCATATTTTAATTTTTTTTTCATAACTTAATGCTTTAGGGCCCACGGTTCAACCCACATACACTTACAAATTAAAAACCGTTAACCGTGATTGATGTTTGGTCACCACCCCAGGAATCGAATCTGAGACCCCCGAATGACATATAGGAATCACTCTACTATCTCTACCACGAGAGCAACGTTTTAATTTAGATTTAACTATTTGTTAGATTATCTTTACTGCTTTAATCCTACCTTCTTATATCTCAGACTGAGCTCTGAATATGCGTGTTTATAGATAAACACATGATTTGAGAACATAGCTACTATCTCATAAACATAACACCTATTAAAGTAATCGATTACTGAGAACTGTGTGGGTCTTCGAACTATATATTACATATTTTGAACTTCAATGGTGTTTGAATTGAATGTGTCTTCCCTGCGTTACGGAAAGTAATCCACGACGATACATAGAGTTATGTATGAACTTTTTCCAATACTTGTCTTTCTTAATCGAGTGAATGAAACGCGCGATTCAGCCGGCTATTGGATTGTAACTATGATGTACTTGCACATGACGAAGAACACATTTTAAATTTATAGAGCAGTTCAGAAAATGAGCAATTCTGTTGCTATCCTCTTTAGACCTCTTCTTCAAAATTAGTAGTGTTTCTGTGGTTAAGAACTGGCCGGTATCAACTGGACTTCTTTGAAATGTTTGCAAATCAAAACCTATTATTCTGGGATAACTTTAAACAAAACTCTAACCTGTGGTAGTAATTTAGGTGAAGTAAGATGTTTGGTTAATATATAAGTTGGTGTTAATGGAAAATCAATTTTGATGTGGTTTTGATTTAATTCTACACTGCGATTATTTTTGATTGTAGTTTGGATATTAGAATATTTCTCAAAGCTGTAATTGGTTTGTTCACGATAATATAAAATTAAACATGGTAGCATATAATATGCTACGTGTAATTCATAATCTTGAAAAACAGGAGATTCATTCATCTTCGATAAGATAATAAAACTATATGGGTATAATAGAAAAAAAAATATTTTATCCTCATCATATCGACCAAACATAAAAGGTTACCTACACATACTGATAAGGACCAAATAAAATTCGAAACCATATGCCCAATTAAACATCATTTAAAATCAATCAAATATAACAAATAATAACAACAATGTTCGGTTAATTTCACTTCTAGCTGACACGCATTCAAATGTTAAATTTTCCAGAAATTGATTGAATTATCTTTCTCGAGAAGCACAACCAAGAAACGAATTTACTTTTTTTTTGTTTTAAAACAACAGAACACAAAATGTATATATCCCTTCTGCATCATTCAATACCGAGTCAATTGAAAATTTATATCGAAACGAGTGAAAATAAATAAGGAAAATGAAATTAACTCTTGAATGACTAACAAGAAAAAAAAGGCGAAAAACTTTTCTTTTCGAGCTTTTATTTATTTATTTCCTTTTTTTTCTTTTTCCACGTACTATACTGTCTATATCTCTAAACATAGCTACACACATATATATGTACTTTTTACCACTTTGGTTTTCATTTTTTACTTCTTCGTTTATTTCTTATACTCGTATATAAAAATTGTGTTATAAAGATAACACACATCTGTAAAAAAACGCCCACATGATCGCAGAAACGCCTTTTTCTATACATTACGAAATGTTTGTATATATAAAAAAAAAGCTCAAATAATTTATTCTGTTTATTTCTCGTGTGTATACAAGCTTTTGGTTTTGGGAGACGCCCATTCAAACAAAATGAAAAAAAAAATCTGTATACAAAAAAAGCTTAACAAAAAAAAAGCTCCCAAAAAGCTTAAGAACACTTTTCATTTTCTTATCATTTTTGTTTTTTGTGCTTGTACGTACATATTGTCCATTTGTTTCACTTTTTGTGACTCAATTTAATATTTTATATTTCATATGGATATGAGTGTGCACATATACATACACACACACAACTATATAAAAAAAGAAACAGAAAACTTTCGAGAAAATTGAAAAAAGCACATTAAAATGATTTGTCTTCTTCAAGGAAAAAAAAATAAGTCTACGTACAACAAATAAATAAAAATAAAATTAAATAAACGACTGCAGTGAAAATAAATATTAAGGATGTCAAGGGATAAAGAGAAAAATTATTTTGGTTTTCCTCCATATACGGCGTACATATACTTGGTGATATTAAAAATGGAAAACAACTAAAGCCGCTTTGGCAAACACAGCATAATATTTAAAATGAAAGCTGTACCAAAAAAAAAAAATTCTTTTCCAGCCGAGGCGCATAAATATTATTAAATTAAAAAATAAAATAACAAAAGAGAATTACAAAAGCTTTATTAGACATTAATCATTGCCATCTAGCTTTTTTCGTATTTTTTGTGTGTTTTTGTCCTTTCCATCTTAACGTTAGTTTATGGTTGTGCATTTTGTGTACAGATACTAAATTCCTTATGTAGGAGTATAATTGTTATTGTTTTACTATTTTACTATTACGATGATTATTATTGTAAAGATGCATCTGCATCTGATGATGATGGTGGATATTATTATTTTAAGTAGAAAAATTGTACATGTATTTATGTTGAGGTAGAAACAATGGTTCGAAATGATAAATAAACCCCTTTGTCCTGTGAAATACGAGTGTATATAATATATATATATATCTATGTGTGTGTGTGTGTTTAATTTTCTTCTGGAAAATTATAATTTACAAATGGATATATACACTCGTATATTATGCGGTCGTCGTATAGTGGAAGGGTAGAAAAAGTTTTAGCGACATTGTAATTAAGATAAAATATTTTTTGTGTATTCGGTGGAGTATATAATATACAAAATATGTATACATACAAAAGTCCAATCTATGTGAACATTTTATTCGTGCCAATTAGTAATTATGCTCTTGGGTGTGTGCGCTCTACTGACTGACTCTATATATAGGTATAATTATCAATATGTAAATAATATCATTGTTCTACTACTATATACGATTGTTTGTTTGGTTTTTCATTAAAATGATATGATCTACCTCCATACATTATTTTATGGCGACCTCTCCTTATGTAATTTGATTATTTTTATTTATTTAGCTTTTATAAATACATTATGTATGATGTGCTAAGAAGATAAATATTTTCTCATTATATCAAACATATAATGGCAACAATTCGAAAATCAGATTATTAGTTAATGACTATTCTGACTATTTTATTAAACCATAAAAATAATGTGGGTGTTCAACATATTTTAATTTAAGGGTAGTTAACCTATATTACTGTTTAATTTGTTACCCCTATCCGTCACTTATCTATAACATAAATTCTTTTCTCGGAAAACTGAGGATATAAATAATCGCATTTTCTCAGAATTCTCGGTATTTCGAGAAAACTAAATATGAAGCTTTTCACACCCTAATTTGAACTTAAAAGCAATTTAATCATAATTATGTTTTAAACATATTCCAGTTTGTTCAAGATCTGTTATGCGAACCAAATGACATATACTGATTTGGAATTTCAAACAATTCTGTACAAAACTCTACAAGCATGCTTGGAAGAGAGTAACCATAATATGTTGTAATACAGGTACAGCGATGTTTCTTATCGTGAATACTATCCTTAAAGGTATTTAGTGAAATCTCATAAACATACGAAAACTTTTGTGAAGCTTTTCGAGAGCTGTGACATTAATGTTACTATCGGTGATGAATTTTCTGTAAAGAGTCTCTCATCATTTCTATCTTTCATTATTTTGTTGTAATTATCAAAACAAAAATCTATTGATTAAATGACGTGGTTAGAGCAACGACAGTTGTAGCAGAATATACCTGTTTTCAAATCCAATAGGACTGAATGCAAGGAGATCTTTTAACAGCTTATTATAATCGATGGTGTGGATGAAAATATAATTGATCTTTAAGAGAGTCTCACGCAAATGGGACCTGCAACCCTTTAACCTGGCTTTGTACTATGGTTTAATTTATAAATAGACACAATTGGGAGTAAAACCTATCAAACAAAATGAAATTCAATATCGATGCCACTTTTAGAAATTTTTTCCACTAGTAGTGTACGATCAAAATGTCACATTAGGATAACGATACAATGTCGGAATCCGCAAAAGACAGCATTGAGGTCAGAAAGATATAATCATTAGAGTGGCATGATGGATGACTATAATCCAGCGTATATAATTCTTTCTATACGCTGGATTATATTCATCCATACAAAACTGAGTTCACAACAGAAAACTGATTCAAAAAATGGCGCGCTTTTATTTTTATGATCTATACTTTCGACTTACACCTCGAATATTACAAATTTTATTGTATAAAGAGATTGATTTTCAGTCGTGACTGGCTTTTTATAAACCAGTTAAGACTCTTCGTAGTTTCGAGATGCCATCTTACGAATACACTCCACGATTTAAATGTATTATCGACATCATTCATTGAATAGCTGACTTAAATTATTTGATCTAATCATGCAGCTCAACCATAATTATCAGTTTATTATTTATCAACTGTCAAACTGTCAACAAATTAATTATTTATAATAGAATAAGTAAATAGTTTGAGCTGTTGCAAGTGGATTCAAATATGCCCGCACAAAGGTCTTATATTGCACTATCACCCAATTTTATATAGTCTTTGTGATAATAACAGGTTATGCCTCTCACAGGTTCGATGTGAAGAAAATTTACTCCAAAGTCAGAAATATATGCAACCCTAGGCAGGGAGTTACTTCCCAGGATATACACGGGAAACACTTGTGAGCGAAAAATGAGAAAATTTTACGTTTGATTATAGATTTAACTTGTTGATCAGTTACAGAATAAATCCATTCGCATAAGCTGAAGTATAGCGATTTCACATATGTTTGTTAAATATGAACGCCAGACTACCACATACGACCACAGTCTTTGACTTATAGATAATACTCAATGGCTTAAAGGCCCTAAACGGCCTTTACCGCGTCTCACCTGAGACCTTACGAAGCAGTTTTTTTTAACGATTAGTGCACATTGAAGGTGGTCAGCCCAACGCATGGTATACACATACTCTTACGTAGGAAGGCAAATCACAATGGCCAATAGAGCCTGAGAGACGGGTTTAAAAAATATCTTTGAAAATATTGCATGAGGGTCTTCATTCAGTTTTTACCTCCTGATTTCACATTCTGTTATTGGAAAGAAAAAGAACCACAATGTACATAAAGTAGTTTAAGTTTGGACGTTTAGTTAAAAAATAACAACCTACAATTCTCGAATCTTGCACACTCAAGAAAACCAAAAATTCTTCATCATCTACCTTGAGAACCATTCCATTCGAGTTCCATTACTAACTCTGATAGGGTCTTCCTATTGCGTGCTTTCTATTGCATATCCCATCTCGGTATAATGAAGATCATTGAGCTTTTCCGTTAATTTTCAGTTCTCACTATAGATGGCATTGGAGGCGCTATCTAATTTTTTAACACTGTGATAATTCGTTGTCCAAATCGCAGTTTCATTGGTTTGACAAATCAAGTCACCATTATTTTCTTAGAATCACGATACTTCAAAAATATTTTTTTCAGATGCCAGGGCATGATGTTGTTGTTTAAGTTCAACAACTTGCTCCTTAACTTATAGCAATGACACTTCCTCGATTTATTTCCATAGTTTTACTATACTGATAGCTTTCGGTTTGATAAATAGTTTATAAAACGCGACTGTGAGATTCTGAATACCAAGTGACCACTATATAGTTGTAACTATAACCTTATGTGTACGGATGTGATACATACAGGTATATTGTTTCTTCTTCGTATCCAAGGAACAAGACTATTAAAAATGGTTAAAACCAGATTTGAAAAGTAGTTGGAATTGCAAAGGCTACGAATTTCCACGGTATCAATAAAGACCAACCAATTCTATGATCAGGATGGTACTACTAGCACAAAGAAAGTTTTGGAGTATGAGGTTTCTCTGGAAGGAATTGGTTGTATAATGTCGTTATTAAAGTGCTAACTCACACAATGAAAGTGTCACCTTTGTACGTCCACTCCAATGCCAACACATTTTTTACGTAAGTTTCACAATCATACTTCGGTACAATCTGTTGTAATTCTACAGTGCCTCCTTTTAATGCTACTTTATGCTGCTAAACGATCGCCGTCACACCAACTGTTTCTTGTGGCCACATTTCAACTGAGGTTTAATTATTTAAATGATGTTGTTTCAGCGAACCTTATGGTGATTTGAATTAAATTGAACTGCTTGGTCGAGTAATTTGGGTCCATACTCATAAATGTGAGAATTATAATCCTTTCTGGGTGTCATATAGGTCTTGGAAATTGAAAATGTTTCAGATGGTTAAAATAAAACTTCCATCGTCGTAAAAATTCAAGACATCTAGCTGCACTTATCGCTGCTTTGTTTATATGTTCATTCCAGGACATTTTATTTGTTAATGTCAAGCCGAGAATCGAAAATGAGTCAGATGTAGCCAAACTGGATTCGCCAATCAGAAAAGATGGCGAGTGGCCATCATTTCGGCCAGAAAAAACTCAGGATTGAAATTTGTTGGGATTGAATTCAACCTTGTCGGGTTCACCCCATTCCAGAATTGTAATGAGATCATGCTTTAGGCAATCGTTCATAGCAATTTTTTCTGCAAGAACATCGTTTCACGATGAAGAAGAAGGTAAGCAGTATGAGGAGAAGAGTGAGCTGTCATCAGCATAACAATATATTGGAATGAGCGTTGATTATAGAAAATCATCGATGAAAATTAGAAAAAGAGTTGGAGAAAGGACAGATGGCAATCTCTTGAAGGACGCCAGCGTTTAAAGAAAGTAGAATTGAAGTCGTCAGAAAAGAAAATTCTCAACTCATAGAATTAAAAAACTGAAGGCCAACTGCCCTCAGTTTGCACAGTAAACCCTTGTGCCACACGCGATCAAATACTTTCGAAATATCAAGCGCAATGACTTGTGCATTTACCAGATTGATGAATACATCTGTTCCATTTTTCAGTGATGACATTAATTAAGTCTCTGGGTGAGCGTCCTCGGCGAAAACCATATTGACGATCTGAAATTAGTTGGTGATCTTCCAAATAATTCATCAGTTGAAAATTTACTATCGTCTACAGTAATTTGGGGAGCACCGAGACAGTTGTGATTGGACGATAATTCGAAGGGTCCTATTACAATAAGCAATTTTCTAAATGGAAGGAAAAATGCTAGAAGACATAGATCGGTGGAACAAACATGAAATTGGCTTTAACAAAGATTTACAACAATATTTGAGTACAATTCGGGGAATACTATCCGGACCGACTGAATTGTTGGAGTTAATGTTTGCCAAAACTTTGGCGTCAACTCAAGCTCGGAATCTAATGCGGCGCATCAACGAGCTGAATTGCGAGATAACAGGTGGTGTTGAATTAGATTGAGGTAAGTTGGAGTTAGCAGCAAATTTTCGAGCGAAGAGATTAGCCTTTTCATTGGCAGTGGAAACGATACTGTCTCCATCTTTGAGAGGCGGTATAGACGATTTCCTATACTTTCCAAAAAGTTTTCCTCGACTTTACGAGTAAATAACTAAAACGTTCGATTGCTGTTGATGGTATCTAAAATCTGCCGCAACTCTGCTCTTCTTTTCGTATTCTATAGTGTAGCTTTGCATATTGTTCGTGTTGCTAGGTTTCTAGCCACCTTTAATTCGGATAGATGTTCAGCTGACGGGTTTTGGAGATACTTGCGGTGACAGGCTTCTTTAAGGGCAGTTGCTTTCCTGCAGTCGTAATTGTGCCAAAGATTGTTAAACTTTTTTGGCTTAGAGAAAATGGAAGTAATGAACTTTTCCATTCCTGTGAGAATGACAGTAGACACCGAATGGCTGCCCGGTCAATATTACCGAAGTCAAAGCAACGACGCCATTCGAACTCTTGAAATAACTTGTTCATTCCTAACCACTCAGCATTTTTAAAGTGCCACAATCGCCGTTTTGGTTGAACCCTCTCTTGACAATTCCATGAAGAGAATCGACATAGGTATTGCATGAGGTGTCAAAAATAGATCCAAGAGATGACCTGTCTCATTGACCCGATCTGGAATTCTGGTAGGTTGATCGACAAGCTGTGTAAGATGGTTTAAAGCTGCAAACATTTCGGCCACCTCACCAGCCGGTGTAACGGATTTCGAATATGGAAGCTAATTGTCATTGTGGACGTTGAAATCACCTGCCACAACGATTTCAGCATTTGGTGACTTAACATGAATATCAAAGTTGCTCCGAGTCTAAGCTACAACTCGTTTCTGTTACCTGTTTCTGTCCATCAACAACGATATGTTCTCTTCAAATTATCACTCAGAGACTGAAACACACTTATTCCAGTGTTTGACTGTATTTTGACTTTGTGACACGGAGAAAAAAGGATTAACTTAAAGGTTTTTTCAACATCGCTGTTTTAAGTGATACCAAGAATTTAAATCACATCCATGAATTCGATCAAACATATACTCAACAGTCACATGATACAATATCATTCAAACGACTATAAGTCCACATAAAGAAACTATATTTGAGTACTTTTAAAGCCAATACTCACAACGAAAACATTACCAACAGAAAAACTCAAGCGTGTAACACAACAAGAGTACTTAAAGTTAATTTACAAATACAACATTATTTACACATGGTAAAGGTAAACTTAATTACAAACAGTAGATACATAATATTGCATAAACAGCATTATATATTTTATAATTAAAAATTCTTTGAATTGTACATTGTTTGTTTGCCCATTGAAGTTGTATTTCTTGTGTGCTTTTGCTGTTCATATACACACACACATGCAACACCATATGTTATTCATGTGACCTAGCCGGACGACATAAATCTCTCTATGTATCATTGTGTAAAAACATAAGTCGTTTAGTAAATATATGTAATACAACTTATGCTCTTATACAACAAGTAACGACAGAGGTTGATTAAGTGTCTGACGGTTGGATAGATTAGATCACGTATGGAAATTTATGCAAAAGCTACTCAATTATAAATTTTATTATAGCATGTCATTAACCTCTCCGATTATCTTATGACATGCAATGCACTCAAAATCGTCTGCATCGTTTGTATCTATATGTATATGTATAGTAAAAGCTTAATACATGTCACAAATTTTATGTTTGTCAATTAACACGATTTTTTTTTTGTTATTCGAACTTTTGCAATATTTTACATGACTTATCACACAAACATGTGTGTATCGTATACTTTTTGACATAGTGACAAGTAATAATATAATAAATTTTATACATTCTAATTTAAAATCAAAAAATGTATAATTGACAGATTAAAAGTTTATTTGCAGTATTATGCGATGTATTGGAATGTAATCGTTCAGTTGGGATCAAGATGCGGAAAAGAAAAGTTCCTATATTTAGAAATTAATCTGTTTAATTCCTTCTATATACATATACAACACACAAACCAACATACTATATCCAGATGAATAAACACAAAATCCCACTTAATATATCAAAGCACATTTTATTTCAATTCTAAATATTATGATCCATATAACAATCATATCTTCTCCACACCATCTTATATGTATATATGTACCATAAACGTTAGAAAGTAAAAAACCTCATTAAAATGTTATGCTGCCAAAAACTTTTTGTTGTTACTGTCGGTTAGAAGGAGAACTCATTTCATGTAACAACGTTTTGTATGCATACACACACACTCACACATAAAGACTCACACATTAAAAACCCTTCAACGTATGCTGTTGATTTAACTCCCATATAACACGAAAAAAAAGTTTTTCCGATACAAGATCAAGATGAGCAGTGTGCACGAGCCACGAAAGTTTAGTGCTGTAATAGCTTTCGGTGTCTTTTAGAATTTGGTTTCATTTTTTGTATAAATAAAATTAAAAACTATTGAACTGTCACATGCCAAAAAACTAAACTGAACAACAAAATTTGAGACATAAAATAAACTCTTTAGTCTATATATATATATATATATATATATATATATATATATATATATATATATATATATATATATATATATATATATATATATATATATATATATATATATATATATATATATATATATATATTTATATATATATATATATATATATATATATATATATATATATATATATATATATAATTTATATATATATATATATATATATATATATATATATATATATATATATATATATATTTATATATAATTGTCAAAAAAGTTTAAGTTTTTCTTGTTTTTGTTCAACTCAATATACAGTTAGTTTTGTTATGTCATTTTGTGTTGTAAAAGCACACAATAAAGCTACACACAAGAAGAAATGAAAAGAAGAAATAAATTTCCTGTCAATTTAACAAATCAATGATCTCTGTTGTATACTCGTATATATGTGCTGCTGTGTTTCACGACATTTTCTTATTTGTGCTTTCAAAGTTATGCATCATCAATTGAACTTTTCTGTTCTACAGCATCTTATATATACATTTAGATATATAGATATGTGTATATGTATAATCGCTTTAATGTTTATTTTATCCCTGATGAGAGTGTGATGTTCGATCGTATTTTCTAGAACTTTACCGAATCGGGTCATCATGATTATACATTGCAATAAAAATATTGTGCCAAATAATCGAAAAGTTGTTGAGATTTTGGTTAAAAGTTTTATTTTTTTTTTTTTGGACAAGTGACAGTTACGGAAGAGACATTTTATTAGTTCGGGAAATGAAATTCGAATAAAAGTTTATGTATAGGGTGTTTTTTTTTAAGATGTAGTGGATTGATTTAATGAAATAACTATGTGACTGATATCTTGAGACTATATGACTGGTATCTTTTTAAAGTCAAATATAGTTTAGATAATATTATCAATAAATCCAACCAAATTCATTACTCGAACTACCATTCTATAGACAATTCTTTAATTAGTTAAACTGCTTTTGTATTAGTAGGTTTGTATAACCTTTATTTCTTAAGTTTATTTTCTTATATCAATTAATAACCAGGGCACAAATGTCAGATTACCATGTGAATTGTGTATCACTTGAAGAATAATCAGTCTTTTATTCAGCCACAAAATTATGACTGTACACTAAAAAATTATTGTGTTGAATAAGCGTAGTGGCATTGAAACTCGAGATGGCGTGATTTGACTGTACATATTTCCTTTTTCTTCTATATGATGCTTCCAATCGTTCACTCCCAAATTTCGTTTACAATTTCAGGTTGAATAATAATAATGAACATGCTAGAAATTAAAATGAGGGCTGACGCAAAACTAGTATTTTCCGATGCAAATATCTACGTTACTCAACAAAAACAACATTGGAGGTGATGTTTCTCAGAAGTCACCTGTCAGGTCGCATCGTAACATTGTTTTTTATTTACTCAAAAAATTGAATTGTGTTATGATTTTTCAGGTCCTTAGCTTGTTTTTATAATCAGTACAATGAAACGAAACGCAAACGACGTTCACCCAAAGACGAGCCTCGTTAAAGTACAGTGGTTTTGTCAAAAAACATCGATGCTGTCAGAAAACTGATTGAAGAGGATCGTCTTGTGTCTTATCGAGAAATCGAGGCATGCCTAGGTTTGCTAACACCAGCGTACATACGAACCTGCATGAACTTTTAAAAGTGAGAAACTTCACAGACGCACCAAATATTTATCCGGGGCGATCCAAATGCCTGAAAAATTGTAAACAAGATCGTGACAGGTGACGAGTCGGAGTCATTGATACGTATGTCATGCTGGAAAGAAACGGACAATCGACTGGTTGGGCCTTCCAATTCGAAAAAAACGGACAGTAGATGGAGCGTTGGGAAGCAATTGGTAGCGTGTTTCATCACAGAAACCGGAAATGTGGCAATGGCTATTGTTGCTCTTGAAAATTTAATACAATGATTGTTTTTGTCCAAGGTTTTCAACAAATTGAGAAAAAACTACGCGAACCATTTTGTAACACATAAGCATATCATCTTCAGACACTTGGCGTCTTAATGGTCAGTAAAGATACCATTTGTTTGACGAATCTTATAAATAGTATTCAAGATATTACGATACCATCAATCATTACGAATTGTTTTCCACTTAACCTCCCCTAATGCCATAAAAATATAGCTTGGTGATACAATCAAGGAACATATTGTCTTAAGCCACAAAAATCGTATACTGGAACTATCGACGAAAGTGCCAATTCGGTACCCGATTGTAAAAAATTATAAGAATCTAAAAACGTTACGAATCGGTTGCTAGTTCATGAATTATCGGTCTGTTTTAGTGTCAAAATGTTGGCAGAAGTCTTGTGAAGAAGGTGATTTTGTGTCAGTTGTGAATTCGTTTTCGTTTATATCTTCAATTTCGACATTATGTTTTCTTAGGTCGTGGTTGAATTAGCTTGGATGACTGAAATTTGTGATCCAGGATCTATTATCATCTGTTCTAGTTTTGACTGTTTTTTTTAGCCTGTACTTCATCCAATGCTATGGTCAATAATGTGCAAGTTAACGAGTCATATTTGTTTCGTTATCTTTAACTGATCTTCTGTTTCACTTTTTGGAGTATCATCGGTCTTCTTGGTGAGCATCGTTCGTTGTGGTGGATTGTTGTTATGCAATAAAGTGTTGTGACGTCCCATACAAAATTCGTATAGAATATAAATAGTTTTCTCCTTCAAACAGCTATGAATTTGCAACGTTCTAAAGACTATTGTTGGAAATTATTACAGTTATTCATGCTCCTTTTTTCATAATACACAGATTTTTCTACTTTGTGTTCGACATGTGTTGACCCTTGTTATCTGTCGAGCAGGTCTCCTAAACTGCGACTTAAAGTTTTGAATTTTGTCACTTCTAAGGCTTGGAGTCGCCCTTCTAGAAATTTCTCTAGTGGTGGCATTCCAATAGGATCCGCTATTGACATCTCGAATAGTTTGGATGTTTCATTATCCGATTGTTTTTTATAATTATTGGAATTATAATATAATTCCAAGACAACGTCAGTATGCCTAAGTTTTCAATGGCATAGACTCTCAGTCAATAAATCGTAGAATGATCTAATTGATGCTGATGATTCCGAGTGTATTGTTGGTAAATTTATCATCGCATTCACATGGTTGGACGTTATTTGTCTTTTATTTTGTTATCGTTTTACCGTATAGTTTCACTTATTTAGTCGTTCTCATGAATAATTCTTCTTAATAGGTCCATAAAAATGTGGAATTTCGATCGACCTCAGTTTGAATTCATGTTCGTTTGATTTGGGTTTATTCAGCACGTTGGTTATTCTGGATCTCAGTTTCTCAAACTTTTTAATCAATGTTGGGTAATAATCCTGCTGAAGTATCCCATCGTATCTTTTTCATCGATTTGTGAAACCCTATAACATCGAGTTGAGATAGCTTCGGATGCAGTTGATGTTTACTGCCTGCAGTTTCAAATAATTGTGCAGCATCTGCCATGAAACTATAGCACAACCCAATTTTAACGTCTTGCTCCTTATATTTGCGTTCTTGCTCGTTGTTTTGTATTGTCGAATTATCTCTATTTTTGATATGTGAATATGTGATATGTGTTTCGTTTTATGTTTGACATGTTGTTGTTGGCTGCTATTGTGGAAAGACTTGGTAAACTATTCAGTGACTGCGGATCCTTTTGGTTTGTGGATATAAAATTATCATCATTTACCGGCATTTCTAATACTGCTTTCAACTTATCGTTTATCTATGGTGTTGATAGTTCGTGTCGAACGTCTCGAACGATTTTCGTTCCTCCCAATACATGAAAAGATTTTTATCGAAATATTTATCCCTCATCTCTGTATCGGTCAGGATGAATTCTTCCCAGATGGTTTTAATTAGGTCGAGTTTTTTTGGCGTGAAATCCTTTGTTTTCCTGCTCTGGCCATCTTTAGTGTAGTTCGCTTTTAGTTTTTTAATTTAATCAAAATGATTATTTTGTGGTTTAGTAAACTTCTCTATTTTCGATAATTGTTTTAAATACTCTCGAACTTTTTATACACTTGGTAGCTGGTATCCGGTTCGAAGGACCAATGTTAAATCTCACTTTAAACACCAAGTTGTAAATTTGGAAAGGTGCTTATTTACAATTTCGATGAAGCTAAACAATTCACCAGGGTAGGAGAACTTCAGCTGAGAATGACTTAAATCGTTTGAATGTCTAATGAAAACTCATATCATTTTTAGTGCAATGTAGGTTTGTATGATAATAAAACAAACAATGATTTATTGGAACACCAACAATGTTTGCATAGTAAGTTTTTATTTATATTTATGTTCAAATCTGTGATTGAACATACAGGAATAAATTAAGCAAACTTTCAGCAATCGTGACGATAGCTGTGGGAAGAATTCAAACTTACATTTAAATACAAAGTTATTGATTTGGTGAGTGCCTCCAATGTTACAGACACCATGTGAACTAATCACGTTTAAAATTTTAGATGGAGTTGCAGACAAAAAATACGTAGAGTTAGGCTTCCAATGATAAGTTTCAAGCCTTGTTGAGAAATATAGGTTTTCGTTTTGATCGCCATTTGTTTAATATGGAAATATCGCCAAGTAATAGTTTATCAAAATTACGACTTCCAAATAGTAATAGTTCCTAGATGTTATAAAACCATTATTATAGTGCAAATCCAACACCGTGCCAAGCTTTACAGCTTCTGCTCTAGAAAATAAACACGAATTCCGTAAGCGAACCCTACTGATTTAATAGAAAAAAGGCCAAAAGGCTTGTTGAAATATTTATAACAAAAAAACAGTTAATAAATCGTCATACACCCACCCGTAAGTTACATAAACATTAAAAGCCAAGCAAATTTTTGATAAGTATTGATAAACGCAATACTTCAGAAAGCTCAGATGCTTTTATTAATTAAAACCCATTATTTGTTTCGATCAATACATTTTCTCAGAATCAGATTATTTTATTGTCATCTTATCAAAACACTTTGCCTGATATATCTAGCCACGATTTTCTAACCGATTGTAACATAAAATCATATGAAAGGTGAAATGTATATTTCAATTCTATTTTGCAATCCTATTATAATTTTTTTTATTCATCTAAAGCCTTAAATTATTGATTTATAAGTGTGCTATAGATAATATATTACCTTGACGCAAATTGATGGTTATTGCCTAAAAGTTAGTGCACTCGTTTTTCTATATTATCTATCTAGCGTTTATTTTCACGGTGTATCGGTTTGTGTTTGACTTTTTCAGATATTTCCGGTAAGAATTCATATTTAGCAGTGGCATCTTAATCTTCAGTTGCTTTGAGAAGCTATACCCCAATATTTCCATTATTGTCAAAATATGCAACCACACCAACATGTTCAGTCGAATCAAAATATTTAAATTATATACCATAATCGGTAGTTGGGTGATCACACATTGTAGTAACTATCAATCAATCAGAGGACAATAACAATTACTATGTAGATGCATTACCGGCACCTCCATCCGATTATAACAAACCTCCTGCAAATAAACCAGAACAAACTAATAAAACACTAATATGTTGGAATTGTCGTATGCCGGGTCACATCAATCAAAAATGTAATATTTTACCCCAGCGTGTGTATTGCTATGGATGCGGAGCTCCTAATATAATTAAACCACAATGTTCTTCATGTCAAGGTGTTGCGGAAAACTCTACACCGGAAGTGAACACTTCGCGACTTACACGACCGGTAAAACTTGCAGCCCGACCTCCAATATCAACCCATTTTCAACAATAATTCCTTCTGACGAATACCGTCACCCAAAACTCACTAAATCGTGTCCTAATAAATTAACTCCTCATTTTATTAAACCTCGTTGGTCTAATGGACCAGAGTGTCAAACATCTATTAACACATTAAAAACCAATTCATTAATTCATGAACGACATAGATATCCGTCCTCATATAACAGTCGAAATTAAAGGATACCAAGTTCGCGATCTGTTAGACAGTGGAGCTTCCATAACAATATAAGGAAGTAGTTCAATAGAATTTTTAAAGTTAGTTGATGCGAAATATAAGACAATCTCATCAGAAGTGTTTACAGCCGATGGGTCTAAAAACAAAATAATCGGGTACGTAGAATTGCCAGTAACTTTCAAAAATATAACCAAAACCGTTCGATTGTACATCGTTCCCTCCTTAATAGGTCGAGTATATTTCGGAATAGAGTTTTGGAATATATTTAAAATAATTCCTCAAGTTTTAGATTCTTTAACTTGTGAACGCACTATAGAGACCAATACTACGCAACATGTTCTAACAGGCTCACAAACCAATGAATTTAAACAAATATTGTCAAGTTTTCCGTCGTTCGAACAAAATGGTCTAGGGCGTACAACTCTATAGTAGAACATCATATCGAGGTTGGACAAACTCCACCAATAAAACAGCGTCATTACGCCGTATCTCCAGCAATTCGAGAAATGATATATATGGAATTTGATCGTATGTTGACACTAGGAGTCATTGAAGAAAGCAATAGTGCTTGGTCGTCGCCGATCGTTTTGGTTCGGAAACCAAATAAAGTTCGACTGTGTCTAGATTCAAGAAAGGTAAACGCAGTGACCAAGAAGGATGCCTATCCATTACCTTTAATAGATGGCCTTCTTGGAAGACTTTCAAATACCACCGTTATTTCCAGCATTGATCTTAAGGATGTCTTCTGGCAAATACCACTTGATCTTGACTCCAGGGAAAAAACCCACGTACCAGGACGCTCTCTGTATCATTTTACAATTATGCCATTTGGCCTTTGTAACTCGCCTCAGACTATGTCACGTCTAATGGATAAAGTGGTGCCACATAATCTGCACGACCAAGTTTTTATATATTTAGATGACCTTCTGATAACCTCTCCGAGTGTAGAAGAACATCTTAAAATGCTAGCATTAATTGCTACAAAACTAAAAGAGTCTGGTTTGACTATTAACCTTCAAAATAGCAAGTATTTTATGAAGGTGGTAAAATATTTGGGTTTTATCGTTGGTGAATCTGGCTTAAAAACGGATCCAGATAAGGTTGAAGCAATAAAAAATTTTCCTTCCCTAACCACCGTCAAACAAACAAGACGATTACTTGAAATGGCGGGATGGTACCATCGGTTCATACCAAATTATGCCGAGATAACCACTCCCATAACTAATCTGTTAAAAAAAAGTTTAAAATTTATATGGACTCAGGATGCACAGTATGCCTTTGAAAAACTCAAATATTTACTTTCGACTTCTCCAGTGCTAATCAACCCTAATTATTCCAGACCCTTTTTTATTAGGTGCGATGCGTGCAAGACCGGCGTGGGTAGTGTTCTTTATCAAATGGATCAGGATGGAAATGAGCGTCCAATATCGTATATGTCTAAAAAAAACTTAACAAGGCACAGTCGAATTACTCAACCACTGAGCTACAATGTCTGGAAGCTGTAATCAGCGTAAAATAAATTCGACCTTATATCGAAGGATTTCATTTTACGATCATAACAGATCATTCTAGTCTCAAGTGGTTGATGTCTAAAATGATTTGAACGGTAAACTCGCCCGATGGAGTCTCAAATTACAATCTTACGATTTTGACATTCAACATCAGCGTGGTAGTCAAAATGTTGTACCCGATATATCCAGGATGTTTGGAGACTGTGTTGATACATTAACCATAAACGAAATAGATATCTCTGCGGTTAAAAATATTATCTCGACCAGAAGATTATTCTGTTTTCAAAATATTGGAAAATCGTATTTATATAAAAATAAATTCAAATACGGACCCTAAGCTATCAGATAGCTTGTGTTGGAAGTTATGGATACCTGCTAGTATGAGGGCATCTTTAATTAAAGACCTTCACGATCATCCTTTGGCCGCACATGGTGTCATCCTTAAGTCACTTGAACGCCTGCGTTCAAAATATTACTGGTCCAGAATGCGAAAGGATGTGTATGATTACGTGATGAATTGTGAAACGTGCAAAACAGCGAAAAGTTCCAACAAGTTAAATACACCTACTCTGGGAAGAACTGTATTTGCCCAGCGTCCTTGGGAACGAAGAATGGCAATACATTCATTCTAGTTATTTTAGACCAATTGTCAAAATTTGTGATAATAAAACCTTTGCCGTCTAGCACCAATAGTAAAATACTTGGATATATAAGGAATGATGTTTCCTTAGTTTTCGGCATTCCAGAATATGTTATAACTGATAACGGCTCTCAGTTTGTGTCGAAAGCTTTTCAAGATCTTTTGAACGAATTCGAAATAAAACATATGAAAACGGCCATTTACTCGCCGCAAGCTAATGCATCAGAGCGAGTAAACCGTTCAATAGTAGCCGCAATAAGAGCCTATGTGCATAGTGACCACAAAACTGGCAATTCACCAGTCCACTCAGTACACACCCTATTTTGTGTTGTTCGGATACAATATGATTACGAGTGGAAAATCTTATAATCTCTTACGCGCCATTGATTCATTGAATGAAAGTGTTGACATTATTCCATTGTCAGATAAGTTGTTGTTGATTCATGACATTGTAAATAAAAATCTTAAAAAGGCCTTTGAGAAATATGCTTACTACTACAACCTGAGAACACGGACAATATCGTATAATGTGGAACAGATCGTTTATGCTAAACAACACAGGCTAAGTGACTCGACGAAAAACTTTTGTGGCAAATTAGTAAACAAATACCAAAAAGCTATAGTTCATGCCAAAATCGGTACTGTTAATTATATGTATTAAAAGACGAATCGGGAAAATTATAAGGAACCTTCCATGCTAAAGACCTTAAAACCTAATACCGCGTTAATATGCAAGTTAATATGATATAATAACTAAGATGACTAAATTCAGACTCGTCGAGCAATTTATGTGAAAATCATCGACGTGTCTGCCCTGTAACAATAAGTTGAGGATTACCCTTTAAATAATGGCATGATGAAAATGAATTGTCTAAAGGGTAATGGTAATGATCGATAAGGTAGAATTCTTGTTTTCCAAACTTAAAAAAAAAATTACAAAATTCAATTTGGTCGAGGTGATGTTTGATTTTTGGTAGTGGATCAGTAGATATTTTGTTGATCTGGAAGAATCAACGAAAATAATAATAAGCTAGTATTTTAATGGATGACAATTTTTCATCACAAAAAAATATATATATATATATATATATATATATATATATATATATATATATAACGGGTGATTTTTTTGTGGTTAGGATTTTCATGCATTAGTATTTGACAGATCACGCGGGATTTCAGACAAGGTGTCAAAGAGAAAGATGCTCAGTATGCTTTGACATTTCATACCTGAAGCCGAACGATCTGCCACAACGTCGAATTTTCAGTGAATGGGCCCTAGAAAAGTTGGCAGAAAATCCGCTTTTTTATCGACAAATTTTGTTCAGCGATGAGGCTCATTTCTGGTTGAATGGCTACGTAAATAAGCAAAATTGCCGCATTTGGAGTGAAGAGCAACCAGAAGCCGTTCAAGAACTGCCCATGCATCCCGAAAAATGCACTGTTTGGTGTGGTTTTTACGCTGGTGGAATCATTGCTGTTGGACGCAACGTTACGGTGAATGGCGATCGCTATCGTTCGATGCTAACAAACTTTTTGTTGCCAAAAATGGAAGAACTGAACTTAGTTGACATGTGGTTTCAACAAGATGGCGCTACATGCCAAACAGCTCGCGATTCTATGGCCATTTTGAGGGAAAACTTCGGAGAACAATTCATCTCAAGAAATGGCCCGGTAAGTTGGCCAGCAAGATCATGCGATTTGACGCCTTTAGACTATTTTTTGTGGGGCTACGTCAAGTCTAAAGTCTACAGAAATAAGCCAGCAACTATTCCAGTTTTGGAAGACAACATTTCCGAAGAAATTCGGGCTATTCCGGCCGAAATGCTCGAAAAAGTTGCCCAAAATTGGACTTTCCGAATGGACCACCTAAGACGCAGCCGCGGTCAACATTTAAATGAAATTATCTTCAAAAAGTAAATGTCATGGACCAATCTAACGTTTCAAATAAAGAACCGATGAGATTTTGCAAATTTTATGCGTTTTTTTTTAAAAAAAAGTTCTCAAGCTCTTAAAAAATCACCCTTTATATATATATATATATATATATATATATGTATATACATTTATATGAATCGATACCAGCCACCCATACGAGCAGCAATAGACGAGTCACAATAGAAGAGCATCTATAGAGAAGCAGAAGAACGGGATAAATGGCGGTACTAAATGGAAAAGTGGTACCTTCTAAGATAAGTATTTAGTAAAGCATATCTGCTAGATTACAAAATTTGCTAACATTTTGTCTTTAATTGAATTCATAATTGTAATTTATAAGTTGAATTTTCACCACCATGCCGAGCTAAAGTAATAAGTGTTGTTGTGGGTTGACTTAGTGATTGTGCACCGATGTGAAGTTTGTACTAAATTTGTCCTAAACCAACAACAACAAAACAAAATGTTTGTATGTTATTGTGCAATGTAAACATTTAGGCGATTACACGATGATTAAATGAATTTCGTTATACAAATGTGTCAAATGCATAAGTCAACCATATCAAATGCATAAGTTAAGCATAAGTTAAGTAAAACCATATTATAATTTAATCTACAAGTTTCATAAATTTACCTTTAGCTTCCAGACGTTTATGTGTATAAATCGTATGGGGTTGCTACTTTAGGGTAATACTAAATAGGGTTACAGGTTATTCTCATCGGTTTCACTTATAAGGAGACAGTTTAATCAAAAACCAAAAAGAGGAGAGCTGTCCTCAATTTATACCGCCACGTGATGCTCTATGGGTAAATCAAATAAATCATGCATTTGTCTCACTAAGTGAGCTCCATGATAAATTTATGAAACTTAGCGATTGAGTCAGTAGTACTTCTATGATCTTTAAACCTGCATTCATGTGTAACCCTGTTTATTATCATGTGTTCGTGTTTCTCGCTTTTATTTTATATCTAAGAATGTTTTGTATGTTTAGAAAATATTTATCTAAGATTAGAATAGTGCTTCTTGATTTAATAAAAAACAAATTGGTTTTTGAAATTTTTACTATATAGTTTTCTTTAATTCAATTTAATATTATTTATTTTTTTATTCATTTCCATGATTTAGCATAACATGGCAACATTTAAATTTTATTTTAACAATTACTTAGTGTATTTGCCTAACTGTTTACATTTCACAAATATATATAAACAAGTTACATTGTTTTACTTGATTAGGACAAACTCAGTACAAACTTCTTATCGGTATTATGAAGCGTGAACTTTTTCTTAAGTTTGTCCTAATTTTTATTATTAGGACAAACTTAGTACAAAGTTCTCATGCATGACTGTGCGGTGCAACTTTTTGTTTATTTTTTTTTATCGAGGGCAATTTGACAGTTGGCTTGGTGGCATGACCCTCCCACACCGGAAGAGACTGCTCGCGTTTGTTTTTATCGCACCAGGCGTTGTAATGACCAACTAGTCGATTACAATAGTACATGAACAGTAGCTTATAAATAGTAGCTTAACGGTCCTCTGAATACTAACTTAATATGGATAAACTACACGAATGAGTTTTTAAGCTAAAAATAGAGTGTTATAATTTTTAGCTGGGTTTAATATAAAGAAAAGTCTCAGAATACTGACTTCATTGATTGTCGATGAGGTTTTGTGGGGCTAATCTTTGTGTGGTTCGTTAAATGTTTAATTTAGTTACGTTCACAATAGGAGTTAAGCTTGACTTAAAACCTGGAACCGATACAAGCATCTTAGTCGGCTCGAAAATTTACTTATCGTTCAAAAATATTACGATCAGTATTATATGAGTCATATTAACGTTTTTGTTTGATAACCAAAAATCACGACAAAACAGTCATCACTCTACTACCACAACTTTTTTAGTAGACAATCCAAATAGGAGACAGTGTAACATTTCTGATACCTGATTGTATACAACCTCTAAAGTTACTGTTTATTATCGTTCACACTGGAAAATTTCCCTAGAATCCCAGCAATACCCTGCTCAGTCGTGGTATACTCCAATTATACCTACGATACGATGCTGATTTATTTTTTTTTAATTTATCAATAAAATAAAAGAGGTGGTTGGATTCATTTAAACGACTATAGAATCTATTTACATACTTGTACAAGCTACTCAGCTTAGACTATATTATAGCTACTATTTTCGTTATTTTTAATGTAACCGTGGAAATATTTCCTAATTTAATGTTAGTAAACGAAGTAAGATCAGCGTGGGATTGCATTATTTTCTATACCATCCCAAAGCTTTCATTTTTGGTTAAATATTTTGTAATTCACTATAGCACTATCGAACCCCATTGTACACTGTACATATATATATATATATATATATATATATATATATATCATACGGTACACATATTAAGTTCGAGAGCATTAAGTTCTAGTTTTACAAATCGGGATTGGTTGATGCGTCTAGTAACATTGCTAGAATGTCATTTCTGACTCATTTTGTTAATTTCCATACTATTACACTAAGGTACTGACGTTATCTAACGAGACAAAGAAAATGTTCTTTTTACAGTTTTCTTATCACTAAGACATATTTCTAAATACCTACAGCGCATTTATGTTCCAAAAAAAAAAAACTTTCGATCCACAAAATACATTTATGTTGTGCAATGATAAAATATAAAAGCTTTAAGGTGTACAACGTATGTATAAAAGTAATTCGTATTTTGTAAGTCTGTATATATACGAGGCTTTTACATTTTGATACATTACCACACACCAATTCGTTTCCAACTTTATTTTTTTTTCTCTGTTTAGATTTTGGGAAACAAATTTTCATTTCATTTCTATGTTTTTTGTAATTTCGTTATTTTTCCTTAAACATCTCGATGTTTTTGTTTTTTGTTTTTGTTTTCAACATAAAAAACATTATTCTGCTTTTTAACAAAAAATTAACACTGTTATGTTTTAACGCTGTATGTGTGTGTGTGTGTATGTAGATTTTTATGGGAGCAAAAAACAAAATATAACACAACAAAAACTTTGACATCACCACAAAATGCGAACATTTTCCCCGGAGGGGGTTATGTTTAAAAAAAAAAATGTGAAAAGCACAAAAAATGTAATAATAATAATGAAATAAATAAAAACAACAAAAATTGAAAGCGCTCTGTTTGCATGTATTATTATTTTTGTTTTGTATTTAAATGGAGATACATCACTGAATAGATTATTTTTTATTGTATTAAAAATAAAAAAAGTTTTTCCAAAAACGAAACAAAAAAATACGAAAGCTCAACTTCAAAATAAAATATAAACTTAGTAACGGATGTGTTTGAATGGATTCTGTTTTACGTATATATATGTTTGTGTGTGTGTATATAGACACAAAACATAACACTGCACACAATATATATTATAAAAGCAAACAACTATTAACAACTACAAAAAAAAGCACAATGAAGAAAGCTACACAACATAAAACTTTGATGAGGATAGAATAATAAACTATACAATTTGGATATAGTGCAAATGTAGGCGCCTCAAAATTCACACAATATACAGTGTATTGTGTAGATAATACAGAGTTATAATTTTACTATTGAGCTTCACCGGATGCAGAAATCTACTGTGCACAAGATTAAGATGCAAATATTGTTCATTTCGTTGCACAGTAGGATTTATGTTCCGTAACAAAAAAAAATACTTTTCGAGTTATATGCACGATATATGTATATACGAGTATATATATCCCGCAGCTATGTACGATATATATTATATAAAGACAAACAGCAGTTGAAATAAAAATCCTTCGAGCAATTTATAAAATAATAACAGAGAGAATACTAAGACTATAGTATAAGAAATAATAAATTTAGATAAGAAACTGTCATTCTAAATTAAAAACTAATTTCTCAAATTCACTCACCATACACAAATAACATAATTTAATTAATTTTATTTTTATATATAAATACAATTTTTAGACATAAATTGAAATTTATATTCGTTCCATTCTTTGATTTCTATATAAATTTTCATTTTTAGGAATTTTCAGTTTTATCCATCTTGGTGAATATGAGTCTGTACACATTTCGAAAGACTCTAGGATAAAAAATCGAAATTTTTTATTAAAAAAAAATATATTGTATGTACAAAATAATGATATTAATAATCATGTATCCAATTTCAAGAAATCCATTACAAATAAGACATTGGATAAGAAAGTGGAGTACTCACGAAAAAATATCATTATTTTCGAAAATTTTGTATTTTATTCGATTTTCCGAACAAAAAACTGTTAGAAGTATGTTTCGATACATACTGTACTCTTATATACATTATATACATAGGTTTGAATACAAATGAACTTGAATCAAATATGCATTTGAAAGACTTATGTCTAGAGGACACAAAGCTTTTGCATATTACAAACATAAGACGAAAATCGTTTTAGAAACTTTCCTCTTCATTGCCATTCCAAATGTTTGGAACATATTTTTTTTGTTATGTTCCAACCAAATTAGGTTTCAATAATGTCGTTTTATAATTTTTCGAAACACAATTTATGCTTCTAAGACTTTTTATGGATTTTGAACTTTAAAAAAACGCTTGAGGGAATTCTGATTGATGTTAAAAATAATTTTTTTTTCTTCTAAAATTCGATTAGAATTATGGAAAGGGATCGTATATCCAAGTAAATCATGTTTATTGTTCGTTCGGAAGAATGGACTTGAAATCAATCGAATTATATATTTCAACGACATTAAAATCGTATGCATGACATTAATGACTTAAGGTCGTATTTTATATTTTAATTTAATTAATTTTCGATTAGATTAAATTAGAATGATATGTGACATGATATAAGATCATTATAACGGTCAGTCCAGATCAACTATTGAATTAATGAACTCCATCAAATTTAGATGAGGGGCAGGATGCAACATGGATTCGATAATTCGATTAAGACAACGAGGTAAGGTAGATCTTTTAACGCAAACCGCGAGAGATTACCAACTCCAACGATTATAATTTATTTGGTGCTGTAAGGGTGGTTATAACATGTGTTATACAGATTTGGAACATTCAAAGTAATATTACAATCCTGGGATCAAATTCACAACGGTTTTTAAATTCAATTATTCGAGTTAAAGGGAGATTTTATATTCGATGGTTCAAATGATAATAATAGTCGGTTTCAGCTTGAGAGATGTAATGAAACCGATGAATAAAAAACCTTTTAATAAAATGTATATGGGTAATGTGAAACTTTTTGAACGAGACAACGTAGTGTGGATTTGTTATATAGCCCTGACCCATGTAAGCCGCCTCCTAGTTGTACCAATATATATTCAGATCTGAAACTATGGTGAAAATCGAACAATCATATAACCGGTGACCAAATCAAACTGTTTTGTGAAGGAAATTCTTATCGAGAAATGAATCCGGCTGGCGTGTTTTATAACCACTTTAGTGGGGGCGCAACTATGTAAGTTGAAGTGGAAGGTATTCAATCCGAATAAATATCGAACTGCTTACTTTTTGTTAGAGATAGACCACTTCCTCACGATCATTAAAAAGCGTTATTGAATATTGTATATTGTATATTGAAAAGCTTTTAAGTAAAGCGATTCATTGCCGGTAGACATTCTGCTATTCGAACCATCATGCGAGACGCATAGAGCTGTGCAATGGCACAAAACATGTCCCGATCAATTTTGTTTCAATTTATTTAAATTGGTGTCTAATGACAATGTGACGCTGGAGCTACCTAGTAAATAGACACAATTCGGGTATGGTGAGTAAAGAGGCTCTTTGGTTTTATCGACCAGAGGATAGACCGTTCTTTTTTATAGTTTTTTTTTCTAAAACTGCTGCGTCGGTAAAAAACGTCAACACTAATGCTGCGTCATCGCTGTATGACGTTCTCTTGTTACCTAGAAGGAAGGTTTGGTTCCACAAACAGCACTATCATAAGCCAAACCATCATTTTCTTCAATTCCTCCAACCTTCGGCATCGAAAATAATACATATTTTATTTCATGTTCCTATTTTTTTATCGATTTCAGAACAGCGCTTAACCCATTTAGACCACAAGTTTAAACCTGAATACCTTTCAAGCAACTTGGGTTTCCGATAGAATATAGATCCTTGCACTTTTTAGACGTTTAGTCTAACTTTTGCGTGCATTTCTGCTTGAAATACGAAGATGTTTGAACATGGCGAGGTGATACCCGATACGTTCCGACGTAACTGCTAAAACTTTAACATTCTTATTTCTTAGAAACCTTATCTCCTTAAGTTTATTTTCACAAATACTGTAACGTGTCAGGTCAGTAAATAAAATGGTTTTATGTTATTCGTATTAGAGTTTTCTTTACATCAAAACCTCCACTCGCACCAAGAAATGACCCTACCAAGGAGGTAGGAGGTGATCGTTTCACTTTAAACATCAGTCAATACCTTGTCAGAGAAGTATTGGTTATATTTCAAGATGAATCTGTTTAAAACAGGTCATGAAAAATTAAGTAGGCAAAACCGAATTTCATGAACAGAAGCGCACAAAACTTCGTAATGATGATAGAACCCTAATAGTTTGACAAAATATTGCATACTGTATATAGGAACCACCAATAGCTTTAACGTCAATGCCATTGACCTAAATCATTAACTATATAAGTTCCCGATATAAAAGCAATATTAGCAATGCGAGCATTAAATAAAAATGAAACTACTGCAATCTCAACTAGCGGCCAAATTGGAACCAGCTATACCACTGCACATCTACGGTGATTTCGATGTCTTAATGGTACATATACGCTCCATTTCAGTAATCTTCCTTACAGATCACTATAAACTTTTCGACTTTTTAATTAGCTGGTCTATATCAGTACGCGAGCATCAGTTTGTGAAGTTATTTAACAACTTATAAACGGGGCAGCAGGATTTCCTACAATGATACAGTTTACTTATTATTTGTGGTAATTCAATATACTTTGGTTCCAACAGCTTCTAGGTGCTGTTTCTAATAATTTCGTTTTACTAAGTAGAATATTTCTAGTCATTTTCCAAAAATTTCAATTTCGCTTATCAAGAAAAAATTGATTATGTCACCACTTTTTTAGTAAATTATACCGCAGGATACTTCTTGAGATGAGAGAGTCATCTCATGTCTTAGACAATTTCATCTCATTGTTTTAATGAAATATTTAGAGTGATGGGTTGATAGATGTTCAAAGGATAATATACTGGATATAAATCATGTTGTGGTTTAGAGACTTATAGTATGGTCAAGAAGAGAATTTTCGACATAAGAGAACGCTGATCACTGATGTGATTATATCTCATTGCACGTCCATTAGAGGAATCAGAGGCCAAGTCCATATCCTTGATTAGAATAGTTTCGAAACACTTCTGATTTGCATTTATTCGAATTTTATCAATGGGATTACAATAACCAACGCCAATAATCATGAGACTACTTAAGCCTTTCATTTAATAAGTACAAAGACCAAATTACGTGTCGTTTTCGATGCATCCTGCAAAACGTCAAATGGGAAATCTTTACGCGATATCCTATTAAATGGCTCAACAATTCTACTTACTTTATGGGAAATCATATTAGATTTCGAACATATACAATTGCACTCGCAAACGACATCGATGCACCGCCTGATAATAGTAGCTCCAGAAGATAGGAATTATCAGCAAATATTGTGGAAACCAGCATCAGATAACATGATCTGAAAATAAACACTACACACCGTGACCTACGTTGTAACGTCAGCTCCATTTCTGGTAATCATACTCTACATTTAATTGCCAGTGTATAGCTAGACCAGATTATCAAGAAATTGCGAATATACTCACTAAAAATTTCTATGTTGATGATTTTCTAGGTGGTGTGAAAAATATGTAAAGTTATCAACTGTACTCAATGCCACTGGGTTTTACTTACGAAAATGGCTATTGAATCACAAGAATATATTTTTCCCGCTGATGAAACTTCCATCACTTTTACGCATTGTGGATATTTTGGATTACGAAATCATAACCAAAGTGCTTGGAATCCATTGGAGTACTGAAACAGACGTCTTTTCATTCAAAACGGCGTTAGTTAACACGGGGTGGAACGTTTCGTAGTTAAAGATGGTCTAGTGACCATCATTAACTACGAAACGTTCCATGTTGTCAGAGTCATCCAGAGTTTATGATCCAATGGGATGGTTGGCACCAGTTATAGTAGTTACCAAAATTCTATTCTAAAGACTGTGGTTGGATAAACTGGGATGGGGCGATAAGATAGTGATGAGTGGTCATGATTGACTAGTGTTAAATACTGAGGTTCGTAGGCAATTGTGGGCAAACCGAAAATCAACTTCACTGCTTCTCGTATATTCGAAGCAAGGATGTATCAGAAAGATATAAAACACAATTCATATACCGGAGAAAACACGGGTAGCAACAATGCGGTATATATCGATACCTCATCTTAAACTATGTGGAGCTCTATTACTGACAAATTTAATCAAGTAAATAAAGGGAACAGAAGCATTACCGATTGCTAATATTTACGCTTGGACCAATTCCACAACGGTTTTTACGTGGTTATCAGAACTTCCGAGAAAGTGCAAGTGCTCCATAAGAACAAACATTAGAAGTTATTCCAAGGAAACACTGGTCGTATTGAAAAAGCAAGGATAACCCGGCCGATTGCACAAGCATATTCTTCTCAATTAGCGGCAACATACTGCAAAAGGATTTTACCATCAACAATCAGACGGTTTCTGAAGAGGAAAGAGCTAATGTTTTTTAAAATTGCAAAAGTGGTGGCAAGGGAAACATTGTTCCCGAGATTAATTTCTAGTTATTCAGCATGGACAAAAATTACTTGAGTGCTGTGTTACATTAGAAGATTTATTAGCATTCTTGTTAATAAGTCAAAGACAACGTCACAAGTTGAATTTTTTAAAAGCAAAGAGTTGAAGGGAGCAGCTATGTGGGTACAGGAAAAGAAGTTTTCCATGGAAATGAAACCATTACGATAAGGAAAGCAGCAGATGCTATAGCCAAAGTAAAGGGCCTTTCACCATTTGTGAATGGAAATGGTATAATATGAGTCGGAGGACGACTTGAAAATTCAACATTCAACTCCTACGAAGCCAAACATCCAATAATTTTACCATCAAAACATCAGATATCAATATTATTAAATGTTTCCATCTCCGGTTTCTTCATCCCGCTACATCATTCATTTTCGGTCTGTATTTGAGGGTATTCAAATACAGCTTGTGATACATGTAGAATATTAAATAAGGTAGAAAAATGTTCACTCCATGTATCGAGTACCATATCGACGTTAACACAGAGGTCCCGAATGGCAGTTGACCGAGATCTTAAGGTATAGTGCAATTCGATGATTCCTTTAAATAAACCACGAGCATTATACTCATTGCTGAGTTGTTGTACTCTTAAGGCCTTAGCCTTCTTTTGTCTACAAATACGTTTAGCTGTCCTCCTAGCAATAACTGCTTTGTTTTTTCTTGCAATTGTAAACCGAGTCTGCGCTTCATTGTGAGCTATATTTCGTTGCTCAACAGCAAAACGACACTCCTCATCAAACCAATCATTTTTGGGTTTAGTTTTCACTATACCGAGAATGTGCTGGGCAGTATCGACAACCGAGGTTTTTAATACTTCCCAGACACTGTTTACTTCATTAGATAGGTAATTAGATCGCAAAATATATTGCTGACAAGATCTTGATATTTTCGTTGCGTTTCTTCATTTATCAGATCACAGGAGAATCACGTTGTATATTCTCTTGTTCTTCCTGACTTGTACGAAGATTTACTTCGTAGCTTTGCAGTGACCATATAATGGTCACTGCTTTCGAATTTTGTTGACGACCGATAAGATCTCACGTCCTGGATCTCACGTTTTTATGAGGAAAGAATGTACTTGCCACTTTAAGATCATCTTTACATCTTTTTTTCGCATTTTCAGTCGCAGTTTCGTGTAGCGACAAGTAAGAACCTATATTATTACATAAGTCGGTCTGATTTCGGCCAGCTCTAGCATATAAGTTATCAATCACCAATCTGACATCGTGCTCAGGTATAGAGCCCATCCTAATTATTGCAAAATGAGTCTTTTTGGCCCAATGAGAAATTAAACTTCAAGATTTCCGAGGTCATCTCAACTGTGTAGCAACGATTAAGGATACTGGATACAAATCAGGTAAAGTGATAGATTTTCATATGTTTAAGTCAAGTAGAAAACTGTTATGTCGACAGTGTACTGTTAAGTACTCTGGACTGTTAAGTAGAGATATACGCACGGGAATGTTTTGTATCGCTGATGTTGTTATAACTCATTGCATGATGCTAGATTCATACACATTTCTGTTCATCAATTTGACAGTCTGAATAAACTTAGACTATATTAGATACCCAGTCACAAGGTAAACGTGTTTTATTTCAAAGGAAACAGCTTCGGGCTAATTATATTACAATGTAACCTAACCCATCTGAGCATCCCAAATAATACGTCAAACAATATAATTTAATATGTAACAAATCCGCGCATTCCTCCCGTAAACATTTCATAATCCAAATATATAATATCAAAACCTTCAATCATTTCATATCCAAAATAATTTATTATAGATAATTTCTAAATTTATAATTAGTATTTACATGTAATTGATGGATTAATTAGAACGATAATTCAATTTCGTATGACAGATCGTGTATAAATCTATACATGGTTCGGTTTGAGCATCCAACAAAGTCGTTCTGTTTGTGCATTTTTATGCACTATCCAGCTATAAAATGTTTAAAAGTTGTCATAGTTGGTTGTACTTCGGGTTTGGTGTGATAAAACCACATGTATTTATATATATATATATATATATATATATATATATATATATATATATATATATATAATGTCAAAAATATACAATTTAATCCAAATTGTATATCTGTTGGTGTACATTCCCATTATTTTATTATAAATAATTGAATTTTGGGTGGTGCAGGGAGTTTGGGATTGGTTTACATGAGATTTTCTAATTAAATAATAATAATTTTTGAAAATTTATTTATTTTCACATTTTATTTCATGAATAATTTGATATAAAATACATATATGGTGTCAAGAATTGAAAAAATTTATGCATTTTTGGATATAATATGTTGCCATATAGCAACAGACACATACACACACATTTTATAATCATAAAAAGAAAATGAATGTACCAAATGCACTGTGATTTTGGTTTGGAGTAATTAAATTTGAACATGTCATGTACAATTCTTCTCATATGCCATACTATACAAATTCGCGAATAAATTATATAAAGCATATTTATGATGCGATCATAATAATAATCATTATGAGATGAACATAAATATTTTATCTTTTTGTACTAAGTTGCACAGTGGCAAACTATATATAACAAGTCTAAACCGAATTTACTCGAAAAGCTCGTGAATACATCACCATATATTATTATGATGCTGTCTGTCTATCGAAACATATATTAGATACATAGTATATGTTCTATATAATGTAATTTGTCATATCATTTTTAAAATATCATAAACAATTTTGGGGAATATTATCAACGTCGTCGTTGTCGGTGACATTTTTTATTTATCTTTCATAATTAGAAATATTTAGATTATGAAAATGTTGAAAATATTCTGGTTTGGTTCCTAATTAGTTTTCAATTAATATCGAGGTGATAGGTATGGAGAATACGTATATAGAGTTGGAACATGAGTTTGCGTGATATATGAAAATATTCTGATGTCGTGGTGGTATAAACAGTATAGTGAATTTTTCATCAAATTTCCACCTTTTAAATCTATGTTGTGAGACATGTAACTATCGTTAAATGAATGTGGGGTTGAAATTATTATTTTTCTATAGTGGATTGTAAATATATCTGTTAAACATGTTGGTTGATATTCATGTAAATTTTTGGCACACAGTGTATTCATATAAATAAATCATAAATTATATGCCAAAATATATATTTATTTTTATGTTGTCTTCCAACCATTTATAAATATATATATATATTCTATTTTATGTTTATGATTATTACATTTTATTATTATTATTATGATGAGATTCGGGAATGTTTCACGTGACAAATTTCTTAATTTATTATATTAGTTTCTATTATGATTTTTTGTCAGGTATCGTATCTCTACATCTATTTTAATTATACAAGCATTCATGTAAAGGTGATTTTTGATAATGGGAATGGTATATATGTATAAGGTGTGACTGCTAATCAATGTGCTAAACATAATTTATTTCGACAATCGAATATATTGCAGTCAATTTTTGATAAATGCGTGTATTGATGCAAAATCTGGTCATTTTTTGTCATTACTTTGACATAGACCATCTCATTCAATTTAAACCAAAAGAGCTCAAAATGACGGTAAGTTATCGAGTGCTTTCGTTTTTTGTAATCATACCAAGAACATGATGTCTCGGGCATTCATCAATAACACATATAAATTTCAAGATGATACTAGTAATCACCACTAAAAATATATTAGTATCTTGTGGCTAACGCCACCCTCAAGCTTAAATAACTGTTATCATTCTTCGCCTCAAGCTTTTGAAATTTTTTTGATTCGGTGGCATACCTCTTACCAACCGGAATTGGAATACGAGGTCTGAATTTTATACTTAGAATGTCCCAAACATGTTGTATACGAAACAGATCGTGACTTCTTGCAGACCAAATCATCTTAGAATTATTTACATATCAGTCAACATTTTTAAATAGAAAGCGGTATTCCAGAATTCAATGCACACGGTTCAAAATCCACTTACACTTACACATTAAAATCACCCAACCGTGATTTTTCGTCTCTACCAGAATCGAACCCGTGCATTATGCATAGAATACTTACAAAAAGGATCAAAAACTTTAAGAACTCCGCCAGCAACAATGTCAACATCTGAGCAATATATAGTTAAACCATGTAACACCAACACACAGTAAACGCCTCTTTAACACCAGAACTAATGCAACCAATATCAAAGCAACTGCGCTATCGAATCGTTATACTTGTCATACACTGTGTGCAAATGATTGGAGTATGGCGAGTATCGAAGGCTAGTTCGAGAAGCTATAATCAGTGACAAAGCTCTGTTAAGTGGCAAATTTATAGGTCATGCTGTACAAAAGCTTATGGAGCAATAGTCCACATACGTGTGATGTAAAATGGAACATTGAGAAGGTTTGGATTGTTATGACTTAGAAATTATTAGAATTTAAATAAACAAACATTGTTGTTGTCTTGGATGTATGAACAAACTTGTTTGTACAGTTCGGGACTTTTGTGATGCTAGCCAAAAATATAAAATAAAAACTAACATGATAGATTTACGAAAATATATGAACAAAACAATTTTAACTTAAATGTGAATAATCGATAAGATTATCATAAAATTCAAAGAGGATTTCATCGCTATATGATATGGGCCATATGATATGGGCCATATGATATGGGCGTCAGGGCCATACCAGACGAATGTTTTTATGATAACAAGTAACCGACAAGTTAGTTTCTAAATTCAAATGAGACTGAACATATACATATATATATATATATATATATATATATATATATATATATATATATATATATATATATATATATATATATATATATATATGTATATTTATATATATATATATATATATATATATATATATATATATATATATATATATATATATATATATATAAATAAATAAATAAATATATATATATATATATATATATATATATATATATATATATATATATATATATATATATATATATATATATATATGTATATATAGGCCATATGGGCCTGAAAATGTATATTTCATCTCAATGTATGCGAACGTTTACAGGTTTGATCATCGATCTCGTTATGAGTTTTTGATAGTTCTGGTTAAGTCGTTACAAGTGCAATTTACAAGATGTCATGAGGAACTCATATAGTCATAATGATCAAAACTTAAAAAGATGACACATATAGTGAGATGATGTGAACATTATGTATAGTGCTGTTCTATATCGCGGTATAGACAAAAAATTATTTTCCGTTGGTCGCTAGTCTACCAGCACGTGTCCAGCTTTGCTCTATGCGTGAGCGAGTGAGCTCGGGCAAGATACCTACTGATACCACAAAAAAACCCACGCAACTCGAATCAAATCAATCCGATGCTGTGGAATGGGAGAAAGAGATGGATAGGAAAGAACGATAAAGAAAATGTAGAAGATCGTAAAATGGGACATGCAAGGAAACCACTACTGAGCACGGGGCAGGTAAAATTTAATCTTGCAGGTAAAATTTAATTAGCACTAAATGTTTCGACAAAATGTGTTGATCACACCAACACAAAGTTGCTCATAGTTACTGCCCATCACTATGTTCTGATCTAGTTTTTATCGCTGTTATGCAGGTGAGCTTCGTATGGAGGTAAGGTAGGATTTTAAAAGGCGGTAACAAACAGCAACAATGGGTGTCACCATTCGATTATGCTTGATGTCTGAGCTTACTCTGCAACGCTACAATTAATATTGTTTGTTTTTATCTCTACAATCTGTTTCGGGGCTTAAGGTTCTTCCAACTCTTTCGTGGTTCGCTTATTTGCGTCCTTGCCTTACGTCATTACAGCCAAATCGAATTGAATTTCCTAGAACCATCTGCACATTGCATAGCTCCATGCCAGCCTATAGTACTGACCCATGAATTCTACACTCCAACAGGGGGTCATAGATGTGTTCATTTACACCACCGATCGTAATCGTATGGTGAAAAATCCCTTTACCATCCTGCCCCTATCGGTATTCGAACCCGGTACCTCTCGCTCCATCTGCCGGAGCTTTAACCACTGCGCTACATGGGCGGTCTGCTACAATTAATATTCTTAACTTTCTTTAATAAAATCTTCGAATTTTTAGTTTGTGGGTAGGCCTTAAAATATAATAGAAATTCTAGTTTTAGTGTTGCCATAGTTTTGTTTTGGGTTCGTAGTTTTGGCGTGCGTTTAATGTGTATCGACTCGATTATAATTATTATCTAGGTGCAAAGTTTATATCTCTTCGGATCGACTAAGGAAAAAAAAGAAAGGCTTGAGTGTGATGAATTTAATATCGTGGTGCATTGTGTTGTATCGGATGGTTACACAGATATGATTAAAAAATTTCTTAGGTTTACAATTATTTCAAAAATTATTTCCAATCGAGATCTAACGCTGAAAGTCATTAAGGCTCCTTTTTACATAAAAATTTAAAACCAATTCCATAGATTGAACTGTATAGAAATAACCGTGACAGTACTAAAAACGTAAATAGAGCTGGGAACAGAGCTTTCTAGCTCGACAATGGAATCTCCAACTCTTACTGTACTAATCAATGAATTTGATGGTTTGTCACTTGAGAATAATGTATAATAGATATTGCTTTCATTTGAATCAATTGGAATTCGTACGTCAGTTAAGTTGCGTATATGTTGTCCAATTGGTTAAGTGAAATTCTCTTGGCTATCTATCTGCCTCTCTTGAATTCTTACTGTAGTAAATATTATTTATTTTTAAGAATGGCTGATGCTTGCGATTTAGATTCCATAAAATGGTAAATGTATGTACAAGCTCCAAATTAATAAGTACGTAAGATCTCTCTTTTCCACTTCAAATGTAAATTCCAAAGTAATCATGGCAGTGTAGCTCGTATCCAAAATAATAGTGGGGTCTTTTGAATCCAGTTCGAGATTTCACATATTTTCACACACAGAACATTGCACGTTGTTATTTGATTGAATAGCGAAATACCTTCATCAAGGTTTACAAAAATATTCAACGAGGTGCGCACTGCTGACTGTTCATTGATCCATCGAGCCGGATTATTTCAAACTTAAATAAAACAATAAAGTGACCAGTGAATTCAAAGGCCAGAACATTAAATCGAATGAAGGAGTTTCTAAAGTATTAAAACTCAAATATCAAGATGCATAGCTGATACTCGTATCAGCGAAATAAAAACTGAGCGAAATAAAAATGGATGGAGAGAATTTCAAGCTCTTGAAAGACTAATAAAAGGCAAATTCGTTGATGCCAATACAGATTTGGTGGAAAAAATCGAGGACACTTACGCTGAATTAGAGCACAAATGGTTATACCATAGACACATATCTAGTTTCGTAACCATGATTATGAAACTTGTTTCGCCCTCCACCAAAGTTTTTCTATTTCTATGTCTAGTTTTATTTTCCGTTAATTTATCGAATTCTGTATTAATTTTTTTTTTGAAATCTTCATATTTTATAAAAAAAAATAAACAAATAGATGGAAAAGCAATATTTATAGTTTTAAACCATGTTTAAACCAAGTTGTGACACATTACAACGAAATCATGGTTAACTCGAAACTGTAGTTACGAAACCAAATATGTGTCTATAGTATAAGACTGGAGAGGCAGCAAGAAGAAATCAATTCTAATATTAGTAACCATTCGGTAGAGGAGATTATTATTAATCAAAGCATTTTCCTGCAACAGATTTCATCAATAAACAAAGAGGAAAGTGAAGTTCGCCTACCTCGTGTTTTTCCGCGATCTTTTCGAAAACTCGCTTCATAACAAGAAACAATTCTTAAATTACATAAAATGCAGTACTTGAAAAGCCTATACTCAAAGGAGATTCGTATGCTCTAATAAAGCATCTAACCGTGACCGATGCTAATTATGACGAAGGTCAAGTTAAAACAAGATTTGATAAACGCAAACAGGTGGTTGAAACTTATTCTGCAATGGATATAATGAAAATTGATGCGCTTATCGTAAAGATGTGAGTTACCTGAACGATTTAAAACTAGCTGACCCTAATATAATCAAGTTGGACCGGTTGATATACTAATCGGTGCTGATAGATTCTTCTTAGAAATGAGCGGCTGTGAATGTAAATTATACTTTAGCTGCGCAACGAACAATGTTTGGGTGGATTGAATCAGACATAACCAATAAAAAAAAATGTGTTGAGAAGTGGGACAGTGCAAGTGAACAATTACACTCTTAATTTGCGTTTAGACGTCGATATTGACAATACTTTAAAGCGATTTTTAAAAATTCGTAGCTTATATATGATTTTTATATGTAAGTGGTTCACTGTATGAAATTTTGGCCAAACCAAGATGTTTCCGAGTTGTTACTGAAACCTCGAACTGAAGATACAAGGCGCGAATTAATTTATCGAACTTCTAGAAAGTGGAATTCGTTCTCTGGTTTTCAGTTTCTATTTGAGTATTACATTTACAACTTTAAGCAGCTATTAAACCTTTATTGAAGGATCATGCGTTGGTTGCAGGAGCTCTGACAGTGACAAGGCGCTAGGACAGTCTAAAACTCCGCCCTGCAACTAATTATTACTAAATTTAAAAAAAATGCTTTTGCTGATCTTGATATTTGCGTTGCGTTTCTTCATTTATCAGACCTTCACAGGAGAATCGCGCCTCCTAGGACAAGCTCTGGATGAAATAGTTACAAATATGATTATAAAGATTTCTTACTTTTACAATGATTTGAAAAATAATTTTCAATGCAGATCTAACGATCAAATCGATTATAGCTAGATTTTTGCTGGAAACCATTTTATTTGGTCCAAATAATTTAAAACCAATTCAATAGATTGATTTCTCATGTGTATCCAGGTATTGTACTATTGAGCTGGTTATAGCTTTTCCTAACTTTCGTTTTCAAATCCCAACCGTAGTAGTTTAAAAAATAATAAGGACAAACCATCATCCAAGCACAACATATGGACTCTCAAGAAGATTAAAATATGTTATAGTAGTTATTTTGAGTTGCATCAACAGTTATCGCATTTGGAGTATTTTATCATACAATATTTCACTCTTTGCTCGTTAGAGATGCCTTCAGTATAACCATTTTTGGTGGTAATTGAAACTAAAGGTTGACCCTTTAGTTTCAATTACCACCAAAAATGGATTTACGTTGTAAAACCAATATCTTCAGAACCAAATATTTCAGAAATTGGTTGATTGCTCGATTGGCCTATACAGTATAATCAGTTTTCCTGGTTAAAATGAGTTCATCCTTATAGTGATTATGTGTTTCTTTCAGATTAATAATCTCAAATTCGGTAAACAAATCTTAGAAATGTTTCTCGGATATATTTTGTTCGAATTGGAGTCTCTTAGTCAATAACTGATTTTATCTCAATTGATTGCCAAAACTATCTTTGATTGGTCTTTAAATGTTGAAATTATTTGCAGCAGTGCCTTTTCATTCCTGTGATCTTCATAATGTCCAAAACACTCAACGTGGAAGTCAGATTATATTTTATAAAAATATTTACTCGGATTATAAAGCAGACAAATCTTTTCCCAACCATTTTGAACAAAATAATAATTTTGATTTTATTTACACGTTTTTATTAGCTCGCTTTGGTAGCAGTTTGTCTGTCTGTTTGTCTGTTCCGTGCAAATCTTGCAACTCGATTTTCGACCACTTCCTGACAAGCTATCGGGCTGAAACTTTGAGAGTAGCTAAGAACCCGATGACAATGCAATCTAAGACCGTTTCTAGCACTTTAGAGCTACTACGAGTCGCCATTACTGACAAATCAATTTCCAGGTGAAGAAATTTCCGAAACACTCGACTACTACGATTTCAAGATTTTGTAACGGAATTTCAGAGAGAACATGTTGAGGTGGAAAACTGGCCGAATTCGCCGCCCTCTGACACAAACTGTACACGAAACTGGCGAGAGTTCTACAATGTCTTCACGCGCAGCGCACTGGAACAAATGACTGGAAGTGACCAACGCGACAGGTTCTTCCTCACTGGTGGCGCAGGAGTTGGCAAATCATTCACGTTTAAGACACTCGAGAACCAACTCAATCGCTGCTATGCCAAGAAGGTCGTGAAGGTGTGTGCACTAACTGGCGTCGCAGCACAACTCGTGGGCGGATCGAAACTTCACAGCTCGCTAAAGCTGCCAATAGTTAAGGATGGAAATATGTCGTTTAACATGCCATTCCTGACTGGCAACTATCTGAAGATTATGCGACAACAGTGGCGAGAGACCAAATACATCTTCATTGACGAAATCTCAATGGTGCCTTACGAGATGCTGTGCATGATTGACTCTCGCTTAAGGCAGCTGAAAAACAATGAAGACGAGCCTTTCGGCGGTCTCAACATCATCGTCTTCGGAGACTTGATGCAACTCCCGCCAGTTAAACCGGGATAGAACTGACTCAAAACATGCGACAAAAGGAAGACGACACATTCACGAACTTGCTTAATGCACTGCGTGAAGGCAAAATGAACAGGGAATTATTCAACACGCTTCTGTCGAAGCAATGGACCGATGAAGTTGGAGATTTCGCGATCAACAAGGCCATTCGAATCTACCCCACTCGTGCACTTGTCGTAGAACACAACGCCAGAGTTCTTGCCGAATACCGGCTCAATCGAGGTGTGCACATCTACAAAATCAAAGCACAGGACACAGTTGTTGACGCCATTCGAAACATGGAAAATGTTCAAATCGAGAACATCGTGCCAGAAGACATAAACAAGACTGGTGGTGGTCTTCCGTACGAAATCGAGATCTTTTTCGGAGCGAAAGTGATGCTACGCTCGAATGTGAATGTCGAAAAGGGACTCGTAAACGGTTCAATCGGAAACATCGCGGAAATAATCTGGCCTCACTTCCGCCGCACTCAGATGTACCCGACTGACATCCCAACACTTCGCATCGACTTTGGAAGGAGCGGCATCCACCTGATTGAACCTCGTGCAGTTCAATTCCCTGGAAAAAAACAAAGAAACAAAGAAGTGTGCTTGAAAAGAGACAGAGCGATAAACGATAAATCTGAGAAGAAGAGACATAGAGAGGCCAGTTAGAGAGTAATCGAGAGGAAAAGATGACACGCACCACGTTTTTAGACTTCAATTTAATGAGTCTGTGGGATGAGAGAGAAATTATTTTCCTCTTTTTAGGTCATATAAAAACGTGTTGATTTAGATTTTTTTTAATCTATAAAATATTTTATCATTATAATTTTCCTTATAGTGTCTCATTAACACCCCGATTCCTTTAGTCGTGTCACCTCATTCGCCGTGACAGTTGTCGTGTCACTTCATCAAGAAATTTGTATTCTGCTAGTCGATTGAAGTGACCTGATGCAACGAACGTCAATCACTGAATTAATCGGAGAATACTAATAATTTCTACTGGATATGTCGACTGAAATTTTCACGCGCCTATAAATGTCGTTACAAGTGACAATAAATCTTTTAAACGACTACTAGAATATAAAGTTTGTCGCTTCAACTCATAATTGACGAACAAATCGACTAAGGGAATACCAATATTTGTCTATCGCTACAAGTGGCAAGTGACACGACTAAGGGAATCGGGGTGTTAGCCATTCATGTTGAGGTCGAGTATTCGTGTAGTTACAACGTTCATATAATAATTGATCTCTGATGCAAAGGGATGGAGATCGCTTTGGACATTTAATTTCTATTCGCCTAAAAAAGAACTTAGTCTTTAACTGATGATTTGGAGAGCAACTCCCTCAAAATAGAAAAGGTTTCGAACAATCTACCATTAGATGCATAGATATTTACGACTACTGTTGGATCATGGATATCGTAAAAATGGTCTTTATATTACAATGATATAATTCCATATTATATAATTTACCCTTACTTTCTGTTAAAATTGAAGTTCGAGCTGGAAACAGAGATTTTAAAGACACTTTCTTATCCTTAAACTTAATCACAAATTATTACTGTACCAAGCAACGTAATTTGTCGTTTATCCCTTGAGAACAATGTATAATAGCTATTATATTTGTATCAGTTGAAATTTGTACTTCAGTGATGTTGCACCTGACTCTCTTGCACTCGTATTTCATTTGGAAATGATAATTTTTGCAAATTAGGTCCCAATAAATATTTTGAAACTACCGGAAATTGTGATCATCCCTTACCTGACATATGATGATGGCTGCATGATAGGACCACTATTATGTTCACATTTCCCCAATCCAATGTGCTCTATCTGATACTGCAACATGAATGATCTGCAAATACTTTAATTAAAGCAGCATTGTACAATGTTTTGGATGGATCCCTGCAGTTTGTACGGTCAGGTTACAAGTATTACACGTGCACAAAAGTAGTGTAAATATCAATATATAGTTTACACAACCAACTCTGCAAGTAACATTAGACCGATAGACAGCAGTTTCCACCATCTATCTGGGATGTATTGAATAATCCCATTCCAAAATATATAGTTTTATTCAGCATATTCCCAAACAACAATAAAATAGGTATTCATATACAAACATACAAAATTTTATGTTGCATCTTTTGTCGTATATCATGCATATTTATGATTATGCCATTATATCTCAGGAGAACACATATTACATTAAACTAATTTTAATATTTTTAATTATTTAACAAAAATCGATTTTTATATAAATAATTTGTTTATTGTATTATTTATTTATAAATAATTTGTAAATATAAATAAAATCGTCAATATAATATAATATGTATTGTCTATCGCCTGCACATGAAAAACAGACAGACGAGTACCAAATTGTTTTGTATTATCATGCAACATAAAATTTTATTTGCATAATACATTTTTTATATGTATATGGTTTACCTTAAAAATTATAATTAACTTATATATAATAAATTTATGTATATATATTATATATTTGGTTTTAACATAAAATTGGTTAAAATTCACACCCCGCAATCGAATTGCAAACCATAATTAAATAATTTGCATTTTTATTAGAAAACTTGGCCAAAATTATAGAGCATCCGCTTCCGAGGTGCATACATATAATTATGGTTATTATCCTCCCGCAATGACGAATTTATTACGTACATAAAAGCTTTCATATACATTATAATAAATAAATAAATATTTTTATAATTATCTATAATTTTTTTTTTATGATCGTAAAGCACAATAAATAAATAAGCTTTCACGATAAAATAACATAATTTTTTTTTCTGTATGATAAAATCTAATAAAATTTATAATATACGTATTTTTTATGATTAAGGAAATAATAAAATAAATATTGCTTTTTATTAACAAACAGCAAAATAAATTTGTTATTTTCGATATTATACGTTCGATATTAAATGAATTTTGAGCTAAGTCTTCAATCGAGTATCGTATATATGATACAAACTCAATCATTCAGCCATGAACAGAAAATATTTTTATCGCTTTTCGTTATTTTTTTTTTTATTATTTGCCAAAATAACAAATTATTATTAATACATATTTGTATGTGGGGAGGATTTTAATATAAATTTTCTTAATTTCAAATCTGTCGTATTTATTTGCTTGAAAGGAGTACCTTTGATGTTTGCGATATATAATTTATTGCACGTAAGTATTTTTATGTCTTAAATTACCACGAAACAAAACACTCTGGCGACATTAATGGTGTATGATGGGGGTACTAATCCAATGCGATGAACAGCAGGAGCTAGGTTTTGTGATCGAGTCGTCAATTAATACACAGTAGAAATTATTTTCAACAAATGTAATGAATGCACGCAAAACAGTTTTTTTATCATTAATTGTCAGCTATATGATGTTCGTGCGTTGCAGCCTTTAAAGGTTAGTGGACCTCTTTGGTTTGCTAAATAAGGAAATTTTCGAATTTTTGTTTTGCATATGGAAAGCCTATGCATTAGGAAATTTATTCGTTGTGTGTGAGTGAAACAACCGTAGTACCAAGTGGCACGTCTTTGCAAAAAAGATCGTCATTCTGGTTGAAAAAGTTGGCACAACGTCAAGCAGACCAAATTGAAAGCTCGCAAAATTTTGTTTTGAAGCATAATTAAATTAATTTGTAAGTAAGTTGGAAATGGACTAGGATAGAGCATTAGCGATATAGACAATAAATTTTTATTATAAATATAATTTCGCAGACTCCTCCTATAAAGTCACTGCTAAAACTAGGCCGTGTACTGTAGCTGTTGATGCACCACCACGTTGACTGCAAATTACTAGTGGATCCATAAACGAGGTTCGAACGAGTTTAAATTATTTAGACTCCATTACGAGAGTAAAAAAATTTGCCAGTGAAGACCAATGAAAAAAAAAATTATAAATTAGTCTTAGTGTAATAAAATATGAATTATGTCGGAATTTTTTTTGAACAATTAAAACTAAAATGAAAAGCTAATTTTTTTTATTATTATGATGTGTATGTTGTAAGGTGAGCTGTTCGTTTTTCTAAAAATTGTATGAGACATGGTATATGGTAGTGGTTCTTAAAACGAATCTCCCTAGGCTGTGCTTTTCCCTCCAACAAAAAATAAAACATGTCTGGTCTTAAGTTCATGAAAAAAATTTTGTATCCATTACACAAACTCAACCTCTATAATTACCTTAATTTCCATTTAAGCTTTAAACGTTCCAGCTATAAAGTAAGGTATAATTTTCCACTCCACTTTTTGCAAGCTTTCTGAAATAATGCCAATTATTGACCACCGAAGCCAAAGTAAATGCCAGATCAAAGATTTTTATGAAAATGATAATGGCTGTCTTGAATTTATTGAAAATTTTTCAAGATTTAAGTATTTTGGGACGGGTGTGAAGTTTTTACCAAATTACAAATAATTTGCTTGTGCCAGTAAATACACTGTAAATATTTTCTAATAAGAATTTTGAGTGAAAATAATAAAATTAACCAAAACTTACATCTAATTATTAGCAAAAATATTTAAAACAAAATTAATAAAAAATAAAAAACCTAAATATTGTATGAAAAAAAACATCATGACATGAACATATGACAAAATCTTAGCTGCGATGAGTTTTTTCTTAAACGGCCATTAACAAGACATCCAAGAGATTTTACCAGAAAAATCTCTTGGATGTCTTGTTCCTATTAAGAAAACACTCATTGAACTTAACATTTTGTCATATACTTAAGTCAAAATAAATATTACTGTCCCCTCTGTTAGGAAATGTGAAGTGGCACATTAGGTTCATTAGGCATGTATAAATCAATTGTATATAGTGGCGTTCTGGTAAAATCTGTTGGATGTCTTGTTAATGGCCGATTAAGAAAACACGCATCGAACCTAATATTTAATCATATTTACATTCATGACTTTAAATGTTTAGTATTCTTCTCTATTTGGAAAAATCAGATATATGTGGTACTTACGTGTGTTAATTTAAATTTATTTACCGCTCAAGTGGCGCAGTGGTTAAAGCTGCGGCAGTTGGAGCGAAGAGGTACCGGGTTCGAATCCCTTTTGCATCCTGCCCGATAGGGGCAGGATGCAAAAGGGATTTTTCATCATGAGATTACGACTTGTGGTGTGAATGAACACAACTATGACCCCCTGTTGGAGTGCAGAATTTATGAGCTAACCCTTCTTCCATGTCAGTACTATAGACTGGCATGGCGAACTATGCAATGTGCGGATGGTTCTACGTAAATCGGAGCTAATCTCGATTTGGCTGTAATGGCATAAGGTAAGGACGTAAATAAGCAAACCGGGAAAGAGTTGGAAGTACCTCTAGCCTCGAAACAGATTGTAGAGATAAAAACAAACAAACAAAATTTATTTAATAATTGAATTCGTTGTCTAAACCTAACTATTTCATTTTCCATTTAGAACGATATCCATTTTTTTCTTTCTATCTCTTGTCATTTTTATATCTCTCTCTTTAATATAAATTTTAACAGTGTAATTACTAATATATAATATAACATATTCAAAAATTCCAATTGGATTAGTATCCGTATATGTTATTTTTTTGTTGTAAACTTCACAGCCGTATTTTGGGTCGAAATACTGGTAGTATAAAGGGGTTGAATTTTGGGGACTATGTTTAAAATAAACACATGTTAATTCATCTTACGCAAATCAGTAAGACGTGTGGTTTGTGTAATTTAAAAGACTAGTTTTTCTTTAGGGCTTTCGAATACGTTCTTATTAGGCTAATGGATCTGTGAAACTGCCTAGTTCCTAAAAGAAAGATCTGCACTTCGACATGTTTTTACTTTTTACATTATTTCTAATGCTCTCTCGGATAGACTTCGTGAGGCAAGATCAATTACCTCCTATAGTTTGATGACCTATAAGATAGGATAGTTTATCATTTACATTTACAATGACCATATTCATTGCAAACAGGTTTGCAGGAGAGGAATTATTGTTTATAATTCTACACTAGCTTGAAAAGTTATATAGAATACAACGGTTTAAATGAAAACCTGGTAGCTTAAACACAATTTTGAAATTTGAGTTGTCTATGTCAAGTGATGATAGCTCAGTGTACAGTTCGAACCTAGAGCCGTGTAACAGATAGAATTCCTAAATATCATTTTCCACTATATATTCGACCATATACTTTGTCATACTGCACAGACATATTGTTTATTTTTTATGGGCCAGAATTTTATGATTGTATGAAAAACTATGTATAAGATACATTGCATATCGTGTAACGGTGTAACCATGTTCGGAAAGCGTACATTTTATCAAACCAAATAGATGGAATAATGAGTGAAGCTACAAAAGTTGAAGTGGCATGTTTTTGAATTCGAATCTCGATAGCAGCAGAGTGAAAATGCATTGTTCATCATTCGGTGCGGAAATCATAAGCTTAAAGCCGTACGTACTCGATTTAAATTCGACGTAAGGAGTCGTGAGGTAAGAAAAGTGAGAAAGAGTAAGGAGTGCTTCGACCCAAAAACCTAACTAAACGAATAAATTTAACCAAAGTCTGTTAAGAAATCTTTAATTCATGTAAAAAATTCTTATCGCATACCACTCAAAACCAGAAAAAATGACATCACTTTATACTTTCAACACAAATGACTAAACTATTAATCAATTTAAAAATATTTTAATCAATAGTTATTAATTAAGTGATCGGAAATTTTATTTTTAAATAAGAAATATCATTTTTAATTTCTTTTTCGAAGAATTCAATCTTTTTAGGTGTCACATCACCCCGGAACTAATGGAGTGGTCGCAATATATCTCAATACGTTTTCATAAAATTTACGTCACCGTACATTTCCGACAGGTAATATATGTTTATATCAAGATAATCAATGTGAGAATGATAGTGAGTTTAGCCAAAATAATTTGATGTCACACCAAATATTTGAAACACCTAGAGAACATTTTAGTTTCCTTATGCTTTGATGAATTGCAAACTGTTTCCAAAATGTCACTTTTGATGACACTACCGTGCACTTTATATCTAAATTGATAAATTCTGTCGATAATAGTTGTTCCGATAGCACGTGTAGCCTCAAAAGCTAAAAAATTGATTTTGATTTCCAACAAAGGGTCTTTGGATAAAATTTAAGGGGTCCTTTAGGAACATTATAGAAGAAAAAATGAAAACAATCAAATAACGAAGCCAATTCACCGCGTGCTAGTGTGTCTTATCCAGCCGCCCTGGAAATTAGTTTGGATGCAATAGAAAATGATTGGTCCATTGCATTCAATCCAGTAAGAAACAAAACATGACTACAGAAGAAGTATCACAAATCAAATATTGACCCTTAGCTATCATACACGCAGGCATTAATTGACCACTTAAAAATTAGAACTCGAACAGAAATTGAGAAGAAAATGAAACGCTATATTGAGATATTGGGTCACTGTGAAGTAAGATATTCAACTTTCAAAGTTAAACTTCGATGGATTAAGAAATAATAATACAATAAATACATTCAAAGAACTGCTCTAACTCATTCTTTATCCAATCAACGAAACTTGTTGTATTGATCAAACATGGAAACAAATACACACTGCCCACATCAAAACTTCTACCAATGTGCAGTCAAACGAATTGACTTCACCGTTATGCGTATGACTCATTTAGTTGAAACGTAATCTAGAAAATACTTTTCGGTATGGTTATACCGGGGAAGATTATTAAACTAATAAAAGAGTATCAGGATGACGGAAGAATAGTTTAATACCAAGAAAAGCAAAGTGAAAAATTCGTCAAATCGCAAGAAATAAGACTCAGTTATTTGAACTACGCCAATGACATTTGCCTGCTTAACCATAGACATGTCGAAATGCAGCATAAAAGTCCGAATGCAGTTCGACGCTGTCAGACCAGTGAAGAAACGAAACCATAATCCTAAGACTAAACATGAGCAATAGTATGTCAATCAGCATCAATAATACGTCAATCAAATAAGACATTAATCAACGCTCACCCATGCTTTCAAAATACTTCACAAGAAATCCATCATACCTGTCAAGAACAACAAAGCTACAATTGTTCAATGAGTGTGTAATCAGTTCTGTTGTATGGGTGAGAAATATGGAAGCCCAAACAAAAGTTTGCAGACAAACCAAACAGATATTGAAACCGAAATCACAAGTAGAGATGATTCGGTCATACATTGAAATAGCCCGACTGACATAAGACGAATCTCATAGGAATCGGATTGATAAGGAAAATCAACAGGTTCCAATAGAATCAGATGGATAGCGTACTGGCCCCCCTAGGATCCTAAATTGGAAATAAAGCTTTAACAGCAGAATAACTAAGACTCTGAAGCAGATAAGCAGAAACTTATTTCCTTTGACACTTTTAAAGATAAGCGTAGTTTTTTTTATTTATTTTTTAAATTTTATACTATGCAATCTTTTTTTGTGGCTCAAGGCTCTCTCAGCTCTCGCGGTTCGCTTATTTACGGCCTACTTTACGCTTGAATGGCCAAATCGAGGACGTACGGCTATAGGTCCGATTTTCGTACCAAAATAAAAATATAAACCGTTTTACAGTCCGCCGATGGTTATTTATAAAAAGCTCTCTGAAGTAACAAAAAATCGAATATTATGCTCAATTGAGATGGGTAGGGGCGATGTTGATTTCTAAAATAAATTAAATAGATAATTTATGTGAAATCAAAATACGATTTGCATTTAGCAACTACATGTATATAAACTTAATGTCATAACGATAAAATACTTATTTTCAAAATGCAATAAATTCTAAATGCTTTTCAGAAGATTTGAGAAGAATAAGTTTATTGGCATTTTTATTGAGAAATGGTAATTGGTTTTTGATATGAATATATAAAAGTAAATACTTAAATCGTACTATATATAGACTCGTATATCGATTTACACATACATACATCTTATATATAGAAAAGCTCTTCAGACATAAATTGGATAAACTGAAATGTTTTAATTTATGTGTTGAAATATAAAGATTAACATTTTAATGTATAAGATATTTATTACGATTCGAAATGAAATTAGTTACGTTCAGTCTTACTCATTCTACTTGACCTCTTGTATATATTTATATATATTATACACTAGTGCATATATAATGTGTATGAACCCCACGCACTCGAAATGACACACCACACAGTACGAAAAAAAAAAATAATTCGAAATAAATTTAAATTTATACACAAAAAGCTGTTATCTGGTATATACAAATTTTCAAAATAAACAGAAAAAGCACATAAAATAAACTTTTCATTTACTTTAACATTGTTATTGTATATAAATTTTAATAATACTGAAAAAAGCTCAAAAAGCACAAAAACGACTGTTAACACATAACCAACTTGTGAAATATAAGATACCCAAGAGAGACATAAATATCTCGTATTTGTTGTTGTTGGTATCACAAAAATATTATTCATCATGCTCTTAAATTTTAAATTCTTAATATTTTGATACACCGAAAAAAATTTTATGGCTTTCCCAACGCAAATAGAAAATTGAAAATATGTTTGAATTATTTTTTTTTATTGCGCGCAGCAAAAACACAAAAAAATTGATTGATTTATAATAAACATATACAAGTCAATTTGGTTTTTGATCGAAAATGGTTGATAAATTTTTAATTTATTTTGGTTGAAAAAAAAAAAAATAAATATAAAAATAAATTTGATGATGCGCTCTTAAAAAATGTTTATGACTTTTTAACAATAAATAAGATGTTTATTGAAAAATATTTGGCAGCCATATGACGACTGAAACTTTATAATATCTCGATATCTATATTATATCTGAAAGCTCTGCATTGGGATACGTTTTTGTATAGCTTATATAAGTAATATCGTTTCCACTTGATCCATTTCGATTTTCTCCTCCTATCTTCAGTCTGTCGATAAAATAGAATAACAAAACCAATCATCGTATACAATGTGATATTCTGAGAAATGTAAAGATTTGTGAAGCTATATCGTTTCGTCCTTTTCAACAGAGTTTTTTGTCGAGCGGCATATATATATATATATATATATATATATATATATATATATATATATATATATATATATATATATATATATATATATTTATATTTTTTTGTTACGGACGGAGTCGACATCTCTGATTCAATAGAATAATTAAATTTTTGAAATTGAAAAGCAGCATGAACGCAGTATACAGTCAAAAAAATAAACAAATGGAATGAATCTTCTACTAGAAGCAGGCTGACCTAGAAGAAGACCAGTTGAGTGTAAATACGCGAACAGAAAGCGTAGAGTTTCAGTTCGAATTGGAACAGCAATAAGGTGAAATTCTTTAAAAGAATAATAAGTGCAAACCGTAAGTTTGAAAATCGAGATGATAACCAAAAGAGAAAATTTAAAAACTGAAATGCAAGCCAGACCAGAAACTGTGATGATCGAACAAAAGGTCGATCGCAACATGGTGTTAACAAGGAAGGAACAACAAGAAAAAATATAACACCATTTTATACCCGAAGTGAGTGGGAAATTCCTTGAAATGTCCGTTTCTTTAAATACCAAAGAAGATGTAGTAAAATGTCAAATGGCCGAAAAAACATCAAAGGCTTTTAAAACTTGAAAAAGAGGTTACGGATATTAAAATTAATAGCGGTACAACTCAATAAAATCAATCAGTGGAATCAAATTAAAGCATCCGACGTTCAATAGAAAAACGTCGTTTAACATTGTCAAATTTAAATTTGGAACGGCAGCATTAAGAAATAATTGATGCAAGGAAGAGTAGCTCTTATAGTGGCATTTAAATGCGGTGCAACAGATATTTTAAAGATTCTTCCAAAATTCGAACGTGTGGACTATGATAACCCCACGCAAACCTTAGAACGAAGATATAGTGCTGATCATAAGCGGGAGCTTTACAGGATGGAGCTTAAATGTCGATCGCATAGAATTGTAGAAACACTAGATGAGTTTGCGGCAGACATAGAGCGATTGTTGCATCTCATACATTACAATTTGGCTCCCGAAAATACGGATAGAATTAAAACTGATGCATTTGCTGATGATACTCGTGATGAAGAAATTAGACGGTAGTGTTAGCTTCGAAAACAACATTCGCTTAAACTATTGATTGTGTATTAACGATCGAGATTGCTTATAAGATAATAACACCAGAGGTAAAAATACGACGAATCGGATTAGAACCAGAAATTTATATTTCAAGAGATTAGGCGGGCAAAGATACCATCAGCGTTCTATCGGAGGAAGAAGGAAGATAAATAGAGATCAGAAGAGAAGTAGAGTTCTGTGAGATTGAAAACAGTAGACGAGTACATCAGTAAAGATAGAAAGCTAAATTCTATCCCGAAATTTGACATGACATCAATACCCATTCCATAATTGACACGAGGTGGTGATGGATTAACGGTTACTGGACAAAAAACGGAAGAGCCTGTGTGAACATTTTTCTTCTTTTTATCCTAAAAAGAATTTATTCAAAATGGATTTCTTAAATAATAACTAGTTTTTAGATTTAAGATGCCTCAAAAGACTTTTATACGTATCACCTAAAATTGTTAATGCAATTGAGCATTGTCTCTAATATAATTCTGGAAAAATTGTTCACATGTTATGCACCAGTTAAAGCTTTTTGGGCTTTCATGATTTCAACATAAATCTCGTTGGAACACAAATCAGGTTCTACAATCAGAATAAACCAAGAATCTTTTGCTTAAAAAATAAATATTCCGCTTCACTGTACTCGTTGTAGGTGGTTAACCCAACGAATGCTTTTCACTTTTTATGTCATCCGGAGCTTTTAATTTTGGTCAACGATGAAAACCGAACTCTAGATGAAAAACCTTGTTTACCATTAGATTATAACCGGTGTCAACAAATAGAGTAGAGTTATAAACAATGCAATGTATGGTGCAACTATGTGCAAAGTAAAAGTATGCTAGTTTATGTGAATTCAATATCGAGTGGTCAAAATCAAGGAAATCTAATTCTTGGTCCTCTCCTGATTCAACTAATTGTAGCTCGTTTGTAAACAGGTATATATATTTGTTTTCTTAATATATTATGTTGAGATTATGTTTATTTCAGAATAAAGTGTACAGAAATTCAAGACAATCGGTTTATTATGTAGCATAAAGTATTTGGCATACGAATGGATGAGTGGTATTCTAATGAAACTCTAATTTTCTAAACTCTCTCTCTCTCTCTCTATATATATATATATATATATATATATATATATATATATATATATATATATATATATATATATATATATATATATATATATATATATATATATATATATATATATATATATATATATATATACATATATATATATATATATATATATATATATATATATATATATATATATATATATATATATATAAAACATGTACATACATCGCTCTTTTTGTTTGCATGGTGACAAAAGCAATCCACATTGAGATAGTGAGCAGTCTCACAACAGAGGCATTCAGAGTGGTCTTTGTACAGATATATTCTCGGTCAATGGAACCTATTTTACTGTCGCAAATTCTATAAAAGACATACCGTGCAGCTATGACAACACTACCTGACGACATAGCTGCTCTGTTAATGATGGGAAAACCTGGCACTTTATTCCTCCACCCTTTGGTGGAATTTAGGAAGCAGGAATATATTTCGTAAAACATCATCTTAAGAGAGTGATAGGAGAATCAACTCTAACATTCGAAGAGTTAAATACTCTCACCACGCAAATCGAAGCCGTACTCAATTCTCGTCCACTAGCTCCACTAACCAATGATGCATCTGATGCAAGAGTGCTAACACCAGGACATTTTCCAATGATTAATATCATGGGGCTAAGAACAAGATGACACTTGGTCGAAAAAATGGTGTAAGATTTTTGGAAACGATGGTCATCAGAGTCTTCACGAACTACAACAACGCAGTTAGTGGAAAACCGCCCAGCCAAATTAAGCTACAAATGATATGGTATTATTAAAAGACAACCTGCTACAAGATGGAAACTAGGACAAGTTCTTGACACTAATGCCGGGAAGGATAATTTAGTGCGAATCGTGACAATTTAATGTAAAGATGCCACGTACAAACGACCAATAACAAAACTATGTAAATTACCAAGTATTGATATGATTCATCACCTAATCAGTCCATTGTATCAATGACCGATTCTACAAAGGCTAGTACAACTTCCATCGAGAACAAACTATTGCCTAGACAACAACCTCACCGCCGAGTCAACACCGCGGGTCAGATGAATCACCTAGCAATAGATATTCTCTCAGTGTGCTGTCTTTCTGGACTCGTGAGCAGTAACATTGAGATTAAACCATTCAACCAATCAACAGGAATATATTTTGATAAATTAGGTAAGTAAGAAATTATTGCTATGGAGTGGACTCTGGCAGTTCAATACAACATGGGCAGCTATTGCCACTTGCAATGAATTATCCGGTTTTCATTGCAACTATAACAAATTAATTGGTAATTAAGGAATCTGGCTGCTGAATTGCTACTAGGCAATAACAAGGAAAAACAACGCATTAAACGAGGCCTTGCAGATTCAACAGGCATCGTATTGGGCGACATATTCGGGATTCTACAACCCAACGTGAAACCAGTGAATATGAAGCTTGGTTTGAGGGAGTATTTCCTGTGTATTTGATAAAGAATCAAACAACCGTGATGGACAACACGGTAAAAATGAAACACAACACCAACCTCACCGCCACATCAATAAACAACTTGATACGGAGGCAAAACCAGTTACGAGAAGAAATGACACAACTTCAAGAATATCGAACATATGAGGATAGAGTTCGCTCATTATTAGTTGGCTTTCTGGAATTAAGCCTGGTGTTAAATAACCTAGAGGATACACAACAAGGCTTACTTGATTTGATCTATGATGCGCATCATGGGAAAATACACCCCTCAATTCTTGCACCAAGTCAGTTAGAGGAGCAGTTGCAATTGATTCGACAACATGTACCAGCCTCTATCTCCATTCCAGAACAAGATATTCACGATCTCAATCACATATACCAGATCACGAAAATTCGCAGTAGGGTAACACAACGGGAGATTATTATAGAAATAACCATACCACTCTCATTCACGTGGGACTACACGCTGTTGTCAGTAGTGCCTGTTCCAAATATTCAGCATGATAATACTCAGTCTCAGATTGAAACATCAACCAAATATCTCGTCATAGATGACCATTGAGAACATTTCGCAATATTGACAAGAGATGACGTAAGCCGTTGTCAAATATTCAGACCAACTCAATTTCTATGTGAAATTTCACAAATTATACGAGCACATTATACAGCCAAGTGTTTGCATTTATAGTCTCCACAGTGAGAAACATTGGATAATGCTTCACCAGCCGAATCAATGGATATATATTGTACCATACGAAAGTGCGGTCGATGTAATCTGCAAACACGTTATCCAACCAATCAACCATACACCTTCAAAGGTTCTGGCCTCATAAAGATTAATCCCGGCTGTATGTTAAGCGCTGCCGAATCATTAATCATAGTTGCTGATACAACTCGTAACAATTTGACAAGACAATTTTACAACTCCCATGGGGTATTATTTGGAGGCTCTTATCTAAAAGATTTCACCTCACACATTGTGAATACAATAAAGATACAATACTCGCTCGAAACATATTCATCATTATAGTATGACTCACTTACTATTCTGGGGCGCATTGATAATTGGAATAATATAGATAATAAAAGCAGAAAAGTTACGTCAAAAATGGAGCCACTCTCCCCTCTAACGGGGCTGACAATGAGTACGGTCTAATAAATAATTACCATAACAACTGTTTTAGCCCTAAGAGACCAAAAGCTGGCCCGGGAATATGTTAAGACGAGCTCAACAGTCATTTATACAAAAACGTGATTGAAATTATTCAATATATATATATATATATATATATATATATATATATATATATATATATATATATATATATATATATATATATATATATATTATATATATATATATATATATATATATATATATATATATATATATATATATATATATATATATATATATATATATATATATATATATATAATAAAATATAAGGTGATCATCTTTCTTTGATTGCATCAACCAATTGATTCAATAATGCACGATATTACTTTCCTGTGATTGATGCCAAAAATCAACAGGATTTCGCTTATTATGTCCAAACACCGTTGTGAAGTGGTCTGTCGAACTCTTTTTTGTTCGACACTGAGCAAACGTGGCATCCATCTTGTCGATAGCTTTTTCATATGCAACTGTTCATGCAAAATGTTCATGCAAAAAACCTCTGTTGGCCTTCCTGTTGATGGTATCCTTGCAGTGCTTCTTCGGCCGCGTTTAAATTCTGCAATCCAATATTTAACCTTGTAATCTGACGGAGCAGACACATCGTAATGTGTATCGAGCTTTTCTTTTGTCTCTTTCACCGTTTTCCCTTTCAAATTAAAGTGTTTAATCACCGCACGAAATTCGTTTTATTCAATTTTTCAAGAAACACAAAAGTTGCTTAATTCAAACGACTACAACAAATATACTAATCGATGAATTTGGGTGAAATTTTAACAGCTGACGTTTGACAGATCGAAAATTTTGTGTTTGTGCTGCCATCTAGAGCTAGGTAGCTTCATTTTCAATCCGCCCTCGTATATATATATATATATATATATATATATATATATATATATATATATATATATATATATATATATATATATATATATATATATATATATATATATATATATATATATATATCATCAAACTTATGAATTACCATGATTCATATTTCAACGATAATATCTACGTGAAAGTTCAACGAGAAGCGAATATCCGGTATATGACATAATTCAAGTGTTTAATGAGATTAAGCAAATTATCATACATACAAATTAGACTCGAAATAATTTATCTAATGTACCATAAATAATCTAACTATACAGAACAAATGTTGAACATATTCCAATTAAAATATCAACACTAAAAAGATTTTCATGTAAAAACGCTAAACATATATACGTTATCTTCAATTAAATCCTATGTATATGCACAGCCCAAAATGGATGCGAGAAGATTTTTCAAATTTGATAAAAATTAAAATGGATAAAATTATCTACACAAGCATTAATTTCGAAATGTGTATGCGAACGAAAAAAAAATTATTATTTATTTTTATCTGAAATTATATTATGGCTTCGAGATAATTTGCATTAAAAGTTTTTTTTTTATATTTTTATCGAAACCATCATTATTCGTTATAACAATTATGTACGAACATTTTAAATGTGTGTACTCTCATGTGGTGGAATATTAATTAATTGAGTCTTATAATTTATATATTTGTATTTGAGTACACGCGTAATAAATAATTAATCCCCCAATTAGATAATAAAATGTTTGTATATAATTGTGTTTTCGGTATACGCAATACCGCATTTGCCCAACAACCAGTGCCAATAAACAAGATGTTATGGGCCCCTAAAGACAAATAAATTTTATTATTGCTTCTTTGGTTTTCCAACTTTTGCCATTTCTGTACGACCAAGTTTTTCAAATTGGAAATGTTCAAACAATTTCTTTCCAAAGTTATGTCTATTGAAGTTGCTCTGGAAATATAATTTTATACCAATTCCAAAACTATATATCTATGTGTGTATAGGTTTTCAATTATATACAAAAACCGAAATATTTCCAATTCACTAAATTAAAAAAGTATTTTTTGAATTCGTCCACTATAACCATGGTCAAGTTTTTATCAATTTTGCTAATAATAATATAATAGCGACGCTCTGTTGCGGTCAATCGGATCAATGGGAATTGTACCAAACTACTATCTAATTTTCTTTCATGTTGTGTATCCAAAAAAAAAACGTGTATCTATATGTGGATATTTGGTGGTCAATTCGAACTACATACCTATATAGAGAAAGATTGCCCTGATATCAATTTAACAAGAGAAAATTGGTTTTTCCTCTATATACACGACCATCATTATACCATGTATGTTTTCGGACGTTTCTATTATTAGCATTATTACCATCCATTGTCTTTTTCAGCATTACAACATTTAACATAACCGCATTCCATATACATATGTATAATTATTTGATAAATAATAATAATAATAATAACAACAGTAGTAGTGATATTAATAATATAGGAATACTACTGTGGAGATAAGAGAAAATTTTACCATTGGTTTTGTGCATAGGCAAAATTTTGAATAGGTTAATACTTTACGAGTCTACATAATATATATGTATGCATGCGGAGTATTTCTCTTCAGTCATAATATGTTTGTTAACTTTACAGACATACCTCGTATGGCGCAATAAAAATTTTGGAATTATGAGCTTTGAGAAGTTGTCCTTATCAAATCGGTATAATTTTAAAACTATTGAGACAATGTGTATATTTTTACTTAGTAATTTTGAGTAAGTTCTTACCATTTAGGAAATGTCACGTAAGCTCAACAGGCACGTTTATTTTCTAGTCTTTGAATAATATATTATGGTTGCAACTTGTCATTAAGTAGATTTATTGTTCTCAAGATAGTTAAAGAGAAATTCATAATTGTAGGTTTGTTGAGTTGAACTGTGTATTTCTCTTGGTACCGAACGGTATGAAATATATAGTAGAGAATCCAATCTTAACATTTTATATAAAAGGTCGCAAAAGTACGTTAAAGTTATATTAATCAATTTTTAAATTTTTTCGAGGTATGAACAAAGTGTGCAGTTAAAAAACGTTATTACCCCTTTTTGGCAGCCTAGACATAATAATATGGTCTCTGATTGTTTTGGTATTCGTCTACCTTCCTCTTCCATTATAGACCGGGAGCCGTAGAGTAATAAAAATGAACGACGTGGTACACGGTTTCTCTATACGCGATTCAAAGGATAATAAAATTTCGAACAGAAACGTAAAAATGAAACAACATTTTTTGTCCTTCAAATTGACGCTCAAAGTGGTAAGTGTCGTTGTTAAACAAAAACGACAAGGTACACGAGTAATTATTTGACTAACATAATTTTGATCTCACATTATAAAAAAAATTATCAAAGCGTCGAACAGTTTTTGGTGACCTTCTGTCAGAAAATGAGATTTGAAACTGGTGTTGTCGTTGTTACAAAAAACGATGAGGTACACGACAGATTCATAAATCATTTGAAAGGTTTTAATGTGAGATTTCCAAATATATAGGCGGTTTTTATATAGGCGATGACAAAGTTGGTCAGTTTCACCAAAATTAGACAAAAAATGGTGTTTTTTACATATATAATTATTAAGTTATAATTTGCATTTTTAATTTTTGCAAGTCCATATTATTTTTCATAAGTGTTCGGACGTAAATCTTTAGAAACATCGTCATAGGCATTAGGATGTAAACTGTTAAAAAAGGTTCAGCATTTTTGCCGAACAATAAACAAGGTGTTTGGTCTGCCACATATATGTGGCAGACCAAACACCTTGTTTATGGTCGCCGGATGTAGCTTAATGGTGAAGAGAGTTTCTCATCACGCCGCGGTCTCGAGTTCGTTTCCCGCCGTTGACCAAAATGTCATTAATTATGTCATTCAGTTGCATTAACATGCAACTGAATGACATAAAAACGCGTTTGTGTGTAAAAGCATTCGTTGGGCTGACCACCTACAATGTGCACCAATCGTTAAAATGGTTCATAAGGTCTCAGTTGAGACGCGGTAAGGGCCGTTTACGGCCTCTAAGCCATAGATTTTGGTTTGCCACAAATAATTAGTTCTCCAACTTTTGCTTCAACTGTAGCCAAAACTATGAGGAGATCATTGGAAAATGGAAAAACGCCACGAAACGTATACGACTCACATATGATTTGCTATTGCAGAAATCGCATTGGAGATACAAGAAAATTAATCGCCCATTTATGATAACATGTTTATACTTCAAGGTAATTGGTAAATACTTAGATGGATCTTGAGGTGAAAATACCCTCCAAGGAAGTGGAGTTCGTGCTTTAGGTTCAACTTATACCCTAATTACAGGAACACATTAAAATAGGAACTCGTAGCTATTCATAATAAAGATAACTTTTCTATTTTATTTATTTTCATTTTTACTATATAGATGCAAACGACCTACATTTGTTTTTGGGAACAGCATTTCAAATGTTGCACTCTAAAGATTTTTAGAAAAAAAGCAGTGGTACTCGATTCTTTATTAATAAAATATGAATTAGAATCATTAGAAGCATTTATAGTCGCCGGTTGTAGCTTAATGGTTAAGAGAGAGTTTAAGATCACGCCACAGTCTCGATTTCGATTTTCGCCGTTGACCCAAAATTAACATGAACCGGATGGCATACAATGCGGTTGTGTGTCAAATCATTCGTTGGGCTGACCACCTACAATGTGCACCAATCGTTAAAATGGATTCGTAAGGTCTTAGTTGAGACGTAGCAAGGGCCTTTAAGCCCTAGATTAGAAGCATTTAAAGAATATCCCAACGTTTCTAAAGAGCTTTCACAGATATTAGAACAATATTTTATACATAAAGAACAGACATTAGCTGGAGAACATTTTTTTTTCTTGCAGCGTTATGTGTCACTTAGGTTATATTGGCCCATTGTGACTTCCCACTTTATTACTTTTACGTTCCGGCTATAGGACCCATTTGCGTAGAAACTATCTGCACATTGCATAGCTTTATGTCAGCCTATAGTACTGACATGGAAGAAAGGACAGCACGGATTCTAATCTAAACTGGGTCTCAGATGAGTTCATTCTCACCACCGATCGTACCGCCCAGACGATCGATGGTAAAAATCCCTTTTCGCATCCTGTCCCTATCGGGATCGAATCCGGTACCTCCTGCTTCACGTTGCAGTGTTCAACATGGTGAAAAATTTTGGTGTTTTTATATTGAATTGGTTTCGTTATATCGAGGATTTTCTCGTTGTGTAAGAATGGGACATTTCGAAGCCTATTTAATTTGTCTTGAGAAAATAACTTCATTATTTTTTACTTTTAACCATTGTTATTATGCTCGATAATGACTAAATAATATTGACTTAATATTTGAAAAATTTATGTAACTTAAACCAAATGCACCCAGGCTTAGAGAACACCTTTAGAAATCATGGATTTGGCATAAAACGAACGAAGAAATTTTTTTCGAAATTACCAACAGATTTAACATTGGAACAAACTATTAATGCAGAAGCAACTAACAAGTATACAGGTACATCTGCATTTGTGAATTCCACCAGAGCAAGACAACGATGGTCAAAAATTTATTATTTAAAGATTTCATTATGATCAACTTTTTTTTAATAGCTTACATCTTAATGTCAATGACGATGTTTCTAAAGATTTACGTCCGAACATGGTTAAGAAAAATAATGAAGACTTGCAAAAATTAAAAATGCAAATTATAAATTGCTAACAGGGTAATTGAAAAACGATACTTAATAATTATATGTGTAAAAAACACCATTTTTTGTCTAATTTTGGTGAAACTGACCAACTTTGTCATCGCCTATATAAAAACCACCTATATATTTGGAAATCTCACTTTAAAACCTTTCAAATGATTTTGAAACGGGTTGCCTGTGCTTACGCTTGGCAGACCCGGTTTCAACAATTGCCTCTAGAAATATTGGATCTCATGCGGCATAGATTCCCGCAGCTCAGATCGGTAGAGGAAGCGGTCGGGGTTTTCGAGATCCATCTCTAGAGACCTAGAGAACCGCAATTGTGGAGGGGGGATCAGAGGCTAGATGTGTGAGACATCTGCCTGAATAAGATAAGAAAATTGTGGTCCGTATACCACCATATGCTAAGGTTTGGGGTGTTATTCCCCGTAGTTAGATGGTGTGCTTAGGGCCGCACCATCTTTAAGACGAATTACCAGAGAAAAAGAAAAAAAAACAATTGTTAGTAAGAATTTAGGCAGTACCACGTTACCAACAGAAGGGAAAACGGAGCAGTAGTGCTCGACTGTCTTCCCGCCTCTTGCGAGACGGTTGGTAGACCCGGTACCACCAGTGCCAGAGTGTTAGTGGTTGCTTGTTATTACTCTACTTACCATATTCTCTGCTGTTTTAAAAAAAAACAAAAAATTTTAGGATTTGGTTGTCCTCCAGGTATTTTTATTCTTCCTCGAATTGTAGGTAACGCTGAGTTGGCCCTCTTTTCCTTTGGATGCCAACGCCGCTTGTATACTGACTTGTATTCCCCCAACTGACTCTCCTCGGTCCGTCAGCCTAATTGGGGACCGAGCCTCACACTCGAAGTCGTCTCCGTCACCTGTATCTCCGACTGATCCCCTACTCAAATTTTGCGTAGTATTTATCCAAAATTAATTAGTTGAGCGAGAGGAAAAAAAATTGAAGAAAAATGCGGAAGTTTCTTCGCTCACCTAATTGTTGATAATTTTGGTATAAACACCGCCCATTACAGTGTTTTGATATTTTTTTGACACCAATTCAATTCCGCAATTTTAACCTACATTAGTTTTGAATTTTGTGTTATTGAATCGGTGTCACATATCTTTCGCTTATTACATAAATTCCGCAAGTTTACATAAATGAATATGTAAATAGAACATTATGCAATAATGTGCGAACATACTTTAGAATTGGTGTCGTATGCCACCACATATTCTCGTTCATTGAAACCATTACACAATGTTCTACTTAAAAAAAAATGCGAACAGTGTAGCAATTCAATGAACGACATTGAATTTGTAAAAATCGTATTCCCATGGATTATACGATTAAAGGTATGGAATGGGCAACAACGGGTAGTGAGATCTGCCCGTTACAATTTATGAATCTGTCGTGTACCTTATCGTTTTTTTTAACAACGACAACACCAGTTTCAAATCTCATTTTCTGACTGAAGGTCACCAAAAACTGTTCGACGCTTTAATAATTTTTTTTATAATGTGAGATCAAAATTATGTTAGTCAAATAATTACTCGTGTACCTTGTCGTTTTTATTTAACAACAACACTTACCACTTTGAGCGTCAATTTGAAGGACATCGTCAACAAAAAATGTTGTTTCATTTTTACGTTTCTGTTCGAAATTTTATTATCCTTTGAATCGCGTAAAGAGAAACCGTGTACCATGTCGTTCATTTTTATTACTCTACGGCTCCTGCCCTATTAGTCCTTGGTTGTACATAAATATTTTGTCCCATTAACAATTGTTATAGCAGTAGACTATAAACGTGTAAGTCATGCTGATGGTGTGTTGTTCATAAATAATTGAGGTAAAGCTATTACAGCAATTCAGAAGTACCCTGGGGCCAGAATACTAGGAGTAAAATATTATTGTTGTTATTTGTTTATGATCTCGCAGCTTCGGTGAAGCTATAGTACATCCTTTGTACGCGGTTTTGGGAACTGTATTGATTCTTCTATTCAAGTCCAATAGGCACACTAAAAGGGGTAGTCACAGAAAAGTAGCCGCGATAATGAAAGTGAAGCTATGGCTCGGAGATATGACAGAAATCGTAAAGTTCCATTATATAAGAGTTATGTTTATATATATATATATATATATATATATATATATATATATATATATATATATATATATATATATATATATAGGTATTACGTATACTATAGTAAATATAGCACGACTTGTACAGATCACCTCCAACACAGTAATGAGGAAGAGGAATATGATAATGATGAGACACATGGGCCTCCAACAAAAGATTCAAGATGTGTCAGTTTACAACACCGATACTTATTAAAAGTTATTTCACCTTATGTTCCAATTGACAAAAATATTCTATATATATTTTTGTCTTTCGAATGTGTTTTGTGGTTCAAAGCACTCTCTCAATTTTTCGCGGTTCGCTTATTTACGTTCTACCTTACGCCATTACAGTCAGATTTCAGAAACTCATAATTATAGGTTCGTTGAATTTAATTGTGTGTTACTCTTGGTTCGTAACGACAAATTATGTTTTATAGAATTAATTGGCCTGGTACTGAAATATATGGTGGAGAACCCAAACTAGACATTTTAAACAAAAGGTCGCAAAAAGTACGTTTTTGAGTTAGATACATTAAACAATTTTTTAAATTTTTTGGGCCATATTGGATATAGTACCTATTGGTAGCCTAGACATAATAATCGGCAGTTAATCGGAATTATTGACAGCTATACTCTCTGCTTGTTTTAGTATTTGTCTAAATAAGGTGTCTTCTTGTTTTTTGATATTAGAATCTTCCTGAAACTTTGAACTGAGACCACCCTGCTATTCCATCATAATAATTAAAGAAGGCGGAAATAATTCCAGAACTCAATGCCACTAGAGGCCCACGGTTCAACCCACATACACATACAGATTAAAAACACCCAATCGTGATTGATGAATCGCACCACCCCGGGAATCGAACCCGAGACCCCCGAATGACAGAGCAAGTACGCTATCTTCTCTGCCACGAGAGCTATTCCATCAGTTCTGGTTGTTTATAAATTTTTCGTCCTATTACCCATTCGATGGTACCTTTTGGGTTTTGTTTTGGATTAGGCTCGATTAATATTCTCCCATGTTTTAAAGGAAATTGGCCATTTTGCTTTTTATGGTGATGAGAAAATATTGATACTACTGTTCAAACAATCCTATTCTAATACTTAGGTTGTACCGTTCATAAAGACTGAGATAAAGCTTCAGAAGTACCCTGTCTTATTATATTACATGTTATTACTTTTGCTTGAAATGTCAATTCCGTACCGCTAAATATCATTTCTCAATTTAATTTGTTCTATCTTTTGATAAAACAGTTTTTATTATTTGCTTAGGATCTCGAAGCTATGGTGAAGTAAATATCATTTTCAAACCTATTTCATGAAGTGAATCTTTTGTACGCGGTTTGGAAACTGTAATATTTTTTTACTTAGTGCAACAGGTTTCCTAAAAGGAATGATAACTGAAATCTAGCCATGGCAATGAAAGTTTACATTGCGTGAGCAGACTCCAAGATATCAAAGAAACCGTAAGTTTCAATTATACTAGAGTAAATCCCATTTTGTTGTCTTGATAGAGATTTGGCGGAAATTTTGTCCTCAACAGTTTAAATATGTATATATATATATATATATATATATATATATATATATATATATATATATATATATATATATATATATATATATATATATATTTATCATGGTATTATGACGTATAATATAGTCATTAAAGCACGACTTATACCGGTCGCCTCCATCACAGTACTGAGGTATATGATAATAAGGAGACACTTAGGAGACATATGTGTCAGTTTACCACGCCGATACTTACTAAAAGTTATTTAACCGTCTGTTTCAATTGACATAAAACATATTGATTTTCGACATTCTCGAATACGATAAACAAAACGCTAAACGTAGTATATCTGTAATGACTATTCTAATTATAATTAAAATTTAAATTGAAATAAATAATTATGATATAAATAAATTTTCGGTTGAATTGAATTTTGTGGTTATTTTTAATATCGAAAATAATTTTTAGTGCTTTTGTATATTTTATGTCTACTATGGTATATGAGTTTTATATATTGATAAATTATATATGGATTTAAAAATAAATTAATTAAATTAAAACATAAAATCTAATACATATTGTCGAAGTCATGACTATAAAGTATAATAGTCAAAATAGATATTAATCAATCCATGAGTATCTATGTAGAAGGAACTATGGTGCTTGATGATGTTTTTTTTGACGGTTATACGATTGCCAAGCATTTGACGGTGTGAGGCAAAGGTTGGTTGTTCAAAATTATGGTATTAAATTTTCACAATTAAAAGAAAAAGGAAGAGCTTTATAGTGATAAGTCCCAAGTGATAAAAATAGTCACAAATTCAAATGTCATAAATTTTAGGTTTTCCTGACAAATTAAAAAAGTTTTTATATGATTTGGTTTGTTATTTATATCATTTTTATTAAAGTAATATAAAATATTTATGCGTACGCGACACGCTGTAGAAATATTGTGATCTATAAACATTTATAATAAAAATCCATAATAATTTTCATTGGTTGACTGAATATAGTACAAAATCTGAAAACACCCATTGCCCATGTCAAGAGTATAAGTTAGCATGAACCTATATGATTAGAGCAATGATGGTACGTCCTCGATTTATGAACAAAAATACTTCCTTCTACTACACGTTTTTGCTAAACTGTTTATCTATAGTTAAACCTCAGCCCCAACAAAAGAAGACAGCACTTTAACTCAACTTACCTTAAACTCCAATTATTGGTTTACGATTGGAAACCAAATTTTCCATCATCCATTACTAAGGAATGACAAAATGACGAACATTTCAAAACTGTTGATAAAATCTAGTAATGGAAAATCACGCTTTCCCCCAAAAGGAAGAGCTTAAAATCGTTCTCGTAAATTTGGTATATATCCTATTTATCATATACATCCAATAAGGAAACGTTAACTTTTAAAGCTTTCGGGGGGCTTTTATGAAAAATTTGGAAATCGTATCCTAAAGTGAATTTTGCTATTATGCAATTGAAAAAGTAAAACGAAATCGGTTTTTCCGAAAACCGAATGTTAAAATCCGATTGCCATGTAGTAGACGAATTTCATTTTGTGTTATCTAGTGTTTTGAATATTCCACAGTTTAAGAGCAAGATTTCATTTATATATTTCATCTGGGACTCAACAGCCAATTAAACCGCAACAACAAAATAAAATTTAGCAAGTTTAAGTGAACTACAAAACATATTATTGCTAACTTCATGCTTACATTTGAACAATTCGAGCAAACAATTTCATAATAAGAAAATTCGCGGCCGTTCGGATTTTTCGATATTGGAAAAAATCCCATTCTGAATTTTTTATAATACAAATTTGATATTCCAAGAATTTTTTTTCAACCAAATCATTATTACTGACACAATTTTGTGTCGTTTACCTTCGAGATGCCGATTAACTACATCAATACATATTTTCATAAGATTAAGCTAGAACCGATATAAGGGTATATTAGGTTATAGTGATCTTACTACAATGATGGTGTTAAACTTTTCCAATAATTTCAAAAACCAATAATTATACGCAGCTTGCCCATAATTGTTTTATTCATAAGTGCCGCATGATAAAATTAACTATTATTCCCAGACCCAGAAGAAAAGGTTTTCAGTCTGAATAGTGTTTGAATTAGTTTCATATTTCCGTGAATTTGAACTTAATTGTTAATTCCATAAGTGCATTATTTAGTAGTAGACTGTTACATCTTGGATTGTAACTCGTCGTACAGATTCTCATTTTTAACACAGTAAAATACCGATTCGGACAACAAACTCTGAACCGGATTGAGGTGTCGTCTGATCTGTGACTACACCAAACGCTGTTACTGGTAGTTTATTATGAAATATATCTGTTAACGGATAAATCTGTGCTATTATGATACTTCAAATCGGGGTTTTCCGAACGCACAAGACTAAATCCGTCTGCTATTTAGTTAAAGTATACATTTCATAACTAGACATTTCATAACATTAAGCAAAAAGTTATCGTAGTTTTAAGAATTTATATTCTTAGATCGGATCAGATTTTACGAGTTCCTCTGGTTCAGCCCAAAAAGTGTATTACTTTGAATAATGTGACAAATTATATAAAATGTCTTAGATTGGCATATGCTTCAAATTGTCCCTGTTACTCGAAGTAGCTAATTTGGTTTGTCTTGCAGTCTTAGATTTTGGACATAGAATCAAATAATACGACCTCCCACTAAATATTCTACACCAGATTCATGTTGTAAATTTTAACTGAGTAAAGCCTGAAATCCACACGTCACGACGTAAAGCTTCGTTATCATATGCAACCAATAAATCCCAATTATATGTACTCAACCCAATATATAGTTAAAAATTTTTTGTTTAATATTAAGCTTAACTTAAAGCGCTCTTAGACTTAAGGAATGGTTCAATAGTGAATACCATATGACAGCGGATACGAACCTTTTAAATAATCACCAAAAATTACATATAAAAATTAATCATTCCAAAAAATCGATTTAACTCCACTTCTTTATTATAGGTAATTTGTAAGTAGCCCGGGTGTTGATTAAATCGTTTTGAAACTAACAGAGTCAAGAAAGTTAGCAATATAAATAGTTAATGACCAAAACGAATTCCGCTATTGAAACTCAAACTATTAGAATGTATTTGTGAGAAAAATCTCTATTTACAAAACATGAAAAACGCAAAATGTTTAACGATGCCAGTTTTTGGCATGCCCCACTAGCATCTAGTGGTTGCTAATGCTAATATTGAATCGAATATAGTAAATGTGCAGTTACCCTTAAGTTGATATCTAATGCCCTGGAGATGTAATATTGAACTTTTCCTTTTTTTACTAGCAGATAATACAAGGCTCTATCCTTCTTTTTTTATACCTAGTGAACAAGGTACTACTATGTCCTTATACTTGGTATTTTCACCGATCTATCATTTTTAATACTAAGTTTTTTTTGGTGCTAAACAAGTTTCTAATCGATGTGTAACTTCATGCTTAATTCCCGCTTCACTTAGAGAATAAACAATATGTAAAGTCGTTAAGTATCTGTATATGACGAATCAGTAATACTTTTCTATTACTTTCAGTTTTCTTTACTGCTATTGTCAGAGCTTTTGGTTTTGCCGGTGGTCCATTTCCACTCAATAACCAATTGTTCCTAATCTGTATGGTACGAATTGAGTTGAGGAACTCTTTGATTACTGAGTTTGAAATCAATGTGATGATTAACCTTCAAATGCGGCCGTTGATAGGGTCCATAAAACTTTGAAGGTTTATCGTCACAATGCCCAAATCAACGCATTGAAAAGATCGGATTCAGTGAAAAGAATTTATTTATCTCTACTTCAACACAAGATAGTCTTGGCTTAAATATCTCCTGGGCCCTATTTCTGTATACGATACGAATGTTCATTCGATACGAAAATTTAATTCGATACGAAAATGAAATGGTATTTCTGTATACGAACGTACAATAGTTTTAAATTTTTGAAGTGTAGTGATAGGGAAATTAATTTTTTAAAATTTCCTTTAAAATAACGGAGTGTATTTGTGATTAATGTCACTTTTTGACATTTAGTTTCGGTAAATAAATCAATCACGGCGGGATGTTTTTTTACGTTTTTATATTAATAATAATAATATATTTTAATATAATAATAATATTTTATATTATAAATAAAATTTTATTCCATTTAAGTCATTTTTTAATATGCAATTTGAAACCAGACCATACTTTCTTCCAAAGGGCTGAATTTCTAACTGGCGGTCCGTTTGTATTTAACCGACTGGTTATTTCAGCCCATAATGATGTTGATGATACTCGGGCGTCCACCGTTGCGTTATAACATCTAGCTAAAGCGGAATGAATACAACCAATAGCTCGTATTGTTCAGGCGTTGTTATTTTTGCCTTAATAATTATAATAATAATTTTATATTGGTATGCCAATTAAAAAAAACCATAGTACAAAAACATTTACAAATTTCATTAATTGATGGAGATGCTTCCATTTTATTTTGTATCTCCTATTTTAGTTGCATAAAGTGTCTACTATATATATAGGCAGGGTCATCCTACACTAAAGGGAAAGTACATCATGATTTACTAAGATGTTTAGCTTATACTATATAACATTGTTCTCTTCCATGCCATCGCTGGTACTCTTACTTTCATTTTTCCTTGTGAGTTCCAGACCTATGATATCCTCCTTATATCACTTGGTGATTTCCTCAATGTATGGTCAATACATTTTTACTTTCACCTCTTTATTTCGGTTTTTATATCTTTCTGATTTGTTTTTCTATTCAGTTCAATATTAGTAAAGCTGTCAGGCCAGAAACATTTCAGCATTCATCGAACTGTAGTTATCTTTCTACCTTTATAGGTATAGCCAAATTTATTTACATCAATTTGTACATTGTTGATGTGCATTGGTGTGGTTATATTTGTGTTGAGTCTCACTGTCTTTGTTTTTCTGGTGTTTATCTTGAATTGTAGATATATCTGAAAGTTGTGGTATTTTTGCTGCATGTTTAGTGTTTACTGAGCAGGCATATATGTCATATGCATATCCCAGATCATTGAATTTACCTGTAATCTCCATTGTATGTCACTAGGAGACGTGATGGCAATTGAAACTCATTACATTATCCATTAAGATCAGGAACAGCATTGATGAGAGTATACCCATTCTTGCCTTACATTGCGTCCCTATTTCTCATTTTATATAGCCGTTCGAAATGATATCACAAAATAATTCATATTAATCCTATTAATAATAAATTACTTACATATATATTTCAATTTAATAATTTTTATTTTGCTTCCTTTCGATAACTAAATACACAACGAACATATAGTCGGTCATGATCGTATAAAAACTGTACGAATTCGTATTCCACAATAAGGGAAATTTTTCATCGTATCGTAGCACTCGAATTCGTTTAAGAAATTATACGTTTTCGTATTCAAAAATTCCAATTACACGTATTCGTACAATTATTGTACGAATTCGTATTCAGAAATAGGGGCCCTGAAGCTCAACCTCGCTGTTTCTTAAGTTTAGAAGACTTCTATTGTTCCTAATGGTTTGTGACTCCTATTATTACTTAGACTTTTTGATATGACAGTGTGTTCCCTGCCTTATAGTTGATGCTGAGTTGTCGAGGCGGTTGGCACTTGATTGTTGCTCTTGTTTGGGAAGAATTTCAAAATTCGTTATCTTTTACAACATCAAAACATTACCAAAGGGTATATGGTATGTCGCTGTTGGTGAAGGAACTAAACCGGGTTCCAAAACCCACCAGGATTATTCTATAAAACAACATCCTGGATTTCCTGACTGCATAACAAAAATGCAATCGAAGATAGATGGTGATGCGGAATATGGAATAGTGAGTGAGATCAATTGTGTATCAAATAAGTGGAGGAATTGTGCTAAATATGTTTTTGTAAATATCGAGGATATTGTGGCCTTTCTTAAATTTACTTCAGAAATCGCTCTTAAATAAAAATTAGTACACGGTACAAAGAAAATTGATCTTGAGATAATGATCTTGATGTATGTGGCCTAAAACAGGAAAGAATCTTTTATGAGAAATAACATATCTTTCATTGATTCACCGCATAGTTTTATCGAAGTATTCAACATTGTATTGGCACCACGCTTTATTTGCTGAACAACTATTAATAATTGACGTCTAAAGTGAACCATGAGCACTCCGATGAACACATTTATAATAAACACGAAACTAGCAACGAGAATATATACAATTTATTTAATAAGTTCAAATGCCATTCAAAAAACTCAAAAACCTCAAAGATGGCTGTTTTTGGGAATGTCAAATGGAACCAATAGAATCTGATTATAACCATTTCTGATGATACGCTTCTACTTTATTTAATGTAGTAAATATGCAATTACCAGAAAGATGATAGATGTGATTCTGGACATTTAATACCGGTATTAAATCCCGGTATCTCAATATTTAGTATTTCAATTAAAGGTCTGGCACAGCTGGTCAAATTACAAACTGTGAATTGATTTATGCTTAATTTTTCTCGACGTAAATTTCATAAAACGGATTTCAAAATAATGAACTGAATAAAACATTTGACAAACTGAGCATTTGTTTCACAGTCTAATAAAGGGCACAGCCTACTATTAATCTGAATTTCGTTTCGATTACAAAGCCTACATTATTAAATTGAAAATAATTTTCTTTACATACAAGATTGTTTGAACTGTCAGAGGGTATTTTATTTTAATTGAGTTTCTCAAAGTATTCAACTGATGCGCTGACAATTGAAAAAGTTTAAGTTGAGATACAAAAAGCGCAAATAACAATAATAATAATAATCATCCAATGTGACAGATGACTAGAACCAGACGAAAGCCAACACATTTTCATGAGTTTTATAACATTTAAGGGGGAAAAAATATGTTGAGTCCATAAAAATTCTCTCGACTGGAACAATTTCATATTCGTTAATTAAATTAATTAAAAAAAAATGGAAACAGCAAATTTTACCCTCTGCCCAAGATATGTATTAACAGAAAAATACCAGACGAGTGATAAAGAAAATTCTATGTGCGGTTCATTTCATCTTTAATTATAATTATTTAATTCAATTGTTTTTTTTGTTGTATTTTCCTTTACAAAATATTTTTCTTAATTGAAAGTGATTTTGTGGCCAACTTATGTATAATATATAAGGTTATATGCATATAATTAAGAATAAAATATTTATTTCCAGAGATCTTATATTATGCATGAAGGAGTTCACGTTAAAATAATTAATTCGAACTACTGAATTGTGAAAATAATTAATGCATTCATATCTCCTCTAAAGCACAATAAATTTCATTAAAACAAACCTTCTCAAGATGCAGTGAAAGCAACAACTCAGTTTATATAAACAACATCTTATCTTCACCCAAATGCAACAAAATATTTGTACATAGTGTTCACCAGTGTATATACTACATACATGTATAATGTTTACATGTATAAATTTGATAATAAGACTGTATAGCATAATATATGTATATAGTGATAATATAATATATGATTTATATGCAAATTAAAAATAAAATATAAATTTGCTTAAGTTGTTCATCGTCTTCAACTTAATGTATGTAGTATACACATATAAACATGCTTAGGAGCATAGTGATAATGATACTAAATTGAAAGGAAATTTGAATATTTAACAAAACAATTCATATTATCAAGCTGTATGTAAGAAGATTAAATTGTATGTAAAAAGTTTTATGTGTGTGCTAGGTCTCCCGCGCCCATTCCACTATAAAATTGTTGTTGTTATAATTTATGCATAATTTTCATCGTCTTATAACGATTACTGTTACTATTTTTTTATTTTTTTTTAAATATATGTCTATCTGTATTTATGGGAAACAATAGAATTAATGAGTTTTTCCTTGAGGAAAATTCTTGGAAAATTTTAAATAAATATTTTATCTAACGGATTTGGGCATTGTTTTTATTTTATTTTTACTTTGATTTACTACTTTTAAGATAACCGCCGTAAGTGCAAATCTGGAAATAATATGTAGATAGCTTTTATTATAATATGTATAGGAGTTTGTAAATTCAACACAGCCTGATAGTTGAGCCACATCCGAGGAAAGAGAAAGTACAAAAATTTCATAATCAACATAAATTCGAGATAGTCGAAATAAACCAAAAAAATTGAGATCTAGAACTTATAACGCCTATAATTACCTGATCAATTAGAACAATTAAACTTAAGACACCATTCTCCAGACTTTGAAATGGTTGTCTCGAGAAAAAGTTTCTGTGAGGATGATTAAGAGTTCACAGGTACAATATTAGAATTAGTGCATCGAGCACAAATGGTAAGTTAATCAATGGAGTGGATCAAGATTGCTGTACTGAAAAAAAACGACTTATTGAAAATTGGTAATACTTTTTATGGGGTATAACAGATTACTATCATATAAATAGAACATTTTCAATCGAATTATAAATTAATGTAGTTGATACTTTTGTGATTGATTCATAAGCGTTGTAGAACGTATAAATGTTCCCATTAATTGTTAAATTTTTCAATCTGAAACTAAAGGTACATCGATTTGAAAATAAATCTTCATTTTGAAAAATATGAGATAGCTCAATTTTACTTTAATAAAAAAATATTTATATACACATTGACAATTACGTACAAAAAATTTTCTATTTGAAAACGAAAAATTTCATACGTTCATATTGAAAATTGTTACTTTCTATAAAATCAAAATGTTATCAATATCAAATTTATGTCGAATTTGATCATATTGAAAACATATCTTGTTTGAAGGAATAAAATATAACTTTATAGTTTCAGCCCAAAATCAAACTAAATGAATTTTCCGTTTTAAATATTAAATAAGAATTATTTCAAAAATATATTTTAAATATTTTAATTCACAAAGGACAATGAAAGACTGTGGCCTAGTGGAAAAAAGAGCGCATGTTTTTAGCAATTCACATCACAAAAGATTGAGGAATACATTGACACTTGGTTTTGGTAATAAAGTATGATTATAAAAAATAACAAATATTTGAATTTTTATGTGTGCATTTTCAGAACCAGAACTTGAATTGAAATAAACCTAGAATACATCAATAATGACAACTGCTCTTTTGGTGAGCTCGAGCATCATTGGGTTTCTACTCTAAAGTATAGGTGCGTAAGGAAATAGCTGAAATAATGCAAGATTCGGATACTTCCGTTGTATTCAAAAAATGGCCGCACTATAAAAAGGCTTTAGGTTTTAAATTGGTATTTTCTTAGATTATTGTTAAAATTTTGTACTTTTTTTAATAAACTTTTTCTACACAGGTCGACATTGATTTTGGGTTTGTATATAGGCAGGAAAAAATTATTCAAAACTTCGAAGCGTCGCGCAAAATATTAATCAACATAATGAAATGCCAAATACAAGACGCACCTAGCAAAATCCTATTGGATGTTGTTTCATCCAACCACTCCTTATCACAAAGTAAGACACAAATCAAAAAAATTTAAATTTTATTATTATAATTTATACCTTAATAATAATTAAATCTATTTCCATTTATTCTCTTTATTTTCTAATATATAGATGCAACAAATGCTATTGTACTTCACCTCCTTCACGCAGTTATTCCTCCTGTTAGCAGAGATATTTGTGCATGATAATTTATCACAAAATTATTTGTACATAGTACAAATAATCTATAAAATTGACCAAATAGCTAGGAATAAAAATAAGTTTTCAAATTAAGTCAATATGAAGTATTCCCACCATTGTTTTCAATAACTTCATGAAGACACTGTGGAATGGAATTCACGAGATTTTGTACCATTTGTGTTGGAATTTGATCCCAGATATTTTTTATTGCAGCAAAAGTTTCATTTGGCTGCCTTCCAATTTTTACCGCCAATTTTTGTTTCAAATAATTCCAAATGTTCGCAATTGGGTTTAAATCCGAACTTTGCGGTGGCCAATGAAGCGTTTGTTGGTCCAAATCTCTTAGAAACGTCGTAATCATTTTGCTTTTGACAACGCTCCAATGTCTCGCTGCAATATAAAATGCTGGCCGATTAGTTCACATCCAGAACTTATTGTGTGCTCGTTCAACAATTCCAAGTATGAACTTGAAGTTACCTTTTTAGGTAACATAATAAGTTTACCAACCCCATTATAGCAGAAACATCCCCATACCATAACTTTACCTCCAACGGCGAGTTGGCATAACAACGGAGCGTTTTTTTTGTTCAGGAGTCGAATAAAAATATTTTTTCCCATATGTCCCATCCAAACTAAAACATGACTCGTCTGTCCACAAAATTTTACGCCAAAACTCCACAGGCTTCGACTGGTAGGTGTACGCAAATTTGAGTCGCTTCCTCTTATTTATTTGGTTTATGAATGGCTTCTTTTGAATGGTATAGGCTTTGACATTTGCCTCTTGTAGTCATCTTGTAGTCATCTTGCATGACTGCAAGTCATGTGAGAGATTTCGACTTCTCGAGTGATATTTATATCATTTTGAACATTTTGGATTTTTTTCTTGAGGGTTTCGTTTTAAAACATTAACTATTCTTTTGTCTTCTTTTGCGGTTGTAGCTCGTTTTCGCCCTCTCCCTTGCACATTTTTCAAGCTGCTCTTTACTTTTGAATTTTTTATTTGATAAGCAACCGAATTTCGATGGCAGTTGTACATCCGTGGGAATTCTTTTATAAGCATCCCGGCAGAATAGCCCCCTACAATCGCAGGTCTGACTTCCAAAGATAATTCCTTAGTTTTAACCATTTTAAAAAATATCGACTACAAACTTTTAATGAAAAATAATAACTAAAAGGATAACCTGGCACATTTAAGTCAAATGCAAATAGTTGGGCTCAGCCGACAACAATTTTATAATCAGAGTATTTTTGAATTCGATGACTCAAATAATAACAACGAGGTGCATAATATCGATCGTGGTTGATGGAAGACAATTTATTCGAACGTTGAGCTACTCGTTCTTGGAAATCTAATGGCGCTTATACGAACTCGTGACTGCAAGAGTTGACTTGAAAATCTGCATTCACAAGACTCAATTAGATTGATAATCGAAATTGTTCAATCGGTGAAAAAAGTGAATTTCATATAAATATGTAACTGGTCGGGGGTTCAACCATTGGAATGTCAAGGCGGATATGTCCAAAACGACTAGAACAGTTATATGAACTAAGACCCGAAAGCCAGTATAATTCTGTATACATAATAATAACAGCCTTATTGAGATGGTATTCGGTTTGACACAATAACAAAAACCAGTCATCCGCGTAATCATGAACACAGAAATTTACAGAATATTCTGATCGGGAATTCCGGTATTTTGCACTTGAATAACTTCAAGAGATTGAGAAGCTTGTAAACCTAAATAGTGAGTGTTAAGTTTTTAGTTAGATATAAAGCATTGAGCATCGACCATATCAGTACACTTGTACCCAACTTTTTTAAACTGGTAGGCTGTAAAGTGATAGGATATAACGTACTTTATGATCTTACTGATACTTGTTTCACCAATCACATAAATAAAATTAAGATGTTACAACTAACTGTACCATCTTACATCTATATAGTATAATTAATTCTAACATCCTAATTATTTAATTTATGAATATATAATGAAATAACGGATAAAAATCTTACGAATAAAAATTTATTAAAAGCAACAATTACGTAAGATTTCAAAAAGGGCCATGAAGGCGCTTTGTGCCTGTCAGATGCTTAACCAGTGCCTATAGTGATAAATTAGGTATTTTAAACAATCATAAGGTGTTTTATCACATATATATGTTTGAGTAGTTTGGTGGGCTAAAACTGAGGAAAAGTGCCTTCATAGAGACAAGGAGATAGATGCTGATGACATTGGTCGAAAACGTGGTGCTACCGGAACTGTTCTATGGAAATACTATATCTTTGGACAGAAGTTCTTGAAAAACGGATTCCTAATGAATTTTGTTGAACCCAAGAGTAACAAATTATCCGACACCTGCGATTTACTTCAACAGGATCCAAAAAATTGCAGTTCAAGCGAATTTTATTGCGGATAATAACTTGGAATATTTTTGATTTATTAATCGTTTATATATAGAAGCAACGGGTAATAGGCTCAGGAACACTGGAATAATCATGCCGTAGTGATATATTGATCGTATTTGATTTAAGATTATTTATTTGGTAGTACATATTTCACACAAATAGTTCGAAACGACCCACAATTTAACAACCCCACATACTTTGTTATAACCTATATAACCGTAATGAGAGGTGTAACATTATGAAATGATTGACTGTAACATCAAATTGGATCCATACGTTTTTGAATATTTCAATCACATCGCATTGCAATAGGTTCAAATTTGTGGCCGAAAATTTACAGAAAAAATGCACACTCTGAACCAAATGGACCACTCCACATGACAAATTTAAATGACAAAAATATTGATAAATATTCGTCAGTGTATTTATTGTTATTTTGAAACAATTATTTCATGCTGATAATTTATTTTCATTTCGAATTAGAATATTACAGTTTTATCTTCATTTATATTTTTCAACAAAAATATAATTTTTTAATATTCTTAACGAACATTATTCTTAACAATATTTTATCACTATGATAAAAATGTATTCTATATGATAAATTTATCAGTTTTTTTAAATGGTCTAACTGATCAGTTTGCTATCAAACTGAACATCAATCTAGATAGATTAGAAAATAAAAATTTGCGAAAATGGCCGATATTTCGCGTACATTCTTCTAATTCGCTAGCACTAAACGTACTCGACTGAAAGTATATATATAATAATTGGAGGTCAAATCAGGTAACATACGCCTGAAGAGATGGATTTGATCTATTCGATCGCACAGCCATTTAATAAAACTCGTCATCCAACAAATTGAAACCGGCCAAAGCAGAATTACAACATTAAACAAAAAAGCAGCAATCTTAAGCTGTGAGTGGATGCTGGGCTTCGGTTTCACGACGAAAACTTGTGATATACGGTAGCTGCTGTAAATTCCAAGTATGTATACCACAAATAGCTGTGCCTTATTTGGCGTCATCGTTCACTAATTTATTACACTGCACCCAAATCACTTTGTTAAATCACTTTGTGAAACACCTTTTGGTAATTACTGAATAAATCAACAACTTCTTTAATTTATAAACTGTTCTTCTTTATTTAAATAAATTTGCTTGCAATCAAAACTGAGATATTCTGTATAGTTCCGAAGTGGACCATTCGATTGCTTAATGCGGACTGATAATTTTATCTTAATTTTTTGACATTTATACAAAAAAACATTGTCTATAACAAATTGATTTATCATTTGTAACGATTAGTTACATCTAAGGTAAATTAACATTTAGCAAATGGTTTGGATATCAATTATTGTAATAATTTAAAATTATCGAGTGTACATTTTTTTGGTTGGCAACTTAAATAATTTATAACAGTTTCTTATTTATGATTTTAACTTTTAGCTATAATTTAGAATTTTAGCTATAATTTTCAGATTTGGCTGCTGTCGTAACAAGCAATATTACAACTCCGGCCAGAAACCTACAATAAAAATTAAAATTACATCCATAGGAGATAGATCTTAGAAATAAACCAAAAATCCCTACTCTCAAACTGACCTTAAAAATAAAATGAGAAACTCATTATAACAACTGGGGGGAGGATTATAAGGGAGAAGTTCAAAATAGATGTTTCTTTACCAGAAGAATGTTCCAAATTAAGAAAGCTTTTTCTTTTATAATATATTTTTAAGCATGTAATTTTATGTATTTAAATGAAATTCATAAATTTCTATAACATACTTATGTGCATATATTGAAACATATGAAGTTAATTTAACAGAATTATTAAATAAAAAATCTATTAAAATCAAAATATAAAATATTCCAATCGATAAATTCACTTTTCTTATTGATAATATATTTGTTGAACTGTTTAGCTAGCGATAAGTTCGTAAATCTCATTGATAGGAATCTATGTCGGTTGTATATTGATAAGGAATTTTTCAATGTGAATGTAATTATGGTCAGTTTTAACAATTATTTTTTTCAGTGCAGGTTGTGTGTCGAACTCGGATTTAATCGATTGGACGTGTATTTTAGACAAGACCTTCGAATTCAATTTCAAATAAAATACGTATCTGGTCGGCACCCGTTGGAATTTCAGGGCTATGAAGAACATTCGGGATTATGAATGACTTAAACGACAGTTATATGAACTAAGACACGAATGCCAGTGAAATTCTGAATTCGTGTTTGTCAATTGTATAGGTTACATAGATCAATAAGGGCGGTATTCGATTTGCAAACAGTGATTCCGAACAGAAATTATATCTACACACTGAACCAAATGTACCACTCAATATGACAAATTTTAGTGACAAAAATATTGATAAATATTTGTCAGTGTTTTTATAGTTATTTTGAAAAAATTATTTCAATCTGATAATTTATTTTCATTTCGAATTAGAATATTACAGTTATGCCTTCGTTTATATTTTTCAACAAAAATATAATTTTTTATTATTCTTATTGAACATTATTCTTAACAATATTTTATCACTATGATAAAAATGTATTCTATATGATAAATTTATCAGTTTTTTTTAAATGATCTAACTGATCAGTTTGCTATCAAAGTGAACATCAATCTTTATCGATAAGAAAATATAAATTTGCAAAAATGGTCGATATTTCGCGTACATTCTTGTAATTCGCTAGCACTGAACGTACTCGACTGGAAGTATATATATAATAATTGCACGTCAAATCAGGTAACATACGCCTGAAGAAATGGATTTGATCTATTCGATCGCACAGCTATTTAATATGACGTCATCCAACACATCGAAACCGGTCAAAGCAGAATTACAACATTAAACAGAAAAGCAACAACGAATTATATATTACAACTCCGGTAAGAAAAAACATACAATAAAAATTTAAATCTTAGATCTATCTTAGGAGATAGATCTTAGAAATAAACCCAAAATCTTTTCTCCCAAATCGGCCTTAAAAACAAAACTCATTATAATAACTGGGGGGGATGATTATAGAGGGGGAAGTTCAAAATGAATTGTTCCCTTCCCGGAAGAATGTTCCAAATTAAAGAAAGCTTTTTCTTTTATAATATATTTTTAAGCATATATTTTTATATATTTAAATTAAATTAACAAATTGTATAACATACTTATGTGCATATACTGAAACATATGAAGTTAATTAAACAGAATTATTAAATAAGAAATCTATTTAAATCAAAATATAAAATATTCCAATCGATAAATTCACTTTTCTTATTGATAATATATTATTTGAACTTTTTAGCTATTGATAAGTTCGTAAATCTCATTGATAGGAATCTTTGTCGGTTGTATATAGATAAGGCATTTTTCAATGTGAATGTTATTTTGGTCAGTTTGAACAATTATTTTTTTCAGTGCACCGGAGAAATTCGGATATTGTATAATACGATTGCTTATTCGGATATTGCATAATTGGATTAAGGATATTTGATCTAACCAATCACATAAATTAGATAATTAGGTTGTAAGAAATTAATTGTACAATCTTACGTCTGATCCTTTGTGCCTTGATATGGCAACTCTATAGCATGTTAATAATAGATTCATTAATAAATGACTCATGTGACTGGCATTTTTTTCTACCACAAGTCATATTTATTTGTTGATCAAATTTCATCTTGATCTGTGTACTTAATGAAGTGCTTTGCTATAGTTGATAGGTTTAATGGTATGGTAATTGTACAGTAAAATTAGTTCAGAGTACATCATTCGGAATTAAGTTCAGATATAAGTCCCAATTAGAGCTAATTTAATCTTGTTCGTATCAGTGGGAACACTTCCATTTTTTTTTGTACGACTTAAACCCTTATTTATGTGTAAATAATTTTTTTAAATATTAGAAGCCTTTTAGAGGAATATTTTTCACAGTTATTCCATAACTGATGCAGGATGCAGACAGACTAATATGCGAATGGAATGTATTTACAGGAACATTCAAAATAGGTGTATGGTGCGCTTGAACTGATACAAAAAGTACAATGGAGCCGAGAAACTTGAAGCGACTGATGACTTTGCTCGTGAATATGATACTACTACATTCATGAACCGGAAATCTTCTATGGAATTACTAATAAATACTTAAGTGATGAAAAATGCTGCTTTTGTGACATAGAAGTGGAATTCCTGGAACATACACTTTGCAAGTAAACTGCTATTTTCTGCCAGCGTCTTGAATATCAATTGGGTAAACCGATAAACGAAGAATTGAGCACAACAAATTTTATGCAAAGCACTGCTTCATGCTATTGTGCCTACAAGATAACATATATAATATATATATATATATATATATATATATATATATATATATATATATATACATATATATCAATATCTATATCTATATATATATATATATATATATATATATATATATTAATATATATATATATATATATACATATATATATATATATATATATATATATATATATATATATATATATATATATATATATATATATATATATATATATATATATATAAGTGCGTAAGTGCACCAAGTTTCGTGTTTAAGCTTGACGACATCAAAGACCTATACAGTTGATTAACGTGCTTTCAAACTGTTAACGCTCTCGTTAGACATGTGAAATTGTCATTGGAATTATAACAATTCTCGGTTTGCTCTATAAAGTGATTTCGTTGATTTTCGTTATATGCTACTTACTATAAAGGACAACGCTTGGAAAGATTTACGAACAAAATAAGGTTAGGTTAGGTTAGGTTGTTGTGGCTGCTTTCGCACTCTTAGACCGGCGATGGTCCGTTGTGACACCACCCTTTGTACAGCTATAGGTCCGAGTTTTCGTAGAACCATCTGCGCATTGCATAGCTCCATGTCAGCCTATAGTTCTGACAAAGAAGATGGGTCGGCCCATAGATTCTAAACACGACAGGAGAACCACATATATGTTCATTTTTCACCACCGATCGCACCGCCCAAACAATCGAAGGTGAAAAATCCATTTGCATCTTGCCCCGAATCGGGATTCAAACCACTTTTAACCACTGCGCCAACTGGGCGGTCATGAACAAAATTAACAAAATGATATCCAGAATCGATTTGGAAATAGCTAACTAAATGGTCGAGGATATGACTTTGTGGTTCATTTGTATCGGTGCATAAAAGATTCTGTGGCCAAATTTCATTGGAAATTTATTTTTTTCTTAGCCCTAACGTATTCTAAGTCTAACTTTTATAATCTTGAAATTGCTGCGCAGGGATTTGTACACTTAACATCTGGTTTAATAAGAATAAAGTATAGGTGCGTCTTAATAAGAGTTTAAGATTATTTTAGTTTTTGGTAAAGGTTATACGGTTTCTATAAGACAGTTTCCTACGACAGTGGATACATTTCTAATTTTTTTAACATTTCTTCAGATTCCTTTATAATTTTCATTGTATTTTAAGATTTTTCTGAAACGCCAAATCAGAATAAACCGTAATCACCGTGACATCATCATTATAGTTTAATAAAATAAAAATAATCTTTGGCTTAGACGCCGAAACGGCCCTTACCGCGTCTCAACTGAGACCCTATACAAACCAGTTATAACGATTGCCTTTTTTTGTCATCCGGTGCATGTTAATTTTTGGTGGCGTGCTGAGAAACTCTTTTAACCATTAAGCTACAATCGGTGAGTTAATGTTTAAACCTGCTTTCTTTTACTGCCATAATATTGCCAAGGCAAAATAAGGCAACAATAATCATGCAATACATTTGAAATGTATACATTAAAAGCTAGGAATACAACCTCTAAAAATGGTCTTTTACATTGTTTTCCCTACCCATTCGCATTATTGGAGATTAACTAAGTAACATATGGTATAGCTGGATTCATTTCCAATCACCATTGAAAAAAAATTCATATAATGTCAGCTCGTTGCAAAAACTGTAAGTAACCCTGTTGAATTAGAAATGACCTAAACGAACACGTTTCAGAAGATATAAAAAAATATTTACTCTACCATCAATTTATATTAAATCAATAAAATATATAAAATCCTAATAGTAGTAAGACTAAAAATATTCGTGACCTAACATATTATACAGAGATTACAGTACACAATTTTTTATGCATGCTCTCTCTCCCCAATATCAACAGCATATAAAAATGGTTTTATAATAGAAAATTTATTATATGTTTAAAAATAAATAAAATAAAATGAAAAAAAAAATTGGAAAATGCACATAAATTACTCAACACACTCACCCACTATATATAATGTTTATGTACAACAGAGCTGTGGTATCCTCATAATGCATATATACACAAGCGTTACCTGACAATGTAAATCAATTCATTCGGTGTATATACACATTGTCACATCTCGTACTGAACATAATTTACCATTTTTCCATTTCAATACCCTCAGTTTGGATTTTCATTTTGCAGGTTAGAAAATTTACCGTTCACCAAATTACTAACAAATAATTTCACTGTGATTAATTTTACCTAGAGGTATGTACGCCAAACTGAATATGCTAGATTATATACGTCTTCTCAGTATATGTATATACCTGCGGTGTACATGTAATGGTGTACAAAAAAAAAAGCTTATGCATTGCAGCTTTTTATCAGCTTTTTATTTTTTTGTTTTTCATTTGTTTAATTTATCTCTTAACTAAATCTAAACAATCACGTATATTATATGAAATTTGTTTTTGTTGTTTCTGTTTAGAGCTTTAGACACCGAAATTTTCGTATTGCGGTTTAGTTTATGTTTTTAGATAACACAAACAGAAAATATATTTGTAGGTTGTATATGCAAATAAACATGGTTTGACTAGATATAGTTTGTTTTGGGTAACGTTATGACTTTTGTACGTGTTTCAGCATCGTAAAATAACGATAGTACTACTTCGAGTATAAAGAGCTTTAATATGGAGAAAACAGGGTTTTCATCAAATAAGCTTTTATGTTGCTTGATATATTATTTGGATCCACTGTATTATAACCGCCTGTTAGAATACACGAAGGAATACCTTATATACAACAAGCTTTAGCGATTCGTCTTCGATTCTCGTGTAATACCAATTTTTCGAATTATCTTTCAATAACAGTTTGATCTTTGTGGAAATCTGTCTCATAGGAACATTTCATTTGATGCCAACCAATATATTATAATAACTTGGATAGGTTATTACAGCTTCATAGAGTTAATCCTAATTCAGGTTGTTCCTTTAGGTAATTTGACTTGTGATGGACCAAGCGGTTCCAAATAATTTTTCCGTTGGTATCGGTATATTACCCAAATTGCTTATAGTATGATCTCGACTTTTCTTAAAGATTTTATTGTTTTAGTAATGGTTTCTAATTCAACTATTCTAACTTTTTGTTTTGTATCCCGATAGGGGCAGGATGGTCAAGGGATTTTTTACCATACGATTACTATCGGTGGTGTGAATGAACACATCTATGACCCCTGTTGGAGTGCAGAATTAATGGGCCAACCCATCTTCCATGTCAGTACTATAGGCTGTCATGGAGCTTTGTAATGTGCAGATGTTTCTACGTAAATCAGACCTATTGCCGTACGTCCTCGATTTGGCTGTAATGGCGTAAGGTAAGGACGTAAATAAGCGAACCGCGAAAGAGTCGGAAGTGTCTCGAGCCCCGAAACAGATTAAAACTAAAGAAAAAAAGTATATAATAATGATAATTTAATATAACATCAAAATTCCGCCGGCCATGAATCATTTGATTCTTAAAAATGAATTGGAAGCTTACATAATTTACGTATTGGTCGCTGAATTAATTTGTTGGTGTTTACGAGTCTATGGTCACAATACGAACATTGACATCCTTTGCTGGATGTGTTTCAATGACTCTGCCTAGTGCCCAAACAGTTGACAGCAAATTTGGGTCGGCCGCCAGTATAACATCTCCCGTTACCAAGTTGTTTGCTTCACTCGTCCATTTCCTTTTTTTTTCTAAACTTATCAAGAAGTCTTGAGTAGCCACCGATTCCAAAAGTGTTGTTACATCATTTTAAACTGCTGCCATCAAGTCATTGGAAGAATATTTTAATTTGAAACATCGTAATCTGCCAAATATATCGACAGACGTGCGTTCGATTAGGAAGTGTGGCGTTAAATACTCAATTTTGACAGAATATAATATTACTTTTGGCCTCAAATTCATTATAGCTTGTATTTTGGTCAATAACATGAATGTCATAACATGAATGTGGTGTGGTGCCCCAGGGGGAATAAATGTCCACTCTATTTTATATTTTAGGATTGAGGCTGCTTTGTCGGGCGCCTTAGACTTAAGAAATTCGAACAATTCTCTTAATTATAGTGGTTTGCTCCGACGAAACTAGTACCGTTGCCACTGTGGATTGTGTGGCAATTTCCTCTCCGTGAAGTAAATCGACTAAGAACTCCAAGAAAGCTGTCTGTAGATAAGCTGCATAAGCCTTCGATATGTAAGGCTTTTGTACTTAAACATACAGATATGCAGACGCACACCTTCTTTGGGACTTGTGCTCTTCGCCGCACTGGTTGCACCTTACATGGCCTACAATAATCTATGCCTACTTTATGAAATAGATGCCTACTTTATGAATTACGATCCCCTACTCGGTTAATCTCTTATGGTCATCTAAAAATGGATTTACAGTGATTGGTTTACTGTTTTGTGGTAAGGTGCGCTTCTCTTGTAACGCCCCCAATTCGATCGAAAACTCCAGCTGCTGTACATGCCGAATTAGAACTGACTCGGCGATTTCGGTCTCTTCTCTTGCTGAAAACATTACCATCTGTTCTGTTATATTTTTTCTCCCTTTCATGGTTTTGACAAATCTCATCAATAGTGCTAATATCTTTGACATTCTGTGAAAGTCAGAATATTTGGAAATAATGTTGATAAAGATCGATAAAATGGTTTGCTGAGGCTACAAACACTTCCAATCTTGCAGGTCGTAATTCTTCTGTAGTTGAGATTTCTATTGGACACTTCATGAATTGGTTTGCATAACCATTGCGGTTCATGCCACCATAATTCGCGTTTGGCTAGCTCGTCTGTAGCCATGCTTCTCGATGCAATATCAGCAGGATTATATCTTGATGCTACATGCCCCGACGATTTTCGATTGTACATTTGCATTATCTCGCAGGTCCTGTTGGCTACGAATGAAGTCGAACTTTTTGGATGGGTTGATATCTATAGTCCAACACGATTCGCGAATCAGTGAGCAATAAGCGTTTATTTATTACCATTTTCATCAATTTCACCAACAGCAAAGCTCCCATTATCCAGTCGCGGAATACTAATTTGCTTGACTGGTGCTACGCTTGATTTACTTATACAAATATTGGATACTAATCCACCATCTGTGTTGATTGCGGCATATATAACTGCTGCGAATGCAAGCTCACTAGCGTCACGAAACCCAACCAAACTGATTTCGTCGTTCGTGTGTAACCATCTGGGTACTATAATATATCTTATATAACCTTAAACTATATTATTTCGGGTGTCAATCAGCACAGAGGATCGAAAATGCGACTGGCATTTGATAATAGGGTTTGCTTAGTGTGAGATGTTCATTTAGTCAGATGTACGCTGAATATAAGGGTATTGCTATTCGGGCCCTTTTTTAGACCTAATATTCTTGGGGTATCTGGTTGTTCCCTTATGCTTTTAATGGTTTTCTCCGTGGTAGGTTCAATAAATGATCTCAGCTCACCCATATATAAGTAAGTAATTTGCGAAAGTTGAAGCCACAATTTCTTAATGCCTTCATTATTTGCTCTGCAATAGATTTATTCCGCGGTAATGTATTCGCCCCAGTCATCATGTTGTCAACGTACATATTCTGCATGATTGACTTTGCAGCCTCTGGTTGGTTTGGGTGTGTTGCTTAAAATGAGGCGCCGTCCCATATGTAAGCGTTTTTAATTTAAATTGCGCCGGTTGCTGATTGGGATTATCTCGCCACAAAATGTTTTGAAACTGTTGGTATTCTTTGGTTATCCATACTTGCCTGTACATTAAGTATAGTATGTCGATGGGCGTTGGTTGAATAGTTGGCCCAACTATTAGGACGTCGTTGAGTGAGAGTCCTATGGATGATTTAACCGATGCACAAATATGACTGAGTTTCGTTGTGGTACTTGTTTTCTTCAATACACCGCGATGTGGAAGATAGTATTTATTGCAGTTATTGCCTCTTGGGTGATTTATATTCTGCCATGAAGTTTTTATAAAGCTGACCAAATTTCTTGTTTCTTTCAAACTTCTTTTCCATTGCTTTAAGCCAATTTAAGGCCGTATCAAAGAAAACTCCAATCATGTCTTATTTCTATTTTTAAGGGACACTTCATAAACTTTCTTCATCATAGAGGCACCAACATAGGTTTTATTAGGATTTTAGAAGTTATGTTAAGTTCTGATTTGTACTTCTATTTTAGTAAGACAGTTCGAAGTATTGGTAGGGCCCTGTATTACGTCGCACTTCTTTGTTTGGTGCTCACTCGACACTATACATTGTATGAAGTGATTCCGTATAAAACTGTATTGTAAAAGGTTTGTATCGCGTATTATATATAGACAAGATGTTAAAAGCTCTTTTGACATGGACAAATAAATAGTAAAACTGCCAAAATGAACTTTATTCTTGCGGATATAGATTTCTCCTATATTGTGTACAGAATTGTACTTTAAATAGTTGAATGATTCTAGCAGTTTAAATTGGTCATAATGCAATAGACTTTTTCATTCTGCAAAACTTTAGGTAGTCAAAGGTTATAAACACAACATATTGTTACTCAACCATCATAAATCCTTGTTTAATACCAACTTATTCACTAATAAAGGTAAACATCAATCCCAATGAATTATAATTAACCAGGTAAAGTAAAATTTATGGCTGTACATGGAAAAACCAAAATCCTTACAAATGAAAATTAATTCGAGCTACAAAAACAAATTCGAAACTAAATCAATTATTCAAAACTTAACAATGCAGGTAATGGTTCGATAGGAATGAAGATAGGAGGATATCTTGTTTCTAATCAGCCTTATATGTATACATAACTAAAAAAAACATATACACAACACCGTTTGGGAGGTTATTTTATTTGTTTTCTTGACTAATAATTTATCAAATCCCATAACGACTAGTAAACAAGTAAAAAGATATAAAACCTATAAATATATCGAACAAAATCCATACCGAAACATAATCACCTGGAACAACATACATATAACTATTGTGTAACATGCCTGCTAACAAATCACCCAAAATGGGCGATCTCTAGAGAAAATACGCGACTATTGTTTTTATTTCGATACACACATACATGTGTTCACATATGTATCGAGATTGTTTTAATTTATTTTATAACATATACATACATAAGATTTGGTCATCCGCAACGCAGCAGGATACAACCATATGTTGAATATATGTATATAATATGTATGTGGTACACATACATAGATGTTTTATGTATCCATTAAGAAGATTAAATTAATCTCAGATTTACATAAAAATAAGATTTAGATTTTTATCTATTACTGATAAACAATAATGTATGGTGGTGGACAAATTAGATCCTTATTCTTGATTGTTGTTTCCCAGGAGATAAACCCAAAATTGATTTTCATTATATTAAATTTTCATTTGGTTTTCTTAGTTGAAAAATATCAGGTTGAAACAGTGATTTTGTTTCGAATCGATCTATTTATTGGATTTGGAGTTGCAGTTTAACTTTCAACTGTAGTTCCAGTGTCGGAACTTGTATTTCAGTCAAGAAGCTCTTCTGTCACTTTCATTTCCGGAATATAAATTTGAACTGAAGTTTGAGCAGAAACCAAAAATGCAATTTTGTTTCAGTTCCGATTTCGAAACAAAAACCGGAATTTGAACTTGATCCAGTTCAGTTCCAGTTTTACAAAAATTAACTTTAAAATGGTATAGAAACGGTTTAACCTTAGGCCTTGGAATGAAAATGTGTTAAGAATAAGTATATTTCAATTGTATCCTTAAAAGTTTTGCTAAAATATCGTGCAGATCAACTGGCTGATTAAACAATATGCACATGTCTTGGTAATGTTTGCTAAGCACTGAACCAATGGAACATATGTGGGCAAATCTTAACTGTGCCCATGTATAGGATCAAACAGACCAAGCGAGTGGTGCAATCAAAACTAAACGATACTAAATTTGCTCTCTACCTGTCACTATCTGAACGAAAACAATTATTGGATGGAGGCATACGAATAATAAGAACATACAATAACTTTTGCGAAAGACCATTAGGACAACATATAAATATGATATAATTTTGGGTCATTCAGACATCATTTGAGCGTTCAAAATACGTCATAGAGAACGAAATCTTTAAAGAAGAGCATATGAAATTGAGACATCTGATATGTTGCATAAAAATAGAGCAGTAACGAGCACTAACAAAATCAGTTATCTGGTAAAACATTCACTGATTGCATCACAAATGATACCACTTATGAGTGCCTGCATGTCATAAAAAGCATGAGAAGAAACATAAACTCTTGAAATGATATTATTAGTCTTCTAAAAAGTGTTTCAGATTTTACTCCAACATACTGTGACGAATCACAGATGTCACCAGTGATAACTAAAAAGAGTTATACATTATAGCAGTAGGGGTTACCCTGTAACCAAATGTTTACACATACGAACAGAATAAAAATAAATAATGAAATAGGTGGAGCGAACAAAATATGACGAAAAGAACATTCGTGAAGTGTAGAGAAGCAAAATAATGGAATGTTGTACAAGTATTTGCGTATAAATAGGTGTAGACATTTGAGTAACAAAAGAGTTCAATCTTGAATTTCGAAGTGTTAATATCGGGAAGTGTTAAAAAGTGAAAGTGAAGTGTTGTTAAAATTAGTGTTGGGAAAATTATTTGTGAAGTATTTGTGGAATTTATTGGAAAATAAATTTATTGTAAAAATTAATCTTTGCCAGTTTAATATTCACAATCCAGTAATCGAACCGGATAAATTATTTGAATCGAAATCGGCGAAATCGTAACAATACAATTCAACAGAAGTACCATTTTTAACGGCCAACACAAATATATTATGCAATGTCTCCAAAAATTATATTCAAGATTGTAAAACAACAGTCGCTTGTGCGCTTAGTCAAACATGTATAGTGGGACAGATGATATCTTACTAGTACCATAATAATAGATTTTATATCACATCAGGGACAACGAATCAGCAACATTAATCACAGGAGCAACAGATGATGGAGAATACCGGTATATATGAGCAACATTAATTCCCTTAAAAATTTTTGAAAAATTATCTCTTTCATGAAACCAAACTGCAAAATATAAAAACGTGTTAATAACAGTCCCGATAAACTGTCAAACGATCAACAGGTGACTGATTTTTATAAATTGGAAAAAAAACTAACAATCTACAGTGATTCTTGAATCAACGAACCCGAGATCAGAATTATAGTTCACTAAAATATAAATTGATCAAACACCATTAAAGTGTTCAGACTATATTAGAAGTGTCGAATTGACCTCTTTGTATTCAATATAAGGCTTCCTACAATGACTGGAACAATAATAAATGCCCTAAAATTATGATGTAACAACTGTGGGTTTTGCAGCAAATCAAAGTTTATCTTCTATGCAGCTTGAATATACCTGAACCAGTATTCACTGGTGGAAATAAGTTGATATCAGCCTAATGTGAGCTAAAGAGAAAGTGACACCAACACTAGAGTAAAACAAATCTCTTCTAGTTGCACAAAGAGAAGCACATTATAGCAAATGATAACACAGCTGAATACGCGAGTCAAGGAATTCGCACCATCTGATGGGCAGGGCCGCACTGGCTAAAAGACAATTAAAATTATCATTTGAAAGGGAAGTACAAAGAATCTGACGAACAGGGGGCAATTGAATGAAATACACTAGAATTAAACAGTTAAGTTTTCATAGAGATGTTTTTTGAGGACCTAGATTCATCTTCTCGTAATTTTTTCCAGAATTGATAATGTGGCCTATCGAGAGGTTAGGGATTGCCCCATCAGTGAGTAGTAACATAAATCGAGGATCAGTGTTATCAAATTTTTATTGATTAGATAACTCGTTGTGAAGCTTTTAAGCTCGCAATGGCGTAACACTCGGCAGATTGCTTCCTTTTTCTGTCTTATATATTGAATACGATCTTTGATGTCATCTACAGAGTTGATCAACTATTACTTTCATTTTTTGTATAATGGGTGCTGCTGTGTCCATCATTATTCAGATGTTGTTGTGATACAAGGTAAACATGGTGGGGCGAGAACTGCTTGGAGTGTGAAATGTTGGCGTGAAGTAAACCACCTAAAAAATAATTTATAACACTACGAACTCTAAGGATTCCTCCGAGCCAAGTTTTGTTTTGCAATTAAATGCCTCCATTTTTTTTAACGTTTGGCATTCATCGAGCCTGGAAAAATAGGTTGAATTTGTATCAGAGAATGTATTGAAGGCGATACTGGGAGTAGAACTGTACTAATCTCTTGGGATCGAACGGTGAATTATTTCGTTTAAGTCGATATCAGTCATAATAAAAGAATTTCAGGACTTGATATTTGGATTGTGCATTTTGTATTTGTATTGCAACAGTTCTAGCGAATTATAAATATTTGCTTAAAATATGCACGAATTATTTATGATGCAAAAGCCAATTGTTTACCACGAGATTACGATTGGTGGTGTCAATGAATACAACTATGACGCCTCCGTTTGGAGTGCAGAATCTTCCATGTCAGCACTGCAATGCAATGTGCAAATGGTTAGGAAAATCGATCCTGTAGCTGTATGTCTTCGGATTTTAAATCTTTTTGAGTAGGTCCGTTAGTCTCTGTCATCTGAAATAATAAGAGTAAGAACGAAAATGCCTTGGTATGACTGTACGATATTTCCAATCAACCCAATAGTGCTATTATTTCCTTACAAATTTCTTCATTTTGATTACTATACAATAAAAAAATAATAACAGTAATAAAATGATATGAAAAGGATATTAAGATCAAAAAAGGAAAATTGAAGAAATATGATTATGATGTGGTTTGGCGCATGCAGCAAATCTAGAATCATATCATCCATTCCAAAAAATGTATATACGATAAAAATAAACTCAAAATGATATTATCAAGAGTTTATTTTTGGAAGACGAAGATGGTTCATTTTTTTTTTACTAACTAATAAGGATTACAAACAAGGAATAACAAAACAACAAGTTAACCGAGAAAAAAAATCCGCATTAAATTTTACTTGGAGGGGTATTTGCAGATGATTTTTATCTAGGAAATTGGTTAAACAAAAAAAAATTTTTTTTATGTTGGCAATACTAGATACTTGATACTCTCTCAGATATTCAATCTAATTATATTGTGAAGTAATTTATTTTTTTTGTCGATATCAAATCTAAATTGAAAATGGAAAATTATGTGCGGGTTGGCAAAATATAAAAATAATGCCGATTGGATGTGTTGTGTTGTGGTACCGGATTACAATTTGCAACATAAAACATATTTTTGTTTTTCAATCGAATCTTATATCCTTTTCGTAATAACTCGAAATCTATATACAATTGTACAACAAACAAATCGTAAGAATGTTGACGTTATCAATTTATAGCAGATATTTCGTTTTTTTTGCAATTTTCAATTCGTATGGGAATTTGCGCATCACAGAGCATGAATGATAAGAAAATCGAAAAGAAATGACCGCCGGGATTTTTTGTTGTTGTTGTTGTGTGTTATCAAGTTAGAGAGATTCATCTTATATATAATATTATTATTTTTTTGTTTTTAGTTATTTATTTAAGATCTTTTATAATTTTACAAAGATGTTGTTATTATTTCCTGAATTTGTTTGTGCTTTGATTTTGTACGATTCACAAAGCACAATATATGTATGTATACAGAAATCATAAAAGCTGTAGGTACAGTCTTTTATAAATGAAATGTTTGTTCCAGCTATTCAATTTGCATTCCTTTGAGTTTTGTCGTTTCGTTTGTATTCCAAAATTATATCATGTCAACGAAAGCTTTTATTAGTGTATGCGTATAAAATAAAAAGCTCTCTTGTAATGTATAGACATATACGGACATTATAAATTATTAATAGTTGATTGGACAAAATTAAATAAAATTTGGAATTCTTTTAAAATTAAACAAACGAAACTAATAAAATCAATAAACTTAATAAAAAGCTTTTTAATATTTATTTACATAAAGCTCCTCTCATAAATTTAGTCTAATTTAGAGAAATAAATTTAAATTTGTGTATATATATAAAAAATAATGTTGTTGTAATGAATAAAAATCGATTTTAAATTTTAAAAATTAAATAAATTTTTAGGGTTTTATAATTGGATATATTTAACCATTATTATTTTAACTACATTTTTATTATATTTTACATATTTTAAGCTCGTATTAAATATTTTTGTTAGAAATTAAAATAAATTGTGGTTTATTGGAAATAATTATAACTTTAATTAAAAATCAGATTTTATATATGTGTACATCGTTATTATTATAGAATTACGCGTGTACCGAAAACAACTAGCTATGTATATCGTTGGTGGTACATAATTATATGGGCAATTTAGTGGGAGAATCGTTGTTATATAAAAATCGTTCTATCATTTTGTTGGGCGAGCTTATAGATATGACAATAATGGATGCGGTTGTTATTTTAAGCAATGTGGGTCGTAATGATGATGCAGTGTTGTTAAGAAAGCTTTACGTACTCTCTTAATGGTTACTCTATTTCACGGTTATACTCAGAAATATACTCTCTTTCAATCTAATCCTATAACGGTAGTAAGAGGATCATAGACCCAACCAGTAATGAATGATCTTTTGATTAATATTAATATATCTGCAGGTTTATACATCTTGGGTCTGATGAATTCCTTCCTGAGCATATTCATCACCTAATTTTACATAATTTTACCTTAGATTGAACTGATTTTTAAGGAAAGCCTTGAACTTTGCCACAATCCAAATAGGTGGACTTCAGTTAATATAATTGTTGGGTAGACAAATTGCTCATTGCAATCCGGAAGATCTTGGACCTATAAACATACTGTCCTTTCTATTAAAATATTTTAAAAAACAAATTGGTAAGTATGTTGTATTAGAGACTCGATCGAGTAGGGTCTAAATGTCAGGGCATTCCTCGGTTATGTGGTGATTAATGATAGGTTACTTAATCTTCGGGTTCAATCTTTGAAGATGGTAGATAAATAAGTGTGTAATTTTAATCGAAGCATCTAATAAGGATAATATTGATGGACTAATTGTTAAAAAAATTTAGTTAGCCTTTTCCTCTAGTAAATAGCTATCTTAAATCAATCGTTCTGTCGAATTGGTATAAGCTTGACCATTTCAGACAGAGCAAAATATGGGGTTTAAAGCGCAGCATTATACATGCAGTCCGTGAATCTGATTCTTCGCCTCAATCCCATAGATATTTTGGGTAGACAAATGGTAGTGAGTAACATGGAATAAAATAGATCGCCCCGATCCTTTTTGAGGAAGTTTGTGACTGATATATGCTCTAAAGAAGACAAGCATCAAAAGACATGAACTTTGAAAATTTGTACTTCACGAATACTTCACGATTTGTACTTCACGAATAGATTCTAGGATTTTCTGAGACCTTGAAAGTATGCATCCCATTCCATCTTCTTGGTTACTAAGCTTTTCTAATCGCGAGAATGGAAACTGGCAACTGGTTAAAAGATAATGTAGCCCGATAGAGCTATTTTCATATTTATTGACACTCAATTAACAACGTCAAAATTAACGAGTTATCACTCATTTGGAATCGATTCTTTTTAATGGAAGATCAGATTCATTCCACTGTTGTTAGTGCCAGAGTAGTTTAAAGTGATAAAAACTTAAATGACGAATTTACTGGTATCAATAAATTGCTGTCAGAGAGTGTTTTGATATGATGATGTAAGCTATTGCTAAATGCGCTTGTGAGACACCAAATAAGTGCCGTTGTCTGAGTTGATTTGAGATATTGTCTCATTGGTAAACATGTGATCATAATGATCATGAAACGAGGACGATTTTGTAGAAGAGCCAGCATTTCGTAACCCAATCTATACTTATGGAAAGGTTTACGGTTATTGGCTTATGTAAGGTCATAGTTTATCTCTGGATAGCTGGATACGTAAAGCTAGTGCTAGGGATATGTACCTATATTGTACATTGATGTTAAACTCTGAATGGTTATGGGCTGAACAAGTTTTTATCGAAATTGGCTCTTGTCATATTAGACTGAGAGTAAACCTGACGTGTGTATACGCAGTGCGCATATTAACCACAAAATGAAAATTCTCATGAGTAACTATAATGAGAGATACTGGTACGTGGTTGATGAAACAATTTGATAAAGGTTTTAAAAGAGAAACCTTGTAGATCTAGCGACCTTTTTACGTATTAACGAGAAAAGTTTTCAGTAAATCTGATAACGATTACAATAACTAAACTTTCTTTCCGTAGTTCAGGAATGACAAATATTGGGGTGCCACATAATCTGATTCACTTCTATACATTGCAACAAAATTCAATACAAAAATCACTCAATTCAAACATAAAGCCCAATAGCACGTGCCTAATGAAATGGTTATGTCGCTTTGGCCACAATGTAGTTCAATGTACTCATCAGTACGAAATTGGCCTAGCAAGATAACAGTTTACAAAAAATGTTCTCCCGAAATAGCTTAATAGTAAAGAGAGTTTTCATTACGCCGCGGTTTCGATGAATCGTATAAGATCTTATTTGAAACGCAGTAAGGGCTGTTTATGGCGTTTTAATCCATGGATTCTTTTACTACAAAATGAGTGATGAAAATATTAAAATGTATTTCCAAACATTTTTTCCGATAATTTTAAGGAAACCTCCAAACGTATTGTTACGAAATGATACAGTATATGTGATTCAGGCGAAACCTAAAATTTCAACGAAAACGAATTTAAGAAGTACTTTGTATACTTAGGCTGCGTGCCATACTCAAGGTAAATGACATTTTTAGTGAATTTTTTAGTAAATTCAAATACTGTTCTAAAAAGTAGGGTAAATGGATTGAAAAAAAGGTAATTGTTTGTTGTTGTTATTGTTTTGACATATAAATTTTTGCTTCAGAATGTAAACGTTTTGGGTAATTTAAAATTAATAAACCCATAGATAAATAATAAATATAATATAAAATAATTAATAAATATAATATAAATAATAAAAAAACTTATATATGGTATACATTTAAATATAGAAAAAATAATACGAAATTTTGACGTTTCATTTATTACCTATTAACCAGTGATTTTAACCCTTAATACCATTTTCACTAAAAAATTTACTTGCATAGCTTGGCACACCATGAGAAGTAAATTTGTACTAAAAATGTGATTTACCGAATTTTGCAATTTACCTTGAGTATGGCACACAGCCTTAGACTTGCATATCCATTCAAAATTCAAAGTGTGTACATACTTAGGTCAAATGATATTTAAAGAAGTTTGCAATGTATTGATTTCTGCTTCCAGCAAATCGGTGGTATTGGTTGTTCCGGTTTATATATAGTTGGGTTTTTGGTTTTTCTTAAAAAATTAATATTCTTAAGGCCAACTTGGCTCACTATACTGTTATAGATGCCGAAAATGTAACTGGTTAAACCACTGTGGTAAAGTAGTTAGCCTTTCACCTTCACAGTCTTCTGCTCATATGGTTCGATAAATTGTCTCGTACCGTTCAGCATCTCTACAAAACATCTTGTTATTCTTCAACAAAGCTTATACCACATAACTTTAGATAGTAGTATATATATATATATATATATATATATATATATATATATATATATATATATATATATATATATATATATATATATATATATAAATATTTATTTATATATATATATATATATATATATATATATATATATATATATATATATATATATATATATATATATATATATATATTCCACGCGTTAAATAACCATGTAAAGGGTGATTAAATTAAATAAGGGAACAAAATATCGGCCAAATGGCCTTCGCGACCTCGGTGGCACATGTCCAACCAATGGTTCAAATTTTCGATGACGCTTAGGCATATTTGAGGTTCTATGAGGCCGAATTTTCTAATCGTTTAGCTCTTGAATTGTTGCTGGCTTATCGACGTACACCTTTCTTTTCACATTTTCTTTGATATGAAAAATTTTGTTTATAAAAATTTGTTTATTTTGTATAATAAAAAATATATTTTATGCAATTATTTTTATGAATTATTTAGTGTACGTAATTATAGTTAAAATTTAGTTTACATAGATATTGCGTGCAAGGACGACCCAAGCAAGTCGAATGCATGTCACTTTGTGATGGATGATGGCACAGTCTGTGGCGAAACTAATACATTTGGTGTTGAAATTTTTAATGAATTCAATCGAATCTATGAAAATCGTTTGGATTATATCGATAAGGAGATCGGAAGCGATTGTACTGAGTTAAAATATCCAGTTTACAAGGGTTGGGTTCGAGATCTAAAACCCCAAAATAAAAAGTTTATTCAAATACTTGATGAGTTAGAATGTGAAGCTAATCATCGGTTTGAGTTGCTCGAAACAAAACCGAAAAATGACACTAACTCGTTTGGTGATAGTCGACAGTCGATTTAAGAAATTAGAAAATGACTTGAAGAATTTACTCGATTATAGTTTCAAACTATAACGATAGAGGATATATTTGGAAAGTTTTTAAAAAACCAACGGATCAACTCCAGCTATTTCTTTTGCTTCAGATGAAGCCGATATTTGTATGAAGGTGCTCAAATGTCAGGTGGATTGTTTGAAAAACGAACTTAAACGGAAAAACTGTATAATCGAAGATTATGAAGGAAAGGTTAAACATTTGCAAATCGATTGTTGCAATAAAACTCCAAGTTGTGAAAATCTTGATACGAAAACAGATCTGGAGAATAAATTTAAAACGTATATTGATTATCATTAAAGATAAGGACGCTAAGAATTCTTTTTAGATCACTTTCTAGAAATTTGGAAAAGTACCCTGAACCAGACCCAAAGTAAATAATACAACGCGATACACCATCGGATAATCCTTCGACTAACACTGTAAATTCCCCCATGATGAGAAGAAAAACGAAATCGAAATTTTCTACTCTGACTACTAATCCAAGTAAACGCATTTGAAAGAATTTAGAAAAATATAATAAAATATTTTTGTTTTTAAATATGTTATTTAAGTCATTTAAATTTGTATTCCATAAACATTTAATAAAATCCTTGTACCATGAAGGATAATAATAATAACATTGATCACAAATAACCACAAAGAAAGAAGTCCAACGATGTCAAATCACATGATCTTGGCGGCCAAATGACATCGCCATCACGTGAGATAACATGGCCATTTAATTTGTCGCGCAAAAGAGCCATTGTTTCGTTGGCTGTGTGGCATCGTCCTGTTGAAACCATATATCGCCCACATCCATATCTTCCAATTTGGGCCATAAAAAGTTCGTTTCTATCTCACAATAGCGACAATATTCACTATAACTGCCTGACTGGCCTCATTTTGGAAAAAATATGGCCCGATGAAGCCGCCAGCCCATAAATCGCACCAAACAGTTACTCTTTGTATGCATTTGTTGTTCGACAATCACTCTTGGATTATGATGCCCAAATGCGGCAGTTCTGCTTATTGACGAATCTATAAGGTGAAAATGTGCCTCATCACTGAAGATGATTTTTTTCGAAAATTGAACATCTACTGTTGCCATTTCTTGCCACCATTCTGACCATTGACGACGTTTGAAATGGTCAAGAGGCTTTAATTCTTGAGTCAATTGCATCGACGAGCGTGAGAGGTGCAATTGTTAGGCACGACGACGAGTTGAGGTGGACGACTCTTCAGCCACTCTATCGCGAACAGCAGCAATATTTTCTGCTGTACAGGAACTAGCATGCACTGGTGTTTTTAAATCTCCTACAGACCCGGTTTGCTGAAATTTTTGCACGATTTTACCGATTGTACGCACATTTGGACGATTAAATTGATCGAAAAAATCGCGAAGTGCACGATATGCATTTTGATTTAAAAGCCCATTTTCATAATATGCCTGAATAACGCGTTGCTCGATTGTGTTTCTTTCCATGGTTCAAATTGAGTTAGTCTGGAAATGAGAAATGTCAAATTAAATGCAGAAAGAAACTTGAAGTTTAGTTGTGGTTCACATTCAACGTCGGTCCTTAAAATTAAACCACCCTTTATATAGTTACTGTACATTCAGAGACGTATATAGTCACGAACTACTAAAGTATAATATAGCAGAACGCTACGAGTTAACGATTAATTCTGCACTCATAAGTCAAAGTGGCTACACTCAATATTTTTAAATTTTCAGAACGAGGATTTGTAATTTAGTTAGATATTTTATATAAAAGTGTTTATAAGTTATTCGTGTATAGTAAAGTACGGGGTTATTGTCATTGAGGCATTTCTTAAACAGTGAATATACTTTTTCACATTTATGAAAATTAAAATCCTTTTCAGTATATTTCAGTTGTTTAAATGTTTAGTTTAGCCACTTTACATAAGCTTTAAAAGACAGACAATTCTAAATTTTCCCAAACTCTCTAGAGTTTAAACCCCATTCAGACGTTGTATTCCATTACAACGTTCCAAACTTAATACAGATTTCAAATGGGTTATAACTTATTAACTATTCAACATTTTGATGAAAAAGCTCGCCAAAAAAGCTCGTCGATCACGCAGATGTTAAGTAATTACACGCCTCATAAGTGTAACATACATCCAAATGTATAGTCAAAAATATTGTTAAGCGATTGGGAAATTCTCTGGCGTCGTCTATTAAAACAAACCAACCCATGATCGACTGAAAGTATGCCAAATATACTTTTCAACAGTAACATACATCTTACTTTCTAAATATCACAAATTTTTATGTTTCTAATTTAAATAATGATAATTCATTTATTAAATAATCATTGTTAAGCAACAAAAAAAATTATTTTTAAGTAAATAATTCTGGGACACACACACACGCACACATAAAAAAAAGGAAAACTAATTAAAAATTTTCATCATGCTTTTTCGATGTTGTACTCTCGTATTCTGGTTCTCTTTGGGTGTAATGAATTATAAAATACAAAAAAATTTGGTATTTTAGACAAAAAGGATTATCAAATTTTCCCATTTTTATTTTTATGTCTTTATTATTAATATTTTTTTTTTGTACGAAAAGTTTTTTTTTTTTAGGAAAAACCATGAAAGATGATGATGGGATTCATATGGGAATTGTTTAGGTACAGAGCACAGTGTTGAACCCACCCTATCTAATATACAAATTTCTTTATTTATCTCAATTTTATGGTTTTCGTATTTTGACGAGTCTCAAATGAAAAATGAATATTTGATTAAGCAAAGGTGTTACTACTGTGAACTACTGTGTGCAAATCCAGTTAAGTAAATCCAAAGGTCAAGGTTTGAGGAAAAATGTCTATAACTACTTACTCAAAACTTTTAGGTCCTTATTACTATCATAATAGTTTTTCTTTTGAGTACCAAAGTATTAATTTTTAATTGAAAACTTTTCTAATTAACTCAAAAAACAATTTTAAGTAATTGTATAGTCTTTGGTACACTCCCACTTTTCAGTCTCATCGTACATTGTATTTATGTATATACTTTTATGTACATCACGAAAGTTTTACATGTCTATATAGGACTACGTATTTAGTATAGGAGTTGTTCATGTAGCCAATATTTCTTGTCTAACAAAATTAATTAATTTTTAAATATAATTTGTTAAAAGTTTGCTATTAAAATTAGACGAATACTATGCTTTGTGGCACAGATGCCGAATTTTCAATTTGCTATTCTATAAATAAATGTGCCTTGTACTTTTCCATATTTCCTAATTGGTATACAACTATTATAAAATATACAATTCTGGCCTATTCTATAACGCACTCGATAATGAAGTTCAGTAGAATTGACCGGTAACCAATTTACCAGCAATGACCAGCAAGAGAACACTGCTACTTGGTAAATTATGAATGGAAATAAAAGCATTAAAGTTCAACAAAGCATGTGGCACATTTCCCCTATGGTAGTCAGTATAAAGAAATGTTTTATATTTGAGTTTTCCATTGGAAATGGCTGGTAGTACTCCAACTCAAACTGAGGATGCCGCTCAATGTGTAAAAATTATTGTTTTACAAAAAACCAATTATGTTTGAGATTTGAGTGGATCAATACAACCATTATATATTTCAGCTATACAGCCTCTCAGAGAAGCCTATTTAAGTCTTCACAAAACACTTTCATGCATCAAGAGAGGAAATCTGACTGTTTTAAAGATTTGTTAGCTCGTATTATCCAGAGATATAATGTTACGTTCTCCCCTAGTAGGGATTTAAACCAATACACGGTTCAATCACTATATTGTGAATAATTAATAACCGTTTTCTTATTTTCACTAACTTTTATTAAAATCACCACAGTTCACTTTTAGAGTACATAGTTCTATTTCACTGTTATTTTCACTTTTTCCGTTTTTATCACTTTTTTCGATTTTAATTTATCGCTGTTCCAACTCAAACTGAAACTCTACGCTTTCTGTTCGCGTATTTATACTCAATTTGCCCGCTTCTCGGTCATTGTAGAAGTTTTCGATTTTTAATTATTTCGCCTGTATACGAACAGTAAGTATTCTATTTCATGAGAGATGTCACTCATATCCGTAACAATAATTTGAATGATTCTCAAATTTGAAAATAGTTTGGTTAATGAGGATTATCACTTGAAACCACTCAATTATAGATCCGCTTCTGGCTTCACACATTTGGCACATTATTTGGCACTTTATGGCCATAGTCTGCGATCGCCGAAGAGATCAAAGCGGCGATTAATAATACGAATTAATAAACGAAATCAAGAACCTGCTGTTGTAAGGTGTCTATTGATCCACCTTAAAAGATAATAGTAATACCTCAGTGCAAAAATTGTTAAGATACACGAAGAACTTCTTCAATAGGCAAGCCAAATGTGTTAAATGGAGAGTGCCATCAAACAACCCAATGTCAAAAGCCACGAAATGTTATATCAACTAATGCACTTTGTGGCGAAAAAAGTCATCCGTCTAGCTACAAAGGATGCCAAGTGTATCAAAAAAAGTTAAATACTCATCTACCAAGAAAAACAACAGAAGTGGAACGCCCCCGGCAATAGCCAATATAATACTATTAGAGAGGGGCTTTTCTACCCCCAGGTGACCAAAACCTGAAACAACAATCTAAATCAAGAAACATGTAATTAACGAGCCAACCAATGGTCACTGAACTTCATTCAGAAACGAAGTAAATGACGGCAACGTTCCTACGTATAATTAGATACTAATGGGCTAAATGCAAAACCCCTTGAACTAAAGTTTTTCCTAGGAATCAACAACATAGATGTAGGTTTTTATATCGAAGCCACACTTTACAGATAAAAACTTTATGAAACTTACTTGAAATAGAGCCTATTGGACAATGTATCCCAGTAGTTGTGCTCGAGAGGGGACTGCAATCTTAATCAAACATAATAATACATTTTCAACAAGATGAAATTAAGGAGCCGTTTATACAAGGCACCGTAATAACCATTGATTATGGTGTTGCATAACTAAATTTAGTGGCTATTTACTGCCCACTTATAGGAGGTGACTAGAACGTGAAACATGCTGCGTGAGGATCTCGACTTATAACACCAGGAAAAGGAAAACCACTCCTAAGTGCAATAGAAATCTATAAGGTTGTGAATATCACTCATCATGTAAATCGACCTATTAGCATTGCAGAGCTCCATGCCAGCGTATAGTACTGACATAGAAGATGGGATGGCACACGGAATTTGACCTCAACTTGGTCTCAGATGTGTTCATCCGCACCACAGATTGCACCGCCCAAACGATCGAAGGTGAAAATCCCTTTTCGCATGCTGCTCCTATCGGGATGCGAACCCGGTTCCTCCCGCTCCTACGCTGTAGCTTTTTAACCACTGCGCAACCTGAAGACCTTACTCCCGATCATATATCGGTCGTAGCGACTTTGAGTACATTAGTTATATAAAAGACGAGAAAGGCATACAAGAGATTAACTACCCCTTGGCGATTCTAGAACTGATAAAAGATAGACGTATTAAGATCTCGAATTAAGATCACAAAGATCCTCTCCCCAGTTGGTATCTCGTAATATCACAAAAACCTCCAATACTGTTATTTATTTTTATTATTATATTAAAGATGGCTCAACCCATCATGATTCCACCCTCAATGTTAAAATAAACCCATTTCAAATCTCAGTAGTTCACACCAGGGCAGAGAAAACAATATATATGTACAGGAATATTCCTGGAATCGAAAATAAGAAATCTGATTCAATTAAAATCCGAACTGTTACTGATGAAGAGCTATCTATCATTAACATCTTCATGTCATTCGTCACTCAAAACATCACTAACAGGTCAAGTAGAGTGGGAGGTACCGAGTGCGAATCCCGGATGTAAAAGGAATTTTTCACCATATGATTACGATCGATGGTGTGAATGAACACATCCATGACTTGAGTGCAGAATTCATAGGCCAATCCACCTTTCATGTTAGTACTCTATTATATAATATGACATCGTGTGTACGGAAGTAAAAACGCGGTTTGTGACATTGTACTGCAATTAGTGTGCCTAGTGACCTATTTATATTAATAATTGGTGTAATTTATATCGTGCTGCGTCGACTAATTATGTCTGTGATCGAAAAAAATGCGTAGAATGCAATATTATAGTTGTTGATGAGCGGTTTTTCACATGCCATGGATTTATGTGTGACAAGGTAATCAGTCATAGCTGCGTTGCATCTAAATTAAAAAAGTCACTTGGCAAATTCTCCAGTGATATAAAAAAGGGAGTCAAATATTTGATGGAAGGCGTAACTGGGTTGCAAAGGTTCTGTACTAATTGTCTTGAATGTTTGCATGAGTTTCAAAGCAAAATGGATAGCTCATTGAAAGCAGAAAGCCGAACTGACCATACTCAATGCTATTCATGAACTAAAGAATCCCGTAAGCCCAATTCCTGCAGCCAAAAGTGAGTCTTTGCCTATAGAAGAACGTGTTGTTACTCGGTCGCTTACAAAAGCTGCCACCACTACAATACCAACTGAAACTGCTGCTTCATCCCAGCGAAATTTTTGGTGCCACAACTAGTGTTCCTTGAACGCATTGAACTGAAACCCAAACTGACCGAACATCGAGTAACTAGATTACGTCTTAGGAAATTACCGAATGAAAATGTAGTACAAATACCTAAACCGCTTAATGAGAATGAATCAACAAACAATGAAAAGTCCAAACCAAGCATTCCGGATGATCACGATACCATCAATGTTGTGGAAAATAATCTGCGGATGAAAGAGAGTCTCTCAGTAAAGGTTAATACAACAGACCAGCAAGCTTCATCAACGGAAATTTACGTACCGCCTCGTTCGGATATTGAAAATCTAATGATTCCAATTAGAATTATTAAACCGAGACGGCACCTTTTTGTAAGCAGACTGCATAAATCTTTGTCGGTAGAAATCATCCAAAATTATCTGAGAGAGAAATTCAAAATAGCAAAAGCTAACTGTATCAAAATGATACCTAAAGCAATTAATGGCGTACCTCGTGACCCCTCATCATTTAGGATTAGTCTCACTGAAGAAGACTTTGCAAAGGCAGCAAATCCAATGCGTACTATGATGATTGTTTCAAGAGATACTTAATCAAAGTTCAAAATAATATTAAAAGTGATCACAAATATTTCTGGAATTTTTTCAGCGACAAGAGGAAAACTAAAGGATATCCGGCCACTATGCATCTGTATAGATCATGTGCATCAGATCCCAAAGAAATAGCAGACCAGTCCTCATCATTTTTCCAAACAATTTACAGTCCTTATAATTTACCTAGTAATAATCTCCTCCAAGCTATGCGAATTGTTCAATTCATATCCAAACTTTTTCTGAAGAGGAGATCCTAACTGAAATTAAATCACTAGGAGGTGGCTGTGGACCTGATTCTATCCCTTCATCCATCATTAAATTATTGGCTGATGTAGTTTGCAAGCCTTTAAAACTCTTCTTTAATAAATCATTGCAAAGCGGAATTTTCCCTGATAAATGGAAAATTTCGAGATTCACGCCGATTTTCAAATCTGGTAAAAGAAATGAAATTTCCTGCTATCGTGGAATTGCAACCACTTCAATTTTACTTAAATTATTTGAAATATTAGTCTGCAGTTCCTTCAAGAAAACAGTTTTAAGCCATCTATCATTTCATCAACATGGATTTATGCCTGGCAGATCAACTACCACCAACCTAGTCGAGTTTACTAGCATTACTACTAAAGCTTTAGAAAATCATCACCAAATTGACATCATATACACTGACTTCAGTAAAGCTTTTGACTCCATTCAACATCGCCAGATATTGATTAAACTTGACAAGTTTTGTTTTTCATCAATGTTCGTCAAATGGTTTCAATCTTACTTAACGAAGAGATACCTATTTATCGAAATAGCTGGTGAAAAGTCCAATCCTATTTTAGCCAAATCTGGTGCCAAATTCAACACTCTTCTGCGCTTTTATTTGCTGATGATCTTAAAATATTCCGAACAATTAACGATAGACATGACTCTTACAAGCTTTAAGAGGATATTGACAAGATTTGTTCATGGTGTGAAGTGAACCAGTTAAAACTCAATATTCAAAAAAGCAAGATAATGTCATATCAAAGGAAAACATGTCCAACAATTGCCAATTATAATATCAATGGAACATTAATTGAACGCGTCATCAGAGTATATCGAAAGCCAATTCCATGTTCGGTTTTCTTCGTCGCTGGACCACTGAGATTAAAGACCAAAATGCACTATACTTTGCATACATTAGATCTCAGCTTGATTATGCAGTAGCACCAAACTCTCCCATAACGCTGACCACATTAATAGAATTGAGGATGTACAAAAGCGAGTCTTACTCTATATTATGAAAAAAACAAACTGGAACTACAACTACGATTTACCATTCCATGAGAACCTGGCCCTCTTACCATCTTACACTGTACACTGTAAGTTTTTTGGGAAATATACTTTTGGGTCATGTAGACTCTCCCTTTATTCTTCAGAGCATTAAGATAAACGTGCCCAGTAGAAATCTTCGTCTGCACAAGTTGTTAAAACTTGAAAAACATCGTACTTCTTACGGCGAAAATGAACCAATCAATATGATGACCAAATTTTTTACCGATGTTGGGCACCTATTCGAGTTTGGACTGTCTAAGGGGCAGTTTAGCATCAAATTAAAATAGCACTTCAGACAATTATAATTTTACATACTTAATTTTTAAATTTTCTATCATTAAATCTTAAAATTTAAATTTCTTATCTGAAATCGTAAATGTATTTGATTCTAAATATTGATTTCTTTAAATTTAAAAATATATAAATAAAAAATAAATAAAGTAGGACGTAAATAAGTGAATTGTGGAGGAGTTGGGTGAATTTCTGATGAATGCAGCAGAAAGCCGAATAAAATTCATTTTGTTTTATCGAACTAGCAAAACTAATTTGAATGACTCAAAAAGCCAGATTGCACAGAGTGATGACGATATACGCCATGTTTTTACTATTGACATGGATTTTGTTTTATATAAATCAAAACGTGTCTTGCATTTTTTATAGAGTTACAAAATCCACAAATCACTTCATTTGCACTTCATATGAGTATCTAGTTCTTTGTTTGCTACATCGCTTCATCGTTTAAAGTGGTATGGTAAATTGTGTTTACCTCGTACTACAGTGTTTCGATTTTATAATTTTGACCGCACTAGACTTTATTAAACATATACCAACTATTATGATTTAATAGTCTCTCTCGATTATTATATACATGTATTGGAATTTAATCTCAATCGATCAAAATTTTTGAAGATGTTATATGGTTAAATTAAGAAGTGAAAGCTTAATTGAATTCACAAGACACAAATATATGATATAATCATGATATGAGCTCATAATGAATATTGATAATATTGTTAATTAATTCAACATTAGTCCACCAGCATAATATTCGAAAATCATAATCCTTGTGTATCCCATTACGTTCATCAGTGTGTCATAGTAATAATATTGATAATGGTCGAACTTTGTTAATATATGATTTGATTTTAATTGATCCAGATTTTGTCCACTATATATGTACCCATAGCTATCAATATATCACACATATCTCATTTTTAATTTATCAATTTTTTTTTATATTGTCATCCTTCTGCATACACCAAACGACACCATAATACATTAATGGGCAGATGGTTTTTCATGATTTTATTTTCTGTTTGTATTTTAATCCACATAACACAATACCAACAGCAGAACACTATATACGATTACATACAAAAAACTATGTCATTAATCATCTCACGTTTTTTTTTGTATATATTCGTCGTTAATCCATTACTGTATATAATACTGTAAATTAAATCGAAAAAGTTGAGCTTTTTGTGTGAAAAAAGTGGTGTTTTGGTTTATTTTGTTGTTTCGAACAGGGTTGTTGATATAAATATATATATATATATATATATATATATATATATATATATATACTATCCTATTCAAAATTATTTGTGCAAGCTAAATTTTCACGGTATCGTCGTACAAACTGTTTTAAAATAGATATAAATAATAATCTTTTTTAAACTAATAATTTTTATTTAGTTAGTTTAATTATTTTCCTTTATAATTCAATAAAAAAAAATTTAAAATTTTAATTTTACGACAAAATATGATTGATTTAATTTTATACAAAATTATTTGTGCACACAAATTTGTATTCATAATTATTTGTGCACATTAAAAAACCTGTTTTATCATGATTTTCAAATCAGTTATTTGAATTTTTATTTTTTCCAAATTTGATCTAGTTTGTAATTAGTTAATTATTAAAAAAATTCTGGTTAGTTCTTTATTAAAAATGCCTAAAAAATCTGAATTTAGTGTTGAAGTCAGAGCAGCAATGGTAGCTGATTATGAAAATGGAATTCCGACTACTGAGTTATCAAAAAAGTATGGTTGCCATAGAAATTCCATTTTGTATCAAATACAAAAGAAAAAGATCCATGGAACAATCAGAAATATTAATGGAAGAGGTCGAAATCGAGCAACATCTGCTAGTGAAGACCGTAAAATTTTAAGACATGTGAAAATCATTCCAACAACGACGCAAAACAGTATTAAAAATTCTATAAACTCTTCGAGAAATAGACCCATTAGCCAACCAACAATACACAGAAGATTAAGGGAGGCGAATATTAAAAAATACACCACTCAAAAAAAACCGTTCATATCAAAGGCTAATAAATTAAAAAGATTAAAATTTGCGAGGGAACATATCAACAAACCGTTGGAGTTTTGGAGGAACATTTTATGGACGGACGAATCTATTTTCTCTCTTGATGGGACCTGGGGAAGACAATTCTTTTATTCGAAACCTTCAGAGAAGTTGAAACGTGCAGTCGTCGCACCAACGCGCCATTCTGGTGGAGGACACTTAATGATTTGGGGATGCATATCATATAACAGTGTTGGTCCGATTACTTGGTTAAGAGGGAAACTGGTTCAAAGTCGCTATTTGGAGCTTCTTAATGACGTGGCATTAGTGGCTGGATGTAAACTAATTGGAGAAAATTTTATGCTGCAACAGGATAATGCTCCTATCCATAAAGCAAAGATGATACTAAAATTTTTAAAAGATTTAGACCAATCTTTATTAGAATGGCCGCCTCAGAGCCCGGATCTTAATGTGATTGAGAATGTATGGGCGTATATAAAAAAGAAAATTCCTTGTGATGTTGGAAGGACTGAAGAAGCCACTTGGAACGCCATAATAAATGCGTGGAGCACCATGCCAACAGATTTTTTGAAAAATTTAATTGATTCTATGCCCAGACGCCTCGCAGAAGTTATGAAGTCAAAAGGAGGTAATACGTCTTATTAATTTATTGCTTACTGTATTTTTGTTTGTTGTGAATTAAAATAAAACTGATTCAATTATTATAAATAATTTTTATTTAATATGTTTTATGTGCACAAATAATTATGAATACAAATTTGTGTGCACAAATAATTTTGTATAAAATTAAATCAATCATATTTTGTCGTAAAATTAAAATTTTAAATTTTTTTTTATTGAATTATAAAGGAAAATAATTAAACTAACTAAATAAAAATTATTAGTTTCAAAAAGATTATTATTTATATCTATTTTAAAACAGTTTGTACGACGATACCGTGAAAATTTAGCTTGCACAAATAATTTTGAATAGGATAGTATATATATATATATATATATATATATATATATATATATATATATATATATATACATATATATATATATATATATATATATATATATGTGTGTGTGTGTGTGTTATCAAGCACATACAAGACTAGGTTATCATATCGTGCTCCTAAACTGATGCAATCAGCTCCAATTGGAATACAATCGAAATTTTTTGGAATCCAAATTTCTAAAAATTATTTCTCGTTAAACGATAACAATGTATATAAATATAAAACAAACAATAACGAACGACAAATTCTTTCAAATGATAATTTCGTAAATAGATGAGGGTGGATTATATTAGATTATATAAGAAGCCAAGTATAATCGCTTTTTATAATACACATAAAGAAGACAATTTTCTTATATAATTTACCTGTCTATATATTATATATAAAGGTACTTACACAAGAGTGTTTATATATATGATAGATGCGAAATGATAATTTATTTATATGCGGAAGCTCCTTATCATTAATAGATCGCGTTGACATAGTTCGTTGACAAAAATAGGCCGTAAAAAACAACAACATTCAAAATGATATTGAAAAGCTCACCCTGAAGGCAGCTCTATGATAACGAAATAAAAATCGTCTCTTTTATGTATACGTATATGCGACGATGATAACAGACAAACAAAATTAGAAAAAAAGGACACTCTAGGCGGAAAAGATTAAACATTTTAGGATAAGAATGTATATAGATATTATATAATAATAGAGATGACATGAAACCTCTACTATTTCACAACCATTAATGTTCATATCCGTGTATATTGTTGCTGGTTCCTCTAAAGATATATACACATATATTCGGGTTCCATTCCTATTTTTCTCGAAATATCTCAAAAAAAATATGGAACATTAAATTTAGCCCGTGGGAGTTTTATATTAAGCTTAGAAAAGGACCTTTTTGCCTGTTGCTGCTGTTGTTGTTGGCATATACTTTATCGAGAGAAGTAAAAAAAACAATTATTTTAAATAATTAAAATTAGTGCCTTGAAGTAAAATATGTATTTAGAAAAATAATCTTCACTATTCTTGTGTGTGTGTGTGTGTGCTTGTGGATCAATGTGTGGAAAAGACATTTTGTTGTTCTCCTCCAGGCGGTCAAAACATTATTTATTATTTGTCCTAATAATAATTTTATCGAGTCACTTTACCGTCAAGCATTTAGATTATACTCTTATTCGTTAGAAGGTAAGCCGAACTGTACTGCAAATCAATTAATATTGATAGATTTGTTAGCAATTTATAAAATATTCAATTAAGAACATTTTTGTCAATAGAAGTCTATCCCAATTTGAACAGTTTTTTTCTCTTTTGACAAAAATATTAAGGATTTAATTATTTTAAAAAATCCTAAAATTTCGATGAGTTCTCAAATTATTGGTAGAATTTCGGTAGGAATTTCGGTAGGACATCTATTAATTATAAAAGTAAATAATAATAATTGATAAAAGTAAGCTATATGTAGGATATGGATTACCCTTTTAAAATAGCGTTCTACTTGTTTGAAACAACTAAAAAATTATGATATCATAATTATATTATTTTGAGTGAATACAGTAAGAACTGTATCACAATAAAAGAGTTAGTCGAGTCGAGGATAAAAAAAGAAAAACAAGAAGCCGCGTATAATTAAAATTGAAATAACTAGACAAAACTAGTTAATATTAGAAATATCGGTAGGACGTCTACTAAATATAATAGTTAATTTCCATTTTAAAGTCCCACATATATTAGTAATCATCAATTTGAATATTGAAAATTAAAAATCTAGAATTTTTGAATTTTTTGAATTGTTGATATTTTTGAATTTTTGGAATTTTTCAAAATTTTTAATTTTTGGAATTTTTGAATTTTCAAACTTTTGAAATTTTGAATTTTTTTATTTTTCAAATTTTTTAATTTTGAAATTTTCGAAATTTTTGGAATTTTGGAATTTTTGAATTTTGGGAATTTTTGGAATTTATGGAATTCATCATCATTCACAAAGTGTATTGCAAAGTGATCGGACGTCAAAATCAAATACAAATAAAACACATTTTTTTTTTGTAACAATTGCCATTGGCTTTATTCTTGAATCTTTCTTTTTACGAAACTAACAAGAAGTGTGAAATTCTTAAAAACTATAATTTTTTTAACTTAAGCCTTAACCAATGTTAATACTTAATATCAGTATGCATTATTATTTTTAAATTATATAACTAATTAGTTTTAGTGTGTTAGCTCAACATGCGTGAAATGTGTAATTATTAGATTATATTTTTAGTTTATTAGATCTAAAGGATCTGTTCTGCGAAGCCGTTTGTATTTCGGTTGCCTTAGTAGCTCTCTAGCCAATTCATTAGGATGTGATTCCAGTTTCAGTTGATATTTTAGGCTGCATGATTTTATTGTCTCTTTAACAGTTTTGATTCCTAGGTCTCTATGGATGTTGCTGTTTCGAATATACTATGGGGCATATGTAATGCTACGAAGTATCTTTGCTTGCGTTCTTTGTACGATATCTATATTTGATGCACTAGTTGAGCCCCATAGTTGGATACCATATGTCCATATGGGGATTAGGATCGCTTTGTATAGTAGAACCTTGCAGTCTAGAGAGAGTTTCGATTTTCTTCGGATCATCCAATACATTTTCGAAAATTTTATTTTTAATTGATGACGTTTTGTTTCGATGTGCTTTTTCCATGTCAATCTTCTATCGAGATGAAGACCGAGATATTTTACGTTTGTTTGTTGAGGAATTGTGATATTGTTTAATTTTACTGCCGGACATGTACGTTTATTCAGTGTGAATGTTACATGTGTTGATTTATAATACATTCATTCGTCCTTATTCGCCAAGTTTTTAACCAATCTTCTACTTTGTGCAGATGTTCTTGTAATTCTCTCGATGCTGTTTGAGGATTTTTGTGTGAAAACAATATGGCTGTGTCATCAGCAAAAGTTGAAGTTATAATTTTTTCAGTTATTGGTAAGTCAGCTGTGAATAACAAGTATAGCACAGGTCCCAATACACTACCTTGCGGAACTCCTGCCTTTATCTCGGTTAAATCAGTAGTAGCCGTATTTTGTTTCACCTGGAACATCCTTTGGGCTAAGTAGTTTTGAAAAATTGCATGAAATTGTCTAGGCAGAAGAGTTTTAATTTTGTCATTTAATCCTTCGTGCCATACTTTGTCGAAAGCTTGCGCAATGTCCAAGAAAACTGCCGGGCAATATTTCTTTTCTTCTAAGGAAAGCTTAATTGTATTTACAATTCTGTGCACCTGTTCTATTGTGCCGTGCTGCTCTCTAAATCCAAATTGGTGATCTGGTATAATGCGACCCTCACATAATATAGGTATTAGTTCTTGTAGTAACATCTTTTCAAAAAGCTTCGAAATTATCGGGAGTAGACTTATTGGCCTGTACGACGAGACTAGGGTTTCGTTTTTACCTGGCTTTGGAATCATGATAATTTGAGATATTTTCCATTTTTGGGGAAAGTATCCACATCTCATAATCGCGTTAAAAATATGTGTTATGTATTCTATACATCTATCTGGTAATTCTTTTATCATTTTTCCAGTTATTAGATCATGGCCTGGCGCTTTCTTAGGATTTATGCAGGTTTTGATAACCGTTTTAACGCATTTCCATTTAAATTTTAATGGATTTGGGTTCGACTCGTCCCTCGTAAGCTGTGGTAGTCCGCAGTCATTATTTTGTTCGTTTGGGGTGAACCCTTTTTGTAGATGGTTAGAGAAAGCGATAGCCTCTTCTAAGTCACTTCTGGCCCAGTGACCATCTGGTTTCCTTATCGGTGGGTTTGATAGCTCTGGCCTTTTTAAATTTCTTGCTGCCTTCCACATTGAGTAATCTGTTTTTTCTGTTGCTGTGAGCTCACTTAGGTAATTCTGTATTCCTACATTTTTTTCTTCCCGTATTGCTTCTCTCAGAGCTTTAATAGCTCGATTTAATTTCCATTTATGCAAAGGAGATTGGTGAAGCTGCCATAGCCACCGAATTGCCCGCTTCTCTGCCAATAACTTTTGAATGTTACTTGTAAGCTTATTACTTTTTTCTGAATTTTTGACCTCCGGAGTAGCTTTTTGTGCAGCCATTTCCATTATTTGTCTTAAATTTTCTATCGCGGCATCAATATCTTCTGGTGTGCGAAGTGGGACATCCAGATGACAATTTACATCTACTATGTTTCTATAGAGAACCCATTTCGTTAGTTTGTTAGTTAAACGTTGGGGTGGTGCAGTTTTTAATGCTTGGGTACTTAGTGTTACTATTATTGGTGAGTGATCTGATGATAAATCATAACAGTTAACGACTTGGGCATTGGTGCGTGCTATTCCTCGAGTTACACAGAAATCTATTAAATCAAGAATTTTCTTTCTATCTGTAGGCCAATATGTGGGATGTCCAGATGATAAATAATCTAGGATTTTCTCGTTCATTGCTTCGTAGAGTTGCTTGCCCTTTGGTGACGTCAACCTCGAACCCCATTGCACATGTTTCGCGTTGTAATCACCCCCAGTTAGAAATTTCATTCCCAACTGATTTTAATAATCGATGAATTGCAGTTTTTTAATTGCGTGTTTCGGTGGACAGTAGACAGCCGATATTACAAATTTCCCAGACCATTCTTCCAAGCAGATAGTTGTGGCTTGGATATGATCTTTAGCATATTTCTGAATTTCGTAGTGTTTCAATCTTCTTTTTATTATGACTGCAGTGCCGCCGTGTGCTTTTCCATCCGGATGTTTGGTGTCATAAACGGAATAGCCGGTGATATTAAAAAAATTGTGTTTTGTGAAGTGTGTTTCAGATATTAACATGATGTCTATAGTTTGTTCGATAAGAAAGGTTTGAACCTCAGCTCTATGTTGCGAAAGCCCGTTCGCATTCCAAATAGCTATTTTTACAACTGTCATTTTTGATTTTTGACTATAATTTGCATAAGCGTATTCATATTTTGCATCATCATGCTCATTTGTTTTTCCATCATCATCATGAAACTTTGAATGGTCTCGGTTAATTTATTTACCATGTTATGAATATTTAGGTCCTCTTCATTAAAATGAACTTTGGGTTTGGGTTTGTTACCTTTAACTATATTTGCATAAGAAACACCTGGCTGTGCAAAACTGCTGTCAAACGCCTCCAAGTTATCATTTTGTGTGTTTGCACTTGTTGTTTTGGTGACTATTGTGTTTTTTGGTAACATGGCCCTCTGATTAAATTGCATATTGAGCAATCGTTGCTCAGCTCTCATTCTAGGGTTTATTTTTCGTTTTAAGTCCAGATACACTGCACAACCCCTGTAATTTGCAGTATGGTTAACACCGAAATAAAAAACATAATAATATAAAATTTATTCTAAATAACATTGTAAAATTTATTGAAAAATTGATTGAAAAGTATTGAAATAATATAAAGCTTTAATTGAAATTAAATAGTTTATTAAAAATTACAAATTATCAAAAATTAAAATTAATAGTTGATTAACAATTTCGCGCCAATTTGTTCCTTCTGTTGTCAAAGTATGCCTGTGCTGTGTGTTTCATGTACCAAAAATATAACGGTGGAGAGATTTCCAGGGCTTAAATGCAGTACATGCATGAAACCTTTTCACATAAAGTGTGTTGGAGTTTCAGATGTACTGGTAAAAAGCATAAATGTCGGCTCTGCTTCATGGTTATATCTATCATGTCGTAGTTCATCGACGAGACGGTCGGTCATCGATTATAGTGAGTCGGTTACTCCGGTAACTACTGCGGATCCAACTTTGCATGATGTCATGGCTGCTCTAACAAGTATGCAAAATAAGTTTGTTGCCTTGGAGAGTTCGTTACAATTCATGAGCAACACCATAGAAGAACTTAATAATCAAGTGCGCCTGCTAACTAATGAAAATTCGGTCCTTAAATCGAAAATAAGTGATATGGAACGAGATCATGATGAATATGCAAGTAAACTCAGTTTCCTGGAAGCAAACGCTGACATTAAAAACCAAATGAATATTGCAAACAATATTATCGTTTTCCCGTTGATGCCGACATACATGAGTCATTCATCGCCATAACTGGTAAGCTTGGCGAGAATATTTCAAGTGATGATATAGTTTTCCATCGAAAAAATTAAACACAAGAAAGATGTTAAAAATGCTTTTAAAGATGCCTTTATTGTAAAGTTAACAACAATTAAATTAAAAAACAATATCCTAAACAATTTTCGGAAAAAGAAATCGCTGTTCTTGGATGAAATCGACGCCAAATATGGTAAGCTTCTAATTATTTTGCTGCACCAATTTACACCATTCCAAAGTAAGCTCTACAATGCAACAAAAAAATTTAAAACGACACACAATTACCGATTTCTTTGGTGTGTTAAAAATAAAACACTACTGCGCAATCAACCTGATTCTAACGCACATCAAATCCGGACATTTGGAGATTTTACCCGCTTACAGAAGTGAGTTTCAACTGCGGAATCATCCTCATATTTCATCAATAGCAGACACTCGGAGCCAATGATGGTGATTCTGTTCCTAGAATTGTTAAGTAATTGTTTTTTGTTACACTTTATTATTATAGTTAGAATACTTATCTGTACGTAAAATAATATTTTATTTTCACAATTGGTAAAACTTTTATACTTATTGTTATTGTTTACTAATAGTGACACTTTGACATTTCATAATTTTTTATTGTTTTGTAGATTTATTATAATTGTTCTAAAACCTTATAAATATTGCTTTGGGAATAATGTATTGGTTGAATTACACTACAATATTTTTCGTGATGATTTTATCAATTTGGTTATGAGGGGTGAATTTATTTCGTTTATTATTCATATTTATTTTATTAAATTTTCTTATTTTTGGATTATTATTATTATTTTAAATGTGTGACCGATCTATAGGCTTTAATATCGTTTATCAAAATATACGTAGTATGAGGAAAAATTTGGATAAACTGCTTGCATATTTAGATTCCGGATATTTGCGGCCTTGTATAATTGGCTTGTCTGAAATTTGGATCTACGATAAGGAAATCGCAAACTATAGTCTAATCGGATATGATTTATTTACATCTTGTCTAAATGATAAACGCTCTGGTGGAGTAGCGGTGTATACTAGTAGCAGTTTAAATTGTAAGCAATTTACTATAAATTTTGAAACATTTAATGCTGTTGGTTTAACCTTTGCCATAGCTCCATATTAGTTTGTGTTGTGTGTTTATATCGGTTAGCTTACACTAATGCTTCTAGCTTTATTGAGGAATTCACTACGCTCTTGGAAGATTTAACATATACCAACCTAATTATTATGGGTGACTTTAACATAGATTTTCTAAAACCTAGCTCACTTCTGGATAAACTTTTGCTTTCACTATCAGAATATGGGTTGGATTATATTTCTGAACCAACCAGAATTACAGACAACACAGCTTCATGTATTGACAACGTTCTGTGTAGATTCGATCAAAGGTACTTTAAACAAGTTTTCCATAGAGTATTGGATCTAAAAATATCAGATCATTGTTTAATTGAAACCAAATTATCAGACGTACAGTTTAAAAACAAATCAACTCCTAAAAGCCAAACTAAGTAATTATTAATTATAATAAATTACAGGAATTACTTTTGTATGAGAGTTGGGTTGATGTTTATCATTTGCAAGATGCTTCTAAGGCATTTGATGATTTTATTGATACTTTTAATGGTCATTTAGTTAAATGCACTAACACAAAATCTTTTGGTAAACAGTCAATAAAGATAAACCCGTGGATGACTGATAATTTATTGCGACTGGTGCGTAAAAGAAATAAGATCTGTCTGCTTGCCAAAAAGCTTGTTAATAATAAAAGACTAAATCAATATAGCCGAACCTTATGTGATACTGTGAATATAGAAATCTAAAAAAACCAAAAATAAATTTTATTCAACAAAATTTATCAACAATGGGAATAATGCTCGCAAGAACTGGAGAACGGTCGATGAAATTGTAATGGGACGTTCAGATTCAGCTGAAATAAAAGAAATTACAAATCAAACTGGCCAATTAATCTCAGAGTCAGGACAAATATCCAATGAGTTCAACGATTTTTTCACTCATGTTGGAGACTCAAACATCACAACTGTTTCTATGAGTTCAGTTGATACAAATCATATGATCTCTCAGAATTATAATTCGGCCAATAGTTTAGTTTTATCGGAGATTTCGGCTTCTGAACTGCTCTACATAATTCGTTCTCTAAAAAACAAATGTTTTCCAGGTTTGGATGGTATCTCGAATACTGTTGTAAAAAAAATGGCGTTCTTTCTAGTAGATGTCCTAGCTTTTATTTTTAATCTAAGCTTGGAAACTGGAGTGTTTCCTCTATCATTAAAGAGAGCTATAGTTATTCCAATATTTAAAAAGGGTGACAAAACATATCTTAATAATTACCGCCCAATATCACTACTTTCTGTTTTTTCTAAGTTGTTTGAAAAAGCGATTAAGTGTAGGATTGTTACCTTTTTAAATAAAATAGATTTGTTGTCGCCTCTAAAATATGGGTTTAGAAAAAATAGAAATACAGAGCAAGCATTATTGAAATTTTTGGATCAGATAACTTGTCATGTTGATAAAGGTCTCAAAGTATCAGCTCTGTTTGTCGATCTAACTAAAGCCTTTGACAGAGTGCAACACAATATCCTTCTCAAGAAGCTATATTGCTGTGGTTTCAGAGGTACAACGCATAAATGGTTACAATCGTATTTAACTAGACGAGTCCAAATAGTACGAATAAATCAGCATCTAAGTGATGCGTTACCTAATAACGTAGGGGTTCCACAAGGTTCTGTATTAGGGCCTTTACTATTTTTAATTTATGTAAATGGAATATTTCATCAATCCTTTCATGGGTCTCCTACTGCGTTTGCCGACGATATTTTATTTACATACGCTAGTAGCAGCAGACAGGAAAATCTCAATCTCATAGAGCATGATCTAAAAAGTTTATCAGTATGGTTGAAGGTTCATAACTTTGTTTTGAGCCAGAAAACTAAGCTACTGCATTTTCGAGAAACCCTTTCAATGTCTCTACAAGTAACGTATCATACTTTTGAATGTAGTAGAAATATACCATGCACTGATAGTTGTTTTATAGTTAATTCAGTCAATGAATTTCGATACTTGGGTGTCCTTCTTGACAGAAACTTAACTTGGAAATCGCATATTCAAGGACTAAAAAATAGATTACTATTGGTCTCTAGAAAGTTTTATGTACAACGTCTATATTGTCCACAAAATTAACTGAGGATCATATACTTTGCCTTAGCTGACTCAATTATGCAATATGGTCTATCATGTTGGGGCAGTGCATGTAAATCTATATTATATCCTATATACGTAAGGCAAAAACAATAATTAAGAATTATATGCTTCAAACCATCATACTCACCTTCGTGGCCTATATTTGAAAGACATATTTATGTTTTCAAAATTTTAAGAATATTTTTTGTTAAAAGTGGAAATAATTTTGTGACTCACATAGGTCATAACCTTCGAACAAATCAACTACACAAAAAGCAAATCCCAAAGTTTAACCTCGATCTGCGTAAAAAGTTTTTTACTATCGCTTCGCCAATAATTTATAATAATTTACCATTAGACATAAGAAAGTGCAGTAGCTTTTCCAATTTTTCAAAAACTTTAAAACAATGGCTACACCAAACGAAAGATATCGACCACCTCTTTTTCTTATTGAATTAATAATTTCACAATGTAATTAAAAAATGTGTAATGGGTGCAAAGAGTACTTTATAAGGTGTTAGACAATTTTATTTTCTAAAATGTTTACTATTTTTTATTTAAATATTACTATTAATAAATCACTTATTTTAAATTTTATACAAATTAATAAATATATATATTTTCTACTTTGTAATCAGTGAATCAGTCACGTGATCTATATGATCCAATGGTTCACTTATCTTACCACTATTATTGTAATGTTAATATTATTGTATATATCTGTTATTAAATAAAGCTGGTAATGAATTTAAAAAACAAAAAAATATTTGAATTTTTGAATTTTCGAATTTTTGAATTTTTGAATTTTTGAATTTTTGCATTTTTGAATTTTAGAATTTTTGAATTTTTGAATTTTTGAATTTTTGAATTTTTGAATTTTTGAATTTTTGAATTTTTGAATTTTTGAATTTTTGAATTTTTGAATTTTTGAATTTTTGAATTTTTGAATTTTTGAATTTTTGAATTTTTGAATTTTTGAATTTTTGAATTTTTGAATTTTTGAATTTTTGAATTTTTGAATTTTTGAATTTTTGAATTTTTGAATTTTTGAATTTTTGAATTTTTGAATTTTTGAATTTTTGAATTTTTGAATTTTTGAATTTTTGAATTTTTGAATTTTTGAATTTTTGAATTTTTGAATTTTTGAATTTTTGAATTTTTGAATTTTTGAATTTTTGAATTTTTGAATTTTTGAATTTTTGAATTTTTGAATTTTTGAATTTTTGAATTTTTGAATTTTTGAATTTTTGAATTTTTGAATTTTTGAATTTTTGAATTTTTGAATTTTTGAATTTTTGAATTTTTGAATTCTTGAATTTTTGAATTTTTGAATTTTTGAATTTTTGAATTTTTGAATTTTTGAATTTTTGAATTTTTAAATTTTTGAATTTTCGAATTTTTGAATTTTTGAAATTTTGAATTTTTGAATTTTTGAATTTTTAAATTTTTGAATTTTTGAATTTTTGAATTTTTGAATTTTTTAATTTTTGAATTTTTGAATTTTTGAATTTTTGAATTTTTGAATTTTTGAATATTTGAATTTTTTAATTTTTGAACTTTGAATTTTTGAATTTTTGAATTTTTGAATTTTTGAATTTTTGAATTTTTGAATTTTTGAATTTTTTGAATTTTTGAATTTTTGAATTTTTGAATTATTGAATTTTTGAATTTTTGAATTTTTGAATTTTTGAATTTTTGAATTTTTGAATTTTTGAATTTTTGAATTTTTGAATTTTTGAATTTTTGAATTTTTGAATTTTTGAATTTTTGAATTTTTGAATTTTTGAATTTTTGAATTTTTGAATTTTTGAATTTTTGAATTTTTGAATTTTTGAATTTTTGAATTTTTGTATTTTTGAATTTTTGAATTTTTGAATTTTTGAATTTTTGAATTTTTGAATTTTTGAATTTTTGAATTTATGAATTTTTGAATTTTTGAATTTTTCAATTTTTCAATTATTCTTTAATTTTTTGAATTTTAGAAATATTTAATTTTTAGATTTTTGAATTCTTTCTTTTCTCTTTTCATTTTTGACTTCTGACACGATCAGACATTGGACTAGCTACAAACATGTTGAATATAACCTGCGATCACAAGGTTATTTTCTTTATATATTTAAAGTATGATTTCGTTAAATGTAAGTTTATCCACAGTGGATTTGAGATAAGACGTGTTGTAAACAGTCATATACAGTTGTGTAACCCCCACTTTAGACAATTTTAATGAACATTAATTTCGGTCCTTGTAGTTTAATTGGATTTCTTTGAAAAACCCTCCTCCGATACACTTCTACATTAAAGTGCAATCTCATGTACATTGTATCTAATTGTATACGTACACATATGTTAATGATATAGATATTATAACCAGAATGTACAAACAAACGAAAAACTAAAAATTTATGAAAGTGTTAAAATGGCCTGCGGAATGAATTGTCGAGTCCAAACATCGATTTTTATTTATAAAGCATTAAATAATTCAGGTGGAAAGGCACAAAGTTCATTAAAAATAAAGTAAAAATGAAAGTGTTTCGCGAATACGATAATTCTCTAAACGGTGCAAATTATGCAAAAGCACAATGTTGTGTGCCAATTAACAAAAAATAAGCTTTTTATTAATCGTAAAATATAAGACTTCGTGATAGTTCCGCCAAATATTCGTAAGCTTTATGGCTTCAAATTGATTTTTTTCTATTCATTTGTGTGCTTTATGTACCATCGTTCGATAAAAAGCTCATCTCTATCAAAATGATATAAAAAAAACAGCGAATGAATAAAATTCACTTTTCGCTATCGTGCACGTATATACAGTCTGTCTTACATATATATGTATCTATATAAAATGGAAAATAATGAAAATTCATTGTTATATCATTGAAAATAATTGGTGGAAAACTACGTTACCAATTTCCACCACAATGTACATGATGATACAATATAATCAGTAAATTGTGTGATGTACAAATGATTTTCCGTGTACATTACGGAATGAGAAAGAATTGGAATTTATCAATTTCCCTCAAAAAAAAAATGATAATAATAACATTACGAGACGAATGGGATTTTGTGCTCCATTTGAAAATACATTTCAGTTTTATTCATTTACAATTTGTTTGGTTTGTGATAATAAAACAAAAAGATTCGAACTTCCGTAACATAAAAATTTGTTTTATCTCCTAAAAATGATATTTTAACTTGATGTTATTATCATCATCTGTTATCGGATTTTTGTTTTCGTGGCCTGATATAGCACATACATAAACTAAAAATAGCACATATACATTATATATGCTCGATGCTACACAGACGTGATAAATTTTATGGCCCACATGATGGTCATATATTTTTCAATTCTCGTTCGCTATACAAACGTATATGCAATATACATTTATACATATATGTATATGATATGGTTATTGTTTAGTTATTTCCCCGTAAAAATGGCGAACACAAAAAAAACTCAAACGATTCATAGAAGAAAATTGTAATTTTCATTTTTATTATTATAACATTTTGTACATTCGATATTCAAATCAGAATACATTTTAACGATTCTTGCTGCAAAACTGAAATCGATTGAAAATAGATCGAGATTTCAAATTGGAACATTAATGTATACGTATATATGTATATGGTTCGAGCAAAATGAATTTTTGTCTTTAGAGCAATCGTTATCACAATTACTTATTTACAACGACATGCGGATACTTTTTTGAACTACATAAGATAGAGTGGATACTCCAATCAATTAAGAACATGACGTTCTAAATTTTCTATTATACTTTCCGAAGGTTTTTGGTAAATATCGTCAGCATTCTTTTCTGCAAATACACAATAGGTATAATGTTACCTATTAGAAACACCAATACATTTAACACAACCAACCACCATAAATATATAGCTTGAACTACTGCCTGGCACCAATTCACTTCTTATCTTAATATTTACTATTGTCGACAGCGATGGTTTGTATTCCAGCAATAAAATGTCAGCTAATACAAGCAAAAGAGACACTCGATTCCGAATCACAATTATTGTTTCTCAGCTAATCCTGTATTCAAAAACGATGCGCAAAGAGAATTTTATTTTGAAGATTGCAGAATACCAAATGGAATATAAACTGTTTAACGGATGAATACGGTCAACAGAGTCAAATGACACTCACTCCATGGACAAAAATACCAAACAATCTTCAATATTCTATGCTCCACAATGCTGTCTTTGAATAAAGTACTTGAAAAAATCCGTGTCGTAATTGATGGATCGTGAAAATGAATTGCGGCAGCACCATTGAATGATTGTATATTGGACACATACTGCAACCAGATTTTACTACGATGTTACAAACATTGAATAGATAGACCAGACAGATATTTATGGATCCGAGTGATTCAATTTTTCAACTGGTTTTGGAGTGCAATATAGAACAATATGCAATATATCCTTTTCTGATGGCTGTTCGATCATTACATGAGTGTGTGAAAATTGATGAATTATCCAGTTACTGCAAATGTAATAGATAACAGTTTTTATAAGACGACCTACTAACTGGGAGTGCTACAGTGTAGGATGGTTTAAAAATAAAAAATAGGTGAAATATTGAGCAATTGTAGATTAAAGCTTCGAAAGTGGAAATCGAATTCATCCGATTCTCTAAAAACTTAAAATCAAATTTTAAGGATATACCAAACTTATTTAGATGGTTAATTAAGTAGGACTCAGAACAGACTGGGAAGATCAAATGTCCAACAAGATGTAACCGCGGTTTAGTTAAACAGCTATAGTGATGAGGTATGTCAGTTACTCACATACATGTTTTAAATTCAATAAGATGTGGGCATATAATCTGACAAGTTCTAATTTAAACTTCGCGGTAACGACAGTGTCCTCTACTAAACATTTTACGTTTGTTATGTCCTTTTCATGGTAGGGCTTATGGTCAGTTAACATAACCAGTTCTTGATCAAAATATTAAAACTGGGATTAAACAGAAAACTTGCATTCTTCTCTACAAACTAGTTAAAAATTAGAGCCATAATGAGTTTTGATGCCATATTTAAGAGAGGAACCTATAAAGATATTGTTTCCAATAAAAAATATGTTCTTGTGAGGAGTATAGCCTATAAAAGTATAAGTATAGTAGACAGAAAAAGTGTTCGAAGCTTAAAATCAATATCAAATGATATTTTCGACCTGACTCGAAACGTTTGTATTATTACGAGTAATACCTATTAACGGTGGTCTCAAGAGAAGATGGTTCGCATCCAACCGGAGACAATGCAATTCTTTATGTTGGACTTCAGTTTTGAAGAACAAGTGTTGTTATCATGGAGTGATTATAGTCCCTTATTGTTTCAGAAGTAGTAGCAAAATTAGAAAACAGATAATATTATAACAATCAAAACCATTTGTTGACACTACTACAATGAAGCATGTAAATATCTCGAAGTTATTATTAATTGTCAAATTATCGACTGTCTGATTTATATTCTTATGCTACCTCACGACTAACAAGGATCACTGGTTAAAATGAAAAGTGTTTTTTGTGTCTATGTCATCTCTTACAGGACTCATGATCGTGGCATAGGGTATGAGATGTAGTTTACCTTTGGTAGGATATATACCAAATTCACTTCAAGCACGAAGTGAGGAATTATGTACAGCGATTTTGAGACCAATATATGATCATAGGCTGCTATCAGTTATGTTTGTTTTCCTTATCAATAAAAGTTAATCACTTAAAATAGTTTTTCCTTCTATCTTATCGTGATGCACATATTTTCTCTTTTTGTATAAAATACATGTCTCATACCCAACTGGACAACAATACAAATTTTTATAATCGTAAAAGTGCATGTAATGTATTTCCACAACAAATACCATTTGGCGGAACATGCAATAACTTGAATATTTTTTTATATGGTATATGTACACCATCAATGTAACGTATATAGATCCCAATCTTAGGTTTATAATAAATTCTAATTTCTTTGCCAACATACACACAATTCATATAAGCTCCACTATAAAAATACTCCACATATACGACGTATAATTTACTGTAATTCACCGATATAATAAAAAGAACCAATAAATCTTAGATTACATTAATTTTATACCAACATACCTTCTTCTAGCATTTGCATATATATATGAACATAACATAATAATATTAACAATAAAAGCTGTAAAAAAAAATATTGAATAATAAGATAACTATTATTGTAAAGTTTTCCATTTAACTTGTACACCCATATACATGCATACACTAACTGATAATATCGAATGCAGGAAAAAAATGTATAATTTTAATGGAGAGCTTTTTATGTTATATACATGTACATAACATACATATATACGAAAGTTAAATTGAATGTAATAATAGTTTACGTGTATTATATTAAATAGCTATTAAACTATACATACAACACTATAATCTAAACTATTAAAATGTTTTGAATTTTAAACTTTTTGACTTTTAAAATTGTTCTTTATATGTATTATTACAACAGAATGTATTGAGCTTTTCTTGGAGATGCGCCATATAACATAATATCATGGCCGTTAATTATATAAAGCGATAGTATTGTTTGGTGAGCTTTTTCCTATAAAATAAATTTGATTAACTTTTTGAAATAATATTCTGTATGGATGCAGTGAGACCAAAACTTATAACGGAGAGCTATAGAATTAAAAACAATTCGAGCTTCCGCACTTAATGTCACAGATGGTCCAAGGTGTAAATCGAGTGTTACATCAAAGCAGACAGCCAAGAGAGCCTTCCCTTGATGGATAAATCACCTCAAAAGATTTGTGGAAATTACAAAAAGACACAAGCCTATCATTTGCTTTATCGCTTTCTGTCATAGCTCTTTCAAATTCAATAAGTAAGATCTGAAGTTATGATATGATAAGTGAACAAGTCTATATCATATCATATCAAGATAGAAGTACAAGCCAACCAGTTACGGTAATCCTAGGTTCGTATGCAAAATCGGAATTGGAGCTATTACAACAATCATCGAATGCATCCCGTTATGTATTACAGTAAAAAGACATCGAAATGCCAAGAAAACTACAACAACTATATTAACTGGAAGTCCTAGTCATAGTTACCACGCTAAAAAAATGAGGGTTTATCTGCTTGGGCTCCATTTAAAAATAATTACATTTCAAATTTCAGGAGTTTAATTTTAAATCGTCCAGGTTGTCAAATGCGACACGTAGATGCCCTCAGTAGAAATCTTATAGTACTACCAGTGAAGAACAATCTGATCTACACCGATTTTTGAACTCCTAAATTTTGGTGAGTTTGATAAATTCGTTGAAAATTTTGGTGATCTATTTAAGAATCGTGATGGTAATCTGTTATTTGTTGTATCCAAGAAAATGCAAGGTCCGAGAGAAAAATGAGGAAGCAAAGAGAGATTTTTGCATCTCTCTATTTTCATCCTTATAAAGGCGATCTTTCATTAGAAACCTACCACATCGATCACTTAGGCACGTTAGCTTCAACTACGAAGCAATATAAATATATTTTCGCGTAATTGGCGCATTTTCTAAATTTATTTGGCGTTATCCAACTAAAACAATAAGCGCTAGAAGTCATTCAGATGCTGGAAACAATTTTTGGAAATCAAAATTATATAATCGTGGTTCATTCAGATCTGCAGAGTTTCAGAAATATTGTGAACAAGGTGTACCTTGTACCTTGTGTGTAAGGTGTACTGGAAAATCGAAAATGGACAAATCGAAAGGGTTTTTCGAATTAGAATCCCAGCTAACAAAGCAGTGAATAGACAACCCTCAAAAATCAAGCACATCAACCCATTACAACAGTATCTAAATAACTTAGTTCAACGAAGTTTCGGTCGGTCCCCCTTCAAACTGGATGGATGTAGCGTTGTCAAGAATACGCTTAACTCTCAGAAGTTGTCAAAGAAGAATCCATTAGAATTACTGCGTGGAGAAAAGAAATGAATTACGGGGAAGCACAAAGAAGCTATAAGAAGTATGTAGCAGGAAAACAATCAAAAAGTGGAAAGTCATTACTAAATGTTGGTGAATACGTTTTAATAAAACGCAATTCACCAGTGTGGCTCAAATTAGGAGCGAAATATATCGAGGTTAACGAAATAGTCAAATTAAAACGAAACAACCGTTACGATGAACAAAAGTATCTAAGGATGAAGGTCCAAAGAATACATCAACATCTGCGGAAAATATAAAACTTTAAAACGTTGGGGTGTCTTCGTCATCAGATGAAGAGGATGACGAAGTACAAACAAGGGAAGCAGATGTTCATAATAGAAGCAAAGTAGGAAACGTTGATGAGGGCAAAGTCTCATCCAGGCCCGAGCACGCTGTGATATTTTGTGTACTGAAAGAGATTGTATTGGTATTGGTTTGGTCACACTAATTACAATTACATTATATCAGTTTGAAATGCAGTTAGTTATATTTCACTATAACTAAATGTATTGTTACCATCTTTTGTAAATTTAAAAACGACAACTTCATCCCAAACTCGTTGACAGTCAAATGATTTCTATTGTCCGCTATATAAACGTCATTTGGGCATTTAGAAACAACACAATCGATAACTCGTTTGTCAAACGCAGACACTTTACTGTTTCTATAATCGGTAAGATATTTACTTTGAAAATACTTCAGGGCACGCAACCTTTCGATATTTACTGTAACTTTAACTTCAAGCACTTGAGCCTTCTTTAATACTTGTATCTTACTCTTTATTTTGGAAAATGTGTCACTATTTATATATGCAATGTGGTTTGTACATTATATATGACAACAATCTCTGCTTAAAAGCTTTAGCTTCTTTATGGGGTTGCCATTATTTCATAATTGATCCAAGTAGTGTCAACAGACAATCTCTATTTTACAGAGCAGAGGAACCATAAACAAGAGTAACCGTTAAATATATTCTTTCATTGCATTGCCATTCTAGACAAATTTGTTATAAACCTAGTGTGGTGATAATGCACCATTGCCACACCCGATCTCTAAATATTGTAAAACATGATAAGAAAAATTTTCTGCAGAAATTGTGAAAACGGTTACGTCTTTGTTTTTCAATAAAAAAAACTCGCTTTTAGTGTTTACTATCAAAACCAATGTGATTAAAGTAACGATGTGGGGTTTTAAGCTTTTTCTAACTGAGCTTTGCCTTCGTTGGTGTCTCTGTCCTTTTTTGCATTTTAAGTATACATTACTTAACCGACTGGAAACCTTCGTGTATGTACTTGATAAAGAGATAAAGGATTATGTGTAATTACGTAACAATTTCGTACGATTGACACCCTTAGCCTTACGTATTGTACATTAGACAGCCTTAATAATGACTATGTGTTTATAGGCCTTATCTGATCTTGATAATATGATCTTGTTGATGCTTAAATATTTGATTAGCGATCTATCCAACTGCATGTGCTATAAGGGTGATTTTTCAAGACTATTAAACGACATTATGATAAACTTATGATGAATTAATAACTGAACCAAGATATAATTCATGCAACAAAGAATTTAGGAACAGAGAAATACAAATTTCTGATAAACCAATGGACAACGACTATATAAAAACTGAGGAGCGAGTATATCGAGGTCAGCACTCGATGTGTTGATAAACGTTAGTTGCTTTATGGTTTACTAGCCTACGAAAGCCTATCATTTGAAATCGCAGTTTAAAAAAATAAAAAAAGCCGGAAGTGGTCATTCAAATACAGAAACAACGCCAGAAATGGTTCGAAAGGTGTCTGCGGAATGCAGTATAAACCAAGAACTATAATAAAATACAAAAAGAGTAAAATGTAACACTTACCTATTAAGAGCAAAGGTATTAAAACACTTGCACAATAGTTGCGAGCTTCATAATTTTCTGACGAAACGGGTATACGGGCCATTGCCGTCTCAGACGCTGATCAAAATTAAGCACACCAACACATCACTGATTCGACTTGTCCGATACACCGATTTAGCACTACAATATACAAATCAGTTATATCCTCGATCTTTCCATTTGACTCACAGGTGTCAATTTATCCATGCTTCACTGTAGTATTGTGTACAACCGATTTCGATTCACTCAAAATTCTTATAATATTTTGTTGATTCTCATCTGAATACAATTGGTCAAGCTAAAATCGACTATCATATCACTATCGCTTGAGAAGTTGAAGAAAAAATAACATTTCTCGCTCTCCGAAACTAAACTCTTCATAAAAATAATGCAATTGTGTCTTCAAGCTGGATTCTAACCAGTTCCTATTTTTGACTATTTCTACGTCTACTGCACAATATAACCTCAATATAACTCAACCATTGACTACTATGACGTTTAATGAGTTGAAAATTACACATATCTACTGTTTTTTGTAATTTACATTTATTTGGCCTATTCCTAAAATATAACCTGTGTTGCCTGATGATCCGTCTTGACCTTCTATGGTGGAATACATTCTATTATAATTATTTATATCCTGCACAAAGCTCATTATTTCCCATTTGTTTATTTGCATTTCCTATAGACGTGTCTATTTATTGAAATTTGACTTTTCGTCTTTTAACACGATATGTGATATCCTGATAGCATGATTTATGATATACTATCAGTTTTAGGACAACCACGTAAATAATTCTCATAACTTGTAGAGCCATATGAATATAAAATCAGTCGATATATGTATAAAGTTTGTTTACATAAATGACTTCCGGACAAGCTATAGCCAGTATGGCGGTTTTCGCTACCGTTAACTTGTCAGACAGTTAGTAAGAAAGCCTTCAATACAGGCAATGGCATCATTTTAAGTTATGCAAAAAATAATTAGAAAGGCAAAAAGAAATAGTTCAGGAGGGACTTTATGGTTTTAGGATGGAACCGATCTCAAAGATTTCTATTATAAATATTCAATGGATGAAAAAAAGAAGAATTTTTAGAACTATGGCTCAAAATTGTCCAACTAATTCAAATATCTGGCTATCGAATATTTAAATAATCCATTATCCCGGCAGTCTGATAAATCGATTGTGAATGATAAATCGAACAGCAGTAGAAACTTAGGGTGGAAATACACTCTACCTGCAAAACCTACTGAGAAACAAACAAATGAGATTGCGTTAATCCATTCTTATGAAAATTCCATAAAATTGGGTATGTTCGTGGATAATCTCAAAATGCGAATAATTATTTTGACACTGTATTCGTATGCTACCAGAAAGAAGGGCAAATTAGTGTCGAGATGGTGAATTCTGATGATAAATGAAAAAATTACTGTCACGAAAAAACTCGAATAACCGGAGTACCTGTATACGAACTGTTTCTAAAACTTTTCGTAGCAACTTATTTCTTAGTATAATTGACTTATTCGGGGTGGTACTTAGTACTCATGAATTACTCCACTCGATCTGCACAGTAGAGGTAGTAAGAAAACAGCCAGCCTTGATGATAGAAAAATTCTATCTTAATTAAAATCGGGCATGAAGTATAAATTGGATCCCATATAAAACCAAGCTTATCATCTTTATTATAAAATAAAAACTTCTATTAGAAACCCCTTATCAGCAGTACAATGGAATAAGGATAAAAGGTAGCCAAGTAAGCGTGGTTTTTGGGTACCATATTACACATGTAAATTTGGCTTAGTGCAAAAGAATGACTGCTACTCACACTTCAAAACTTATTCTTCGTCTTCCCCCTCATAATTTTTGATAAGCAGAAGCCAGGCTACATGGTCGTAACTCTAGTCGCAGAATGTCAATGGAAATGTTATTCATTGAATCAGTATATACACTTTATGGTTCGATGATGGTATCCAAACCATGTGCTTCTTCAAGGATTTCTGGAAGACGGATGAGGACCAAATATTGACGATGTAAGCATTTGTGTTCGTCTCCTGATTACCGATGTATGTCATGTTGATATGAGATCAATTATGAAGCTCTTTATATTTCGGGATTTGGCAATCCTGGTGTTGCAATCTGTCAACTGACAGCTCTATCGTAAAGTTAGAAGTTTTTGAGGTTATACGTACTCAGAACGTTTTGACATACGAGCGCTATTTGTGTTGTTTTCGAGTATTTCTTTCGACCAATCGACACGAGCCTTTTTTTGAGCGATTGACAAATTGTTTGGGATCCAACGCGAACCAATTTTTTTGAAAGTTAAATGTACATGCAATATTGAGTGTATGCTGGTACCACTAATGCCTAAGGTTGTCTCTATCTCACGATAGGTCACATGACGATTTTGCAATATCAGTTCGCGCACAGCATCAATGTTTTTCGGAACAACAACTGATTTTGGACGACCTTCACAAAATTCGTCTTGAAGTGAACTCCGACCACGATTGAATTCACCATACCATCGATAAACACTGGTCTTTGATAGAGCTTCATCGCCAAAATTTGAACTAAGTTCATTCATGCACTGCTGCTGAGTTAATCCACGTCAAAAGTTGTAAAAAATAATCGCAAGAAATTGTTCACGATTTAATTCCATTCTTGGGGGCAGATGGATCTTTTAATTTACTGTAAACAACACAAACAGCGCTCGTATGTCAAAACGTTCTGAGTACGTATTACCTCAAAAACATCTAACTTTACGATAGAGCTGTCAGTTGACAGATTGCAACACCAAGGTTGCCAAATCCCGAAATATAAAAGGCAACCGTACATAAGGAGCTTCACTTTTATATCGCAATTTATGTTGACGGGGATGAAGATAGATCATCTTGTTCACTCGGAAGTCGTTTGAGTCTGAATAATAACCATACCATAAGGGAGACTGATTACAGGTATAATCACTCGAGGGATCAAAAGTGAATAAACGCCCATAGTTAATCGCGTCAATGTAGCAATACTACTTAGCTATTCAGAGACATAAAGCTTTAATGGACACTTTGCCTATGTGGGGTCAAAATAATGAAATTGTTACTCGGCCATTAATTTCGTTGTCTTGTCAAGAGAAGACAAGACAATGAAATCTATAATTAAACATGAAGAAGTCAACCTTGTTTATATATAGAATAGTAACATCTCAGTATATACTCATTACTGTCTGTCATAAACAACTTCCATTGCAACCAAATGTTAACTATATATCATCTCCAAATCAATGTGATTTCAATAACAAAAAATCGCTATTTTATGCTAAAAAAATTGAAAGACATTCACCATTCCAATGCCAAATCAATTAAAGCACATGAATTTTAATTTACTTTTTTTTAAAAATATTTACACTGTGTAAAATGAAAATGAAAGTTTGCGCGAAGTGAACGAACTAATTGTAAATCATAGAAACTTTTGTACGAAGTAAAAAACTTTTTGTTACCTTCTTAATACCACTAAGAACATCTATCCGAAACAGAGGCATAATATTGATTTGTCCCTGCGGTGGTCTCTGCTACATACATAGGAAATGAGCTTTCGTTAACATTATGTTGCTTGTTGCTGTCTATTTAGGTATACAGTGTGTGTTATACTCGTATACAGTTCCAGGTAGTTTTGGAAATTAAACTTTTCACTTTTATATGTGTGTCTGTGTGTGTGTGTGTGTTTGTGTATCAGCATGAGTGTGTCAAACTTTTCTAATTACGTAATGGAGGAAAAGTTTTATAAATATTTTCATTTGTTTTACGTTTTTTTCTGGTTCCACCGTAAAGTATTCGGTAATTATTGTTCTTCACTTGTTAGTTTGCCACAGCCACAGTGGCTGCTTTTGTTGTGCTTTTATTTATTAATTTTTATTTTATATATCATTAGGAATGTATGTATGTGTATATACATATATGTAGAATAGTAAATTTTAATTAAATTTTAATTTGTTTGGCAATTATGTGCTCTCGGTAAAAAGTTTACCGTGCCCCGAAATTTTCATAAATTTTTTGTATAATTAGTGTAATGGATGATGAAAATATATCAATTATAAGACAAAAAGTTAAAAAAAAATTATTTGGCTGGACTTTTGGAAAAATCAAAAATACGCTTTAATTATAAAATATATGTACATTTATATATAAATTAACAAGTGAAATATATTCGATTTACAGTGCTGTTGGTACAACCTCGTCGCTCGCCATTCGTATATCGATCTTCTTTGAGATATCGTCTTCGTACGAATCTAACGAGTCTGTTGGCAAAATATCGGTCGGTTGATCAGGTTCTCGGGCCGTTGTTGTGCCACCCGGTTGATCCGGTACCTGTCCCCAAGTCATACCAGTCGGTTGTTCCGGTTGAAGTACAGATGTCGTAGGAAATTCTATTTCATCGATAACACGTAAACAATTTGTATTGGCCGGTGGCATATCGGCTGTATAATCTTCGATTTTATATTTTGATGTCCCGAGTTCATCTTTGGCCCGTGTCAATATTAAACGTTTCTCGTACATTGATACCACGTCGAATACAATACCGCCGGGGATTTGGGTTGCTGCTAGTATTTTACTATAGAAATCGAAGAGGCCAAGTCGTTCGACAACAATCGAGCGTACGAATTCGAGTGAATTGCCTGGAATACTGGCACCATTGTGACGTAGTATTAGTTTGGTATTGCTAGTTGTCGATCGAGCTAGATCCGTAACAATTTCGCGCAGCAACTTAAGTTCACGATTTAGTGGGTCGATTTTTTCGTTCAATGTTGATAGCAGGGCTAAGGTTTCGTTTAGTTGGTTTTGAACCTTAAGGAATTCGATTTTATTGATTGAATTTTCTTCGATGCTGTTATCGATTTCGGGCACCATTGGTTCAGTTGGTGGTGGTCGTGAAATAATCGATGGTTGTACTTTTATTGGATCCGCGGTAACTGCTGTAAGATCTAGAAAAAATAAACAATGGTGTAAGTGTTAATTTGCTATGTATATTATGCTCTATATGATCTGTAAATCTAGCCCAACCTTAGTAATTGTCCGAATATTAACGACAATCAATATATATGACCTTGATAGACTGTTTTTAATTATTTGATTTGAATTGTGATGACTAACCCTGCTGCGAAAAGTCAATTTTGTCTTAAATATTAGGAAAGATGGTAACAATTACTAAACCTTGAAAGTTCAGATCCGTGAAACACTTTATATAAATTTGGATCATGCCTCTATATTGAGAGTGGCTTTAAATCATTCGTGTATTTATTGGTAAAGCAACAAAGTAAGCTTGTCTCGTCCAGTAACCTTACCAATGGCGATTGAAAGTTTGGTCTTGAGATAAATTGAGATATAGAGAAGTATAGGAAATGCCGGAAGGACACAATTATGAATGTTTACTAATGGGTTGCATCTGCCTCGGTTATTGGCCTATAGTTACCTTAAAGTTCTAGTTCAAGTCTAGAAATATAGTAGACCTTGAGCTTATGTTGACATTGCCCCTATTTCAGTCAACTGAATTTCAAACAAGTAAATGTTACTTGAGTTATAGCTGTTTTCATGTTACGTTATGTTGCGTTTGCACAGTTTTAACCACCAGTAAATCTTATCGACTTTAACCTACATATTTAACCGATAGACCAATATCCAAGTGTAATATAAACGAGTGCAGGTGATTTATGTTAATTCGAATCAATATTTTTAAACTTAAACTTAAACAGGTCAACTATTTCATCTTCATATCGCTCAGATACGAGATATCTAAAATAGACTTACATTAATTCAATTTGAATTCTTAATTTGGGTTGACAGTTAATTAATTCTGATGCTTTCGCTAATGTATTATGTGATATACTTCATTCAAAATGCCTACCTTTCACAGTAAATCTATAATTATCCTTGCGATATCCCAAACCGCTATTCTGCACAAATACCCAGAAATGTATCACATCTCCGGGTTTTGTTTTCAAATTTCGATCGACATATGTCCATCGTCCGTTAATTGCCCGTGTCACATCACCATTTAATGTACCGCCCTGAAATCCAACAATCGGTTTATTTAAACTGCCATGGAAGGTGAACAATTCAACACCCGGTTCGTCGGGTATCGAGACGCGGATACCTTTCGGTTTCATTGGCTCGACAAACGGATCGGGTATACGATAGTTCGACTTGATTTGTAATGTATCGACCTTGTCGCGTACTACGCGCGGCGATTGATGCGTTTGCGTTTGTAAACCAGCATAGCCGACGTAGGCCGATGCAAAGAGCAATAGTGGAACCGCAACGGCGTACACATTGGTCATTGTTGCAACACTTTAAGATTTTATAATCGGTCTCGTGCGATACAAAATTGATAATTTTGAAATTGTAATTTACTTAATAATTTACTTATTGTATCTTTCACTTTCAAAATTTTTTTGATTATTTTATTATTATTAATTAATTACACTTTACACAAACAAAAAATTGTTTTTAATTCACCTTGAATTATTTCCGTTATTTGATTTATTAATTGAAAAAAATTAATAATTTATTCCGCACTTGTATTTTTTAATTATTTTTAATTAATGCACTCACTTTAATTAGAAATTATGAATTTATTTAGTTCACGCACATGCGCTTAATTATTCTTATCATTAAAAATATTTATAATTTGTTTTCTTAAATTTTTAAATCTTAAATCACAACACAAGATCACTTAAAGAGGTTATCGATCGATTTACGTACGAACGAGCGAATGAAGTAACTAAAAACGAAATCTAATTTTTGTGTAAATACCGACCACAAGAAATTTATGTATCGCTTCGATTCATCCAATTCGATCAGCAACAAAATTAAGAATGAAATGTTTATTAAGAAACAACCTTACAACCAAGCTCCGCCAACAGAAGATTTTGATTATTTTTTTTATTTTTTCTGATTTTTGAGGTACAACAACAATGCCTACCCAAAACCACTGTGTGTACCAAAAAAAGTAAGAGTCCGAATATAATTATATCCAACAACCGATGATGAAGGTGATCGATGCGTGCGCTTAAGTGATAAATGTACCAACAGATTATTTGTCGTGTCGCCTATCGATTGCCGCACTATGATCAATAATTGTGTTGATTTATTACACCCCACATCTGTAGCTTTTAAGAATGATTACTGACAGTACCAACTGTATTTACTTATAAGACAACAATACGTAATTATCATAACCTTTTGTGTAGAATGTGCTTTAACCTTTCAAAACCCAGCTGTGAGTACATTTAGACTATATATGTAAACAAAGATACAATTGAAGACTTTCACTGAAGACGTTGTGATAAATTGTGTGGGTATAAGTTTATAAAAGTATGTATTTGGAATTTTTTGATTAGTGTTAGTGTATACAAAAATGTACAGAATTAATTAATTTGCAAGACGTTTTTGAGAGTTTGATGGTTTATATGCGCTCGCTAATAGGCATTTGATGGTGTGGCGAAATTTTTAACGGAAATATAAATTTTTATACCTTTCATAATTCATCTTGTACATGTGTCTTAACGATGATGCAACATTTTTGTCTAAAATGATTTAAAATGTGCATGAAATGATAATTACTGTTGGGTCTTAAATTAATACGTTGCGTGATCGCGAACAATCATTGTTTTCTGTAAAAGGGAATCTCGATAATGTTAAGTACCGTAATTATACGAAAGACTAAGTAAGATATTGTCGAGTTTATTGAACTACAGGTCAAATTACAATTATTATTTTGGTTATTACTTATACATGGATCTTGACTTTCGATAATTGTTGTTATGTTTATGGTTTTTGAAGATCGTATAATCGATTAGAAATTATGCGTGTGAATATTTTTACTATATAATGTCGTTGGAAAAGAAAGTTAATAAAGATGGTAGTGAATATTCAACTTATGAGTGTATACACTATATAGGCGGTCGCGCGCTGTAACTGGTTCCACTACTGAGTTGGTAACCAAAAAAAAACGCACGTTGGCACAAGTTGTTGCTGAGACAACGATTAAAAAATTCTGCGTGCGTGACAACAACGGCGCCAATTCGCTGGATGAGGCTAAGCTGGGTATTTTTCGTATAGAGTTGGGCCGTCGTTTTCTTGAAATTTCGTAGCACAAATGTTGGGCTGCTATCTCAATGATGGCGTCCTTCTTTGTGAATGTGCCGATGATGCAACCTACAATTGGTTTGTCAGTGAGATTGCCAAAGAAGAAGATCTCTGGAGCAGTTGTCAGCTGTCAGTGGACGATCCTCCCAAACCACTACTAATCCACACCTGGGTCCCTGGACCTCCAGAGAAACCTAGTGTGGTATTAGCGAACATCAGCGTGATGAATCAAATGGTCAATATCAATGGATGGAAAATCGTCCGACACAGACGAGAGGCTAACAGTCAATCGATTGTGTTCCGGGTTGATTCGAAATCTATTGAGCACATTATTGGATCCGGCTCTTCTCTACAATACGTACTGGAGAAGATCTCTATTAAGATCATCTCAAGCCTGTAGTGTACAATTTTATTATTTCAATTTTTTTTTTATATCTTGCTGATGTTATCATGGTATCCATGCATGTAATTAAACAGATCAACTTGCAACATAGCAAGTCAGCTTCTGTAGAATTAAAGAAGTCGCTTGTTAAATCGCACACAGATTTATGTTTAGTTCAAGAACCTTACCTTCTTGATGGGTTGGTTTATGGACTAAACACCCCCGGTGAAAGAATTCTGTAGAAGAGTTCTACCGCGAGAACTAGAGCGTGCATATGCATCTCAAAGAATTTTAATATGCATCTCTCATTGAAGAGTGTAGTTCGGCTGATATTGCAGCTGCGCGCATTACTTTAAACTCTCAAACTGAAGTGGTTATTACCTCAGTTTATTTTCCTTACGATTCCGCTACTCCACCTCCTTCTGAGGATTTTACATACCTAGTAAGCTGGTGTAAGGCTAAAAATATTCCTCTGATAGCTGGTTGTGATGCTAATGCACATCACTCTCTTTGGGGAAGTACCAACATTAATAACAGAGGTTCTGCTCTGTTAAACTACTTAAGTTCATCTGAGTTGGATATCCTCAATGTTGGATGTGAACCAACTTTTGATAACTCTGCCCGCAGGGAGGTAATTGACATTAGTTTGTGCTCCATGTCTTTCACTAAATTTATTTTAAACTGGAGAGTGACGAATGATATTCTCACCTCCGATCACAGGTGTATTTCTTTTAATATTAATCTTAAAAGAATTGCGCTTAAACCTTACCGTAATCGGAAGCTTACCAACTGGGAAACATTCTCTCGAGAGCTTGTTTTCTTACTCGAACCACCTATGAAGAATTGTTCGTCTGTGGACTTAGAATTGCAGGCTTCTGGTCTGTCTAAAGCTATTACAACAACATTTGAGACTTCGTGTCCACTTGTCTCGAAACAAAAAACTCAGAACAAACCTTTCTGGTGCTCCACTTTAAAAAAGTTAAAGAAGACTACAAGAAAGCTGAAGAATAAGGCAAGAATATCTAATCTTCAGTCTGATTGGGACAGCTAACTAGCTGCACAAAAAGTGTACAAAAAAGACCTAAGAGCATCGCAAAGATCTGCCTGGGTAATCTTCTGTGAGGAGATTAATAGCTTACCTGCTGTAGTTAGACTTAATAAGTCACTGAGCAGGAATAATACATGTAGTCTTGATTCACACCGTCTACCTAATGGCAAGCTTACTTCCTCGAAAAAGGAAGTAGGTGATTTACTTCTCATACCCATTTCCCGGGATGTAAAACCATTACTACCGACAATTTTGGTGTAGTCATTAACAATTTGGATGTAAGTCCCAATTGGGACTTAGCCTGTAGATTAATTAATTATGAGGTCCTATGTTGGAGCGTGATCTCTTTCGAACCCTTTATATCTGCCGGTCCTGACGGTGTATTTCCTGCTGTACTACAGCATGGATTTCCTCTCATTAAGGAACATTTACTACATCTGTTTCAGGCATGTATCGCTTTTGGTTCTGTTCCACAATCTTGGAGCAGAAGTAAAGTAATATTTATTCCTAAAATTGGCAAGTCGGACTACACCGACCCCAACTCGTTTCGGCCTATCTGTCTGTCATCAACTTTTCTGAAATCTTGTTGAAAGGATTATTGATAGACTTATTATAGAGACCAACATTTAGTTACCGCTCCGCTCAGTAAAAGGCAACATGCTTACAAAGTTGGCAAATCCTGTGAGACAGCCTTACATGAACTCGTAACTAGGATTGAGAGATCTATGCACAGCAACGAGTTTCTTGTGGGCACTTTTCTGGATATTGCAGTAGCGTTTGATAATACTTCACTCGCCTCGATTACGAATGCATGTACTAAATTTGGTATCGAACCCTACATTATCAGGTGGATTAAATGTATATGCTTGAATCTCGCATTGCAATATACGCGGTTGAGGATACCTTTATTTCAGTCAAGGCTTCCAGAGGATGCCCGCAGGGAGGTGTGCTTTCACCCCTGCTGTGGCTTCTGGTCATCGACGAACTTCTTGTGAATCTTCGTGATTCCGGTTTTTTATCGCCCAAAGTTATGCTGACGATCTGGTTCTGACAGTTTCAGGAAAGCATCTGAATAGCTCAGCCTACGTCAAACACCTTGGAGTTTGTCTGGATAACAAACTTTCTTGGAAGTATCATCTGGACTTTAAACTACAAAAAGCCACTGCTATTTTTTGGCAATACCGCAGAGCTTTTGGTAATTCTTGGGGATTATCCCCCAAAATGTTATATTTTATCTATACAAATCACTGGTTCTCCCAATGCTAACTTATGCATCTGTTGTTTGGTGGCCAGTGGTTAAAGTTAAATCTTCAATTGTTAAACTCAATTGCTTCCAAAACTTCGCTTGTCAAGCTGTAACTGGAGCCATGGCTTCAACTCGTCTCCTAGCTGTGGAGCTAATTCTCTCCCTACTCCAGTTACAATCCGTCTTTAGGTTCAGCTTGTTCGGCGGCCTTTGCTGAGTGCTTGAGGAGTGTTGGGGCGTGGAATGCTCTCGGCACTATCTCAGGCCATAGATCTATTCTTAATGAATTTAAACTGGCTATGCCAGAACTTGATATGGTAACAGATAGGCTTCTGCCTGTCTTTAATTTCCATAGATCATTTGAGGTGTTTCATCCATCCAGGGGTATGTGGTTCTCACCAGATTTTCACAAACATATATCCGAATCGCTTGTATGATTCGGATGGCTCTGCCACTGAACAGGGAACGGACTTTGGTTACTACTGTCCTTCGCATGATCTGAGAATCTCTGGAAGTCTGGGGATCTACTGTACTATTCATCAAGCGGAATTAATTGCGATTACTCACTGCGTGATGTCAGCTTTTAATCTCGTGGCCGACGACAAAGAGATTATATTTTGTACGGATAGTAAAACTGTCCTTAACTCCTTGCACAACCCTCTAACCAGCTATAAACTGGTACTGGATTGTAAGAAATTTCTGATTTCCTTGATCGTAACAACAAGGTAACGGTCATGTGGGTTCCTGCCCATTGGGACATTGAGGGCAACAAAATTGCGGACAGTTTGGCTAAAACTGGTTCTCACCTATATTTCGTAGGTCCTGAACCAGCTGCGCCTTTACCTACTTATATAGTGAAAAAAACAATTAAAACAGTTACCCTATCGAATCTAAAGCGGACGTAGTCAGCTACCGCTACTTTTCGTAAGGCGAAATACTTTATCAGAGGGATTAACTCTAACCTGACAAATTACGTTCTTTCATTGAAAAAGGACAACTTCAGAATTTTAGTCTCTATACTTACTGGCCATGGCCGTTTCAAAAGCCACCTTCATCGCATGGCACTGGCCAATGATGCCGTATGCGACGAATGTCTGGAAGATGTTGACGATAGTTTACACTTCATCAGCAGTTGTCCAGCTTTCGACCGTATGAGATCTCTTGTGTTTAGCTTCAGGTTTATTCCTGTAAATCTACAGTCTTCTCTGCCCTGGTTCAAACTGCTTCAGTTTGCTAAGGTTCCTACCAACTTTAATAATAAAAAAAAAATATAGGTGAATCCAAAGAGACTTAATGATTAGACAAATTTGGATGTGATGATGTCCAAATATGGATGATCATTTCGACATGACGATAGTACATTATGACGATACAAGACTCCAACATAGCGCACAAACTCAAAAACGGAAACTATAGGAAACACAATACCCCATTTTATTTAAGGACTAGCCTCAATTCAATAGCCTTAAGGCACCTATTTTGGTCCCACTATCCATGTTTGCTTCTTTCGTATACCATATTGCACGCTTCTTTGACTCGCATCAGATATGATATGATATGATAGGAGAAGTACAAGCCAACCAGTTACGGTGATTATAGGTATGTTATCGTAATCCTTGAGTACATGTTACGTGAATATTAGACCATGCGGTCACTCACGCATACATAAATTATCTCGCGATCTCCACCTGCAGCTATGCCACGGCTAAAGCTCGGTCTGGGGAAGTTCGTTGTGGTGGAGCCTCGCTGGGACCTAAGATGCTGCAGAAAAAACGAAAAGAAAACCACGTAGCTTACTTACCCAACACACACACACATCACCCTCCGGACAAAAAAAAATTACTCCTTCTTTCGAGCTATGAGAACCATTTTTAATTCGATACTAACAACAAAAAAAATATGAAATATAACATAAAATTGGTGTAAAGGAAAAACATAACTATGATATCAATAGGCGGGGTCATCTAAACATGCTTATATAAACACTAAATATAACTAAATTTAATTAAGAATTATTGACACGTAAGTACTTGGAGCTCCATTTACCATGTTCACCTAAAACGAGAAAAAGAAAAAAATCAAAAAATATGATGACTCTAACCGGAAATATAACACATGTGTAAAAACACCGGTACCATAAATGTACCCGCAAATACCATCAATATAACAGTAACTAAAGTAACAACAAGAAAAAAAATAATTATTGGTTCTTATATAATCTCTTATAATATTGTATAAAGCTTATTATTAAAGTCGTGTCGCCTCGTCTGCTGCCCAGGGTTGTTCCACACCGCCACAGTCGATATACCTCCGCCACTAGCTACGTTATTCCCCTTGTGGATAGGACAGTACTTCTCACAAATAAATTTAGCCTGGTGTTAGGTACTTTCACGTTCACACCACCCTATTCCCGTTGAGCCGTTGTATCACGAAGCAAATCAACTTCAACATTTTGGTGTTGGGATTTTACCACTTAACCTGTAGCCATGCGGTCATCGTGGATGCCAATTGGCATAACAAAGTATTTTATTTTGGTGTTATTTGGTGGGTTATTTCAATGTCCCAGCACTATTTGCACACTTATATTTTTACCAGGGAGTGAAACAATAAACGCTTTGTTGGAGTTCTTGTGCCCAAATGTTTATTTTGTTTTAATCTTCGTTTCTTTCTTTTCTTTTCAATTTTTCTTCACTGTGCTTTTTTTCTTATTTTTCGATTTTCGTTTTCGATCATTGATCGCAGCGCGCAGTTATCCAAAATCATTTCACATCCGAACTTACAATCATACTTATTGTCGGTGGGTTTACACAATACAATTATTTTTGTCAATTTTCTTTGTCCATCGAGCGACCGCAACAGCCTGGGGAAGACCCAGACCCTGAGCATCTCACAACGCCGGGCCACTGAATACATTATCATAAATAGACAACATAAAGATGACTTTGAAGATTGGTGCTAAAGGTTCATTCTAGAGTCGAATATCCTGAGCATGGTAAATACCCAGTGATTTGCCAGAAGAGTCCGATAGTCTGTAAGCTACTTGACCTACACCAGCTATTATTTTTGTTGCAATGAATTAAGGTGCTAGTTTCGCAGAGAATTTTCGCACGGCATTACTTTGTACGTATGTGCGTACAAAAACATCTTGACCAACATCAAATTCACGAGGGTTACTTTTGCGATTATAGCATTTTTCTCCTTTCAAATGTGCTTCTCGTAGATGAAGCAATACTTGTTCATGCGCTATATCTTGATGGATCGACCGGGTTATCGTACTAGCTTCACTATTGACATCACAGCCTAATAAACTCCGGAGTTCATATTCAGAACCATGATTAATTTGGTGCTGTCCAAATACCAGAAAGTGGGGAGAAAATGAGGTAGAAGAATGTTTAACATTTCTCATCGTTGCACCCACATCAGATAGATAATAGTCCCAATTAGTATGGTTATCTCCAATATATGCAAGGATAGCCGACAGGACAGTTCGATTTACCCATTCAGCAGCGTTGCTCTGTGGTGAATGATACGGTGTGCGACGGTGTTGAACTCCATACTTAAGTAATAACTGACGAAAGGCAATTGACAGAAATTGCTGCCCGTTGTCGGTGCGCACAGTTTCTGGTACGGAAAACAGTTGGAATATTTCCTTTTCGACAAACGTACACATCAAAGAGGTAGAAGCTTCTTTAAAGGGCTTAAGAAACACAAATTTAGAGTAGTGATCCAGCACTACAAGTACATGAGTGTTGAGGTTTTTGGAGCAAGGAAATAGCCCAAGAAAATATAAATATAAATACCGAAATTGCCTCAAAGTTTTGACAGCCTCTCCCATCGGTGGTCTTAAGGATGTATTAGAAGGTTTAATCATTTTGCATACAAAGCAGTTTCGTATGAAAGAACATACATCTTTCGTAATGCTAGGCCAGTAAAAATACAGCTGGAGTCGATTGAGAGTATTATTAATACCCATGTGGCTTGAGGAAGGAGGTGAATGAGCTAACGGAATCAATGAAGCGGTCAGAACAGATGGTATGAAGAGTTTCCATGACGATAAATCGGAGTTGTCGTACCGATGACCATATGAGGGTTGAATTAATAACTTTCACTTTTCGACCTTGAGACTTGGAGAAAGGTGCGGGTCATTAGTCACTTCGAGAATACGAGCTTGATATACTGGTTCAAGGAAAGCTGGAGAGTAAAGATCGACAACCAGGATATCGTCAGGACTGGAGTTTGATGGTTCAAGAGCATCGAAATATGCCCGAGATAACGCATCTGGTACAGTATTAAGGCTTCCTTTACGGTGAATAATGCGAAACTTAAAAGCTTGTAGCTTTAGGCTCCACCTAGCCAATCTTCCCGACAAATCATTCTGATTCATGAGCCATTGAAGACTCGCATGGTCGGTGATTACCGAGAATTCAAACCCCTCACCATAAGCTCTAAACCGTTTTACACACAGTACTGCCGCATAACACTCCAACTCCGAGATACTGTATTTGCACTGTGCCTAGTTTAGTTTGTGAGAGTAAAATGCGATTGGATGTTCCTCACCGTTGTGCTCCTGATATAGTATTTCACCGACTCCAGACGTTGACGCATCGACTTGTATGAAAAAACAGTTGGATAAAAGCACATTCGGCATTGTTCTTCCATACTAATTTTTTCTTAGCTTTTAAAAGATCAGTCAAAGGAGACGCCATCGAGGAATATCCCAAGATGAATCGCCGACGTAGTTGACGAATTGAAGTTGGTGTCGGGAAACTAGTTATGGCATCGATCTTATCAGGATCCACTCTGATGCATCCCTCTCCTATACTTAATGATCTAAATACTTGGTTTGTCGCAGAACAAAGTGGCTTTTCTCAACATTAATAGTTAGGTTGGCCCACCGCAACCGCTCAGCTACCAAACGAAGAAGAGCAGTGTGTTCCTCAAAATTGCTAGATGTCACCAATAAGTCGTCAAGATAAACAAATATTTTGTCGTGATATTGGTGAGGAATCACATTTTCCATCAACCTACACATGGTTTGCGGTGCGTTACACAACCCAAAAGGCATGACGGTAAAATGGTAAAGAGGCCTACCCGGTACCGTGAAGGCGGTTTTGCTTTTGGCATCACTGTCGAGTGGAATTTGCCAAAAGGCATCTTTCAAATCCAAGCTCGATATGAAAGTGGTATTTTCCAAACTACTCAGAATACCGTCGATCAGTGGTAGTGGATATGCTTCCTTCAAAGTTACCTCATTTACCTTTCGAGCGTCTAGGCACAATCTAACCTTCCCATTTGTTAATCACAGTAAATGAAGAATGTTCTAGGTTTATCATATATGTATACATATATGTAAATGTCTACGACAGTTATTACTGGAGCATTTGACTTTTATTTGGGCCATCTCATCATATATATAAGAAGATCATTATTACACTGTTAGGGTCCTTATCTGAATAGCTGCTATTATGGTGAACGATTGAAACGGTTCAAGATATTTATTGATTTATTAATTATATAGCAATTGTATACTATTATTTAAGCAAGAGAATCATTTGATCGTCAATACCATCCAGCAGCTATCCTTTTAGTTCTCTATTACATTTCATAAACTCTTAAATAAAGTTTTAAATTAATTATCGTTATAATCCTCTCAAATAAATTCCCCTTTGAGGTACACATCTGAGCTACAAACAACATTATCATCTATTATTTATATTCAATATCATTTTTTCCAATTTTATGATTATCTTCTCCATTAACCCCATCTGATATGATATCATATGACAAGAGAAGCACAAGCCAACCAACCACGGTGATCTTAGGTACGTTACCAAATTCAGGAGGACACCCAGCTGAGCTCCAAAAGTTTTCAGAAAGTTTAAATGTATGTAAGAGGATTATCTATGCAGCAAAGTATTCGCTTACTTAAGTAAAAAAACCCTTTGGTCAAGACCACCGACCAAGTAATACCCATCCAATCTTAGGCATGTCACTCTAGAAATCCAATCCATTCACACCTTTAAGTAAATAAATGAAATTATTTCAATAAATATTATTCATAAAAATAATAAGACAAAGATGATGATTTTGTATGGATAGCCATTGACGAAACTACCTATAAAGCTAATGTAGGTGGCTAATGTTACCGTCGGTATTATGCATCCCGACCAGACACTCTCCAAACAAAAATATTTGTAAACACAGCTCTCCTTGAAAAAGCAAATCACAACACTATAGCCCGGTTTTTTGACGAGTCAGTCAAAATTTTAGGCGAAAATTTTGATAAAGATAAGATTTTACTTTTTTTTATCAGATGCAGTATCCTATATGACAAACGCAGCTCGGGCAATGCAAATTTTATACCCAAAAATTACACATTTAGCATGTGTTGCACACGATGTGTTTTCATCGTGTATGTGAATATATTCGTGGATTTTATCCTAAGGTGGATCGTTTTATATCCAATATCAAAAAAGTTTTCTTAAAAGCTCCATCAAGAATAGAGATTTTTAAAGAAATCGCACTCGGTATCGTAGTCACAACCAATTACAACACGATGAAGAACATGGTTAGCAGCTGTGAGATATCAATCAAATTATTTTGAAAGTTTAATTTGTGTATTTTACGCATTGGACGACGAACCTCAATTAAAATCTCAAAGCAACTATTATTTGACCCCTCAGTAAAGGTTGATATAATCTTTATTGCAGCGAATGACTTGAGACATCAATCACTAAGTTGGAAAATTCCGGTCTTGCACTTGTTGACAAAATTATTATTGTTTCTGATGCTGCAAAATAAATCAATAATGTACAAGGAGAAGCAGCTGATGCTATTAAAGAAAAAATTATACCATCGTAATCGACAAGTATTACGGGTTTGCTGTATTAAGTAGTATTACTGCTAATATTGCCACAGCTTCCATGGGAATTGGGCAACGCACCAGAAACATATACTATTGAGGAAATGCTTTCTTTTAAATTTGCACCAACTACTTCTGTTGATGTGGAAAGAAGCTTCTCAATGTAAAAGAGGGTTTTCCGTTCAAATAGACAAAGCTTGCTTTTTTGAAAATTTTAGCATTTTTTTGGTTGCCCTGGCTTATATATTATAATATATAAAAAGCAAGAACCAAACTAAATGTTATATAAAATATTATATAACATAATATAAATATAATAATATAATATAATATAATAATGATACTCATCTGCCATCCGGTTTTTACATCACACATGACACACATACAGCCTAATATAAACAAAACCGAGCGGAAAAAACACGTCTCCTCGGTATGAGATCAACACAACACTCCGTTGACTCGCATCAGATATATAGAAAATCGTCCATTCTTTATTTGAAGATATGAAATGCCCATCTCGGTGTAGTACTGTAGTGTAAAAAAATCAAATGCAAAATGGTGACCATGTGATGATTATTTCACCTTAATTCAATTTATGTATCGGATCATTTCCTCATCTTGTTAATTCAACACCCTTTTAAGGACAAACTGTAATAATACAAACATATATACGTAATAAGTGGTAATAGTACAAAAGACGGTATCCAAAACAGCAGAGATAGTTTAGCTCACTCACCTTGTTTATTTATGGGCAGATACAAAAAAATTTTTAAAAAGCGATAGGGGTGACCACTCTAAACTAAGCAGTGTGAGATTTTTACACACTAAGCAAATAACATAGATACATACCAGACACTGACGCATTACTTCAGTCTGGGCTGCACTTTTTTCTCATGATGACCTCTTTCGTTTAACTCTCCTTTAAAGCTCTAAAACCCACTTTTTCTAACTTTTTCCGAACGATTGAGTGTATACATATACTAATGAAGTCTTACTTTTGTCTCTCCTTCTTTGAAAGTCTATCACACGAGAATATGGTGTTGAACGACGTTTTTCTTTTTTGGGCAGTTTTGGGTAGTATTGGCATTGGAGGGAGGGCTTAGTTTACCCAGATTTCTTTCTGTACATAATAAAAAGTACAGAAAGAAATCTACTTCCCCGTGGCCTCGATAAATCCAAACGATTAGGTAATTTATTCTGTCCAGCCTCAAGTATCTTCGTTCGGGCTCTAATACCAGACCCTCTTTCCGTTGATCATAAATCATTTGACGCTTCCGTGCTTGAATATTTATAGGGTTTTTTAATGAAATTACCACAGTCGCATTCTACTCTCGATACCTCATACCACTGTTTAAAGGCATCGTTATCATTTTTAATAATATACGATGTGTTCGAAGTTTAAATGAGTTGACTGTCAATTATCGTGCATAAAGGCGTAACGTTAGTATGGTGTGTATACGACCACGTTTTGAAACGTCTTTCAGATTACAGTTGGTCCTCTTTATTTAGTCAGCATCACGATTTCGGCGTTTGAAACTGTTTAGTGTGTATTTGGCCAATGTCAGAGTTCGAGAGGTTATAAAAATTTCTTGTTCAAACCGATTGAAAAACCTATTTGAAAGAAGTCCATATCTAATAAACGCAAGCTTTAAAAAGCATGGCAGAAACTGTTTTTCTTAAACAAAATTGGAGTTATAGTGAAGATCGGTTCTTCAAAGCACTGTCGGTAGCATAAGCAAATGTCGATTAAGGCAATTTTGCAGCCTTTATATCCACTGATAAGCGTACAACGAAGAATATAGTGACAAAGAGCTTCGAATGTCCGAAACATACTTTGAGAACTGTCTTGTGACCATTCACGAAAATTAAGAACACACAGTCCACATAAGCTTAAGACTACTCGAATCTTCTATAGCAGGCGGGCAAATCAACGTCTGGTACCAATTGAAGTCAACGTTTCTATATAATGTTTGCACCAGGCGTTCGTCGACTAACGGTGAAATGTTGTATGTTCACACATATTGAAACTTGCCAAAACAGTTACTTTTCCTTGCTCTAAAATATAGTTTGAAAGTAGAAGTAACAAATTTATTCAAATAGTAATCTTTAAATTTTTCTTTATGTAGAGTGAAAAGGTGGTCTTGTATTACAAGATAGAAGCATTATGTATTGGCTAGTGAATTGCCGGTTTCTCCTTTATCTATACAAAGAGTTACAAAGCTCAAACTCGTTGACATCATAGTCTAGTAGAGCCGAATTGAGTTTGTGTTGTGTATAGACGAGGGTAGGTTCTGCTCCCGACATTCTATATCTGGGTGCCATGGTTTATAATTTATACATTGATGACACAGATATAGTTACTTGACAAATTCCATTTGTATAATGATTGAATCAATCAACTGGAAGAATAATCCAATATTCAATATTTAGTTTCGGATGAGATAACCGATTACTAAATCGAAAGTTATTTGTTTAATTTTAACCCATTCATTTAAAGCTACATACGAGTATATATATTGACAAAATTAGATGCCTGGGACAGAAATGATTGTTTTGAATGTTTCTGGTTGATTGTACTTTTGTCGAGTGATTTAGTAAAACTAGAACGAAAGGCAATAAATAAATTTAATTTTAATTTGGAGAATGTTGATTTGGAGACAACACAAGAAATTGTATGAAGCCGCGGATGTTATATATGTATAGTAGATAAGTCTATTATGTTATTGCTAGTCCAAATCAAATAATTTAAGGCACAAACGATCAAAAATTGTCTGTATAACTTCTCATACAAATTAGGGAAAAGATGAACCTGTGAAACATGGATTGAAATATTTTCAGTGATAGACGTTTCCTATAAAAGTAACATCCAAAATGATTCCAAATTGTGTGGTCTATGTATCTTGACTATCTGCATAAGGTGTTTCATATAGTCATAACTCCAGTTAGTTGTTTTAAGTAGATATAAGTGTAAGTTTTAGCACATATTGAGTACGGTGTGATCCATATACGACTTCAAATCTGTCCAGACTACATTCATCGAATAATGTTTAATACGTGAGTAAATTCTACTTAATTTGTGTCAAGATTTGAAAGTGTAAGAAGTATTAAGTTCAAACAATTTTGGATATTATGACGACATTGAAAGCTATCTTTAACCAGTACCATCACCAAAACCATTCAGTACAGACAATATACCATCAATGAAAAAGATTATATTTGGAGTGTTGTGTTGATCTTCACACCGAGTGGACGTGTTTTTTTCCTCTCGGTGTTATAAAATAAAATAAAATAAATTCGTTTGTGGTGTGTGTGTTTGTGTGTGGTTTTAAATCGGGTCACAGATGAGTATCGCTATTATATTATTATATTATATTTTATTATTATTATAATTACATTATATATTATGTTATATTGTGTTGTAATGTATTTTATTGTATTTTGTACGATACTATCTATTACATTTCAATACGCTATTACGCATTGACATCTCACAGGCAATGCTTTATACAAGTATTGGTAATGTGTTACATTCAGTTCTTGTTTCTCCGTTATATTGTAATCAATACCAATGAACATATACGCATTGTTGTTATATATAATGATTTGTCTTATATACATCATTTTCAAATCACACGCACACCACAGTATTCCATTGAAAGCGATCGCATGCTTTGTATGTTTCGTCTTCTTTCGTTTGACTAGCACATCGCTCTTCATACAATTCTCTTATTTCCCCTTTCCTCAAGATGTTTTTTTCATATTTTGGTTTATATTATGTTTCAAAACATACAGTAGTAGGGATTTTGTATATATAAATTTTAACGCGATCACTGCCATTGTGCGATCGTTGTGTAGGAAAATGTTATTATATTCAATGTAATTGGCGAATTACATTTTATCTTTATAAATTTTTGGATTGTGTTTGTGTTGTATATACATCATTATTTGATTGTTGAAAACGCAACTGTCAAAATCAAAACACACGACTGTCTCATTTAAATGTCCTAGGTATTCATATAATAACAAAATGTTCGTTTCGGGAATTTTTTGCTTAGTTTTATTTTATATTTTATGCAGGTGTTATATATACATATATACAGGCGATCCTTGACTTACGTCGTAGATTGTCATATACATGTATACAGGCGATCTTTGACTTACGTCGTGGATGCGTTCCTGAAAAGTGCAACGTTACGTCTTGAAACGACGTAAGTCGAAAAACTGTTTAAATGTGTAATGAGGGAATATGTTGGTTCTGTGCAGGGTGCAATGTATTTGAATTCTAAATGTAATTTAAATACATTGTACTTTGTGCGGAGCCGGCATGTTTTTTCATTGTATATTTGAAATACTTTAATGTAATGTAATCTTATCAGATGATGAAATACTTTCATCATTTATCCTGCTAGGTTAATCAATTTTTACGTCAGACGGATCTATGAAGTTTTTTTTTTGGCCATATTGATGATTAGAGTTTGTACTTCAGCTGCATCTTCAATAGAACTGGTGGACTGATTCGACCAAGGCTTTTTCCACGATCCAGACATGGTGGTGCCGCTGACTTTATCCCAAGATTTGCTAATGTTGAGAACTGCATGTCATTTCGTGCAGAGAGACTGGCGGTAACCCAAGCCTTTCTATAACTTCTTCAAACAACAAGTAAACTTGTTTTGGTGATACCCTTTAAAGCTCTCGGGTTCTCCGAATGGCAAATCAGCAAAAGATTTAGCTTGAAGTCGCTGACGGCATTACCACCAAGAAGAAGCGTCAAAAGGTATTTAGCTGCTTTAAAGCCGGAAGTATGTTTTTCTGCTGTGGCCAAATATGTTCGCGAGGGCGTTATTTTCAAGTACTGAGAAGCTGTTTCGTCGTTAAATAGTTGTTGGCTTAAATGACAATCTGCAACGATGCTTTTAATTGTAAGCAGAATGGCGTTTGCTGCAGCTGTGTCTGCGCTAGCTGACTCACCTAAAATTTTAATATTCAGGAATTCGTTCCGATTTTTAAAATTTTGGAACCAACCCCGACTATATTGGAAAGTATTTGTTTCTTCGTTACTTAGTTCGGCAAGAGGCCCGCAAATACTCTTAGCTTTGGTTTGGATGATCGACGTACTAAATGTAATATTTTTTGGCTTGCGCCTTTGATCCAATCTATCAACAATAATTCCATTGTCTCGATTCTAAAATTAGCAAAAATTTTCTCATTTTTTGAGGTTCCTGCTTTAGCATGATTTAGGTTCCTGCTTTAGCGAATATTTTTTTCTTGCGTAAAAATTGTTCTTTCAGTCTGTTGTTGGTGGGATATTTAAATTTCTGGAAATTTGTTTTCTGTATTCCAATTCGAAATATGTGTGACACATAGTTAATAAGGAAGATGTACACATCCTCAGGGATTTTGTAGGACAGGAGTGTTTAGATTTGGTGCAGAACACGGGTGTGTATCTTCCATTATCGGAGTTACATTTTGGGATTGTGGTTGAGGTTTGTTTTAGTCTGGAAGATTGTGACGGGTCGGGCGGGTATTTGAATCTAGTGGCGAGGATTTGGAACTATTTAAATGTTTGGACATTGGCGGGATCGTAGCTGTTTTGCAGTGGTGGTTTGGATGCATTCAGTTTCGCAGAGTGATGGGAGGTTTTGATGTTTTGGTTGGATTTTTGAAGGATGTCGGAAGCGGTTTGGAAGAAGCGGTTTTTGTAGGTATATGCTGGTGATTTGTTCTTTGACTCATGATACTGCTGTGGTTCGCGGGGGGAGGGGGAGGGGGGTTCGAGGCTGGATTTTATTGGGACGGGCATGAGGGTTTATCTAGTTGCAGTGGCGGTTGGGAGCCTCTGTTGGCATGTGGAATTTTGGACGGGAGTGGGATTTGTTGGGGGCTGGAGGATTCGCCGGAATGTGGGGTATTTGGATGGATTTCGGTATGTTGAAAGTCAGTTGAGATAGGTCTGCACTTTCCATTTTTATTTTTGTGTAGGTTGGTGTCCCGTTGTTGAGGGTGCTCTGAAAGAGTTTGTATTTTAGATGCTTACGATTGGGTTCTCGTGTTAGAATTTATTTGCTACTAAGAGATGTATGTTTGGTTGAATGTTGAGTTTGGATCGTGTTTGGTTTGGTTGAATGGGGTTCGCTCCGAGGGGTGTCGATTTCCTCCACTTTTGGGGTGCTTTTGCTCCATACTTTCTGCATATATGTGGCATCCCCGCCTGCTTTATTGCCTGTGTGTCGTGCATACGTGCCTGTAGGTTATCCATGCGTAATTTCAATTTATTAAGTTTCGTATTTGGATTTAAGGGTTCTTTTTGAAGACAATATCAATTGTTCTTTTCTGATTTATGAACGGTGAAGTTCGGAGCGGATCTACTATATTTGTAGTAAAGTGACATACCTGATCACGACCATAATACGGGCATTGCATTACAATTACATTGTATTGCAGAAATATAAAAATAATAATAATAAGTTATGGAAAAGGTTTGGTTTTAATTAATTATATAAGTGTAAATATGATTATAGTTGGAGGGGGTTTACAAGGAAAGTTTATTTTATTTTAAAAAAATGTTGCATAATTTTGGAATGTTAAACGTTTTCAGAGAATTATTTGGATTTTCTGATAAACATATTCCAATATTATGGTATCATCAGCGTAATGGTTGACGGGTACTTAATCAAGCATACAATATTAATTTAATTTATGGTTACAGATTCAGGAGCCGTAAGTTAGTTAATTAAGAGTTTTTAATTTTATTTTAACTTTGATAGGTGTACGGACTGGAGTTTAAATAAATAATAAAATTAATAATAATTAAGTTACAGTTCCTATCTTGTAAATTTATTTTGAAAATTTTATTAATTGATTTAATTTTAATACGTTATAGCTAAGTTGCAGGTAATATCTAACTTACTCAATTATTTATTTGTATAATAATTTACCCTATACACGAATGTATGTATATGAAATGCTGTCGGGTCATAAAATAAATAAATATTACCCCTCGCGTTAGATGGTGGTGGATCTGTAAATATAGGGACGCAAATTTATATGCAGCATATGATGAGAAGACCCCAGGATAATACACCTAAATACTCCAGTTTCAACTGCTGAGGTAACACCAACATATATGATGGAATTTGAAATGTCCTTCCTATCCAAATAAAAATAATAACCAAAGTTAATGTGAAAATGATATAGATTTTACTAACAAATTATATTATTGTACTAATTATGTAACAGGAAAATGGTTCTGCTGAAGATTGTCGCCCTAGTCTATTTTGATTTTCTGATGAGCATGTTACAGACGAATTATGGTAACATTATCGTAATGGATGGCTTAAACTATCAAACTAATTTAATTAAATTGTTTCAGATACCTGAGTCATATTAAAAAAATTTCTTCCAGAGTTCTGTATTTATGTTCTAATTAGGTTAGTTGTGCGGATGGGAGTTAAAATAAATAATAAAACTAATTAATTAAGTTACAGATTCCTGAGCGAACTAATAAATTTATTTTAGAATTTTAATTTTAATTTAGTTTTAATTTTATTCAAAATACAGAAGAGCGGATAGGTGTTGCAGACTGGAGAATGCTGATTGGCGATTACAGAATAGTAGATTAGAATTGTGATTGTCTTGTGATAATAGTAGTTTAGTTCCGACTGTCATGGTGTCTGTAACCGGGTCGCTCTTTCCTAACTAACATACCTTCCTATCCTTACCTATCGTTTTATGTAAACGGCTGTAGGAATAGGCCCGGCGTTATCCGGGAATCTTGCCTAGCGCTTGGTCCTACAGTCCAATCAATCAATCAATCAATGAAAAAGATTATATTTTCCGCCTCAAATACGGCTATGTATAGAATCTTAAGTAATTTTTTCTGTAGAGATTCTGATAAGTTTACCGAAAAAGGCATAAAATGAACCATTTGAACCCCAATCTACCAAATAAAGTCGATTAGATCGTTTATAGCGACGACGGATTTTTTTCACAGAAAATGGTAGATTTTGGAAACATATGCAAAATTGCAGCAGGCTGGTGTAATCTGCCATTCGACAGGAACATCACATTAACTGACACCTTTATTGATTTATAATTAACTCAGTAACAGTTTCAGATCAAAGTTGGGGTAATCCTCAAAACATTATAGTCCTTCACCCTTTCAGATGTTTAGGCTTAGTTTTATTTATATCGAGATTTTGCTGGGCGGTATAGTATACCCAAGATAGTCAAATCAAACAATCTACAAGGACTTACTTAAATAACTAGCTACGCATCTCATAGAAAGATACAGAACCCAGGACAGAGTGTAGTATTCTTGCTTCACTGCAGCAAAGTATATCGGGACATTATTCCTTATCTTTAGAGTCAAGTATACCTTGTGGATGAGATCCTACATTTCAGGAAATTAAATCAAGTCCTTAATTAAACTACTACATAATGGCTATAATATTTGGCAAAGTGTTGCAACTGTGCATACAACAACAATTTAACGTTACCTCAAATAAAACAGTGCATGAAGTAGTCGCATGAAATTCATATTGTAAATCGTATTAATACAACAGTGGGATTTTGAAGCCATTAAAATGGAACTCAAAGGACTTTTAAGATTCAATTAGGTTTCAAGATATCCAGGTTCAACGCCTGGTGGTTGTATTTTATTTTGAACTATTTGTTTTTTGAAAAGCTTGCAACTATGAATGGGATGCAACCATGAATAAGATAATGAAGAATTTGTTAATGAATAGACAACCATTGCGGTGGGATAATGCGGGTAAGATGCTATTGTACAGAGTGTAAAACAGTACCCTTGTCATTTATAAATGTAAATGTGCTGACATTATGGGTATACAATTTTCCAGAGCATAATAATTATGTGCAACGACTATGATTCGTTCGGCTATTGGTACACTATTTTGGTACACGCGCGTTTTAATTACGATTGAGTGAACTACGCTTATCTGTTATTTGCTTATTTCGTTCAAATATCTTCAAAATAAATAGTTTACATCTGTTCATACTCCATGACAAATATAACTTATTCGAAATTTGTATTGTCTTGTGAAGGTTGTAAAAAATATAATATTGCGATTTGCCACCTCATATATGTGATCGTCTTAATTTGAACCTTTAATACAGGTGACATCTGACTGACATGATTCCTAGTTAGGTATTGTAAGAGATACCCGAATAACTTCAACTCCACATATATGATCTCGTATCTGACGTTTGAGAGAGTGGAGAGAGGTTTAAGTAGGCAATGCAAATGTTGATAAGCTAAAATAGTCCAAAGTATTGTTTAGACCCATTGCTATATGCATGGATGTAAAACGTAGGCAAAAGGCAACATTGAAGACGCACATGCCAAAAATACAAGATCAAAATCTCACAACCCGAGTAAAATTATACACTTCAGGTGACACAGTATACAGCAAACGTATTAAGTTTGGTAATAGTTACTTTAAAGTATAGAGTTACAAGTTAAAAAGATATTTGTCTTGTTTATTCAGGTGGCTCTAAAATGTCGTCAACAGTCGTCAACTGACTATATAAACCCTACAGTTTTCATCCAAAAATAATCATTTCTTATCAAGCTTTTGAAACTGCTCGTTCAACGTAAACCAAAACTAAAATGCTATCTGCAATCTTCACCTTTCTGCTCATCTGCTTAGCAGGAGTAAGTTATAAACAATAATATTATTAATTTAATTAAATAACTGTATTATTGTTTAATTAAAGATTGTGTTTGGTGCGCCTTCACTACTCTCATCATTGGCTGGTATCGTGGAAGATGTTGGAGATGGTACATTGACATTTGTAAATAACGTAACTGAAATTTTTGGTTAAGCTGCTGTATTCAATTGTTTCATTGGAACTTAAATTTTTCTTATAACATTTAATTAAATAAAGAATTTTAATGGATTAACTATTACTTAAACAATTTATTTTAAGAAACGTATCAGCACTGGGATTCTTTATTGTATACTTTTTTGTCCAACGCTTTATACAGGCCATTGTTGACCAGTGTCATATCAACAATCTGACTCGATTTCGATCACGAGCCAGCCAGAAGGGCTCTTCCTTCTAAGATCGCTGTATCATTCGGTTCGGATCAGCACGCAGAACGTGACCGAGACAGCGTACTCACTGTCCTTTGATTTCAAGCACAATATCAGGAATTTGCATTAAATTCTTGATCTTGTTATATATCACACGCATGATCCTTCTCTCGAATGTTAGAAGCCATCTCTCGTTTTCATCCGTCAAGGTCCAACTCTCACATCCATACATGACTCCATACATTAGCAAACTATTTGATCCCAGAAGTGAACATTGAGGATATAAAGTCCGATTATCAGCGGCAAGGTGAACCTTGATATCCTCTCCCACACTATTGTCTTGAGTATAATGAGAGATCCAAGATACTTGAATCTCATTACTATTTCAAAAGTGTGGTTACCACTACTGAAATCAGTTGCGTCTTGATCTCGAAAACCAGAGATCAAATATTTGGTTTTGGACTCGTTGATTTTCGGTCAACGGAAGCTGTAAACTAATCCAGTGGATCTTTCTCTCCGTTGCCATTTAATCCAATCACACAGATATCATCTGCACATGCAAGAAGTTGATTGGATGGTCGCAATGAGATATTGTCCTGAGGTGTTTCAATTCTATGAAGGATGTATCGTGAGATTAAAAAATACTGGCATTTCCTTGTCGAACACCAGAAGTAATTGCAAAAGTTCTCGATATAGCCTGTTCTCAACTTTAACACAGCATTGTGATTGCGTTACTGTCATTTTACACAGATGTACGTATTTGTTTGTTATTCCTAAATATTCAAGCGCATACCATAGTCTCTCTCGATTGATCGAGTCACAGAAATGTACACGCCATGCATCGAGTACATGCATCGACATTAACACCGGGCCAATTCCTGGTCTCGAATGGCAGTTGACCAAAACCCGAATGGCAGTTAAAGAAACCAGGTGAATTGTGCTCATTGTTGAGTTGTTGTACTCTTAAGACCTTAGCCACCGCTCGGATTACGCAGTGGTTAAAACACCGGGTTGGAATCCCGATAGGGACAGGATGTGAAAAGGGATTTTCACCATCGATCATCTGGGCGGTACGATCGATGGTCCGAATGAGCTCATCTGAAACCCAGTTGAGGTTAGAATCCGTGTACCGTCTCATCTTTCATGTCAGTACTATAGGCTGGCATTGAGCTGTGCAATGTGCAGATGGTTTCTACGTTAATCGGACCTATAGCCGGAACGTAAAGTAATAAAGTGGGAAGTCACAATGGGCCAATATAGCCTGAGTGACAGATAACACTACAACAAAAAATTGAGACCTTAGCCTTCCATCATTCGCCATTCTCCTGTCTAAAAATGCGTTTAGCTATCCTCCTACCAAGAACGGCATTATTTTTCTTGATATACCATACCGAGAATGTGCTGGGAAGCATCAACTACAGATGGTTTTCAATACTTTTCAGACCCTATTCACTTCATCAGATTGGTAAAAACATCGCAAATGTTATTAAAGAAAAAAAAATTATATAGTATTACCAATCTACAACACATCATTCTCAAATCTGACATAAAGCTGAGCTATAAAGTCGCTCAGAATATGCACATTATATTTTTCTGTACATCAGAGCGCGCATGTACTATAATTGCCGCAGGTCTCGACCAATTTCAAACGAATCTGATCTGAAACTTCAATTGTTGAATGTCTGGAAGTGCAATTATTTACTCCCAGTATTTCGAGGTTATCTGTACTGAGTACCAATGTATAACTTTGAGTCACTTGCCAGGTAATGGTTTTCTTGCAAAGCAACTAGCTTCAGCATATGAACGTAGAATGAAGGTTTTTCGGTTGTCTATCATCAATGGGTGCAAGAACGCAGACAATTGGTTGTCTTATATGATGTGAAAGCGTACAGCTTACACATTTGATTATCATCAGCTTATACATGCGTGGGTTCGTCGTATTGTTGGTGATTTCTGCTCAGCCCAGAGATCCAGTTAGATTAAATCACATCCTACGCCATACTCTGGTTAAATTTACGAAAAATTGACACCCTCATCACCGTGTTTTGGAATTAATAGCATAATTATATATAAAAGCACGTAATGCCTCCGGAGTAGTTTGAGAATTTGATTGACACGAGAGATTTCAACACAACCTATATAGATATTGTGTAAGGAATTTTATAAAAAACCAAACACAATCTCTTAATCATAAATCTAACCATCTGTCCCACATGTTTAGATAATATAAAATCTGTTTGACAAATTGATGTCAATGTACGTGTATATCATATATGTTTGACCAATATGATTTGCATATAAAAGAGTCTGTGTCAAACAGATTTATGAATAAAATTTGTTATGCAGATAGCAGCATCAAGATAAAATGGTTTGAATTTAAATAAAACAAAAAAAAAATTGGGTTCTATTGCGAAATTATAAAAAAAGAGAAGATTTGTTCATGGTGTACGCGCATAACATCAATTAAATTCATTAATTATTAAAACTCCATATAAGCGGATCGTTATACATTTCGCATACAAATTGGAATCTTGCCTTCATAACATATACCCCCCAACAACACGTTTCATTTTTTTTATGTACGATACATAAAAGCAGCATAATGTGACTAAAAACACAAAATAATAGAAGCAACTATCGATTTAATGTACCAAAATTAATTCAAATTGTCGACTTTCCCATTGAGCTGCGCGCGCACGTTATAATATGCGCGACCGCAAATCGATGCAAAATTTTGTCGCCTTGCGCATTTTTATTACAAATTTTTTATAATTTCACACAATAGTGAATGTCTGCAATAAATTGAAGATTTTGATGAGTGATCTTAATACATAGATAGATAATTTGGTGAATGGATGAATCGCCGACTTTCGTAATGATACCACTGTCACATCATCTGATTTATGAACTTTTCAAAATTTTGGCTCTGCCTGCAATTTATTTATTACAAATAAATCACTTTCACAGAATTGTCTCATGTTAGCTTTTATAATCGTATAAGAATTTTTTTTTTTACTTTCTTATGACGTATACAAGTGTTGAACTCTTTTGTGAATATACACTCTCGGTTTCTTGTGTCTACGGTTTATGTACATTCACTTTATGTTATTACGGCACGATACCATGTTATGCGGTATATAACAACCTATCGCGATGTCGTTATACAATCGTTGAACTATAGAACGCGCAAAGTGTGTGTGTAATAGACAGAAGCTTCACACCAACCACTTCTTAGAATTTTTATTTTTGAAAGATATCAAAAAGTCGTGACTATATAATGTCGTGATCAATTCATTGTTTAAAAATATGTTTATAACTATTTTGATTTATTGTGACGGTGCGTGTAAGATCTACATACATATATATATATAAACTCAACAGGAACCAACAATGTACAAAGAAACCTGTTATATTGTCGTACAGACAAATTTAAGTTATTGTACGCGCTTAACATGGATATGACTTTCAATTTGTGTGACTCCTCGTTTATTATATACTCTTGCTACGAATAACAATAAATGAAACTTATGGGACAACCTTGAAGATGGTAACATAACAAACGATTCATTCATATAAAGTGGTCAAGCTCAAGTGAAATTGCTAATTGAATTAAGATTGCAGTTTAACGTTATGTAATATGGGCGCGGAACGACAATAATTTTGTTGTTTGTTGATAATTGTCTTCGCGGTGCCGACACAACAAAATGTTTCAGATAATGAACTTGAAACTGTATATTTTTTTGAAAGGAATTAGCTGAACCGGTTAAGAGTGTTTTTAATGCTTAGTTTGTTATATATAAATTGTATTGTGACTAGCAATTAAATTGGAAATGTTGTTGCTTAGATGCTAGTCAATCAACGATTGATTCGAAAGCAAGGATACTGATAACATAACACCAAATTAAGAAACGACAAGAAGATGGTGAAAACCTTACTCATCAAAATCGTCACTGCTATGTATACAGATGACCTTCTCAATTTAGGTGACTTTATTGCTAGAGTGGTAGAATTTACAACTCACCTAAATTCTCGCAATTAAGTTCTTTCATATGTAAATAATTTGTGTATGATTGCAATATGGCAACCAAGTTTCCGGGTTATTATATGAGTATCTGATCTGGTCGCCGGTTGTAGTTTAATGGTTAAGAAAATTTCTCATCACGCCACGGTATCGAGTTCGATTCCCGCCGTTGATCAAAAAATTAACATGCAACCGGATGACATAAAAACGCGTTTGTGTGTAAAAGCATACGTTGGGCTGACCATCTACAATGTGTACCGATCGTTAAAATTGGTTCGTAACGTATCATTTGAGATGCGGTAGATTATCTCTAAGCAAAAATATCAAGACGCAATTGTTTCCAGAAGCGTGGTAACCACACGTTTGAAACCGAAACCAATATATCTCCGTAAATACATGTCCTTTTGCAATTTTGACGAAATTTTATCTAAAAGATAAAAGGAAAAATTATACAAAAAGTCGTACGTGTTCCCAAACCAGTCACCTATCAAACAATATGCATCGATAGTTGGGCCACCGAATAGTTTTTGACTTCTATGGACTGAAGCTTAAATCGTAGACATTGAAACCAATTATCGTTGTTCGAATTCTTAAGCAAATCGGTTTTCAAGCATCTTGCATTTACCCTTTCAGTTTCACTAGAAAGTTGGCTCTCATTTAACTCATGTTCTCCGAGAATCAAATTCATTTCTCTTACCCATTTACCTTGATTCATTATTTCTCGCTTGTTATTATGCACTCTATTATCACCCATGACTAATTTAATCATGAAGTGATCCGAACCCAAATTCTCTTCCTCCACATTCCAAGTGACTTGATTGACCACGTTCGTATAGATTGCGCGTCAATTTCAAAATTTTTGATTTTGAAAATGGTACTGCAAAATCATACCAACGTTTTGAATAAGAGCTAAAATCCTTGAAGTCATTGGGGGTCATTATCCGTTTTCAATTTTAGATGTAAATCCCTCTTAATTGCCATTTCATCTGTTAGAAGGCCTTGTGTTCCGACCTTATGTTTCGTCGCATAACTCGCATCTGTCGTACTTTGGACTGTGAAAGGCTATGTCAAAGTTTGTTCAAAAAATATACCTATAGTATTTTTCTTTAACTGGTTCGACTGTAGTGTCTTCATATAGATCGTACCGTCTGAGATGTTGAGATTCGGTTCCAAATATTGGTGTGACGACTTTGCCCGGCAGAAGTGTGGTCCTACTCTAGATAAAGAATCAATATGCTCTATAACCTTATTGAGCTTCTCTTAAGAAATTTTGTTACTGCTGGTTCGCCCTCTCATGCTTTGTTGTGCTTCACCAGTTTATGAAATATGCGTACCAAGGTAAAAATGTTTACACACTACGGGGCGGGTACTTGCAACGTCCATGTAATAAAAAAAGCTGAAGTTTTGGCGTGATGGTGATTTTTTTGTTTTTCTTGCAGTTAAGTGGCGTTCGGTGGTTTTCAATATGAAGTCGTGTTTCGTTTGATCATCTATGACGTAAAATGTATCAAACTGATCTTTCCTCTCCGGTTTCATTACATTCGATGTACAAGAATACTTGCATTCTTTTAAACAGTCTGTTTTGTTTTGAATTGTTTTTTGGTACTACCTTGCACACTTAAGTGTTCCTCACCTGCTTGGCATTTTAATTTCGAATAGAACTCTTCCACATCAGTCGTTAATATCAATATGTTTTCCAGTGAGCTTTAGCTTTGTTGATCCTCTGGTAATTCACCAGAGTCTATCATTAAATTATTTACCATTTCATTCGAAGGTATTTCTGATTTTATAATATTTAGCAATGTCTGCAAGTATCTGAAAGATCTTGACCGCCTAGGTGGTGCAGTGGTTAAAACTGCGGCGGTTGGAGCGTTCGACTCTCGATTTGAGGCAAGACGCAAAATGGGGTTTTCATCTTCGATCGTTTGGGCGGTACGATCGGTGGTGTAAAAATCAACATATATCTAGATCCCCTTTCGTGTTTAGAATCCATGGGCCGACCCATCTTCCATGTCAGTACTATAGGCTGACATGGAGCTATGCAATGCACAGATGGTTCTACTAAAACTCGGACCTATAGCCGTACATAGAGTGGTATCACAACCGGAGGCCAGTCGATATGACTGTCTGCTCACACTCATCTCACAGTCATATCGACCCGCCTTCTTTCTATCGGGGTGGGTGCGCGACATCGCAAAAGTGATTCAACATTGTTTTGATCCGAAATACTTACATTTCAAAAGTGTGAGGCTCTCGGATTTGGTGAGCGGGTTTGTTGCCGGTTGAGATTGTGGGCTCCAGATATTTTTTTAAATTTTTGAATCGATACCTTTTTTTTGTAATTTTCCGTTTTAGATGTCTAAAATACATGAAAATGCAATAAAATAATGTAATAAAAAATGTAAGAAAATATAATATTTTTCTATGAATTTTCCATTTTATCGAAGATAAAAAACTATTAATTTTCTTTATCATTAATATTTTTGTTACAAAAATATCGTTCAAATTCCTATTGGACCTCTATTTAGAGACGATTTTACCTATTAGTTAAGTTTTGTCAAAATTTTTTCAAAATTCCGATAGGACAAATATTTACGGAGATATTAAGATTTTATATATTACAACTAGCATCATTGCCTCTCGAAATAATGACAAACATCTCGAACATATTAAATTGACTTTTACTAAATTAGAAGAATACGGATTAGTTTTTAAAGTTGACAAATATGTTTTTACAAAAACGGAAATTAATCATCTTTTCATCGGAAATTAATTATCTTTTTAGGTTATTTGGTAACTGAACAAGGTTTATTACTGTCGCATGAGAGGGTTCAAGACATCAAAAATTTTCGAACGACTACAGACTGTTAAACAACAGAAACTGTTTTTAGGCATGATAAACTTTTATCGCCGCTTCATTCCTGGTGCTGCTGCTGACCAGGAATTGTTCAATGACTATACCTGAAAGGGTATGCTAAGAGCAGTCAAGTTCCAATTCAATGATCTGTTGCGGCTACCGAAGCATTTAAAAATTGTAAAACTAAACTTACGGACGCGACTTTACTCTGTCATCCATCATGATTGAAGCTTCCGATACTGCGATCCGAACAGGGGTTCAGCAGTTTGCTCAAACCAATGATGAGGAACTTTAACAATTTTCCTTCAATTCGAAACAATTAATTTATTGCGATACTTCTTGTAACACACCTAGGCCATTCATACCCTTAACTTTCCGAAAACAAGTTTTCGATGCTTTTCATAATCTGTCTCATCCTGGTGTCAAAGCTTCCATCAAAGTTTTGACTCAGAATTTAATCTGGCCATAAACTAAAAAAGAGGTGCAGGAGATGGCTCAAAGACAAAAATTTCTCATCATACAAAAACTCCGCTTGGTTCCTACAAAGTAACTTCTCAACGCTTTTCGATTATTCATCTTGATATCATTGGTCCGTTGCCTGTTTCTGATAATCAGCGGTATTGCGTTACATTGATTGATACACGCGCTAGCCCGAGGCGGTTCCAGTGCCTGATATAACTGCCGCAATTGTTGATTTTTCTGTCTATTCGCATTGGATAGCTCGCTTTGGTGTGCCAGAGTCCATTGATACGGACCAAGTCATGTTCGAATCACAACTTTTTTACGAACTAGCTAACTTACTCGGTTTCGAACAAAGGAGAACAACTAGTTACAATCCTAAATGTAATGGCATAGTTGAACGATTGCATCGTGTCATCAAATCTGCCATTATGTGCTACAACAGATCTGATTGGACTAGTGTTCTTCCTTCAATCTTGCTAGGACTACGAACGACTTCCAGCGACGAACTAAAAGCTACTCCAGCTGAACTGGTTTACGGATGTACGACTCGAGTTCTCGAGATACTACGGACCAAATTTTCATAAGTAAAGATCTGCTGACTAGCTCGCAGGTTTTTTTACGAACGGATGCAGTACACAAATCTTTACAACCACCATACACTGGACCGTTTTTTGCTATCGACCGTACAGATAAATTTTACACTTTAGATTCTATATGCAAATAGAGACAGACTGGTGAATTATTTAAGACGTGTGAATGTAAATGTATTGTTTTTGTGTGAGACTTGGGAGTGAAAGGACAAGATGTTGAGAGTAAAAGGATATAGATTTATGTTAAACCAAGGCCAGATGGGTATGGTGGAATGGCCATAGTGTATCGGGAAGCTATGGTACTCCAAAAAATAGATAGGCCAGAATTTAATGTGTTGGAAGCAATAGCCGGAAGAACCGCCAATTTTGACAAAAGTGATGTATATTGCACTGGCATTGGCCAATCAATTTTAATTATTTAGGTGTTCAGCATGTTTTGAATGACGTGTCTAGTGTTTTTTATAGAACTATACGTATGGACAGTTTTATCATAATATCTGAAATTTTTTAAAAATGTTCTTAATATTATTATTTATTAAGCTTATGACGTAAAACTAGTGTTATAAATAAGGAGAAATCTATATTTATAATGAAATGTCGTTTTAGTATAAACAGAATTAAATAGTATTGCCAGAGGTACTTTTTTTAATTTTCGGGGTTGACATTTTGGGCTATCTTCACAAAGGTACATGTAAACTATTAATTTCCTCACAAAATATTACCGAGGACGATCTTACTGATGTTCTTAATTATTTTATGTACACCTTTTGTTAGGAAGCTACCGTAAGCAGACCGAAGATTAGATCTTCAGCTTTCTTGTAGTTTTCCTTAAACTTTTTTAAGAGCATAGCACCAGAAAGGTTTATTCCGAGTTATTTGGTTGAAGACAATTCTCAAACGAAGATGTGACAGTGCATAAGCCTGCAATTCTATGCCCACAGACGAACGTATTCAAAGGTGATTCGAGTAAAGAAACAAGCTTAAGTGAGAATAATTCCCAGTTGGTAAGCTGATTATTACAGTGAGGTCTAAGCGGTGTTATTTTAAGATAAATATTAAACAAAATATAATGTCAGTTACCTCCTTGCAAGCAGAGTTAAAAAAAAGTTGGTTCGTTCACATCCAACATGGAGGATATCCAACTTAGAAGAACTTAAACTTTGTTATTAACGTTATGTACATCCCCATAAAGAATGATGTACACAACCCGCTATTAGAGAATTTTTTTTAGCCCTACACAAATTTACTAGGAATGTTAAATCCTTAGAAGGAGGTGGAGTAACATAATCTTAACAAAAACACACTAAGGCAATAACGACTTCAGTTTAAGAGTTAATAGTTATGCATTAATATTCTTCGAGATACAAATTCACGCTCTAGTTCTCGGGATAGAACTCTTGTACAGAATTCTGCCTTCGGGTCGTTTAGTCCAGAAACCGTATCATCCAAAAGGTATAGTTCCTGAATTAAGCACAAATATGGGTGCTAATTCGCAACTTGTTTAATTTTACATAAGCTGACTTGCTATGTTGCAAGTTAATCTGTTTATTTACATGCATAGCTTGAGCTAGTAGAGATCCACTCAATTACGTACTGCATAAGGTAGAACCGGAACAAATAGTGAGCTGACTACACTTTAAGTCAATACAATCGATTGGCGGTTAGCCTCATGTCTCGGTCGGACGATTTTCCATCCATTGCTATTGACCATCGGATGCATCACGCTGGTGTATAGAAGTTGATAGAATTATACTGTGGCAACGACTGTTATTTATTGTTAATCTCAATGAATGTATTTCACTAAATTTCCAAATGATCAGCGAATGAAGGTCACGTTCTAATGCTTCACATTAGTTGATGCAACTTCTAGGATTACATCAGATGAAGTCAAACGTTTATATAAAGTCAAACATTGCAACGTTAGCTTAAAACCGGAATAAATTATTAAAGTTATTAAAGTGCTTTCGATGGATACCTATGTCAAAGCTTGTCATAAAAAATTGTGGTAGGCTATCGATTGATATTGACTGCACTGTGATACCATGCATGCTTAAATATATTCAATTTTATATTGGAAATCTACTCAATGTTTGTGTATACCGTCTATATAGTATGTAACGTATAGATGTAAAACGAAAAAATCACTCAAGGTATAGAAGATACACCTAGATAAATGCTTAACCATGACAAAGATTATTTTTTTATCCGTTGGTCATAAAAAACAGAAAACTAAAAGTTTTTATCTCTTATTTATGAATTTTATTAAATCAAGAAAGGTATAATAAAAATTTTAAATTCTTAAAATCGAATAAATTTTATCTCGTATATAAGCGCATTTACATCACATAAAAAGTTTAGAGATATGAGTATGTATCGCCGTACCGTGGATTACATCAAGTAACTGGGATTTGAATAGAAAATTGTTGTTGGTATAAACTCTCAGCATTGTATAAAACCTCCTACCAATCAATAGAGGATTGTCACCCTTTAACAATGGATCATCCTGCTACAGAAATTTCGTTCTAATATACGCGGAGAAAATAGAGGGCGGTGCTTATGGCAAAATTTTCTATTTTTGCAAACCGGACTACATAATGAATATATATCTGACCAACCTGTAGTATGTCAGTATACTTTGGTGTTCAATTCTGAAAAGAAACAGGGGGTTCATAACGTTATAGTAGAGAAGTCAAGATGAGAATCTATACTGATAATATGAAACATAAATCTGCATTTGGTAAGGTTTAATCGGCTAAATCAGGCTACACCGTATAGTCTCATTGGTAAGAATGTAGTCAATCTTGACGTTTTCTCACATGATTACCTGGTCGTTACCATAACGATGAAAGTTAATCATATATCTTCAATAAGGTTCCGGAAAACCCAGATTTGTCTCTCCTAGGAGGTTCAAATGGTAGTTTCAGTATTATTAGAAGTAGCTTCATGGTCATCCCAAAATTTACTAGTGTTCGATGTGCTTCTACTAAAGGTAAAACTATATCAATGACGAAAATATTTTTGAAATTAAGTTCGGGAGCGATCTTTCGTAATACACACACGCCACCGTACTGTACTGGGTGGACTCGTTCGAGCAAACTCAGTCACCACGCAGAATCGATTTATGACACTCGATGTTGTTATCCGCCTTCTAAATTCGTACCTTATACCCAAATACGAAGCTCACCTGTATAACAGCTAAAAATAAAACTAACACCGAGCAAGTGTTGTCGATTGTTAGTATAAGTATAATTGGTATGAAACATCCAATTTCATATTACATATGCTGTGAGAGACCACAAGAGGTGCCCATAGCAGCGAGAGGAATCGAGGCTCTCGATTCAGGCGTAAACTTTTAGCTTGTAAAGGCGGGTGTGATTTGCGAAACAAAACTTCGTTCGAGATTTTCGTAGGTCACGAAATCTTGATCCGCTGAGTTGGATAGTTTTCGGTTCGCCAACTAGGAGCAAAAGAAAAAAATTAAGAAGAAAACGAGTAAGATAACTACGCTAGTAGGTACTAGTACGGTGCATAATGGAATATAATTTTCAAAATCATGCGATATAATCTAAAAGATATTGGTTTCGTGCTTATGTTTACTTCTTAAGAATTTATTTAACTGCTTTCAATTATTGGTGGACAACTATTATTTAAGATAAAATAGTTTGCTGATGATCGAGTCAATTGCTTCTTTTCGTGTAATATCCGTGTTTCCATTGGCTTAAATAATTCAATTTCATTGGTGAAGAAACAATCTAATCTATGAAATTCCTTTCTGTTTCAAATACAGCTTTGTAGAATCTTAAGAATTTTTTCTGCGCTTAAGATGTTGATAAGTATACCGAAAAAGGCATAAATTAAGTCATTTTAACCAAAACCTTCCAAATAAAGTCGATTAGACCGTTTATAGATTTGGAAAAATTTGCAGTATTTCCAGATGGCGTAGTGGTTAAAGCTGCGCTAAATAGATCAGGAGGTACTGGGTTCGAATCCTGGTAGGGGCAGAATGTAAAAAGGGTTTTTTAATTATCAATGTGTTGGGGGACAATGAAACGATGGATTCATCGGCAAGTGCATCAATTGTATGGTAGAATTTTTTTTTTATTTTTCTATATTTTCGGACCCTACACTTTCCCTTCATTTCAAGGCATTGTATTTATTTACTTCGAGTTGCGTGGTGGTTTTTTTTGTGGTATAAGTCGGTACCCCGCCTTAGTCCACTCACTGAAAACAACAACAAAGCCGGACACACGTGCTGGTAGACTGGCGCCCAACGTAAATATGTTTTTTTGTGTTGTCTACCCAAGCCACAACCGTGACACAAGAGAGCACGTTACAGTACACAGTACAACAATGTACTATTTTGTACCAAACGAGTATTTAGCATAACAATGTATGAATATACGTGTCCTCATATGTATAGTCGCATATAGGTATAACATTTTCTATTTATAATGAAAACATCATTACTCGTTCTGCCACACATTTCTATAACTTTGATAACGTATCATTAAAATAATATATCTATCGTATATATAATGATCCTTACATTGTTATCATTAATTACAGTAGTAAAATTTTAACGGAAAATAAAATTTGGGAAAGCGAAACACAGAATTCTTCTATTATATTCCCACTTTTAAATTTTATGCTTTTATACTGTTGCTGGTGCTATTACGATTATAGTACGGCAGTATAGAATTCATTTTATTGCGAATAAAAATCGCTAAAATAAAACTTTTATAGTTGTACATTCCCAAAAATAAAATTACATTTTTATCTTCTAAACTATGTACCATATATACCATATAATACGGCAATTGTTGTTGTTGGCAAGCTTTTTAGATAAAAGCTAACAGATGCTGCATAATCGTTTGTTTTAAGTTTGCAATATACTATTGATTTTAGATTTACAGGTGATCTATTCGTTAATGATTATTTAATGTCAGATTATTCATTAGCTTGGCATAAACTGACGGTTAAATTGAAGAACTGTTGATTGAGAAGTAATCAAAGTATTTCAATCGCCTATGTAAATGATCCATCAAAATATGTTGAATTAATTTATTTGCCATATCGAGTTAACTTCCGAGTTATTACGAATTTATAGATGAATATAAATTTCTGGCTACCACGATTTGAAAAGCTCCGCTTTTACTCAGATCTAATTGAGAGGTAGGTGGAAATCTACGACAAAAACTGTAAAACTGTTTATAGCTAATTATATTTTCCTAGCGAAGCTTTTTTAAACAGAAAGAACTCTTCCTATATATCAGGGTAGTTTATATTAAAATAATCAGGGACTATACACATCTATCTGTAGGAGTTAAAATGTTAATTAAATTCATGTCGTCATGTTTTATATCTCGCAAATTGGAAAACAACTTAAGTACTCGTACAATAAATAGATATTTCATTTTAGGTTTGATCTGATATTTCAGCATAAAATACTGTAATTCTTATTTTTAAAAATTAAAAAAATATATTTCGGAGCTTTTTCAGAACTTCGACTGTGTATCAATATGTTCTTGTGGCACGAATGGAGTTTTCTACACTTTTAAGAACGTCTGTTTCAATCCAATATTTCTTACCTCATTTCTTCATTAAACATGGAATAGTTCTTGTCACTTTGATTTGTGATCTAATTGATAATAAAGAGATAAGTAAAGCTTTCGGAATACACCACATAATAATAATAGCTCACTCTAGTAAGAACATATAGAATATACGTAAGTTAGAAACTGAATCAATGTTTTTTGCCTTATAAAATTTGAAAAGCGTAGAGCAAATAATTCGAAGTATACGAATATTGTAAGCTCAAATACCTTAAATATATTTACATTACATTATTGCATTGAATTTTAGTGAGAGATTGCCTATAGAGGCCAAAATGATTTGAACCAGACACTTTCTAAATTATGATCTCCAAAAATGTTCTGTTATGTTGAAGAACGAAAAGTTTTACATTTTGGTGTTTTATCGTACGGTTCAAGCTACCAAATTAATGTAATAGTGTTTTATAACTGTGGGGGAGCTTTTTACAGAATATCATTTATAGGAGGGCAGTCCATATTGGACTTTGTGTTATTCAAAATCACACCTTATCTATCATTCTTTAATCAAGCTTATTTAATCAACCTGCATTGTAAAATATACAATAAGTCGATTTGAAATAATTCTCCGAAAATGTCCTCGATGCTTCGTTTCATATAGCCCTAAAATGTGCTAAATTCAATACATCAAAAATAAAATTATTTCAAACCATCAAAGACGACTGAATGCAGGTTTGACACAATAATATAAGATATAATTTATTGTAGCTTTAAGAAATGATTTCAATAGGTATACCTCGAACTCAAAAATGAAATCTTACTTAAATTACAGATTCTTCGAATTAACGAGAAGAAAAAAATTTGGCCATTATTTTTTCAAATTATCTGAAGCTAGTTATGTGATGTAGCGTTATAGAAGATTATGTATTCATTGTGACCCTAGTATGCTTGAGGATTACAACCTCCAACTACAACCTTAACTATATACTATTGCTCCTGTATAGACACATTTATCCGCCACTAAACGAAATACCGGTTAGTTTTAATAAATTTCCCTAATGTCAAATTTATAAAAGTTCAACAATCCAAAGGGCAGTGCGATGGCCATTTTCAGAATGTCGAGTAGAACCACTTAGTCTAATAAAGTAAATATTTCACTGTTTCCCAAGGAATGGTTCTGTTGAAACTTTATGACTAGTCTTTTTGGTATAAATTACTTCTGCAATATTGAAATAGTTAGAAGCAATTGGGTCCGCAGTTAAAACATCAGTAAACACAAGGACGCAATTCTTCAGGCACAAAGCGCCATTAACTAGGAGCTAGTACAATTAATTTCAAAGGAGCGACGAAACGATGGTATAGACCTAAGACAAGATCCTACTACGAAAAAAGTCGGAATGAAATGATTGCGGTATGCAAGAAATACTGCATAGACGATGAAAGTTTAGTCAGAGACGACTACATTAAGCAACAATATCTCAAAGAAAGATTGGAGAGTCAGCTCGCCTATAAAATAGCATTTAAAAACATCAATAATTGCGTTACACAGCTTTCAGTCGTTAATCCATTAAAGGTTTTCCACTATAATCCAGCTCAATAAAAAATATATCGGAACACGACGAACACCAAGACAGGCCAAATAGTAATTAATCGAATGTCAGATCCATTAAGCCTCTTGAAAAACCTAAAGGAAGGACAAGGTAGGTGAGATGACACGTTAATTTTCACACCAACATTTTTTATACTAGAAGATTAATGGAACTTACACGAAATTGAAATCAAATAAATGCTCGGAAGAATATCTTAAAATACCAATTGAGCAGATCAACTGCGACATAAAAGGGGTTGATCACTTATATAAAAATAACCTCATGGAAGTCAATGATGAAGCGAACCATAAATTGCTGTCAAGTTTGGGGTGGAGCATATGGTACTGCTCTCCAGTTGCTGGATAGAGTTCAGCGGCGTGCCATACGAATAATACTAAACTCCAGACTTACGAAAAATCTATAGACAGTCTACAACACCGCATAAATGTTGCAGAGCTCTGCGTGTTCTATAGATTGATAAATGATAAATGTTATGATATAAAGGAGAAAATACCACCATTAGTTCGGGTAACACGAGGAACAGTCAATGCGCATAGGTTTACGGTGAAGCTGCCGAAACCTCGAACTGAAGGTACAAAGCGCGAATTCAGTCATCGAACATCCAGGAAGTGGAATTGGTTATCCGGTTTTCAGTTTCCGTTTAAGTATAAAATGCACAAGTTTAAGGCAGCTATCAACCTTTACTTGAAGGACCGCGCGTTGGGTGCAGGAGCTCTGACAGTTACAAGGAGCTAGGACTGTCTAAAAGTCCGCCCTGCACCCAATTAAGGCTAAATATAAAAAAAAATTAAAAAAAATTCCTCAGCGAAGATAACTACGGAACCCTAAAAGATGGGGTAGAGGGACTAGTAATCAACGTACTTGGTCAATATGGCCAAAGTAGAACCTTTTGTGCAAAACTGGAAGCTGGTGGTTTGGTATAATTTGTCTAGTTATTGGCCAGAAATACATAACTTTAAGAAAGTCTTGAGCTTACTTGACAGAGACTGCAAAGATGTACAACCAATTTAATGTGATCTAATCATACAACAGTTACAATGGTAGTTTAACAAAATTATTCAAGACACCGAGTTGGTCCACGTAGGACAATGCGTGGAGTTTGCGATCAAACATATTCAAGAAACACAAAGAGGATTAGTGGACGTACTGATGGATGCGAAACATCAGATTATTCATCCATCATTATTACCTCAACTGCAGCTGATGGGACGTTAAACTCTACGAGATTATTTCTGTCCCAATTTTTCTTCACGATTCACAACTAAAAATAAAATCTACTGCACAGTAAATACTTGTCGAACGATACCGAGAGCGCTTTGCACCCATCAAGACCCAGTAAATAACCAGGTACAAGGAACTTCCTGACAGTTTTTTGGTATGTGACAAGGCGGCGTTGTATACTCAACAAAGCGAGCAGAATGAATGTGAGATATTCATGTTTCTCAAGGCAACTATCCAACATCTGCTACAGCACCGAGATCATGAGGGCTGAAAGTTATTTCATCATACTATTAGCAACCAGCCAATAACATGGTGAATATCATTAGCCGATCCAGAATACAGCAAACCATCGCATTAGAATATTATACTACAGCCAGGGAGTCTATATTTAGGAAAAATGATCTGCTTCTCTATGTAGTTAAGGGTTAATAGTTAATACCAACGAGAGAAATAGATGTTATCATGTTATCTCAGTACTCACATCGCTCATATATTCACCATCACCAAACCCAAAACAGTTGCAATTGGGACAGAACATTGTAAATCGTGAAAGCTTTATGATTTTGAAGTATTTGAGTGAGTTTGTAATTCGAGTTGTTGCTTGAATGTGTCATTCATTAGACCGGTTTCGATTACTGAAAAGATCATATCTATCTCATTCATCAGGTATATGCTACCGGACTAGATGTTCATATACTGTGCGTACATTGTGACGTTTGGTATGGTGGGTTGAACAATTGGGCGACATCAGGGATATCACCACTAGCGAAACACATTTCGTATATACGAGATTCCCGTCTCTTATCCCGGTTCTTAACCATCCAAGACTTTTTTTATGTCCCACAATTTCCGATCCAAGACTCACTTGTTAGTATAAACCACCGATAGATCTGTACAAATGACATTATGATAATAATGATTTTTTTGTTTGTTTCCATGCTAAACATAAAATCGTCGCGCGAGGGTCATCGTAAATGTAATTTACCACTACGGGAGATGACGAAAAAAACAACAAGACAACTGCATTGAAGAAAGTGTATTTTTTTTTACAAAAGATAGAGGTTCTTTGGATCGAACGAAAAAAAAAGAAAAGAAAAAATACACGAGGTGATGTGGCACAGTTTTGAGTGGGAGCTCGAAGCCACATCGAAAAACAAAAGAAGAAAAAAATATCACCCGAGAGCAAGAGTTGGTGTCTGGCGAAAACACGGAACGAGTATTTGGTGGGAACATTGTGACCATTACCCGATACATGATTTTGGCCTGTTCTTTTGGGCTCCCTAAAACGAGAAAAAAAAGTACAAAAATAAAGCACACGGACGATTTTGGTGATTTATGAACAGCGAGTGATGTGTGTATATGGACTAAAAATCATAGCTATCATGTGTATATAATTAAGTGTGTAATATATGATATGTGTAAAAACAAACGTGATTTGTGAATGTTGTTTGTATTTCATGTTATCAGAAAAAAGATTAGTGAACCAGAAACCACGAGAAAAGGGCGCACAGCAAAGATTGAGCAGCAGATCGAGTAATTTGAGCACGTGGGAACAACCGGTGCAACGGCGTAACACCCAGGAGGTCCCGCATACTAACGGTGAGTCTTTCCCTTCCCAACATTATATCCCTCTTTCTTGGTCCTTCGTTTCCGTACCGCATTCCCTTTTCAGCGTTAGATTTGTGTTTTGTGGTGGTGGTTTCCATGAGATCGTGCGCGCAACCCCGCCCGAGTTTACCTGCTCTACGAGCTATAGTTCAGGAAGTTACGTGCCGGTAGACTGGCACCCAATTTGTGTAGTTTTAAGTTTAATTTTTGTCTACTGAAACCACCACATCATTGAGGCACGTTACAACATGCACGTTCAGTCTTGACGTGACAGTGCTAGCGAATTACAAGAATTCGAAATATCGATTTTTATTAATTGATTGATTGTGGCGTGATAATAATGTATTTATTATTTGAGCTACTCTGAGCGCCACAACAATAGCTCAGCAATTTAATGAAGATATACATAAATAGCTACCATGTTCACCACTATACGTGATGACCAATCTGGTTTTCTCGGTGCTCCTCGCTCTTGGGATAGTTATACGGTGCGTACCAATCAGACGACTTCCACCAACCAACAGCAACCTGAGGTCAATCTCCAACATCATCAACAGAACACGACACGCGGGTATGATAGTCCAATGACAGATAAAATGTCTAAGTAAATCGAAGTATGCCACCATATAAGTGTATTTACAGGTTACTTCGAACTATTCATGAAAGTTATTTACTGAGGTGTGTCTATATATTGAAATGCCAGTTATTATCCGTCAAATATATGGCACACACAATAAACATAACTGTAACACTTTTGGTATTTTCTATATTATACCTTTTAGGGGTGGCGTTGATGTGATGAATATGCTGAAGTGTTCAGCAAGTCTGTTGATAACTGATTAGTCTACGAAATCCTGTTAGTAATGAAGGTTTAAGTTATATCTAGTTATTCCTTTTCTATATATATGGAAGAGGCCTCCAAGCTAACTCTGTTAAAGTTTCAACATTGCGAGAGGTACCGAGTTCAAATTCCAATTGAGTCAGGATGCAAAAGGATGCAATGAACACATCTATGAACCCCTGTTGGAGTGTAAAATTCATTGAACAACCCATCTTTCATGACAGTACTTTAGGCTGGCATGGAGCGTTTATCGGACCTATAGCCATAGGTCCTCGATTTGGCTGTAACGGTGTAACAGAATTGGGAGAGCTCTGAGGCACAAAACAGATCGCAAGGGTAAAGACAGACAAACAGAAAGACTAAACATTTTATTACACTGGCTTTAAAAGCTTTATGTGTATGTTGTTTGCCTATACATTTTAGTAAACCAGGAGTTAATAATCTGCTGGTTTTCTAAATTGTAGGCAAACCACACACAGGTAGTTGAGTCATTAAATTTTAAGTGATTTCGTTTTCCGGATAATAATTTTCGTTTTAATAGCTAATTTCAGTTCCGTTAAGCACCATGAACCTAATTAATTCATTTAGACAAATCGTTCATGCAACAGAGAAGTTAAATTGTTAAGCGATCAAGTAAAATGTTGTTACACATTTTTTGATCGTTTCGTCGATCGCACTAATCTTAAATAAATATCGCGATTAACGGAAACCATTCTATAAATTATAGCTCGTGTAATCTATTTTTTTCCCCAAATCATTCATATATAGAATGTAACATACATGACTTCTTTCTCGTATACATACATTCAGACGAGACCACAAACAATAACAACAACATGTTTTATTATTCAAGAGTTGTTGTTACACACAGTGAGCGTTCTCGAAAATAAAATTTGTCACTTCATTTCAATTTCATGTTATTTTGTTAACAACAATTTGACTTAATGTCAACGTAAATTACTTTTCATCGTGTCTTCCGCAAAATAAACGGGAACAAACAGATAGATTGGTTGTTACGATATATGTATGTGTGTGTGTGTCTAGTGGGAAAAGCAATAACAACATTTTGTTATTGTTTATTGTGTGACATACACACGGTGACGCCATCGAATTTTCCAATCATCCCAATATTACTCGTATATTTACCAAAACATATACATTTTTAATTAAAAACTTTATTCTACTGTTGCCATTATTAGAACACTGATGCTGTATTGTGTTAACTATATGTTTTTTTTATGTTGCTGAGCTAAAAGAACAGAAAAAATCCAATCTATCTAGCTAGGAAAAACTTATGGTTTAGGCAGACACACACACACACGTACAAAATACAAGTTAGTTAGTTTTCTCGGTAGTTATGTCGATGTGTGTGTGTGTGTGGGAAAAATTGTCAATAATAAATTGGAATCTCTGATGTAACACAACGTTTGTTTTAGTTACGTGGTGGAAAAATAATGGAAAACACTATATATAGACAATTTGATAAATGAAGAACGAGATTGAGGTATGAGCTTTTTGTATACCAAAAGGTTAATGAAAAAAGAAATATTAAACGTCAAAGTCTATATATAGAGATATGTCTATACCTATGGCTTTCATTAGATTTTAGATTTTTTGTTTATGGTTATTTCTCTTATATACACGGACGAGGGCCGTAAGATAGTTATTGGTATGTGCGGTAATTTTCCAAACCAAAAATAAATGACCATCATTCAACCTGTATATAAGTATATACTCGGATCTATCTCATCACAGTATATAAAAAAGTTTTCGTTTCTTTTGCTCTACACGTATATATAAGATGGTTTTGTATTTTTGCTACTAAAAACTTCTCATTTTTATGATTAAGTGAGGTTTTTTGCGTTCGTTCGATGGGTAAACCGACAACTTTTTAATCTTTGAAGTTGAAAATAAATCTGTTTTTATTCTAATCTGAAATTTGTGTACATGTATATATGTATGTGTGTACAGATAGCTTTCATCTATGAAATAAATTAGTTTTTCTGAGTTTTTTCGATTTTCATTTGTCTTAGTTAACCCAAACTTTATTTGAATGTTTGGTTTTCGGTCATATACCATCTATATCTCTTATATATAGACAGTACATATAGATTTAGTTTATTTATTAGACATATATTTGGAATAATTACCTTTTGTACTAGCGTATGTTTCATCTTGACATCGAAATATTATTCTCTATTATCTTGATTCATTGAAAGGACTGTAAGACCAAGCCCTATAGGCAAGATTCCTGGATAACGCCGGGAATATTCCTACAGCATAGTATAGTATAGCATCATCCCGAATCCACCTAACATGCAACATAACCCAAACTATGAGGACATCAAAAGTTTGCCAAACTGTGTCTATCACATTAAACAACAAATAAGAGTTTATTTCATATAAAACGAAAAGAAAGTCTATGCTTTAATACCTGACATGAAAAAAAAGGAAAAATCGCTTCAATATCACTCAAAAAATATACACCATCCACCAAAAATACAGCATCCTAACTATTATAACAACACAAGTCTATAGCTGAATTCCCCACAGCCAAACCACACAACATTCAAATCATGCACACACAATATAGTTCTTCCGACGAAACTCCAACTCCCTCCAAACCACACATGTACAACGTCGAAATTGGAAACTCCATACAGTCAATACCAGAGGTTTATCTCAGTTGTGGCATATACGACCAGATTAGGCGATCATAAACCTATTAACTATGTAATTGTTCCAAGTCCAAATCAGGAGTATAAACTATAGTTATAGATAAATTTATAGTACTGGCTAAACGGAACCCTAGGTCCCGACAAAACACGCACATAAATTAGAAAGGTTTGGGGCCTCATCAAAAAACCACACTATACACACTCATGGCCCGAACATTGTAGAATCGAAATATCATTCTCTATATTATATAAAGAAAATCATATTGCTATTTGGGGTAAAAAGCTCCAACTTGAAAATCAATATCTTGCTTAAACTTAATAAACGTACATGTCTCTCTTGTAATTTTGTTAGTTTTATGTAACATTTAATTTGCCCACTAAGTGTCTAAAACGAATTTTGCTTATAGTGAAAGACTATTGTCATGTTAGAAAACGTAATACGCATTGATCTTTAACTACCTTCCGTATTTGAAAGAATCGAAAGTTTCAATTTGTTTGCTAGTTATCAGTGGTCAACATCGATATCGATGCTTGTAAATCGTATCAGTGTCGGTACATCGTTAACTTCTGTCAAACCTGTAACTCATGTATTTGTCTCAAATTTTGCTCTGAACATGGTTATACTGACGGCAAAAAGATTGCCAAAGCAACATTTCAGACCAATGATTCGTAAATTCAATACAAATACGCATAACATCATAAATACTGCTAGCAGGCCGATGAGGACAAACCGAATATTATGTCTTTTATTGATGTATCGAAAGTTCGACATAACTGCTATTATACGAGGGTTGTTCAATTAGTAGGCATTTTTTTGTTTTTATCTTTCCAATCTGTTTTGGGGCTCAAAGAACTCCCTATTCTTTCGCGGTTCGCTTATATACACCCTACCTTATGCCACTACCGCCAAATCGAGGATGTATGCCTATAGGCCCGATTTACGTAAAACCATCTGCACATTGCATAGCTCCATACCAGCCTATAGTACTGACATGGAAGATGGGATGTCCTATGAATTCTGCAATCCGACAGGGGGTCATGGATGTGTTCATTCACACCACCGAAGTAATCGTTGGTGAAAGATCTGTTTTGCATCCTGCCTCTATTGAGATTCGAACCCGGTACCTCCCGCTCCAAGTGCCGCAGCTTTAACCACTGCGCCATTTGGTCGGTCATTAGTAGGCGATTTCTATAAGTCAAAATAGAACACTTATGTCCCAAGAACTGTAAACCATATATATGTCCCAAGAACTGTAAACCAAAAATTGCATTTGTAACGTATGTTTGGTTTATGATATTCGCTCCCAGATAATCCATTATATGGGTCCAATTTTATAGCACTTTTTCAAACATTTCGGCCGATTTGCAGCTAATTGCGCGTGTTATTTTCGCTTCTAATGCAGGAATCGGTTGTGTTTCGTCGATCTAAACAAGTGATTTTAGATACCCCCGTAAACAGTTATCCCAGTTATCTAACGTTGTCAGATTACAAAATCTTAGGGGCCAATTCATGGGTCCATTATTCAAGATATAATGTTCTCATTAGAATTTTCTTTCCATAAATCGATGGTTAGGTGTGATGTGTGTCACGTTGCACCATCCTGATAAAACTGAAAGTCATCTTCATATAAATATTGAATCTTTGGCAAAAAAAATTCAATAATCATTGCACGATTGAAGCTTTCACGCTGTCGTTCTACATTTTTAAATAAATATGGTCCGGTGATGTCACCTATACTCATAAACCTCACAAAACATGCATTTTTCCGGATACATTAAAAACTCTTCAATCTCTTTTGATGACAGTTTTGTTTGCTGGCATATACATTCAACCAAAAATTAGCTTTATACTAGAACACAATCTAATCAATCGATTGAATCAATACAAGTGTACCGAAAAAAGCAAAAAAGTTTGTTTCATGATCAGGTCGGCTCCTTATTTAACTGGTTTGGTATTCTTAAGATAGTAGTTAGGATACATTATGGTGAATTCAATTACCTATTTACCAAAATATCAGATATTTGTAAACAAACCTTGCGAACTTTTAAGTTTTCGGTACAAGCCTGTTGGTCTCTAGTAAACATGGGCCAAATGTGTGTACCGTATAACAACCTTAAAAAAGATTCGAATTGTGATCTTGAGGTTAGGGCGCTCTTCAAGGCGTACTAATTGAATATCTAATTGATTTAAGGGAATTAACATTTCCTGTCTCAATTTAACTTGTTTAACTTTCCTGTCTACGTTAAGTTCACTAGAACTGACTAGATTTTTACTATGGTTGATGACCTACCTGTAGCAGATTTCAGTTAATTAAACACTTTTCATAAAAATATTTTGCATGCATCACCAACAATAAATTTCAGTAAGCTGGATGTTGCTTTTTATCACAGATTTAATGATTAGGTGAGCTTATTTGTGCTTTAGCTCGCCATCTGGTACTCCTAGTTTTTAAGATCACCCATCAAGATCAAATATCAAGCTACACGTCGTTTTAAACTGAACAACACTCATATAAATTTTTTACTACTCGTATTGCATCTATAGATGTAAAGTAAAACTTGAGATAAAAATGTCAAGGTAGATCTCAAACTCGACAAATGTGTTTACTCAAAAAGTTCTCAATTTATTAAACTCGATATAGATTTCTTCGGCTAATGGCTAATGTTTTATCCAAATTATTATTGGGCTTCAACGAGTTTAGGTTTAATCACTGCGGTCGGTTCCATATCTGACTCGATTATTGCATTTTTGCAGTAATGCTTTAAATAGTGTAACCGGTGGGATGATCAACTGACGCAGACGTGTAAGAGAGCGCATTTTACTTTGGTAACCTTCTTTGAAATTGGCTATATTCTGTTCATGTATATAAGTTACAATTTAGCTATTTATTGGGTTTGTACTTTGATTAGTGTCGATTCATCTTCTTGAGATGTGGCAAGTTGTCAAGAAGGTCTTGTTGATGGTTTTCAAATGGATTAAGTCTCATCGAAGAACTTAAAGTGAATCTGGCCTGAATGTAAAACTAATTTTCCTAATCTCTATATATTAAATTGCTAAGCGTATAACATACCAAGTTTAGCAATGTAACTAGTATTTTGTCATACATTCGAGTGATTTTGGATAGAAACTACGACGGAACCTGGACCTGTTTTAATGAATTTTCAGTTTGGAATAACAATGAAGCGATAGACCTAATGATTATTATACCTAACAAAGCACCAGGAGATGGCAGAATACTTCTTTATAACTAATATTTCTAGTTCCTCTTCTTGATAAAAATACTGTGGCAACCAGAAGGCATGGTACTTGACTTAATCTGCTAAGCGAAGCTTTTTTCCAAATAATACATGATGAGTTGGGTTGTGATGTTGTTTAGTTGAAAAAATTTACCAAATGATCTATTCGGGGAAAAGCTTTATTATGTTTACATAAGCTTTGGCTCATTATGTATAAAATTGGACTTGGAAACCCATGAACTTGAAACTCTATAGTCTTAATGAATTATTTGAAGATCTTTTCAAGATACCCGCCTCTTTTAGTGCTTTGTTTGTATGAATCACGCCAACCCCTACTCTTTCCATCTATAAGGTTTCCCAATTGAGATTCAGATTTGACATATAGGTTATTTTGCCTCATGCAACACTAATGCCATTCTTTCTTTGATAATAACTCAGTACATTTATTATTTTTAGTTTATTATTTTTAGTGAGTCGCTTGACGCATCAAAACAAAACGAAATTGGCTTCCACAACAAAGACAATTGGTTAGAAATGACAAGAAAATGTCGTACAAAATTTGGTCAAAAAACAGAACTCACACCCAACAGAATAAAAAGTTGTGTGCACAAAGTGCATGATGCGGGCTACCTAGTCCACAATCCAACACGTACCCGTGCTCGTCTTTGCTGTGCGTTCAGCCGAAAATATCACCGCGGTGACCTAAAATGTGTGCCAACAATTGGCCCGAGCACAACAATTGGTCATTGTGTATCGGAAATGAACATTAGCTGGTCTTTTATGTAACGAATTATGCGACACGATTTTGGTTTGTGGCCCTATAAAGTTGAATTGGTCTAGCAATGGAAGCCACGTGACCTTCCGCTTCGATATCAAATCGTTGTGTGAGCCTGCGACAAACTCGAAATTGATGAGGATTTTGCACAAAGAATCTTCTTATCGAACGACGCTCATTTGCATCTCGGGGGGTTCATAAACATACTAAATTGTCGCATTTGGGGATTGGAAAATCCACTACAATATCCATTACAACATCCGTTAAACGTTACTATTTGGTGTGGATTGTGGCATGGCAGCTATATTGAGCAGTATTTCTTCGAAGATGCTGGCCTCATCTTCGAAGAAATACTGCTCAATATAGAATGACCGTAACGATCACCAGAACCAACTATACCACCACATGTTAACATCTTTTTTATGGTAATTATTGGTTAAGACAACCTTTGCTTCTAGAGTCATGCCACACATCGGGCGTTGCAATAGTGAAACTGCGTAAAAAATCCTATTATCAGTCAAAATGGTGACGTGAATTGGCCGGGAAGAGCTGTGATTTGACACCTTTAGATTTTTTTCTGTGGGGTTTCGTGAGAGACAAGTGGTATAGGTTTTTGTTTTATTAAATTTTTAAATTTGAATTTTTTATTGGGACACCATTATTTGTTTTGTTTTTTTTTTCTTTTATTTTATTTCTATGCCATCTGTTTTGGGGCTCAAGGCACTCCTAACTCTTTCGCGGTTCGCTTATTTACGTCCTTACATTACGCTTTGCAGCCAAATCGAGGACGTACGGCAATAGGTCCGATTTACCTAACCATCTGCACAGCTCTATGCCAGCCTATAGTACTGACATGGAAGATGGGTCGGCGGCTCATGGATTCTGCACTCCAACAGGGGGTCATAGTTGTGTTCATTCACACTACTGATCGTAATCGTATGGTGAAAAATCTTTTTTGCATTCTGCCCCTATCAGGATTCGAACCCGGTACCTCCCGCTCCAACTGCCGCAGCTTTAACTACTGCTCCACCTGGGCAGTACCATTATTTGTTGTTTCTTACCAACATTAAAAAATGTATTTCTTGTCGTTGATTGTCAAGGTACTATGGCAGTAGAGATACACTCCTGGACAAAATTAACGCATATTTTTTTATGTAATAAAAAAAAATCCCGCTGGACAATTTCAGTGGAACTGGTATAAAATGATCCCAAATATATAATTTTCTCAAAAGAGGCACAAATATGGCGTTATGGAATTATAGCGAATATTTTTCATTGCAAAATGTTAAAATGTGTCGAACTATTTTTTTTTAAAATTTTTAAAAGCGGTTTATAAACATTAAAACTAGCTTTATTACAATTTAATTTGATTAATTTAGAATGAGTATTTCCGCTCCGTGCCCTTATTAAAGCTTCCATCCTTCTGGGCATGCTAAGTAGAATGCTTTGTATCATTTCTTGTGGAATGAAATTCCACGCTGCAACTCTCAGCTCTGCTGTGGAATCTGGTGCAGGATTTCTAGCTCTAATACGGCGTTTTAGAATGTCCCACACATGTTCAATCGGATTAAGATTAGGATTCATTGTTGGCCACTTAAGTGCACGAATGCCAATATCTTGAAGATAGTGCTCTAGAGCAACGTGGACTAGAGCGTTATCATGCATTAACACAAAACTGTCATAACCTATGAAGCCCGCACATATTTTCAAAACGTGATCGCCAAGAATGTTCCGAGCATACCAGTCTGCATTCATCCTCAAACCAATCTCCACCAGCTCCGTACGGCCCTCCCAACTGATTCCACCCCAACACATTATAGAACCTCCACCAAAGCTTATAGTTTGCACCATGTTACACGGTGCGTAGCGTTCTCCAACTCTTCTGTAGTCAAGATTACGTCCATCTGGTTTCCATAATTGGATTCTGGTCTCATCTGAAAAGAGAACAGTGGCCTATTGATCAGTTCCCCAATTTGCATGACTATGAGCAAATTATAAAGGGCATTTACGGCGGGGAAGAAGCCGTGGAACTTTTACGGGCCGTTTTGGAGTTAGGTTCACTTCTTTTAATCTTCGTCTAACTGTTGTGACACTAATATTCACTTGACGCGTAGTAAATTTTTTTTTTTTTTTTTTTTTTAAATAACACCTTTATTGGTATGACTACTACAATCTTAAATATTATTACTTAATTCATTAGTAGGGTTGACATTAGTACTTATGAGATAAGCATAAAACTTGTTTGGGTCTGCTGAACCAGTGTCCAGTTCCCTTGTTATATAATATTCATACGGTTAACTCATGTGGTTTCATTCGTTGGAGCCGCCTTACTTCGTTTGTACTGTCCAGTAGTTGAACGGCCTCGACGTTGGTATGGGTAAGAAGTCTCTTCTCATGTCTTATGGCACATTCGCGGATGACGTCGTCAATCAATTGAATTTCTAGATCATTGTGTATTTCCCGGTTAGTCACGAATCGGTAAGCGTTGGTGATCATTCGAAGAAATTTATTTTGACTACGTTGTATAATGTCTCTATTAGACTTATGAGTACAACCCCATAGCTGCGCGCCATACATCCATATTGGTTTGAAGATAGTTTGATAGACTAGTCTTTTGCAATACAGGTTCATTTTGGAGTGATGCCCAATTAACCAGTACATTTGACGTTGTTTAAATCGTATCTGTTCAGCTTTTTGTCTTACGTGATGTTTCCAGTTGAGCCTTGAATCTAAATGCAGACCAAGGTATTTTGCCGAATCAGCCTGCGGCACTTGCGCTCCATTGAGGTATAAGCGTAGATTGTTATTTTTGTGTCGAAGTGTAAATGTCACATGGGTTGATTTAAACTCATTAAGCACAATTTTCCAGTCAATTGTCCATTTAATAACGTCGTTCAATGCTCGTTGCAGATTTTCCACTGCCCTTGATTGTGATTCGTCTACTGACATAATTACGGTGTCATCGGCAAACGTACCGATGAATGTTTTATTCGTTGTAGGTATGTCCGCAGTGTAGAGAAGGTAGAGGACAGGTCCCAAAACACTTCCCTGCGGAACTCCCGCTAACGTTGGATAAAAGTCAGAACATGTTTCTTCATGGATGACTCTGAATTGACGATCAGAGAGGTATGATTCAAGCAGCTGGCAATAGTTTTGTGGCAGCATTTTGCTCATTTTGAATATCAATCCCTCGTGCCAAACCCTATCAAAGGCCTGGGATACATCCAGAAATACGGCGGGGCAATATTTCTTTTCTTCTAACGCTTGCTCTATTACCGTAGTTATTCGATGGACTTGATCTATTGTAGAGTGGTTGTTCCTGAACCCAAATTGAAAATCAGGGACGTTTACCATGGGCTTTAGACGTTTCAGTAGTAGTTTTTCAAACAGTTTTGATAGGGTCGGAAGCAGTGAAATTGGTCTGTATGATGTTACTTCTTCATCTGGTTTACCAGGTTTCTTCAGCATAATTATTTGGGCCGTTTTGAAGCATTTGGGTACATACTTCAATCTCATACAGGCATTAAATAAGTATGTGATCATGATGATTGCTTTACGTGGAAGCTCCTTGAACAGACCCGGTGATATTTCATCAATTCCTGGTGCCTTCTTTTGGTTCAGACTTTTGTCGATTTCTTGAGCAATTTCCATTGGTGTGACCCTTTTAAAATCCTGATTTGGTTGATAAGCAGGTGTTGCGTCAATGTTGGATTGAATGTCATGGGGCTGAAACACTTTTGCAAGGTGTTGAGCAAAGAGTTCCGCTTTTTCTTTGTCTTGTCGAACCCAACTGCCTTGAGCATTTCTTATAGGTGGTATTCGAACTACAGGTCGTTTAAATTTTCTGGTTGCTTTCCATAACGAGTAATCCTTATTCATTTCAGGACCTAGCCCTCTTAGGTAGTTGTCGAAGCAATCCTGTTTGAAGCTTTTAATTAGTCTATTGACTTTGTTACTTACACGATTGAAAGTTGTCTTGTCAGCGGGATTTCTGGTCAGATGCCATATTCTCCTTGTCTTTCTTCTTTCTTTGATTTGTTCTCTGATTTCAGCCGGATATTTGACTTCGAACTCCGCTTTATCCTTTATTTCTGGAGTAGTTAGACTGGCGGCCAATTGAATGTATTCAATGAAATTAATTGTTTGTTGTTCCAATTCGTCAATACTTTTAATACTAACTTCTAGCTCAACTAGATCTTCCAATTTTTCTCTGAAGAGATCCCAATCCGTTAATCGATTAGTTAGGTTTTGCTTTTTCTTTTTCTTGATGACTATAGCGTTTACTGATAACAGTACAGGGATGTGATCAGACGTTAAGTCGTTAATTCCTTCGACACTAGTGCAACTGGATGAAATACCTTTTGTGATGAAGAAATCAAGTAGATCTGGAATTTTTCCTGCATCCGTTGGCCAATACGTTGGCCCCCCTGGAGAAAAATATTCGCAGTTATTTTCATGAATGGCATTGAACAAAGCATTCCCTTTCCCAGGGGAAATTAGCCTGGAACCCCAAGCTGTATGTTTTATGTTATAGTCCCCTCCAATAATAAACCTTGGACCGAGTTTATTGAAGACGTTATTAAATTGTAACTTCGTTGGTGAATGCCGTGGGGGACAGTATGCTGCCGCAATATTTAAATCTGCGCCATTATATTGGATTGAGATCACAGTTACTTGCATATAGCTTTCACGAATATCCTCTTGTTGATTATGTTTGATATTATTTTTTATTAGTACAGCTGAACCGCCTCTGGCTCTTTCACTAGGATGGGTTGTCCAGTAGGAGGTAAATCCCTTTATTCTGATAAAGCTTTTGTTCGAGAAGTGTGTTTCTGAAATCAGAGCAATGTCTATGTTGTTTGTATGGAGGAATATTTCCAGTTCTTGGGCTCGTTGGATGAGCCCATTAGCGTTCCAAGTTACAATGCGTAGGAACGAGTTAATCATTATTGTGTATGCTGACTTTTTTGCTTTCCAGCTTTGATACTCTCTCTGCTAGGTGACCAAGTGTCTGTTGAATTTGATTTAGCAGTTTAATAATTTCATAATTACTAGGCTCTTCATTCCATTCTCTATGTTTGTTGTTTTGGTTTAAATCATCAGCAGATAATTTTGTGGCTTGCGCATAGGATAATCCAGCTGTGGATGGTGTAAATAACTCATTTTTGAGTTGAGCAGAAGTTCGCTTTTGATCTCGTAACGAATCCATTTTTAAAAATCGATCGTCATGCTCGGTTGTGCACCTTTTACGTCCTTGTCCGGGCTTTCTTTTATACTCTAAGGTCTCATTCGTGCAACCGAAGACTGATTAATTCCTAATTTTGTACTTGTGTATAATCTTCCTGATACAATGTGACCACTTTAACCGCCTCCAGCTCTTGAACGGGTGTCATATTACAATGGATTTTATATTAGGTGTTTGCTTTAGAACACATTTACAACACTACTGCATTTAAAAATAATTGATATGCAATGGAACAAAAGCCGATCGTTGCGTTGGATTTCAAACACAATGCACTTTTGATGAAGCATTTTTGAAGCATTTTTGAAGCATTTTTGAAGCATTTTTGAAGCATTTTTGAAGCATTTTTGAAGCATTTTTGAAGCATTTTTGAGGTATTGATTTAGACTGTTGATCTGTTTACCAATAACGAAATGTTATACAAATTATTTTTCGATCTTAAAGCTTCTCGATGTCGCATAATATAACAGGTCATACAAACAGTTCTTTCATCATTCATATCTACAATCTAACTTGTTATAAAAGAAGCCTGTTCAACTGTAAATTCTAAACCGGTAGTTACTAATCGAAATTAATCCATACCCAATAGAAATCTCACTTCAGTATCACCTCTACTATCATAAGTTTAGTCATCCGATCATACATATAATGTATCGAAATGTAGCCGTCAAGCCGATATAGTTCTTATACAACCAGAACAAAGCTCATATTTTATTTATCAATTCGAAAGTTACAGCTGACGCTTACATCATAAATCTTCATGCCTTGAGGTAAAACAGGGCGTTGCTCGTTATTTATTAAATTGTCTAAATTACTCTAATTAATTTCTGATTTTATACATGCATGCATATATGTATAATTTAAAGGTGTGTATAGACAAATTTTAATTAAATTTAAAAGAAAGTATCCGTTACATACAAAGAAGATGAATCATTATAAAATACAAAAGATGTGAAAGGTAACTAATCTATCAAATTACCATAACTCATTTGGATTTTAATTAGATAAGGTTTTGTCGAATTTGTGTTACATCACTAACCGAACGAGATGACTTATCTCGACACCGATCGAGACCATTTTTATATGATATGCTAATTTAATTTGTACCAATTTTGAGTGTACGCAAAGTGTATACACAAATAGGGAAGCTCATGAAAACGCTTAGTAACTCATAAAAATGATTCCACTTATCCAGTACTCGTATATACGAACGGTGTGTGTACCTAAAACTACTCAACCATCTACAATATAACATTAAAATTCGATCATAATCATTTCATTTTATTTTTATTATCCGAAAAATGTCTTTGGGATGGAGAGAAGCTGTGTCTATATACATATTTGTATATTGTACATAAGATAATCATCATAAAGTGGTACATACATAATGAGCATAACAGTTTCCTTGTTAGTATTTTATATAAGGATCGAATTAAATTAAAGGAAATCAATTCCCGTATGTGTAATATAAAATGTTTATATGTAAATTAGTTTTGAACTCGTATCTAGATATATATGGTACAGCATAACAATAACAAAAACATATTTATCCCGAATTGAACATTAAATTGAATTTATGATTTTAAAACAAAATATCAAATTATTTTTTGTGACATTTAATTCCCTTCCCTGGATATATACATTTTATTATTATTAATAATAATAATAATTCTCAATCTCAATCTTGGTTATTCATATCGTATAAATGCGTATCTTGGGTACAACTGGTCCTTTAGACATTCATTATAAAGTTATGTTTTATGTGATAAGCATATTTTATATGAACGACAGAGTATGTAGACAAATATCAAAATTGGAAGTGATGACAGAATGGAGGCTCCAACACTAAGTGGTCTATGTTTCCAATGAAGGTATGTCTGGATGATTCGCATACCTGCTGTTGTTGGTTTCGCGTTCGTATTTTCTAAAGTTTTTGGTTTTTTTTTGTTTTTATTTCTACAATCTGTTTCAGGGCTCGAGGCACTTCCAACTTTCGGGGTTGGCTTATTTACGTCCTTACCTTACGCCATTACAGCTAAATCGAGGACGTACGCCTATATAGGTCCGATTTACGTAGAACCATCTGCACATTGCATAGCTCCATGACAGCCTATATATTACTGACATGGAAGATGGGTTGCCCCATGAATTCTACACTCCAACAGGGGGTCATAAATGTGTTCATTTACACCACCGATCGTTATCGTATGGTGAATCATCTCTTTTGAATCCAGCCAATATCGGGATTCGAACCCGGTACCTTCCGCTCCAACTGCCACAGTTTAAACCACTGCGCCACCTGGGCGATAACCCTTTGTTATCTGTTGTTCAAAGCGGAACCATAGTTTTGTTATGGGATGGATGTTTAATGAGATCACATCAAAATATTATATTATGACCACTCCTATACATCCACCAGCATTCGTGGAAATAAATTCTTTAAATCATTAAGATCCCGGGTGGTATTTATTTTAATATAAGAACTTTTCGTATCAAGTTGAGTATTTTGATCGTTCTTGTAAGAAAGGCCATTGTTGGACCGTACCGTGTCAACAGTCTGACTCATCGGCTTCGATCGATTGTGTTTTGTTCTATAAACCAGAGATCAGATATTTTGAAACCAACGGAAGCGGAACACTGTTCACTGTTCGTTGCCATTTAATCCAATCACACTCATACCATCAAAAGTTGATTGGATTGTCAGAATAAGATGTTTTATGGTGTTTCACGTTTACGAAGGATGGATGAAATTTTAAAGTATCAGTGACAGCGCATCTCCTCGTCGAACACCAGAAGTAATTGCGACATTTCACAGTATACGTTCATACGTTTGATATACTCCTGAATATTCATAGGTTAATATATGGTCATAGATTATTATATGGCTATTGTGGATTCCTCATAAGATGGATTCATCGACACATCCACCAGTATTCGTTGGATATAAATACTTCCAAGAACCATTAAACCCGAGTGGCTTTAATTTTTAATAAGAGATGTTGATCCAGGTCTGACTATTATATGAGTTTGACCAGTGTGTTGTCTAAATAAAACCTTCTCGTGCTAAAGTCTCCTTGACCTTGGGATTATAAAAAAAAAAAATCTTGTTGTGTATATTGAAGTAAAGTTCACTCGAAATCTGACGGCCATTATCGACTAATTCTAGAGATGTTGATCCAGGTCTGACTATTATATGAGATTGACTAGTGTATTTTCTACCTGAAATCACCTCGCGATAAGGTCGCTTGACCTAAGGGTTTTTATGATTAATTTCTTGAGAAGTATTGACATAAAATTTACTCGCAATTGGAAAGCCATTATCGGCCAATACTAGAGATGTTGATTCATGTGTGACTCTTACGTAATATTTGGCCAGTGTATTGTCTACCTGAAAGTTCCTAGTGCTATAGTCGCTTTACCTTAGTCGCTGAACTTTTGATTAAGCTTTTAATATCGCTAACGTAACTCGCATATAGTTCCGTCTGGTTAATAAGGGAATGGTGACTCTGAGATGTTTCATTCTTCTTCTATTCTACAAGACATTATCCTTTTAATTTACATCTTTACAGCTGCAACAGTTCTCAAGTGTCTAGATTCCAAGACTTCCCAATGTTTTCCCATAAGACTGTTATTACATACAAGTTGCTATAAGCCCTTCTATCATTCACAAATATTCTAGCTTGGACGCAATGTTGTGCTCTTTCAAAAAATCTTTCTCCCGCGTTCATTTCTCACCAAACGGCAAAACTCCCATGGATCCCACGCCTTGTGGATGTTGATCGAGAGATTATTTCATAAAAAATCTTTATAGAGTTATGTTTTATGTGATTTGCAAATTCTTCCATCAAGGTGTTCCATATTCGACCGTGCTGTCACATGGCAATTATCTATTATCTTAATTACTTGTTTAAGATTTCAAAACTTTTTGTTGCTTATTAATTGCTTGAGTTGATTGACTTTTTTCAACATTATGTCTGTCAACATGAAAATATTTTTAAAATGATAAATATCTTCTATAAGACTTAAGACCATGTGTGTTGGCTGTTAGAATTTGTAGGGTTCCAGCAAAGTTTTTAATAAATGATCATTATGATGTTACGTGGGCTGTCCGCAAGGTTGAGTATTGACACATCTTGCACTACTTGATGTTTGTGTAAAGCTTGCTTTTATATCCATCCAACTTTTACACTGCTATGATCTTACCAAGAACTGAATTTATTGAAAGCAAGCTGGAATTTTTGATTAGCGGTTGAATACTGCTAGCTGAAAAATATCCGGTTGGCTCGCTTACACAGAACGAACATATTTCTGTCAACTTAACGAACATTGAGACTTATTTATTGATTCACTTATTTTTGAGCATTGATGAAATAATTGAAGTATTATTGTTTAGATGACATGTTTTTCATCTGGTTATGTGCAATCGATTGTATTATCTTTTCTTTAAATTGGCAACGATTATTGTTAGTTCTCATCTTGCTCTTTAATCCATCCTGTAATAATAAACTACTTTTTCTATCCTTTGTTCGGACTTTTTCTATCCTTAGATGTTAGACATGTGCCGTAACAACTGGGAACCTCATTAATTTCCAGAGTCAAAAAATGTCTACACGTCAAATTATAATCCTAAAATTTGGCATGTCCTAGTCATTGTAGCACAATTTTCAGTTGTTTTTGACTTATGTTAGTTAAAAAATTCATAAATCCAATAATTTAATGCTTTAACAGCAATTTTGGGGTTGTTAACTTGATTACGGTAAAATATCCTTTCAAATTTATTCCTCATCCAAAATTAATTTCCTCAAAGTAATTTCCTTGTTGCGGCCTGACGAGAAAAAACAACTTCCCTTTTTTTCTCACCCCACTGCAACTCACTGTGGAACTCACGACTGGTGGATGTTAATCAAGTGTTAATGGAAGCTTTACAATTCATAAATGCAAAATGTTGCAATTACCGGGAAGACGAAACAAGAGTTTAAACCTCACAATCGAACCGTCAGCGATTATTCAACTATTGTTGAAGAAGTTCAGAATTTTCTTACAAAGGATGGTAATGTTGACTTATAATATCTAGAGCAGTTAAAAGCAAACTAATATCTGAATAATAAGTTCATGTTCTCCTGAACGACAACTCGTACATAAAAAAGAAATATTCTGAATCACCGCAACACATAGACTTTATATATACCATTTTGTCCAGAGCAAGCCACCATATGGCAAAAAGTCATATAAAGCTAGAAGTATAGAGTATCTTCAATCTTAATATTATCTAATGTTTTCATCAGCTTAGTTGATATTAAAGATTATATCTAAGAGCTTTCATTTGCCTGAAAAGCTCAAGTTAACAACTTGATAAGAGAATATAGAAATAGTTTAGGTACTGGCATATTTAACGCACATTGCAATAGCAACGTCATATACATAATCAATCTCTTTAGATCGTTGCGCATCTTATGTCGAGTCCTATCATGATTCTATAGCTCTAGTTTATTACCTAGATAATGATTCATCCTCTGTTTATCTAAACATCATATCGAGGTGCAGTGTTAGTCGTCACACTGAGTGGACGTGTTTTTTTCCACTCGGTGTTTAATTAAATAAAATAAATTCGTTTGTGTGTGTGTGTGTGTTTGTGGCTTAATTTTTGTAATCTCAGATGAGTATCGTTATTACATTATATTATATTTTATTATATTTAATATTAAATTACATTATATTATATATTGCATTAAATATTTAGGTTTTAGTGTTTATATAATATGGTTGATGTACATATATCGTGTTTGTGTGTGTCAGTTTGCATCGTGTATACATTGCCAGTAATGGTATTGGTATATATTTAGTTATATACATCAATTTCAATATTCACACACAATTTTCCGTTGCAAACGATTGAATGCGACGCGTGTGTTTTTGTTTGGTTTCGTTTGACGAGCCAATCCCATAACTCGATCTTCATATATTTCCCCTTCCTCTGGATGATTTTTTTATACATATTTTGTTTTATGTGAAATAATGCATATATATCAAGGCATACAGTAGAGGGGATTTTTGGAGATTTTTAAATTGTAACGCGTTCACTGCATGTGTATTTGTGTCTTTTTATATACATCAGTTATGGAAAACACAAATTCACATTCTATAGTCTAAATTTTGATGTCCTTGAAAACGATTGCATATAAATTTTTGTTAAATGTTTATATACCAATTTATTTTGTTTTTGTTTTCTTAGTTGCATTAGTCAAATAAAATTCTAAATATTTGACTAGTTATTTCCCTTCCCTTTTGATTTATATATTTTGCTTATATATAGATCAAGTATAAATAAATAATATTGCAATGCGTATACGGGCAATGTATACAGGTCTGATCTTGTCTATATTTGTGTACATATAATAAAATATATAAATGCATACAGTGCCTTACATTTTATTACTGGTTTTTGGTTTGCTATTTGTTGGGTTTGCATGTAATGTTCTTATATTTAAATACTGTATGAGAATTTAAATTTAGTTTTTGGTTGTAATGACAGTTTTAATACGACCAGGGGGGTGCAGGTGACTTGTATGTGGAGGGTGTGGAGCGGAGGCACTTTGAGGTGAAGTGGATTGGCATATAGATATTTATTGGTGGTGGATGGATTTTGGCACGAATGGTTCAGTCGTGGGTGTTTGAATTGTGGGTGTGTTCGGTACATTTTCAGTAGCGGGACGTTTACCTGTATAGCGGGGCATTGATCTGGATAGGAGGTGTGGACCTGGTTCGGTTGGTGTTTGACGGCTCTTTGCCTGAGTACTTCATGATGTTATGGTAGATCTTCTGGTTTCCAGTGAATTTTATTCGTGTTTTAAGTTTCAATTGTAAGCGGGGGTTTTCGGTCTTTCCGTGGTTGGATTGATTTTTATGTTTGTCTTAGGTGGGTTTAGTTTTGGAAGCTTCCTTTCAGCTGCAGAGGTGTTGAGGGGTGCGGAGCGAATTGACGGCGTGTAGTTTCAGGTATCGATAGAGGTTGCTTCCTCCAACATATTCTTGTTTGGTTTCGGCTCGGTCTGAAGTCTGGTGGCGTCCTCCGAAACTAACTGCAGTATCGGGGCTTCCTATTGAACTGCAGGATTGATTGTTTAGTGATTCTAAGTCACGATTGTGGAGTTGGTTCAGTCTCATTGACATTTGAGTGTTGTTGGTCTCGATTTTTCGCCGTTCGAATCGGGCCTACACTTTCAGCCGTAGTCCCGGGGTGCGTTGCCGGTGATGGAGAATGCAGGTTTTGTCTTGTACCGGGTTTAAGTGTTCTTGGTTTGGAGAATCTTAAAGGATGCGTATGCCTACGTTCAGGGTGTCACTTTGCTGTAGGTGTGGCAGATCTGCTTCGATTTTTATTGTTAATGGGTTTAGTAAGCGCTGATTCAAATTTGCTACAGTTTAAAAAGAGGAATAGTTGGTGTTGACTTCGAGAGACTCTATTCATTTCATTTGATAGGAAGTCGTATTTGAGTGCGAAATAGAATAAGTCGAAGTTACGTGTGCATAACACAAGGGTGCGTGTGTGTGACACATAGGTAATATGAAGGAGTACACATCATCAGGGATTTTGTAGGACAGGAGTGTTTAGATTGAATGCAGAACACGAGTCTGGGATTGTGTTTGAGGGTTGGTTAGCCTGGAAGTTTGTGACGGGTCGGGTGGGGATTACATTTTAAGGGCGGGGAGTTGGAACAATTAAAATGTTTGGATGTCGGCGGGATTGTAGCAGTTTTGCAGTGGTGGTTTGGAATCATTCAATTTTGTAGAGCGTCGGGAGGTTTTGATGTTTTGGCTAGATTTTTGGAAGATGTCGCCCGTTTCTGGAGTGGGCTAGGATTGTACAGGAGTGTCTTGGACGAAGCGGTTTTTGTAGGTATTTGTAGCTGCATGCTGGTGATTTGTTGTTTGCTTCATGGTACTGCTGTGGTAGGGGGAGGGAGGTTTCGTGGCTGGATGTGATTGGGACGGGCGTGATGGTTGAGCTAGTTGCGGTGGCGGTTGGGAGCCTTTGTTGGCATGAGGGGTTTTGGATGCGAGTGGAATTTGTTGGGAGTTGGAGGATTCGCTGGAATGTGGGGTGTTTGGATGGATTTCGGTTTGTTGGCTGTCGGTTGAGATAGGTCTGCACTTTTTATTTTAGTGTAAGATAGTGTCCCGTTGTTGAGGGTGGTTAGAATTAGTTTGTAGTTTGGATGCTTATAATCGGGTTCTCGTGTTAGAGTTTGCTACTAATAGATGTATGTTTGGTTGAGTTGTGATCGTGTTTAATTTGCCTGAATGGGCTTCGCTTCGGGGGTGTCGATTTCCTCCACTTTTGAGGTGCTTCTGTTCCATACTTTCTGCATGTATGTGGCATCTCTGCCTGTGTGTTTGCATGATTGCATGATTGTCCATGATTATTTCAATTTATTAAGTTTCGTATCGTATTTGCATTTAATGGTGCTTTTTGGAGTCGATATCAGTTGTTTTTTTTTTATTAATGAACGGCGAAGGTCGGGGCGGATCTGCTACGCTTGTAGTAGAGTGGCATCCCTCATCACGACCATTAAATAAAAATAATAATAGTTTATGGAAAAGGTTTGGTTTTAATTATTTATATAAGTGTAAATATGATTTATATAAGTGTAAATATGATTTTTATAAGTGTAAATATGATTATAGTTACTAATTATGTGGTAAGATTTTTTTTTTTTTTTTTTTTTTTTTTTTTCTGTGACTTAATTTATTTTCCTTATGACCTTAAGTGTTGAAATGTAATTTGCATAATTTTAGAATAAAAGATGTTTTCAGACGTCTGTTTTGATTCTCTCATGAACATATTCTAGAATTGTGGTAACATCATTTTTATCGTTGTCTGGTACTTAATCTATCATACTACTAATTAAATTAATTGTTACAGATGCCTGAACCATAAGTTAATAAACTGGAGTTTAAATAAATAATAAAATTAAAATTAATTAAATAACAGATTATTGAGCGTCTAACTAATAAATTTATTTTAGAATTTTATAATATTTTTTTAATTTTAATAGGATATAGTTAAGTTTAAGGTTATAGCGGAACAAAATAAACCTATAACGAATTGACAGTTTATTAGGTCGTCATAAAGCATGTATAGCAAACGCTGTCGGGCCTCAAAATAAAAAAAAATACTTCCCCTCACGTTAGATGGTGATGGATCTGGAAATATAGGGATACAACTTTACATACAGAATATGATGAGAAGACTCCAGGATATTTAACTTAACTAGTCCAGTTTCAACTGTTGAGGTTACACAAATACATATGATGAAATAAGAGTTTGATTGCAATAATAATCAATGTCTTAAAGTCATAGATCGTAGATGCGAAAATGATGTTGGTTTACTAACAAATTATATTATTTTTCTTATTATGTAAAAGAAAAATGGTTCTGCTGCGGATTGTCGCCCTAGTCGTTTCTGAGACTAACTTTCATTTTCTTAAAACCTTCAGTATTGTAGTTTAATTTGCATAATTGCTGCATATTTTTGGAATCTAAGTTTTCAGGTGTCTATTTTGATTCTCTGATAAGCATGTTCCAGAATTATAGTAACATTATCGTTATGGTTGGCTGGTACTGGATTTATCATACCATATTAATTAAACTAATTGTTTCAGATTCCTAAGACATATGTAAGTTAATAAATTTTGTTTCAGAGTTTTTGTATTTTTCTAATTTTTCATTTTTGTTTTAATAAGGTTAGGTGTGCGGACTGGAGTTGAAATAAATAATAAAATTGTGAATTAGAATTGTGATTGTCTTGTGATTGTCTATTAACAGTAGTTTAGTAACGATTTGCCAGGTGTCTGTAACCGGGTCGTTCTCTCCTTACTAACATACCTTCCTATCCTTACCTATTGTTTTATGTAAACGGCTGTAGGAATAGGCCCGGCGTTATCCGGGAATCTTGCCTAGCGCTTGGTCCTACAGTCCTATCAATCAATCAATCATCCTCTGTTTATCTAAACATCATATCGAGGTAATCACCACCAAAAACATTGATAAAAATAGTCGCCTGCGTCTTTGTTGTATCCGGTTGGTGCCCAAAGCCTTGCGAGCGTATATATTTAGATAATTCTTTGAATAGAGCGAATTAAGAAAATAAATCTTCGTGAATTATTTAGCCCTTAGTTAGGATTAAATTATTATTAATTAAAATTTCTGAAAAGTCAATGAGACAATTTCAAGAACATTGCTTTGTTGCGTCTCTTTGCAAAATTTTTAATTAACATATTGAGATTATATATCAATTCGTGGTACTAAACGAATTTTATAATTAGGTATATGTTTATATTACCTTGTGTATGAGACGCGTGTGCACTTAGAGAGATATCTCGATGCGATGAATTAAATTCATTTAATGTAATAAAATTTTCATCGTCGAGCGATAAATTAAATTTAATTTATTTAATTCAACAAAATTTAATCATCATTTTTATTTTTTAACAAAAAATTGTTGTTATATTTATTTTCATTTGCAAATTGTATTATTGTTACACCATTGTATATAACGTGTACATATACTTATATTCAACGGCGGGAAATATCTAACAACGAAAGATAAAAATTTAATTTCGCGAATTTTTTTTTTCTCCATCTTAATTGAATAATTCAATTTTATAAAATTTATGTTAAATGAATAACATTTTGTATAAAAATTCATAATTAGAGAGCTTATAATGTGAAAATGTTTGTATAAAAAAACCGTCGTTGATTATTAAACCAATTATACAAAAAGTTTACGAGTATTTTCCAAGTTACTCAATGTAGAGCCCAATTAGCTACGTAGATAGCTGTATAGTGGTATAATACAGATAACAGTCCTCAAAAAAATTTCAAGTAATTGAAATAAAATACTTTATATGGCTATATATAATATCAACTATATATATGTTAATATAAAAGCTCTCTTAAGAAAGCATCAAGCATGGATAGTATAAGGAATCAAATATGAATTTTAAATTTTATGAAATCGTCTTAAAATATATATTTATTATCATTTATTATTATTATTATTATTAACAAAAAAAATGGGAATAAATAAAAAATTCAGTTATTTTTTTTTATATTTATGCCAAAGCTCTTGTTAGGTATATAGAGAGCACATAATGCTCCTTTCAATATTATTTATTTATTTTATTATAATGTGAGTAGGATTAAATTCTGAGTTCGTGGAAAAATTTATTCCACTTGAATTTCTACAAAAGCCAATTAACTAGGATTTTGTATTGCCGGCTTTTTTCCATATGCTATTTTATACTGCGCGCAGCAACAATTCATTTTCTTCAATTCCAAGTATCAATTATATGAGGAGTACACAAAAAGCATTTTATTTGATAAATAAATTTTTATGTGTGTGTGTGTGTTTGTACCTGTTAGTATGTATGTGACTCATAAGCATTTAGATAATTTGTAGAAAATATAATTAGAGTTTTCAAAACAAATTACAAAAAAAGGAAAATTGTTGCTTGCCTGGCAACAACATTTGTGTTTTTTTCGGCATCATTTGCTACAAGTAAAATTATTTTAAGCTATTACTTGCTTATATAGGGTTGCCCGATAATTTTATGCAAAAATATTCGTTGATTACAAATATCTACTCAATATATAGGAGAGATTTGAAACCTTGGCTTGCTTAGCCACGTAGTTTGGCAAGTATTGGACTAAATACGTTGACGTAATGTATAACAACATAACGTATGAATATAGGCTTTAACACACAAATAGTTTAGCAGCTTCGTTAATTATCGGGAATTTTGTCAACCCATTTAGTTATACACCATAATTTCCGGTTGTTTGAAATTGTATAACCGCCGCAATATATTAAACGCGACAGATTAAAGAATGAGTCAGAAAAGTGAGCTCGTGCTGCTAGGTGTAGGTGTATGGAAAGTTTTAGGTTCATCTATTTTGAATATTTCGAAACTGTAATTTCTATTCGGGATTAGCTTAAAGCTCAGAAAAGAATGAACAGTTCAAGGCTGTTTGACATTAAAATCAAGTTTAGTAAATAAAACTTGATTTTTACGTTAAACAGACGTGAAAATAATTTTTTTTTATTAAGAAAATTCAAATTTCGGTTTCTTGGAAAAGCTTGACGAACATTAAGCTACAACAGATATCGACAATAATCTTTTCCATACTGCTATAGAATATTATTACTTTTCGATATATAAGGTAATCAATTAATTACAAACTTCACGTACTACATGTACCTGCAAAATTGTCGTGGTGATTCGCAATAAAAAGAGCAAAAGGATTTAAGAATATTTTGTAATATATATAAAATTGAGAACAACACATCTCATTATGAATGAGCTTTTACGAGTATACTCAAAATTCAAAATTACTGACAAATTCCATGAATCATTAATTACGAGTCATTACAGGAATGACACTATTTTGCAAAATATACTTAATTGTCGGTTGAGTGGAAAAAGGCTTATATTCTTTAATATACCCGGAATGTAATGTTGTATTGCCAAACTTTATCTATATAATTAAGCGATTTGTAACGCCGCTCTCGATCTTACGTTCCATGTTGTAGTAGGTTTAACACCCCACACTAAATTGCACTCATACATTCGCTTAATGAAAATAAAAATCACGGGAAAGATAAAAAAAAAAAAAAAAAAAAGAAACAACCATACTTTAAGTGTATATGATACTTTTACGGGATTATTCCGTTTATGATTGATAATTGATGGTCACTGAAGATGGATATAAAAGTAGAACATTTTTGGTTCACGAGGCGAATTTTAGTCTGATTTTTGGATGAAAAACAAATCATCAAATAAAAAAGTAATTTCCTAGCTAAGAAAGAAAAACTTAAAGGAAAAACATATTTAAGAATAAAGTTAAATTAGCTAATGTATAAAATTACTATAAATATAAAGTTTAAAATATAAAATTATAGAAAAAAAAAAATGTGAAATTTGTAAACAGTAAGAAAATAAAAACATAACTGGTTGATTGTTGAAAAACATTTAGTGAGTGTATGGTATGATGGAAAACTGTGTTTTTTTTTTCACATGTGTTAATGCATATATACTTGCAATAAAACATTAAATCTTGAGTGTGATGAAATAATGTATCGAAATATTAATTATTGAGTAATAGTTAAGAGTTATCGGAAGACAAGTGAAAATGTGAGCACATGTCTTGGACGTTACAATTTGATATGTGTCGAATCAATTAATTACAGCTCTGCGTAAAAATGGTGGTGTATAATAAATAATAATTTTAATTTAAATCTTGGAAATAAATTAATTAATAAAAAAAATTTAATCCTTCGAAATGAACTAATAAAAAAATTTAACCATCGGAAACTACGGTTTTGGAGATACTATTTTGATGTATAGCAGCACTTTCTTTTCAACACATCAGGTTTTCTTTATATTACTACTTTTTAATATAATTTTTTTTTAGTTAAGTTAATATTAAGTAAACTCACTTAATTATAAGTTATTTAATTTTTTTTGAAATTTTATTTAAGTTTATTTTTCCTTATACATATATAAATTTAAGCTTAGTAATGACGTCATAGGTAATTTAATTAAGTTATATTGTTTTTTTTTGTTTCTTGAATTCTAAATATATGAATTTAACTTATAGTATAGTATCCATTGTGATTTTTCTTTCTTTCGCTGGATATAATCTTGCTTTGTTTTCGATCTGTTGCTTTTTATCATGAAGTGCTAAACGCGTAAAAGCGGGTATAGAGGATGGTAAGTCTGACCACAGTCTAAAAATGGTAAGTTGATTCCTGTTTGGTTGCCTTTCCTATCAAATTCATTTTTCTTTCCATTTATATTCTTTCCTTGCGGTCTGACAAGACATACTCAAGCTTTGAGAAACCCCACGCCCAACCCTGAGCTTTAGCTGGCCATAGATGACCGCCTCAAAGCCTCTGAGTATGTAAAAATTCTAGTAACCACCAATAGGAAACTACTGGTTCTCGTTACAGATTACAACATTACATGGAAAGGGATTTGAGTCTTTATATAAGTTTTGTATTTAGTTTATCGTTAGTATCGAAAACATAGATAGCATCTACACATTTGAAGATTGAAGTTGATTTGGCATTCTTATTTGCTACACCAAACATTATACTGTGACCATTCCTATGCATCCACCAGTATTCAAGGATAATTTCTGCCTAGTAAGTTGACCATTTTGTTCGTTCATGTAAAGGCTAGTACCAAAGCAATCTTGATTGATTCAAGCAGGAATGTTCAAAATGAGCTTTATGTAGTGTAACAAAAAATACAAAAATCAACGTCAGTTTCATGCAAAATGTATGAAAGGTAAGGCTTTACTATAATAGTAAATATTTGAATGAAAAGTAGTTCAAATTTAACTTAGGTTATATATTGAATTGAAAACAGAAATTACAGTTTTCAACCCGGAAATTGACCATTTTTCGATTTATTTTTCCATTAATTTAATTACAAATAGCTTTAACAGTACAAGACCACTACAAGACATTCACTACAAGAGGGTTGGAGTGAGCTATCAAATAGGTTAAATAACAACGTGCCGCCCGTGCGTAAGGAAAAAGGTAAGATAGCCAAGATATTGAATATTTTACCCCAGTTTAATATTAAAAAAAAAGTGCGAATAACGCACAAGGATATAAACCAGACGGGCGGGGGTTGAAAGACGGTGTTGCTATGGATTTCTTTGACCATTGTCAAAGGCTGTTTTCATGCTCTTCCTAGCTTTCGATATTTCCCAGATAATTGCAAATCTGTCACACATGAAGTTATATCACAAATCTATATATATTAACCAATCGTTATATATTTACCAATTGAACGTTCATAAAGTGGTTTCCACGCCGGTCTACAAAAATATGCTCGTTCTCGCGTGGCGCAACAATCTTTATATGCGTTCCATCGATGCACCCAATTATCCCAGGGTGGCTTGTGCAATTACATACGATCGTGATCGTCGGGAAACTTTATAAACTGCCTACAAATAGTACTCTCCAGGATATTGGACTTCTCTCATGAATCTCGATATCACTGACTAATCCATATTATGAAACATAGTTTAATACGGCGGCCAGTTTTATCGCGAGTGGTATTTTTGTAGCTCTCGTTTCTGCTGCAATGTGGGGTTAAATTTGCGTTGGTAAAAACATAAACAAATTTTTTGATATTCTTAAGGTTTCCAAAAATCTTAAATAAAATTACAAACAAATATTCATATATATGTATTTATATACATATATATGTATATATACAATAAATCAGAAGTTCAACTTACTTCTGTGTGGAAAGATCAAAAATGTTGTATCCGTCTCGTAGAAACCCACGCTTTAAATAAAAATCAATGTTAGCGTTGTTTCGATTTTGGAGCGACTGAGCATTTAATGCGGAACCAAACAAAATTGTCATTCCAATATTATTCATTTTCTATTAATTATAAACTTCGATTATTTATTTTACTTTAATTATTTATATACTATAAAAAAACCAACTTTAATGTTAATACAACCAATTATTTGCCAAAAGATAAAAATGTATTTCAAGCTGTCAATTCATGTTCGAAAAAGTGCTGCCATATAAAATTATCGATAGCTGTCGAAAATCACACACATAGTATCGAAAGTGATGTTACAACATCCCGCCCCTGAAAAAGAAATTTGTACATTTCGTATGAGTTTCATGATAAATGAACATTATTGATACACTAAATAAAGCTCATTTCAAAAACTGAGTGTGCATTCAGGCTTTGTATATCAAGAGGGCTTTGTTCGTCCTCAGATCGATTTCGCGTGCAATTTCCATATACGATTTTACCAATGTGAACTCAGAAATGAAAAATTTCATTTCTGTTTCCGCTAAGCAGCACTCAGTTCGTTAGCGCAAAAACTATAATTATCTCAATGCACCAAAGATGGCGCGCATAAACTCTACAAATTTGTTTCACGCGAAAATAATGATTCGAACCATTTTTTTCACGTGAAATTTGAACATTTGAACTCTCAAAAAAAATCATTTCTATTTCACTTTGAACTGAGTACTACCCTTAAGAAAGGAGAGATAATATTACTTTTATAGTTTCCATGGAACCCTATCGTGTTAGAATAACTAATATTATGTCGTTGATTAATGTTTCAAATTAAGCCATAAGAGCAAATACGAAGTGTTCTGCTATCGTTAAAGCATTGTTTAAATATTTTTACAACTAAGCGACATGGCACCATTACATGAGAAGAGATTTGTGTCTTTATACAGATTTTGTATTCAGTTTATGGTTAGTATCGAAAACAAAGATTGCATATCCATATTCGTCCTATAAAAATTTAATAGGAATGTAGGTCCTATAAAAATTGCATTTTATACTTTCAGAACTAGACAAAAGCGTGAACTTATTAACTGGGAATTTCAAATATGAAAGGGATCTCATGAGATTCATTGACAGACACAACGTTGTACTAGAAATCGTTTGCAAACGGTGTAAAAATCGTGAGTCAATTCAACGCAGGTTTTTTTTTAAATACTTTTTTTTTTAATTTTTAAACATTGAACTAAAATTCGTAAGGCGAATTAACAACCTTCTCGAATCTTATTAAATTTTTTGCTTCTCCAAAGAAGACATGCAAATCGAGAATATCCGTGGTTACAACATTTCCAAAAAAAAAAACTCGCTACTTTACTCAAAGTTTAACATATCTATGAAGCTGGTCTTACGATATTTTACACACTGCATTAGCGTCATTCTTTCACTTTACATCCGATCTTTACAATCTACTGCAAGATCGGCTGAAAACATTACTGCTGCTCAAGAAAGTGTTCAAAACAATCCATCAACCTCAATTCGACGACGTGCTCAGGAGGGTCTACAAAGAAAAAGTTTGGCTACAATTTTGGACAAGGATTTGCATTTGTTTCCATTAAAGATTCAGTTGAAACAAGAGCTTCTTCCACAAGACCATTTACCGCCGTACATATGCCAATAGGATGTTACAGCTCGCCCATGACAACCCCGATTTTCATGAAAAAATCATAATGAGTGATGAGGCACATTTTCATTTGAATGGATATGTGAATAAATAGAATAGTTGAAATCATTGGACCTTACTTCTTTGAAAATGAAAACGGCGTAACGGTAACTGTGAATGGGGAGCGATATCGTGATATGATTGAAAACTTTTTAACGCCACAACTGCATGCTTTAGGCTTGATTAACATGTGGTATCAACAAGATGGTGCCACATCGCATACAGCCAGGATTACGATGGAATTACTGCGAGACTTCTTTCCATAACAAGTTATTTCAAAAAATGGTCGCCTGATTTGACTTCTCCGGGCTTATTTTTGTGGGGATATCTGAAAAGCAAGGCTTATGCAAACAAACCAGAAATGCTTGAGCAACTCCAACAAAATATTCGTGATGAAATTAATGAAGTCCGCGTGAAATGTGTGAGAATGTAATGAAAAATGTATAATGTTAAGTGGTCATATAATGATATGATGTCCAAAATGTGGTCATGAGGAAACCGAAATAAACAAACAACATAACACATAATCACGTTTCGGATACATCAAATCAACGTGATTAATTGAAATCTTACCATTCTTTAGCATATACATAATTCAAAATGTGCTAAAGCTTTATATAGCATCTAAGCTTGAAAATATATGCAAAGCCATTACCCAATCAACCATCTTCGAATCTATATATTCAACTTTCATTCAAATTTCCATATCAAAACATTCCGAATTATTTATTTTATTATCTTCGACTTCATAAATACTCACCCACAATTGAAATAAAAAAAAAATATATTAAATTTATTATTCCCTGGACACCATAAAAAGCAAACTTATCCCAAAAAAAAAAAAATACCATCAATCATGTATACATATGTACATATAACAGAGTATTATGTATGTGATGTGTTCCATAAAGTCGTTCCTCGAATAAATGAAACATAAAATAAATGTAAATTTAATAGAATATTGTTCCAAATTTGAATGATAATGTTATTATTTTTCCAAGGCTTAAAATCCAATAAAAAGAATCCGAAAAATGGGAAAAGGAATAAAATTGACACAAGCAACGTGGTACGGGGGAAGATTTGGATCAGGTGCGTATATATTTAAATTACATTTCATGGGTAGTTTTCCGACTTTCCATATTATATTGTTCGAATTCTCTTCCTTTTTTTTAATAATGTAAATTGGAATTTGTTAATCAATCAAAAATTGTCAGGATATTTTTCGATTTTCTCCTGTGTTCTCAGTGTTTGTGCACGAAAGAATGGAAAATTAAATTTTTCCTATTATACATGTAAGTTAATTTATATGATGGATTTATTTATATCACAAAGATTTTGTATAAATAATTTATATTTGAGATGATTGGATTGGATATTTGCAGGCGGTACCTGTAAGTTCGTATACTGCTCGACTTAGTGTTTTATCCGGGTTTTACAGGCCATTGTTGGCCTGAATTGTGTTAATAAGCTGACTACATCGGTTTTTTTACCTACCGAAAGGCAACTCTGCCCTTAAAATCCAGAGGCAAGCTAGCGGCAAGACGAACTTTGATATTCAAGATACTTACATCTCTCACTTCTCAAAAGTGTGACTACTGAATATCGACCTGGTCTTGAAAACCATAGATCAAATATTTTGTTTTGGACTTCTCGATTTTGGGATCAACAGCAGCTGAACACTGTTCCAGTGGACCAATTATCTCTTGCATTCCATAACCATGTAATCCAATCACACTGATATCATCTGCATATGCAAAAGGTTGATTGGATGAGATATTGTCCTTAGTTATTGCACTTTTCCGAAGGATGTATTTCAACATGAGATTAAAAATCATCGGGGACCGGGCATCTTCTTGCCGACCGTTAGCACAAAATTGTGCCTGTTCTCAACTTTGACACTACATTGTGACTGCATTATTGTCATTTTACACAGATGTATGTATTTTTTTCCATTCGCCATACTTTCATAATATATTAAGATAAACAGCCTTGAGATAATGTTCAGAGATTCTGACCAATCAGTTATACAAATGATAAATTGATCTATCGTCTGGTTAACCATACCATTCGTATCATGTCATACAGTGTTCTAGATTGGTTAAATATGACTGACTATCTTATTGAGTGAAACGGATGTTAGCAGTATCATTTACAAAAATATCGATTCTGGCGCCTCATTGCGTTGGAAGCATATGATCGGAAGCATATGTTACGGTTAAAGCCCGAAATCGGCGAATGTCCGAATTTACCAAAATGTGAACCGAAGTGTACCGAAATCCATTAATAGATTCTATATAATATCCGTTCCTACGTGCGGCACGCAGTGCGACATGTTTGCTTATCCCGGCTCCTACGTCCCTCGAAGTTAAAATCTAAAGCCCCTCGGAGGGCTAAGTGGGGAGGAGGACCTTCCACCTGCCCGTGAGATATCTAAATTTGCAAATAAACGTAGATTGAACATACATTTACCAAAGGGATAGGTAAATTCGGACATTTACCGGTAAATTCTGACATTCGCCGCATTTCGGGCTTTAACCGTAACACATACACCATTAACTGAATAAACTGCACAAACATCAAGAGTAACATATTTGCGAGTGCTAGCACTCTCATTAAATCTCTTGACTTGTATAAAGTGCAGCCATTGACTTGGTCTGAAGCCATTGACGTTTATGTTGAGATACCTGTAAATTTTCACCGAAATTAGAAAATAATGCATTGTATACTGACTATATGGGATTTAATGTAATTGTAACAAATCGATTCTATCCTTCAGATTGGTGGTCTGATAAGAAATTGGTACTAACATTCAGGTTCATATCCCGTAGTTTCAACAAGCGCTCATGGTGACCAGCGAGCGGGCAACTATTTACTACGTTAGGTGACGAGTTAGGAGCAGGACATACGGTGTCAAACATACCGTGCCAATTAATAACTATCATTGCAGCAGATTCTATCTACTAGGTTGGTTTCAAAGGTGTAAGGAACGAAAATAATTTTACTATGCTGTATATTGTTCAGGGTAGTATAAGAGGAAGTTCGGATTTTCATCCTCGTGTAGTAAAAAAAGTGTCATCATATTGAATATAACTTTATATTAAATCTAAATACACTCAGAACATAATCTTTCCTAGATGCCTTATTGATCGCTCTATTGTCATCGTCGTTGCAGAGAAAGTAGCGTTCTCAAGTAGTAGAACACTCATATAGTAACGATGTCTGCCAATTCCCTCTGGGACAATTGAATTGGTATCAAAATTAATGTAATCTCCAGTGAATCTCCAACTTTTGTATAACTGACCTGGAAAATGGAATGGTCGATGATTCATACATTACAGTATAGTGAGTTATAGATGTGTTCATTATGAACGAAATCATGTCACCTGAAAATGCATTCGATGGGTCGAGTGATTTCACAAAACTATGGAATGTGATTAAAGTTGCTTTGTCTCATTTTTAGGAATTGATTGCCCTGGCGGCTGCGATGTTTTCAACACTTCGAGCACTTCTTGCTCTCGAGGGCACCGGAAAATTATGTAGCGAAAACGTAGAATCAAATTTTGCCACTATACGGTCGATTGTCGAACTCGCTGAATTGTTAAATGAATCGTAAAATGACCGAAATGCTCTTAAAGTAACAGCAACAGAACGATTATTTTGTTAAAAAATTTAAACGATTTGCAATTGCTGTTCACGTGTGTAGCATTCCATGATGAAATGTATAATAATGAAGTTTCCAAATGACAAAAGAAGAATAAAAAATATGGCGTCGTTCGCCGTCCCTATATCGAAAAAAAGAAGAAGCGCACCTGTTGAAGCACCCGTTATATATATATATATATATATATATATATATATATATATATATATATATATATATATATATATATATATATATATATATATATATATATATATATATATATCATTGCACTAATGCTCTTCAGAACTAAAATATGCAGATCCTACTAATGCACTACCTACTGATGATGATTTATCCATTGTTTGACGGTTAAAACAGCAAAACTTGTATTGCAAAATTATTATCGCTTATCATACAAAATATTTTGAATAGCTTGCAACATATATGTTCGCAGACAAAGTATTTCGAGGTTCCAACAACTTTACCAACATCGTGACATTATTTATTTGAAGGTTGGTTACTGCAGTCTATAAATAACTTAATAATTGTTTGTTTTTTGTCTTTACAATGTATAAGGAGCCAAGAGGCACTTCAAAGTCTCTGTTATATCATACTTGAGCCCATTACAGTCGAATATTTTTTGAAAAAATAGTGGAAAGTTTTTAGTTTTTTTTTATTAAATTGGAATTAAATTATTATGTTATCAAATTCAGTTACTATGGGTACGCTGTCCGTTAATTTATTATTTGGTTATGATAGTTAAAATTCCAAGAAAAAAATAACACGTTTGGTTATCAATTTCCTGTTAAGCTGTAATAACAACACAAACAATTGTTCAAACAAATTTGTGTTTACCTAATTTCAATTACTACTCACTGACTAATTTCCATGTCAGTCTATAAATATGTTCTTGTGATAAATTGACCTTGGATGCTACCTATAAATCTCATACGTCGTTCGTCCATATACAATACCAATAATATAGATGTTAACGAGGATGAGTATTGTTAAATTGGAAATAGTTTGAATTTTGAAACGTGAATTTTGATCATTTGTCCAATGGGTTGCTAAGGGAAGAAATATTATATGTGTTTTTCTTGTTAAGAGGTAATGGTTCGCACACCTTATGTTATATTTATTTATTTATATATTGCTTATAATTTTGATTAAGAAGGAAAAGCGCATAATATGGAAGCTTAACTTGTAAATAAATTATTACTTCCATTGGGCATAAAAACCTCTTAAATTTTTTACTACAAAAGGTCAACACCATGCACGCACATCCCATTTTGAGTACAAGCTCATTTAAAATGGGATGAGCAGCAGGGATCAGACAATATACAAAAAGAATCTTAACAATTAACTTTAACTAATTATATTGTCATTCAGACACGCCATTCAAGGAACTTCGATTTAAACGTATCGGCAGATCTCAAACTCCTAATACTGTACGGAACAGAATTCCATAGAGAAAAAACAATCTAACAAAAAAAGATGAATTTAAAGACCTAGAAGAATTTCTCGCAGGCAACAATCGTAGATTGGCGTAATGCGACCTGCTAAATAATAATTTTTTGGATAAATAATTTGTTTCTTTAGTTTTAAGTAGCTTCCTAATAAAAGCGCAAATCCGAAACTCATAAAAACTAGTTAAACTACAACCAAGAACAGGCCTAGTATAGGGTGAAATATGGTCAAATTTCCTAATTCCGAAAATAAAACGATTGCAAGCATTAAAACATCTTTTAAGAATAGACATATTTTGCTGAAACTTAACAAATAAGACAACATCACCATAAAGAAAATACGGAAGGAGATAGGACATAAACATTCTCTTTTTAAACTGACTATCCTTAAACCCTACGACTTTATACAAACAACTTAGTAAACCAAATACCTTTCTACTAACTTTTATTAAATGATCACCATATTATCCCCAAATTCCTAACAGTAGTTGAAAACGGAATGACTGACCTATTAAGATTGATACAACGAAACGAAAACGTATCTAAAGAATTTTTGTAAATTACAATAGATTGCGATTTACTAGCATTCACGACAAGTCCATTGGAAAAAGGCCAAATATATACTCTATCTAAATCCTCGTTAACCATAGAAATATTACTAACAACAGAATGCTGAACTAACTTACTTTTTCTATAAATTTGGACATCATCAGCAAAAATGTGAAACGATCAATGGTGAAATGAGGATTCTATATGTCATTAATGTACATAGAAAATAATAAAGGACCAAGTACCAAAGCTTGAGGAACACCTGAAGTAACTGGAAGAACATTAGAATAACAACTACCAAAAAAACTGTCTGTGAACGACAGTGTTGTGCGATTACGCGTATTTTGATATTGTCGACATGTTGGTGTCGACAATTAGTAGACAATGTCGACAATTCTTTGACAATATCGACAATTCTTGGACAATGTCGACGTTTAATAAAAAATTCCGAAGTATACCAATTATGTTAGCTTATTTATAACTATACAAATTAACGAAAATAATATAATACTATTTAAAAGCAAAATTCTTACGAATTTTTAATAATGTCATAGAAAATTACAATAGATAAAGAGTTTCTAGGGTTAGAAAATTCTCAATACAAAATAAATATATTTTATGCAATTTGTTGGTGTTACTTTTGTAATAGATTTTGTAATTATATCTGTCTACCTTTTTCTAACATTCATCTATTGTATAAGTGAAATCATAACTTCCATGTGTACAAAAACAGCATAAAACTAAAACAAAACGAATCGCCTTCTATAACTCAAAAAATATTTTTTTTCAAATGTCATTCATAAAACAATAAATATATTTTTACTTGCTTCCCTCTAAACGCTTGCTAAGATCTATGTATATTTTCAAAATTTTGTTTAATAAACGCAACAATCCAACAAAATTGTAGGCGATATATCGTCGGCGAAAACTAGACCGTGTTTAAGTAAAAAACATACATATTTGTGTATCGGAAAACAATGTTCCAACGATACGAATTATTTTTTAGGAAAGAAATACAATTTTTGTTTTGTGTTGCAGCTTGCAGCTGATTACAGAAATAATATTTGTTTATTTAGAACGATACATAACACATATATTATATTATCATTTATTTTTTTTATTTTTATTTTTTTATTTATTTATTTATTTATCATATTGATACTTTGATACATTTTGTAATTTCTTATGAATTAATTAACTAAAAACTTATATTAAATAATGATTTTTTCCTCTACAAATCTATGTAATATTTTAATAAACTTATACTTTATTATACTTTAACGATGTAAGATCGTCCAGCTTGCAATAGTTACTCAATGAGTTATATAATTTCATCTCATTATATCCTAATGAACGTTGTGAAAATGATTTGCTGTACTTTAGTAATCGAAAATGTCTTGTTTAGTATTATAATTATGAATGTCACTTTTGGTAGACAGTAAATGCCTAAATAACAGCTTCAACACATTAAATTGTATATTCTTTGATTAATTGAATTCCAGTTTAATTTCTTCAACATGTCATTTATATGCGTCCTGTTTTCCGTGTTTAAGATTCCTCGCATAAATCGATTCTGTATCTTTTGCAAACGTGTTATTTGTGTTTGATTCATGATAAATAAAACAGATGAGCAATAGTCTATATGAGGAGCCACAAGTGATTTATAAAATATAATTCTTGTTTCCATTGGTAGCTGGTTTTTAATTCTACTAAAAAGACCTAACTTTTTATTCATCTTTTTGGCGATGTGATCTAGATGCTGGTCAAAATATAGATTTTCGTCTAAAACAACTCCAAGGTATATTGTTTTACTCTTTCAATGTTTTGATTGCCAACTATCTGCATTATCCTCAAACTTTGTTTTGATTGACAATACCATGTATTTCGTTTTTGAGATATTGAGTGACAATTTATGAAACATTAACCACTTCCTCAGATTCTCCAAATCTTCGTTTACTTTTCGTACTGCTTCAGAATAAGTTGTGGTCGAAATTGTGATTAATGTGTCATCTGCGAACATGTTTACTTGACAGTGTTTTATAACATCTACTATGTCATTTATATATAAGATGAATAGTAATAGCCCAAGTGCTGAACCCTGAGGAACTCCAAGATTATTTTGTAACTTCGATGATACAAAATTGTCGACTTTTGTATATTGTTGTCTTCCTTGCAGATAGCTATTAAACCATTCAACTTCTCTTCCTTGAATTCCATACTTGTTTAATTTCTTGAGTAAAATTTCCCTATCTATAGTTTCAAACGCTCGTTTGAAATCTTAAAAAACTGCAATCACTGATTTATTTTGTCAATTTGCATTTTCCAATTATCCAACATTAGGTTTATGCTGATTCGCAAGAATGAAATTCTCTAAATCCAGATTGTTGGTCCACTAGTATGTAATTTATAGCAATATGATTAACTAGTTGGGATTTAATTAACCGTTCCAGCACACTTTCGTATATTGGGAGCATATTGATAGGTCGTAAGGCTTCTGATGTGGTCGGTTTTATGGTTTTTGGAATAGGAATTACTGTTGATATTTTCCAAGAGGTGGGCACTATTGCATCATATAGACTTTGATTTACTATATCAGTATAAATTCCAGCGAACTTTGGATTTTTCATCGCATCTAGCATGACTTTTCGGTTAATACCTTCGATTCCATATTGAGACTTTGTTTTATTTAATATGTTTATTATATCATGTTGGGTGATTTAATGGAAATGGAATTGTCCAAAATCCTTATAAGCCTCTAAAAAATTCCAATCCAATATTTTTGTGAATATCTGTCACGCTAGACACAATTTCATGGTTTAGTGCTTCAGTTAGTTCTTGCTTGTCGGTAATTGTTTTACTATCAAATTCAATATTCCACTGTGTCGAGTTTTTTGACTTGTACATGGATTTGAGTGTTTTCCACAGCTCTTTCGGATTATACTGGTGTTCCATAAATGTGTTCTTAAAGTACTCAGATTGCTCCTTTCTTAATGATTGTTTATATAAATTTTTCACTTTTCTATATTTTTCCCAATTGTCATCTGAATTTATGATTTTCATAATATTATAACTACACACCTGCTCTTCCTTCAGTAATTTTAAGTTTTCTGAGAACCAAGGGATTGTATTTCTACTTTCACTATTTTTTGTTTGAGTTAATTTATTAACGGCATTTTTTAACACCAATATTAATTCATCTGCATTTTCATTTATATCACATTTCGTTCGAACTTGCCGCAATTGTTGATTAAGAATACAGTTCAGATTGTTCCCAGAGTAGTTTTTCCATGATCTAATTTCGATTCCTTTTCGTTCTTCTAATATCTTCATCTTCCCATTGCTTATGTCCGCACTCAAAATACCATGATCGCTTATTTGTTGCTCTTTAATAACTTCACACCGAATTATTGTTGAATTGGTCAATAATAAGTCTATTAAGGTATTGCTGGTTTGCGTAACTCTAGTGTATTCTTGAACTACTTGCGTCAATCTATAATCTTTAATTAGCTAATTTAATTTTAAACTATAAAAATCGTTGCTTTTGAAATCAATGTTAAAATCTCCAAATATAAAATTTAATTTATTATAATTGATAATTTGTTCAAGCCATTCTTCTAAATTACTTAAAAATACTGCGTTTGTTGTTTGGAATGATCTATATACTACACCAAATATTCCAGCTGTATGGTAACCTTTTATGACCTGAATCGCTAAAAACCAAGTACGGTCCCTTTCATAATTAGAAATAATTTTGAAACTTATGTTTTCATGTATATATATGATAACACCTCCAGTATGCCGACTATCCGAGTCACATCTTACACATTTATAATTTTCAATATAAAATTCTGCGTCATACACATCGACAGTTGTTCGTGTTTCACTGAGAAGTACTTTCGCTGGTTTATAGTATTTAAACATTAACTGTAATTCCAAGAAATTTGAGGGTAGACTTCGAATATTTGTATAGAGCAAATCTTTTTTATGGATTGCTATTGGTAGCTGATTTTACTTTTTAACGTTTTAATTTTTCGTTGATATACCGTACAAGAACTATCCCAAGTCGAGTGATCAGTAGCAATATTCATATTCAGTTTGCTATTTACAGCAATACAATTGCTGCACTTTACCTCCTGACTAATACAATCCTTTTCTTTATGAGATTCTCGCTACACATTGGACAACAAAGTTTACTCGTACATTTACTACTGTGATGACCGAATCCATTACAATTATAACACCGTGATATCCCAATTGACTCCACGACATGGCATCTGTCAAAATGAATATTTAACTTTTCAACTTCTCTAATTTTTCTGAAATTTTCCGCGTTAACTTCAATAATTGTGTCTACTTTATGAGAGTTGCGTCTAACATAAGTAGTTACAACCTTAATTTCACTGTTTGCCAGAATAGAATTTTGTTGTTTTAGCGCCGACACTATTTCCACATTTTCTAATTTTTCTGACGTACCAAGAATTTTCACTCTTGGGTTAAGCTCCATTGGAAGTTTCACATCATATTCAGCACCCATCTTCTCTGTAATAATCGTTTTTAGCTTCTCCTTGGCATCATTTGTATCGCACTGTAGGATAATTCCTCCATTAGAAATGTTTCTGCAGCCCATTACTGGTATGCTTTTAGGATCGATTTTCATTGATAATTCATTTCTAGTTTTCTTGGGGTTGCTTCGGTTGTAGTAAAACCAACTTAGTTGAATTAGTTTTAACTACTGCTGCAAATGTTGTAGGTTGCTCCACAGGCTTCTGAATCTCTACTATTTGATTTTTGATTTCTCCTAATTGTTGATTCAGTTTTAAATGGTTAACAGTCAATTGTTGTTTCAACTCACATATGAATTCATTAATTTTATTGAACTCTTCATACACTGTATCTTCTTCTACACCTTGGCAGTCTAAACATACAAATCTCACATAAGGGCATTATTTAAACAGTTTGCCGAACTTTTCAAAATTCCAATCAACGCAGGTGTAATGGTACAATTTTTTGCATCTACCAAAACATCTAATCGTGGTTCTCTCTTTCGAGTCTGTAGCTTTTTTGCACTTATCGCACTGCGACATTATAATGTCCTCTGTTTTATTACAATCATACAAAAAGTTTATACTTCACTGACTTCACTTACTTGTCTATTGAAAATGCACGAAATGCAAAAATAAAATAAACAATACAACAACAAAAAGTCAAAATGAGTACGCGTAAATATATAATGTTACACTTTTGTACTTGTGTCGAAAGTTTTAATTTTTGTAATTACTTGTATTTTCGATCATATTTTTACAGATCTATTACATAACTCACTTCCTCTTAAATTTAGAACTTCACACTATACTTTTTATCAATTAAAACGGTCATTTACTATTTTATTTAATTATTTAATTCACCGCACACAATATTTCATTCGAATCTATAATCAGGGCTCTCAAACGATCATTTACTAGAACCAAAATATGAAATAGGTACTATACATTATGTAAATACAGTAAAACCTCGATATAACGGACCCCGATATATCGAACTTCGGATAAACCGGACACATTTTGGCCACATATACTAGAACACTGTGTAATTCAAAGACACTTAACCGTCGACTTTTTGTCATTACGACTCCGTTCATTACGAAAAACGTATTGCGAGCCTCACCTACTTGTCGGAACATAAATTTCTTTATTAGTGACCTTTATCTGAGGTGAAGGAAATATGCGTAGGACTTAGAGAGAAAATATAGATTGGTATTCTTACGGGTCATGATCTAACATACATAAAACACTAGAAATACACTTTAATGTGCGTATTGTTCAGAATGAAAATCATGTATTTTTATATAAAGGACAATCGGCTACACCGGACTGCCCTCGTTTGAATAAGTCCGTTATATCGAGGTTTTACTGTAGTATATATTTCATATTCCTACCTAGAATTCTTGATAAAAGGAATATTGTTTTTGAATATAAACAAAATTTAGTCCGTTAGTAACAAAGCTACATAGCTATAGGTCCGATATACGTAGAACCATTTGCACATTGCATAGCTCCATGACAGCCTATAGTAATGAAATAGAAGATGAGTCGGCCTATGAACACTAAAAGCATTCAGCGGCTGATTACTGAAATTGGTTTTATTAACATTTAACATAATTTTCTTTTACATTCTGAAAGTTCACCGAGAGTGGTACTAATAATCGTATTTAATTATGAAACTTGGTGGTTTTGATGAATCGAGAGGTGTCGAGCCAGTTTTAAGTTCGATCAAATGAGCAGGAACAGTTCTTTAAAAAAAATTTATAATTGATTGAATTTTATACTCAAAATAGTAGCACAATTTTAGTTCTTAAAAATGACACCCATAATAAAAATTGGCGCTTCAAGCAAAATATCCACTTAACCAAAGTTTATTCAAAGTGTTCAATTTTTTGATTTTATATCATGTTCAAAAATATACTCATGTATAATTTATGTATTTTTGTATATTAAATCAAATAAACTTAATAAATACAAAGCATTTGTGATGGTAATTGGTAATAGTGTTTGGTTCTAATTTTAAACGTTAACCATATTATTGTGTATCCATATAAACAGGGATAATCGTTTTTGTCATCGAGTAATACGTATGAAGATGAACGTGTGTTTTTGTTGTATTGACTATAAAGAAGTTGTTTAATCAAGATATTTAGTAATTTAAATGGATTACTTCTAACTGGACGGTTGCATTATTACTATATATTATAAAAAAGGTACTACGTACCGAAATCAATATTGCATGTGATTAAATTAAACTGCAGTTGAAAAGCCTATAACAACAAAAATTTAAGATTTGATACATCGGTCTCATTCATTGTATGAAGTTTCTTATAATTATACTCTAATTGGCTGTCATGCTATTTACGCAATAATAATAAATTGTTTTAATATTTTATTTGACTTTAAATTTGAACTAAAACATAATGTCTTTCAAAAGATGGATAATTCAAATTAAATTTTAAATGAGATGGTGGATAATTTGTATATGATGTCACTTAGTCGACCTGATACTAAGGTTGTTAAAATGAAACTTCCTAAACAAAGCACATTTATATAAGTTATTATTAAATTTTTTATTATCTTTTCATTTGTTATTATTGTGTCTGTTCATCTGTAAGTTGACATTTGGTTGTATTATTCAAAAATAATATTTAAAATTCGTAAGAACTTGGCTTTTAAATTGTTAATTTCATTATCTATAGTTAAAATGAACTAACATATTATGCGGTATGGTACGCAATTTTTTATCAATTGTCGACATTGTCTACGAATTTTCGACATTGTCGACATTGTCGACACAACTTTTTTAATTGTCGACATACATTGTCGACACGTGTAGACAATGAATTGTCTACGTCATGTAGACAATACGGCACAACACTGGTGAACGGTCCGATGAATAATTTTTAACTAATCTAGCAGCTGAAATGGAAAATTTAAATTGTGCGATAAGCTTCTTATAGAGAATGTTGTGATTCAAAGAATCAAAGGCCTTTCAAAAATCTAATAAAGTGAGAGAAGTCAGTTTCCTGTTTTCCATACCACGCCGAATATCATCGCTGATATTCAATAATGCGGTATTCGTGCCATGACACTTTCTAAAACTAGATTGAAAAACATTTAGTAAACTATTATCAAATATATGGGATTGAATTTGGTTTTTCACTACAATCTCAAAGGCTTTGGAAATGGAACTTAAAATACTGACAGGTCTAAATTGGGAAAACTCAACAGGATTGCTAATTTTTGGAATTGGAATTATTTTACTGAGTTTCCATTGCTCAGGAAACGAAGAAGAGGTTAAGATAAAATTAAAAATGTGTAATAAATATTTTGAGACTGCAGGAAAAATTCGTTTCACCAATTTTAAACTAACCCTATCAAGACCAGAAGATTCCAATTTTACTTTCCAAACAGCAGACTGTAACTCCTCAAAGGAAATATTAGAAAATGAAAAAGAGTTAGAACACTCTTCAGATTTAAGATCAATAACAGGACTAACCCAAGTTGGATTCGAGCTAATAAAATAAAAATTAATATCCCCATCTTTGAAATCTAAAATACCATTATTTCTACACCTGCCTAGACCTAGATTTCGAACATTACGCCAAAAAACCTTAGAAGGAAGAGATGGATCTAATTTATCCTGTAAAAAAGTACTTTTGGCTGCCCTAATTAATCTTACTACCCTATTGCGAGCTTGTTCGTAGACTAAAAATATCTTACTATCTCCTAATCTTTTCCATAAGCGAGATTTATCTATACCCTAAATCTGATTGCATCCAAAATTTCTCCAGACATTAAACACTTGCACTCGCCTTATATTTATAAATCAACCTTCACTCTCGTGGCAGAGAAGGTTGCGTACTTGCACTGTCATTCGGCGGTCTCGGGTTCGATTCACGGGGTGGTTACAATTCATCAATCACGATTGGGTCTTTTAATCTGTATGTGTGTATGTGGGTTGAACCGTAGGCCGCTAATGGCATTGAGTTCTGGAATTATTTCCGCCTTCTTTAAAAAAAAAAAAAAAAAGTTTAATTAAACCGAGTTAATCAAAATCAAAGAGTGGCGTATACGTGGCGTTTTTAAAAAATCCCTCGGCGATTATTTGGTTATTTGTGTTTTACACGTATTTGGCGATCGCTTAAAACATAAGTTTTATTTAAAGGCGTGATAAAACTTATGAACATATTGGAGTTTTGTTTATGAATCGTAAGGTGTGAATCAAAATATTAGAACGAGAGTGAACTGTGAGGAGGGCCAGATAAGTGGCGTTTATCATAATTGTATAAGTGGGATACAGATGAAGGAAGATACATTACATTTTTGCGGCATAAACAGAGAATTGCGGATAGAACGTGGTATAAAAACCGTATACGATAACCGTGTACGATACGCAAGAGTTAGAACTCAAGGACAAGGAGATTGAAGTGCTTAAAAGGGAAAATGAATTAATGAAGAGCAGTGTATCGAATTCAACTAACACAAATAACTGTTCAATTTTCACTTTTCGAGATGCTGAGGAATCACTCACCAAATTTAACGGTGATGACGATTATTAGCTTAATAAGTGGATTAAATATGTCAATGAAGCGGCTGTTTGTATAAGTTGGACAGACCATCAAAAAGTTATATGTATATGCAAAACGTTTACTGAGTGGAACGGCAAAAATTGCCTTGAGGGTAGCGAAAAACGTAGACACGTGGAATAAACTAATTCATTTGTTAAAATAAGAGTTTCCAAAGGGTAAAAACAGCGCATTAATTCATAAAAAAAATGGCAGAAAGAAAAAAATTATCTAATGAATCATTTACAAATTATTTCCTTGTGATGCGAGAGCTCGGCAAAAGTGGAGATGTTGGTTCAGATGAGGCGATTATTCAGCATTGTATAGACGGCATTATAGATTTTGGACCAAACAAGTCGGTATTGTATGGGGCCAATACACTTGAGAAATTAAAATCAAAATTAAGACAGTATGAAGAAATCAAGGAGAAATCGAAGATTAATCAAAAAAATGAACCAGTAGCAACAAGGTAAAAGGATGAAACCACACTCCCACAGAAATTTAAGAATTTTAGGTGTTTTAATTGTGGAGGGGTGGGCCACGTTGGAAGGGACTGTAGAAAATCCAAAGGTTCCAAATGCTACAAATGTCAAGAATTCGGACATGTTTCTACAAATTGTGATAAAAAAGTAGAATTAGCCAAGAAGATATGCGCAGTTCTAGTAGAGCCAAATCAAAAACCAATCAAGACGATATGTTTGTCTTAATCGGTCTGGTTAGCACTGAGTTTATACATAGGTACATTTTTCTAGGTGGCCATAACTATGAATTTATTACAGTTTCATTACCATTTATTACAAACTAGTCTCAATTTATTTCCCTTAATTTTAAATTGTTGTAGATAGACCTACAATCGTCATCATACCCACAATACCAAAATGTGATATATAATCGATTTGGATCTTGAACCAGAATTTTTTACAATTCAATACAAAAATAAACAAATATTGCCCATTCTTCTTCTTCCCGGTGATGATATGATGATCTTTATCGACGGATCAGCTTGTGCAAGTGACACATACAAAATTCTGAGTAGAAATAATATATTCCTCTTGGTAGGTACGATACTGTCTTTCAGGTAGAAATAGATGCAATTTTAAAACCAGCACGCTTTGCAAACGAGAGATCGTCGTATCTGCACCCTTTTGACATCCAGGTTGCCCTAAAGAAAATTTATCCAATACTGCTTCATCGAAACCCTAATTTGAAAAGGCATAGTCTGAATGAAGTTAGACTTCATGGGTATCAAACAAAATGTATTGGCTAATAAATTAGGTCATTTGGGTGCAGCTTCCAATTTTGTGTGATAAGAGACTGCCTTAGGGGTGAAGTCTTTATCTCTTAAAATGTAATTCTAGCCCTTCTTGAATTATTTTAGGTGCACCCTTTAAGTGTTTCTGGGAATTTTCAAGGGCATCGTTTAATTAATAATCATTTCCGAGTGAAAATTCGGAACATCGCAAACTGGATCACAATTCCTGATTGATGATCAATTGACGACCTTGACCATACCTGATATCTTGAAGAACAAAAATCTTACAAGACTGCTAGTGTACGTCTGGAAACAGATGCCCATTGGCCAAATCGAGCCTGATCTGGATATAGCATGCGCCAAGGTAGTTCATCATACTTTGGGTGCATATGATAAAAAATCAATTTTTAACAAGTCCATCTGTTGTTTTGTGGCACTCCTAGGTATTACTCAAGCAACATCTATAAGTCATATTAAAAATCTTGTTGCAAGTATGATTTGATTGGGCCAAACTTCCGGTTATTGTGTCAATTAAGTCTAATACTTATGACAGTAGTTTTATTCCAGCTTCTGATATGACTCAATCATTACTTAAGAAAATAAAGAAAATAATGGCCAAGAGTATTATGGCCCCAACGCCCAACTTCAAATTATCCAGATTATTATTTGCAAATCTACAGTAGTACCCTTAATGTCTATACGTAGATATACATGCATGTACTGATGAGTTCAATTTAATCTATCGTTTATTTGTGCTTGTCTAGTTCAAACTATATATATTATGTATACGTTTATACCGACTAATGAAATAAAATCTCCGTACAAAAAATCAAATGATTGTTGTAATAGGAAAAAAAACGAGAACCGGAAGATTCGAAGCGCAAAAATCATTTCTAATTTAATTAAAATTAGAATCAATGCTATTAATTCCGATTGATTTTTTTTGTTATTTGCTGCTAGTTGTTTAGATTTAATTTACTGATGAAGTCAAATTTTAATGTTTGTTCACGTACAGTGTGCGACGAAGAAAAGGACAATCTTAGATAAGCATTTAGGGATTAGTTGGGGTTCGTTGTAGTAGCACCTCTTGTTTTGTATTTTAGTATGATGCAGCCGTTACATCATATAAATTCCAAATATCCTCGTTTTTTGGTCGAACAGTGTATCTGTATACTTGAGTCAATCAATCGAGGGAGAGTTGGAAAAAATTTAATTAAGAATTTTAACTGTATAGGTTATCTCAATATTTATCTCATTAAAACATTTGGTTTGCATATATGGTTCTTCATTTGGTTGCTGCGATACATGCACATGCAGTAGAGAACATGTTTAAAAGGTATTAGCAATAAGGGAGCCCCAAAATTCATGATTTGAGACAATTCAAGACACAATTTTTAAGCATTGAATCGTACAGATTGGAAACGAGAACAAATCTTCGTAAATAAATAAATAAATTATTTTAAATCCAGATATACAATCCACCTGCTATTCATATTCCGTAATGGAATATAACTCAATTAATAATCGCAATAAGAACCACATTCGAAATGCTTCGTAAACATAGGGTTTATATATAGAGACTATATATATATTGTGTATTACAGCAGCCGCGTTTCAAAACATAATATACGAACGTCATAAGAATTTTTAAAATTTTAAAGTGTGTAATCCCTTCTTATCTGAATTATATACACTATATATACTGGATATACAATACAATATATTGACACAATCCTCCTTGTGCTCCAGAAGGAACATGATTCTTTAATGTACAATTCAAGAATATGTAATACTTAGCTGGATACAATTCTTATTAATAATTTATGTTATATGTGTATACATATATACAATACATAATGTGTGTCTGTTATATGGAGATTCTAGATTTTATGCTCATTCGTTTTGTGTTTTAAGAGATGAATAATGATGGCAGCATACAAGATGTAAAGGGACCAAATGGCATATACAATAATTTATGAATAAATAAAATATTTTATTTTCTTGTACAGCTACTTGATGGATTTAAGACGTACAAGCATATCAAATCAAACTTTATTTTAAATGGTTTCAAGATTTCCTGCACGTCTTATCAGACGATTTATATATATATATATATATATATATATATATATATATATATATATATATATATATATATATATATATATATATGTATATATACCATTTACAGGGTCATTCAATAAGTCCGTAGGATAACACATAGATGGCATTATACTTACATTTTTTTCCATATGACTTTTATTTAGTACTAACCTTCAAACAATACGTGTATAAATTTGACAGCAATCTGACTGATTCGTAAGCTTTAGCATTTTGTGTGAAGCAGTGGGAACAAAACAATGGCTTGATAAACATTAACCGAACTCTGCTCCATCGAGACAAATGGTAGAGAAGTGGATTGCTGTGTGTGGTCGTACCAGCACAAATGATTCAGAGCGTAGTGGACGGCGAAATGAGACTGTTATTCCACAAAACATTAAAAAAAAATTCCCAAATTGGTTATAAAGAGTCGCAAATTGGAACACGAGCTAGCTGAAATTGTAGAGATATCAGATGGTAGTGTTGTTTATCATTTTAAACGCGAAAATTTGGGTATGCAAAAGTTCTGTGCAAAGTGGGTCTCGTGTAAGCTCGCCGTCGACCATAAACAACAACAAATCGATACTTCAGAGGAGTGTTTGGATGTATAAAAAGTTAGCCCAGATTTTATCCAATGAAAACGCAATGGCAATACAAAAACTGTCACGACAGTAACTATCATCCCAGTATTTTAATGTCAGCCCAGAAAAATACTATCGTGATAGCTACTATATCATCCCAGGATTTAAATATAATCGTAATGGGACGGTCAGAGTGGGCCGGAATAATTGATGTAACAAGTATCTTGTTGGTATTTCTCTTGCCAACAGATGTTTGTTTGAGTCACTGCCCCACTCTATATCTATAACACAGTTTTGGAACACAACTCGAGTACACCTCAAGTTGTGTTCCTCAGTTTCTTTGCCACTTCAATCGGGTCGGCGTTTTGTATAAGGGATACTTCTCTTGCTTTAAAACATTGGTCACACAGCAAAGTCCTGCAACGGTTCATCCATACTAAATTTTTGGGCCGAAAAAGCTATTGTATCTCATTACTGTCGCAATTTCCTTTATTACGCTCAACGAGTACATCCTGGTATGTATTCCTGCAGCCTTCGGCGTATGCAGTGCCATATTTTATGTGACTGAATCGGTTAGTCATATTTACTATAAATTCACAACTCAGCCGAGGCCTTGGGCACGTTCCGTTATTTAAATTTACACAAAATGAAGATGAGAGTGTGCCAAATCGATAACAAATTCAATCTGACACGTATATTCTATTTATTAATAAAATGTTCCCAAAAATTAAAATATTTTCATTTTATCTCGATATAGTTCGATAGATCCACGACACTTTTGCTAGTGTTGCCATAAGTATAATTTTTATATAACTGGGATAAAAGTTCGGGCTAACTTTTCATACGTAGTGTTTGGTGCTGTTAAACTGCAATAAAATGAAATTTTATCATCGATATGTGACAATGAATGAGACATGGCTTCACAATTACACAGCAAAAGTTGACAAAACATACCCAAAGCAAGCACAAGGAACCACTATCAACAGCGACTATTACTGAAATCGCAAGGAAACGGCCACATTTGCAATAGAAAAAAGTGTTGTTTCACCAAGACAAAGCACCGTGTCAAAGATCAAACAAAACGATAGAAAAACTGAATGAATTGGGCTTCGAATTGCTGACTCACCAACCATTTTCTCCAGGTTTAGCCCCCAGGGACTGTTATCAGATCGCAAGATAATACTTGCTGGAAAGAAATTTAAGTCCAATGATGAAGTATCGCTGAAAATCAGCCTATTTTGTCAATTTTACAATAATCAATTGACTCATTTTCAGCCTTTGGCTTATTTTGACCGATACACTCCTTTAATTTGATTTCTTATAATTCTTAACTTACAAATAAATGTAACTATTTCAATCATTTATCGATTAAATTGCTGACATCGAACCGCATATCAATTGTGGTTGCACACGCCAAAACCATAAAAAATTTATTGGTCTGAATTTTTATTCAGAAAATCATCTTTTGCAGTTTCGGAGTCTTTTCTATCACTTATATGAACCAAAAATTTAATATATAGTTGATGCGAATATATTATCGATGGCAAGTATTCCTAGCGAGAAACTTTATAATTACAGCATTATTGGCCACGATTTTTGAGCCTAACGTCAATGTAAATACTATTACTAAGTCGAACCTTTTAAGTAGAAGTGCAATTAGGTGAACAAAACATTTTTATTTCGAACGTATACTTGACTGTAGACTTAACCTGACAATATAGAGGGTCGAAATGAGTCGTTTAACGATTCAACAAATGTGAGATATGTTGGAAATGTCATAACACGGGACTCATACCCAATAGTATCAAGAAGTTTGTCGAAACTCCAACGGGTACTCGTGCTCGTTGTGTTCGTTCATCCGAAAATATTGCCAGATTTAAGATTGGGCACCATGTCACACACCGGGCGTTATAAGAGTGAAGCAGCTTCAAAAATTATATGGCTAATGCAGCCAAAATGTTTATGTGAATTTGCCACAATGGTTGCTTCAATATAAGCTACCAAATGATCGATTTTTTATAGATAATCTACAAACAATTAAACATTTGTAAGCTAATATTGAAGCAATTTTTTCCGAAATAGATCCGCACACAATCCAAAATGTGCTCAAAAATTGGATCGACCAAATGGAGTACGCCATGGAAACACGGTAAATGGAAGCCATTGAAATCATTTTCCGGAAATAACCAGGAAGATTGAGTGTTCAAACAAAAAAAAAAATAAATAAATAATATTTAATCCAAACTTCTTAATGGCACACCCTGTAACATATATATAAATAAAATAATTTTGTTTATAGATAAAGTTAAGATTTTGCCAAGCTTACCCAAAAAGTATTATATCGGTGTGCTGGTGTGTACGTTTGTTTACCTAAACCTAACCCAGTAATACTTGCAGCTGGTCAATAATCATACCTTCTTATCAGAATTGTAGATTACTCAAGTTACTTAAAATTAAACAGAATTTTTATTTTTATTTTTGATAAAGTTTTTATTTATTTATACTTCATAGATAAAATTTATTTATTGAAAAAATATTGTTCCCTTAGCGAATTGTAGACTTCAGCTAACTGTGAATTTTTGCTTACAAATGTTTTTACAAGCAAATTGTTTGTCTTGGCCAGCAATTTTGAAATTTCGATTTCCTTGTTTTCTCGAACCAAATCATCGAAAGCATTGCATAGTGCATTAATAAATTGTGTCCCAGTTTCAGTATTTCGAATTGCTACGGTACCATTAGTGGCTCCAAATGCAATAAATAGATCCTCATACATTCCTCGTGTTACCACTTCAACAGGCGCAGAATCTGTCACAACACTACCACTAGCTAGAGAGACTTTTTGCGTCACTTGTGATTGATTACCTCGACAGGCTGGTATAAAGAATAACTTCGGTTTATTTTTCATGATTCCAAATGTGTTTGGATTGAATTTATTGATAAACTCATATAAATCATACACATCGTCTTTCGCCCATATCTTATTGTTGTCACCACCATGTGTTAAAATAAAAAATATTAAACTATCCATTTCGGGGAACTGTTCCAATTTTGATTTCACATCTTTCGGCAACTGTGTCAAAATATCACTTTTCCCCAAGTCATTAAGCACAACATAGTAATATTTCAATTTTCCAAACAACTTTTTTAACAAAACGATATCTTTATCACCACCAAGTCGTTCATCAGGTTCTATGTTACTATTTGGTTTCGTATCTGTTATGTTATACTTAATATGATTTAATATAATGATCAACTTTTTGTTTTCTGGATTGTATCCATCAGGTGGTTCTAAAACTATACTCATTTTAAATATTGACGTTCCCGTTTAAAACACAAAACTATACTGAAATTAAATAAATTTATATTTATATCGTAATTGAATAAAAATTTCATTATCAATAGAAATAATAATTTTACCTGTATGTTATCGTCCAATAATAAATAGTCGCCATTAATGTGTGTATGTGTTAGTTTCCAAGCTTAAAATACGAGCTTTGAATTTTGAAACGAAACTATATAACTGAATAAACTGTATAAACTGTATAATTATAATTATTTGTCGCACCTCTGAAGAACTGACGCCAATGGTACATGAGCTATACATTTGGTAATATGTATGAGTACATAATGTAGTTTTTATATGAAAAAAACCTTTTTTATAATTGAATATTTTAAAGAACAAAAATAACAAATGACTAATTTTTTATATTAATTTTATTTAGCAAATGTGTTCGTTCCAATAGCTTTAACAAGGCTCCCTTCTTGAATTTAGAAAATATTAATTGAACTCACAAAAAACAATATAAAACAATAGTATGAAAATTAATAAGAAATAAGAAATATACAATATTTAAGTTTTATAATTATAATTTAAACACATAATATATATATATATATATATATATATATATATATATATATATATATATATATATATATATATATTATATATATATATATATATATATATATATATATATATATATATATATATATATATATATATATATATATATATATATATATATATATATATATATATATATATATATACATATTTATATATACAGTACTGTGTAAAAAAATCCGGACAGCTAACATATTTTAATTAAACCAATTTTTTCACGAACTCAATTGTTGTAACACCAACAAGTATTTTTTTTCTTATTATTAAACGCATTATTCATTCAAAATGTTATTTGGTTTGAAATTTCATGATCTAAGTAAAATAATTTGAGCGAATTTGCGAAAGTAGAAAAAAATTGCCATATATATTTTTAAAGGAATTAATTTTATTAAATTCAAAAAAAATATATTAATTTCGTAATAAGGCGTATTTCAAAATATAAAATGTATAAATAATCCACTAAACTATAAATTTAATATTTGTTATGACCGCCATTTTTTTAATTACAGCTGCACGCCCGTTGTTTATGAAGTGAATCAAATTTTGAATCACATCATTGCTAATATCATCCCACGCAATTTGGATTTAGTGCTTTAGTTGATGCATGGTTTCTGGATTACTTTGACGGACTTTATGCTTCATAATAGCCCAAATTGTTTCAATTGGGTTCATATATGGACTATAAGGGGGGTCATTTTATTGTGTAGATGAAATTATCAACCAAGTACTTTTTCACCTTTAAATAGAAATAAAATTTTATGTAACAAAGTTGTTGATTATTTTTTACCTCAAAGTTATACAGAAGTTTTTAATGAAGCAAAAAAAAATTCATAGTCAATTGTTTTGATCTGTGGGCTGGCGCGTTGTCTTATTGAAAGATGAAGCTTTCAGTTTCTCTAAATAGCTCCGAAACTGATGCTTTCCAATGCTTTTCCAGAATGTTCAGGTACACATTACCGGTTACCCCTGCTTCGAAAAAGGCCAAGTGACCATTACCAGCATTACTAAAACAACCCCAAACCATTACACCCTCAGTTTTATGTATTATATTCTGTCGTGCAGTTCATGTGGGATCATTTTATGCATTAAACGGCATAAGGTTTGAGGCGCGTTACACAGGCCAAACGGCATAACTTTGAATTGGAAAAGGGGTTTGCCTGGCACAGTAAAAGCTGTTTTATCACGTGCGTCGGGATGTAGAGGGATTTGCCAGAAGGTATCTTTAAGGTCAAGGCTCGAAATAAAGTGAGTTTTATCAAGACGGCTAATTAAACTTTCTATTAACGGTAATGGGTACGCTTCCTTTTGCGTGACTTCATTTAAGCGACGTGCATCTAAACACAGTCGAAGCTGCCCCGATTTCTTTTTCACTAACGCGACAGGCGAATTCCACGCACTTGTCGAAACTTCTATAACATCCAGTGCCAACATTCTATCCAACTCCTGATTTAATTGTTTTTGTATCATGGGAGAGATTGGATAGAATCGCTGTTTAATGGGTTTACTGTCAAGAAGATGAATTTCGTGCTGGACAAATTGTGTGCGACCAAGGCCGAGTTTGGAGGAGGATGGGAACTTCCCTATTATTAATTTTAGTCGCTCTTGATCGACTGGAGACAATGAATGTTGTTCAGGTGAGAAGTTAACGGGCTGAGTTGAATCGACAACTTCGTGAACTACTTTATCTGAGAAAGGTAAAATTTTAGAATTGATGGTTAAAGTGGAAATGTTATAAGGCGTTATGGATAACCCAAATTTATTCCAGAAGTCTACTCCCAGGTATAGGGACTGTTTTAGGGTAGGCACAATAAATAGGCGAAGAAGACGTGTTTGGTTATTATATGTCACATTGGCATTTATATAACCAAAAACTCTTTGCGATTCTCCACTGGCTGTCGAGATCGTGGTCGGTAAATGATGAATAACAATTGATGGATTATCAAACAAGGCAGAGGAATTTGCTCCTAGCACACTAACGCAAGCACCACTGTCAAGCAATCCTCGATACGGTTGACCATCAATAAGAACGTCTGCGTAAGGTTGTTTATCGTTGCACTCGCTTGAAATAATCGAAGATATGACATTATTCCGCAATGTTTTTCGGCCTTCCCAATACTCTCGAGTACGCTTTTTTTGTTGTAACGAAATATACCGTGGTTGCCAAGTCACGTTTTCATCTTTTAATATTGTTGAATGCAGATATCGCTGAGCCGTTCACCTGGATTTCTACGCACAATTAGCCGTCCATCTCCCACACGCAGTTTACATTTGCTTTCGTCAGAGAACACCACGTTATTCCACAACTCTCTGGTCTATTTAGAGTGCTCTCTGGCCAACTGAAACCGACAAATTTTTGAAGATATCTTAAGAAAAGGTTTCTGCAGCGAGCAGCGTTTCTTAAGATTTGCGTTCAGTAACCTTCTCCGAACAGTTGAACTGAAAATTTCAATACCTGTTGCTGTAGCAAGATCGGCTTGCAATTTCGGTGAAGTTTTAAATCTGTTCCACTTGGACTTGGAACGAAGAACCGCGAATTTGTATATATATATATATATATATATATATATATATATATATATATACAAATATATATATATATATATATATATATATATATATATATATATATATATATAATGTATATATATATATATATATATATATATATATATATATATATATATATATATGTATGTATATAAATATATATATATATATATATATATATATATATATATATATATATATATATATATATATATATATATATATATATATATATATATATATATATATATATATATATATATAAATATATAAAATTATATAAACTAATAATGTTCAACTATCAATGGTTTTCTATCATCATTCAAATATCGTGAATTTAAAGGAGGGCCAGCATATGTTAAATCTATTAAGTTATAATTGTCTGAAATGGTTCTCAACAAAGTGACAATGTTAGTGCCGTAAGGATGAATTTCCAATATTAACTTTTCAGATGCCAATATTTTCGCTATTCCTAAAATAAAAACCAATGAATTTTATATTTTTTTTTGGCTGAATTGTACCAAAACTCTGTGTAATTACTTACTTTGTATTGCAAACTATACGTTTTAAACACAAGATGCGTCTCTAACAAAATCTGAATGTAAACTAAAAACCAGCACGGAAAAATGTAATATTACAATTACATTTTAAAATTAAATTCCATTTACTTTATTTTAAATGAAAAATTATTCAATTTTACAACGCTAAATGACAAAAAAAAACTTTGTTTTAAAGAAATTAATTCTTGAATATAAAGAATTTTTTTGAAATTAATTTTTGAACTAATTAATTTTTTTTATTTTAAAGAATTTTTCTTTCATTTAAAATAATGAATTTATTTCATTTGATTTAATTGAATTAGATTCTTTAAACTAATATACTTAAAACTATTAATCTAAATGATTTATTCTTCAAATAAAAGAAATTTCAAGATTTTAATTCAAATGGCATGGCTATTTTAATACCTGCTTGTCGAGGTTGTCAAGTACATACAAGTGACGCAAAAAGTCTCTCGAACTAGCTCTAGTATTGTAACAGATGCTACACCATTTAAGGTAGTAACACAAGGAATGTATGAGGATCTATTTATTTCATTTGGAGCCACTAAAGGTACCGTAGCAATCCGAGATACTGAAACTGGGACTCGCTCTATCAATGCACTATACACAGTGCTTTCGGAGATTTTATTCGAGAAAACAAGGAAATCGAAATTTCAAAATTGTTGGCAAAGACAAACAATTTGCTTGTAAAAACATTTGTAAGCAATAATTCACAGTTAGCTAAAGTCAACAATTCGCTTATATTTATTCAATAAATAAATTTTATCTATGAAGTGTAAATAAATAAAATGTTTATTAAGTAATTTACAATTCTGATAGGAAGTATGATTATTGACCAGCTGCAAGTAATACTGGGTTAGGTTAAGGCAAACTTATACGTACACACTAGCACGCCGATATAATATTATTTGGGTAAGCTTGGCAAAATCTTAACTTTATCTATAAACAAAATTATTTTATTTATATATATGTTACAGGGTGTGCCAGTAAGAAGTTTGGATTAAATATTATTTATTTATTATTATTTTGTTTGAAAGTACAATCTTCCTGGTTATTTCCGGAAAATGATTTCAATGGCTTCCATTTACCGTGTTTCCATGGCGTACTCCATTTGGTCGATCCAATTTTTGAGCACATTTTGGATTGTGTGCGGATCTATTTCGGAAAAGATTGCTTCAATATTAGCTTTCAAATGTTTAATTGTTTGTAGATTATCTATAAAAAATCGATCATTTGGTAGCCTATATTGAAGCAACCATTGTGGCAAATTCACATAATCAGTTTGGCTGCATTAGCCACATAATTTTGGATGCAGTATCACTCGTGTAACGCCCGATGAGTGGCATGGTGCCCCATCTTAAACGTGGCAACATTTGCGGAAACATTAACGAATAAATAATTGAAATGGTTACATTTATCCATTACTATTTAAACAATTTTTATGCTGTAAGTTAAGAGCTATAAGAAATCAAATTAAAGGAGTGTATTGGTCAAAATTAGCCAAATGCTGAATATGAGCCAATTGATCATTGTAAAATTGAAGAAGCAAGTAATACTTTCTTAAGTAGATCAAGAATACAGTAGATACGAATTTCCAATAATTCTACACAGATTTCGAACATTTTTCACAGATTTCGAACATCTCCTTAAATAATTTTTTTATTTATTATACGTTTGAGTTTAACATCTATTTAATATTTTCTTAAAAATTAAGTAAATAAGGGCAGCAAACAAAAGAGTTCCATCATTACTTCTTCGTTGGCAACATCTGGTATCATGGAAGCCAAAAATATCGAGTGTTATATTGAAACATTCGTTACCAATATACCTGTATCATTTTAGGGGAAACGAATCAGTTGAACTTCTTGATAATAGAACCGACAAACAAATTTTTTGTAAAAAAAACAATGGAAAAAAATCCATCCATCACAATTGATTGATTGATAGGACTGTATGACCTTCCCGGATAACGCCGGGCCTACAGCCATTTACATAAAACGATAGGTAGGGTAAGAAGGTACGTTAGTTAGGAAAGAACGACCCGGTTACAGACACCATGACAGTCGGTACTAAACTACTATAATCAGACAATCTATACCTAAGCCGCTTAAGTATCTGAAACAATTTAATTAATATTGTTTGAGAGTTTAAGCCATCCATTACGATAATGTTACCATAAGTCTGTAACATGCTCATCAGAGAATCAAAATAGACTAGGGCGACAATCTTCAGCAGAACCATTTTCCTTTTACATAATTTATAAAATAATATAATATTTCCAGATCCACCACCATCTTACGCGAGGGGCACTTTTTATTTATTTTATGAGCCGACAGCATTTCATATACATACATTATGACGACCTAATTAACTGTCAATTCGTGTATAGAGTAAATTATTTATATAAATAAATAATTGAGTAAGTTAGCTATAACCTGCAACTACGCGTATACATGCTCGTATAATGGTCGTGGTCAGGGATGTCACTTTACTACAAATGTAGTAGATCCGCACCGACCTTCACCGTTCATGAATAAAAAAAAAGAACAATTACGATTGACTTCAAAAAGCACCATTAGATCCAAATACGAAACTTAATAAATTGAAATGCCACATACATGCAGGAAGTATGGAGCAGAAGCACCCCAGAAGTGGAACAAATCGACACACCCCGGAGCCAACCTCATTCAATCAAACCAAACCAAACACGACCCAAACTCAACATTCAACCAAATATACATCTATTAGTAGTAAGCAAACTCTTACCGGAGAACCCAATTGTAAGCATCCAAACTACAAACTCATTCAAAGCACCCTTAACAACGGGGCACCAACCTATACAAAAATAAAAAGTGCAGACCTATCTCAACTGACATCCTACAAACCGAAATCCATCCAAACACCCCACATTCCGGCGAATCCTCCAGCTCCCAACAAATCCCACTCGTATCCCAAAACCTCTCATGCCAACAGGGGCTCCCAACCGCCACCGCAACTAGATCAACCCTCATGCCCGTCCCAATCAAATCTAGCTTCGAAAACCCCTTCCCCCAACCACAGCAGTACCATGAGGCAAAGAATAAATCACCAGCATGCAGCTACAAATACCAACAAAAACCGCTTCCTCCAAGACACTCCTGCACAACCCCAGCCCACTTCAGAATCAGACGACATCCTCCAAAAATCCGGCTCAAACATCAAAACCTCCCGACACTCTACAAAATTCCAAACCACAACTGCAAAACTGCTACAATCTCGCCGACACCCAAACATTCTAATAGTTCCAACTCCCCGCCACTAAAATCAAATCCCCGCCCGATCCGTCACAAACTTCCAGACTAAACAACCTTCAACCACTATCCCAAAATGTACCTTCGATAATGGAAGATACAGACCCGTGTTCTGCATCAAATCTTAACACTCCTGGCCTACAAAATCCCTGAGGGATGTATACACCTTCCTTATTATCTATGTGTCACATACACGCGCCCTTGTGCTATAGACACGTTACCTCAACATATTCAATTTCGCACACAAATCCGACCTCCTATCAAATGATATGAATGGAGCCCCTCGAAGTCAACACCAAATATTTCTCTTTTTAAAAATGAAGCAAATTTGACTAAGTGACTAGTGAACCCATAAACAGGAGAAATAGAATCAGATCCGCCACACCTACAGCAAAGTGACATCCTTGAACGACGGAATACACATCCTGTAAAACTCTATAAAACAAGGACACTAAAACCCGATACAAGACCATTCAATCCTAGGACCTACTGTTGTAGTAATGGTGTTGGTCACTTGGCTTTTTTCGAAGCAGGTGTAACCGTTAATGTGTACCCGAAAATGCTTGAAAGACGTTGAAATGCACCAGTTTTGGAGCTATTTAGTGAAACTGAGATCTTCATCTTTCAACAAGACAACGCGCCAGCCCACAGATCAAAACAAATGACTATGCACTTTTTTCATTATTTAAAATTTCTGTAAAACTTTCAGGTAAAAAATAATAAACAACTTTGTTACATAACATTTTATTTCTATGTGAAGGTGAAAAAGTCCATCTACACAATAAAATGAACCCCTTATAGCCCAGATAGGAAAATATTGAATATATTTGGGCAATTATGAAGCATAAAGTCCGTCAAAGTAATCCAGAAACCATCCAGCAACTGAAGCACCAAATCCAAATTGCGTGATATTAGCAATGACGTGATTCAAAATTTGATTCACTTCATGAACACCAGGTGTGCAGCGGTAATTAAGAAACAATGGCGGTCATAACAAATATTCAATTTATAGTTTAGTGGATAATTTATACATTTTATATTAAAAAAAATTTTTTTTTGCGGTTTTTACAGGCCATTATTGGAGTGTCAACAATCTGACTCCATCGGTTTCGGTCACGAGCCAGCTCTTCATACTGTTGCAAGCAACCAGAAGATGCCAGATCGCTCTCTACGCCATGGAGCCATCGTCGCCGACAGCGACCGCCTCGTTCTACCGAAAGGCGGTTCTCCCTTAAAGGTTCGCTGTATCATTCGGTTCGGATCAGCACGCAGAACGTGCCCGAGCCAGCGTACTCGCTGTTCTTTGGTGTCATGCACGATATCAGGAATTTGCATTAAATTCCAGATCTCGTGATTGAAAAGAACTCGGTTAGTGCCATCGACGTCACGTTTTGGGCTATATATCACACACATGATTCTTCTCTCGAATGTTAGAAGCCATCTTTCGTACTCATCCGTCAAGGTCCAACTCTCACATCCATACATGACAACGGGTCTGATCAACACTCTGTACAGTTTCAGCTTATCCGCATTAGTAAGATATTTTAATTTCAGCAGTGGGCGTAGAGGATATAAAGCCTGAAAACAAGCGGCAAGCCGAACCTCGATATCCTCACCCACACTATTATCGTGAGTAATGAGAGATCCAAGATACTTGAATCTCATCACTCCTTCAAACGGATGGTAACTACTACTGAAAGCACCTGCGTCTTGGTCTCGAAAACCAGAGATCAGATATTTGGTTTTTGACTCGTTGATTTTGAGACCGACGGAAGCTGAAAACTGTTTCAGTGGATCAAGTATCTCTTTCACTCCGTTGCCATTTAATCCAATCACACAGATATCATCTGTATACGCCAGAAGTTGATTGGATTGTCGGAATAAAATATTGTCCTGAGGTGTTGCACTTTTACGAAGGATGTATTCCAACATGAGATTAAAAAGTTTCGGGGACAGCGCATCTCCTTGTCGAACACCAGAAGTAATTGCAAAAATTCTCGATAGCCTGTTCTCAACTTTGACACAGCATTGTGACTGTGTTACTGTCAATTTACACAGATGTACATATTTTTTCGGTATTCTTAAATATTCAAACGCATACCATAGTCTCTCTCGGTTGATCGAGTCATATGCTTGCTTGAAATCTAGAAATCACTGGTGTCCATCGCGAGATGTTTCGTAGTACTGACCGATTTGGACGGAACCCTCCTTGGCAGTCACCGACAATTTCCTCCGCTAAAGGAGTAATTCTTCCCAAGATAATGTATGACAGTAACTAATATGCTGTGCAAAGAAGAGCTATGCGATAATTCTCGCATTTCAAGCGATCACCCTTTTTGAAAATTGGGCATAACGCGGCTACTTTCCATTCTTCGGGCATAACTTCATTTCGCCATACCAATCGAACAAGGTCGAAAAGACAAAGTTAGCCCTCCGAATATCAAGAGCTCTGAATTAATGCAATCAACTCCTGGTGAACGATTTTTCTTTAATTTCCGCATGGCCATTGTGAATTCCTCATAGGATGGATCCTCAATGAACATCTCTGCGGTCTGTATTTGAGGGTATTCAACACAGCTTGTGATACATGTGGAACATTAAGTAAATCAGAAAAATGTTCACGCCATGTATCGAGTACTGCATCGACGTTAACAGAGTTCCATCCTGGTCCCGAATGGCAGTTGACCGAGATCTTAAGGTATGGTGCAATTCGGTGATTCCTTTAAAGAAACCACGCGAATTGTGCTCATTGCTCAGTTGTTGTACTCTTAAGACCTTGGCCTTCCAACATTCGCGCTCCTTCAGTCTACAAATGCGTTTATCAAGAACTGCTCCTAGCAAGAACTGCTTTGTTTTTCCTTCCAATTGTTAACCGAGTCTGCGCTTCATTGTGTGTTTTATTTCGTTGCTCAACAGTAAGACGACACTCCTCATCAAACCAATCATTTTTGGGCTTAGTTTTAACTATACCGAGAACGTGCTGGGCAGCATCGACAACCGAGGTTTTAAAAAATTCCCAGACACTGTTCACATCATCAGATTGGTAATTGGATCGCATTATGCTATTGCTGACAAGATCTTGATATTTTCGTTGCGTTTCTTCATTTATCAGACCTTCAAATGAGAATCAACCATAAAATGGTCACTGCCTACGAATTTTGTTGATTACCGATACGATCTCACGTCTTGGACAACTAGAGCCCGGCCTTTTGAAATCAACACATGGTCAATTTGGCTTCGGGATGTTTTATGTGGATGTGTCCATGTTTCCAAATGAATGTTTGTATGAGGAAAGAATGTACTTACCACTTTGAGATCATGAGCGATCGCAAAGTGCATCATTCTTTCCCCATTCTCGGTCGCAGTTTCGTGTCGGGAGTACGGACCTATATTGTTACATAAGTCGGTCTGATTTCTGCCAGCTCTAGCATTTAAGTCACCAATCACCAATTTGACATCGTGCTCCGGTATAAAAGCCATCAGATTATCCAGATTATTGTAAAATGAGTCTTTATCCTGGGAAGAAATCGAAACTTAAAATTTCCGAGGTCATCTCCACTGTGTAGCAACGTATAGCCTTGTGACACATGGTCTCCACTTTTAGGCCATCGAGTTTCTTGGAGAGCTACGAGTTCCAGCCGATACTCTTTCATGTATGTGATAATGCCGCCCAACGCGCCAGGTTTTCTTAATGACTGCACGTTCCACGTGCCGATCCTTAATCTCGTGTCCGGGTACTTAAGTGGGGGTTCCTTTTTTGTGTTGTTTTAGCGGTATCCGATTTTTTATTTTTGTTGACATTTTTAACATTTTCACTTTTTTACGGATGCGGTTCGTCGGCCCAGCGATCCAACCAGATTTAGTCCCTGCTACGACAAGCTCTGGATACTGTGGTGGTATTCTATGGATCTCATGTTTCGTTTGAGATAATTTATGAAACATGGATAGCCCCTACTCACATATATATTTTGTTCATAGATAAAGTTAAGATTTTGCCAAGCTTACCCAAAAAATATTATATCGGCGTGCTGGTGTGTACGTATGTTTACCTAAACCTAACCCATTAATACTTGCAGCTGGTCAATAATCATACTTTCTTATCAGAATTGTAGATTATTCTCAAGTTACTTAAAATTAAACAGAATTTTTATTTTATTTTTGATAAACATTTTATTTATTTACACTTCATCGATAGAATTTATTTTATTAAAAAAAAAATATTGTTCCCTTAGCGAATTGTAGACTTCAACTAACTGCAAATTTTTAGGATTTCGTACTAGTAAATTATTTGTACTTGCCAACAATTTTGAAATTTCCATTTCCTTGTTTTCTCGAACAAAATCACCGAAAGCATTGCATAGTGCAGTTATAAAATGAGTCCCAGTTTCAGGATCTCGCACTGCACAGTTACCTTTACTGGCTCCAAATGCAATAAATAATCGCTCATACATTCCTCGTTTTACTTCCTTAGTAGGCACAGAATCTGTAACAGTACCGCTAGCTAGAGAGACTTTTTGCATCAATTGTTCTTTAATACCTCGACAGGCAGGTATGAAAAATAACTTCGGTTGATTTTTCATTATTACAAATTTTTCGGGGTTGAAAATATTGATAAAATCATATAAATCATATGAAGCATCGGTCGCGTATATCTTATTGTTCCCACCACCATGTGTTAAAATAAAAAATATTAAACTATCCATTCCGGAGAGCTGCTTCAATTTTGATTCCACATATTCCGGCAACTGTGTCAAAATATCACTTTTCTTCAAGTTATCAAACACAACATAGTTACATTTCAATTTAATAAACCATTCTTTTAACTTTTTGACATCTTCCTGAGTACCTTTTCGGTTATCAAGTTTTATGTTAATATCGCTAATTTTGTACTCGATATGATTTAATATAATGACCAACTTTTTGTTTTCTGGATCATTGTATTCACCACGTTGTTTTGAACACAGAGTCATGTTAGATATTGACGTTACCGTTTAAAACACAAAACTAAAGTGAAATTATTTGAGTTCATATTTTATATCGAAATTAAAAAAAAAATAAGAATAAAAAAACCTTACCAACCAAATACTTATTTTATCTGTATCTTATCGTCCAATGAAAACTAGTCGCCGTTAATGTGTGTATACCATATGTATTAGTTCCCCAAGCTGCTTACAATATGAGGTTTGAATTTTGAAACGAAACTATGTAAATTAACACAATACCACCTTTTATGATGTACAGTATAAATATTTGTCGCACCCCTGAAGAACTGATGCCAATGGCACATGAGCTATACATTTGGTTGTATGTGTGAGTACACATCATATATATATATATATATATATATATATATATATATATATATATATATATATATATATATATATATATATATATATATATATATTTATATATATATATATATATATATATATATATATATATATATATATATATATAAATAGTGACAGCGGTGGGATGGTGAATAAGTAGACATGAAGTTACTTGAGTTAAAAGTGTTGGAGTTAAAAACAAGTTAAGCCTACGAGGTATTTCTATAGTGACAAAACAGAATTACAAGAGAGGCTACAACAAGCTTTACTGGAACTGAACATCGATCAAAACCAGTACGAATTTAATACTGGAGTACCTAATGCGGAGGGTCCAATGGAAGGGGCAACAAGTTTCGGCGCAACCATTGCCCTAGCAACAGTTAATAAACCTACCACAGCACCTACAAATTGAACAAAGCATACAACAAAGCATGAAAATTCAAGAAAACTTGAAAACTGAAATACTGACCAGCCAAGAAACGGTGCTACAAAGGGTGGAAGAACAAGATAAAATTCAACGGAATTTTATATCTGAAGTGAGTAAAAAGTTCCGCGAAATGTCCATGTCTTTTAATGCCAAAGTGGATACAGTTAAAAGTCAAATGAACGAAAAGTTTGAAGCGACTGATGACAGGATTTTGAAACTTGAAAAAGAGATGATAGACATTAAAATAATGACGGTACTACTCAAATCCTGAAACCAGTCAACGGTTACAATTTGAAACGGAAGCATTAAGAAATAATTAGTGCAAGGAAGACCAGGTCGCAGCTCTTATAGTGGCGTTAAAAGGTGGTGCAGCAGATATGTTGCAGATTGTTCCAGAATCCGAACACGGGGACCATGATAGAGTCATGCTAGCCTTGGAACGAAAATAAGGTGATTTTTACAAGCGAGAACTATACAGGATGGAGCGATTGGTGCATCTTACACACTTTAATTTAGCGCGAATCTTACATCCCATCAGTTGACTAACGATGAAATCAGAATGGAGCAATCAGAAGACCCCGATTTATCGATCATATTAAAATTCGTGGAAGACCAGCACACACCATTATGGATGAAGATAACTAACAAGAGTCCTATAGTAAAAGCATACTGGGGTCAATGGGATTGTCTGTTAATTGAAGATGGTTGTTTAAAATGGGTTTTGGGAAAGTTTCGATGGTAGAAATAAACAATCAATAGTGGTGGTACCCTGGAACCGAATTCCAGAAATTTTGAGGGAATATCACGGAGGAATAAGTGGTGGCCATCTAGGTATCAACAAGACTTTAGCAAAAGTCCGTGCAAGATTTTACTGGGCATGATGTAGACGCATATGGCAGTTAAAAGTCCTGTAAAATAAAACAATGGGAAAATGCAGCAGTGTAAAAGCGGAGCAAGGGCTTCCGAGAAAAACCAAATGTTGTACATGTGGGAAGTTATATATATATATATATATATATATATATATATATATATATATATATATATATATATATATATATATATAAATATATATATATATATATATATATATATATATATATATATATATATATATATATATGTTAATATATATATACGTATATATATATATATATATATATATATATATATATATATATATATATATATATATATATATATATATATATATATATATATATATATATACGTATCGTGAGTTCTATCTTGGTGTAAATGGCACCACCATGAATTTTCGGGTTTTAACGAATTATAATGTAATTTTTTCTGCTCTTTTTGAAAAATGTTCTAGGTGCCATAGTTTTCGAGTTAGTGAATGCGATTTTGGTTTATATCCTGGCAACAACAAAGATTGAATCCTTATTGTTGTAAACTTGTAAAGATTGTAAAGATTGTAAAGATTGAATTATGTTACACATACTTAACGCGGATTTTAATGTCATGCATTGCTCTCAAATATAGTGAAAAAAAGCTCAATAACGTTTTGGAGACTGCACTGCCCAGTCCAGAAGGACAATTTTGTTGTATGACATGAATCATTAACTTGCTGGAAAACGACGTCGCCTATGTTGGTGTTGACAAAAATACGCAACAACGAATGAATTTAAAGTTGGATTCGTTGGACTATATAACATTTGGTGTGGTCGAGCCAATCTAACATTGAATGTATTATTCTTACAATCTTGACTATATTAAAAAGCAACATACCCAATCACAGTTTTACAATAAAATCTGCGGTAAAAATGTTTTAACTAGTGAGTGGAATACCATTTTTGCAGCTGAGTGCACAAAACTTATACGCATACGAACTACTGAGGTGATAAAAGTAAAGACTGGGCACACTTAATTTTAATTTAACTTTAAAATTTAATGAACAAGAGGATAAGTTTAATGTTTTGTCAGAATATGTGGAAAGCAGTAAATGGTAGGGCTAATACTTTTGGCCCTATATAAATATATATATATATATATATATATATATATATATATATATATATATATATATATATATATATATATATATATATATATATATATATATATATACATTTATATATATATATGTATATATATATATATATATATATATATATATATATATATATATATATATATATATATATATATATATATATATATATATATATATATATATTTATAAATTATATTTATATATATATATATATATATATATATATATATATATATATATATATATATATACATATATATATATATATATATATATACAGTGAAATTCGCTTATAACGACATTGAAAATGTCAGTAGAATCCGTCGTTATAACCGAACGTTGCAATAAACGAAGTTAGTCGATTAAAACCCTTTAAAAAAATCTTGTCTTAAGTTAATAGTACATACCATATGTACCTAAGATTTTGGTAAGATATTAAAACTATAAAAAGAAGAATATTGTTGACTTTGTAGTATTTTTGTAAAACATTCAGATATGATTGATCGCTTCATACATTTGTTCCGTATAAATTCCTGCTCCAATTTTCTGATGGTGAAAAGCACACTTTTAGTGAGCTTGCGACAAGAATTGCACGTAACGTTTGATAGTGGATAGTGCTTCGCATGCTTCAGTAATGGAATAAAGGGAGGAATAAACACAGTACTATTGTCAGCGTCATCATCATTTTCCTTGTTAGTGTCATTGATGGATATTCTAATCACCTCGCCTACAATATCTTCTAATGTTACTTCTTCATCGGTTAATATAATTTCTCGACGGTGACAGAATGATCCCAATTTTTTTTATCTTGAACCTATGCTCCTATGAGAGCAGACAATTGGGTTAGTTCATTAAGTGGAATTTCTCCATCTTCGTCGTATAAATGAGTGTCGGTGTGAGGATTACTCTTTAAACATGATCCGGCATGTCTAAGGCAGTTAGCTACTGTTTAGCTAGTAATCCGATTATACGCTGTAGCAGCCATTTAAACCGCATCTATCAATGCTACGACCGTATTGTTACGACAATGTTTTGACCCCTATCTTAATTTCTGACCAATTTTAATAAGAGACTACGTCTGTAATGGCCTTAAAAGCTTTTTATAACGCCTTGATCCTTTAAGATTTCATAATCTGGAACGTAGACTAGTTAACGATCAATCTCTACGCATTCATTATAATAAATTCATGGAAGAATACCAGAATTTAGGCCATATGGAATTAGTCCCAACTGATGAAGTTAATCAGACAGTTGGGAAAACTTTTTATTTACCACATCATGGAGTGATGAAAAATTCCAGTACAACGACCAAATTGCGAGTTGTTTTTGACGGCTCAGCCAAAAGTTCGAATGGGCGTTCTCTCAACGATGAACTGATGATTGGCCCAACTGTGCAGCAAAATATAGTTGATATTTTGGTAAGATACCGAAAACATAAATATGTCTTTTCAGCGGATGTCGAAAAGATGTACCGTCAGTTTATGGTTCAAAAGTCAGATGCCGACTATCAAAGGATTTTGTGGAGAAAATCACTAACTGAACCACTCAACCATTACCGATTACTTACCGTAACCTATGGCACATCTCCGGCACCATTTTTGGCGACCTTCAGTCTAAATTATATTGCTGAACAACTAAAGCAACGATTTCCAATTGCAGCCATTGTCATAAAACGTGACTTTTATGTTGATGATATTATGTCCGGAGCGAATACTGTAGACCAAGCCATAAAATTGCAGAAAGAATTAATTCTATCACTATAAACTGCGGGATTGAGGTTACGGAAATGGTCTGCAAATCACTCAGATCTTTTAAATCACCTACCATCCAATGATTTAGAAATATCCGAAAAGGAGTTTGACAGTGGTTCCAAAACCATACAAATTTTGGGTGTTTATTATCATCCAAAAAATGAAATCTTCAAATTTCGAGTAAACATACCTCAACCATTCAAAACAACTAAACGACAATTATTATCCGAATCTTCCCGAATATACGACCCCATTGGCTGGTTGTCACCCGTAACAATTATTGTCAAGAGTCTATTACAGCAGCTCTGGTTGGATAAATTGGACCGGGATGATGAAATATCTGAAACCCATAAAACAACCTGGACACATGTGCGAAACGAATTGAAATTGATTGAGCAATTAGAGATTCCAAGGTGGCTTGGAACAGAAGGAGATTTTGAGATCCATGGATTTTCGGACGCATCGAAAGAGGCATATGCTGCAGTACTATACTCGAGAGTAATATTATCATGCGGAGAAGTAAAGATTAGCCTAATTACCGCGAAAACAAGGGTGGCACAAATAAAAACTATAAGCATACCCAAATTAGAATTATGTGCTGCATCACTGTTGGTTAAGCTACTTGAATTTACACTCAAGGCTTTAGATATTCCTGCATAAGACCCATTGTACATCTGTACACCGACTCCACGATCGTGTTTAATTGGCTGTCTAAACCACCAAAATCGTGGCCTACCTACATTGCGAACAGAACAAGCCAAATTTTATCAACCACGAATCGCAACCAATGGCATCATATCAGTTCACGGGAAAATCCGGCCGATTGTACCTCAAGAGGCTTACTTCCGAATGAGCTTCAAAAACATAGGTTGTGGTGGAGCGGACCGTCATTTATTCATGCAAATCCAGTTGCCATTCCAAGAGAAGCACTTAATAATCCACAAAACATAGAGTCAGATGACACCGTTTTAACTTTAGCATCTACCGCTGCAGTTGATGATATTACAGACCATATACAAAAAATTTTAGATGGAATTTCGAAGTATCCGATTATCTTACGTGTATTTGCGAGAATTAACCGATTGTCAATGAAAATAAGAAACATCATTTCTAAACCCGAAATCGACCTATTGTCTGTGCAAGATTTGGCATGGGCCGAAAACCGTATATTCTTCTTAATTCAACACCAACAATTTGAAAAGGAGATAAAAATACTTGAAGCAGGTAGACAATTAACAAGCGCAAATTAGTAAATTTTCTTCCATTTATAGATAATTTCGGACTATTACCAGTCAGTGGTCGTCTTTCACATGCTACAGTACCATATGATGCCAAACATCCTATAATCCTACCAGGAAACCATTCAACGACATGAAGATGGTCGTTTACTTACATAAAAAGCTTTTGCATGCTGGTCCATCCCAATTATTATCACATATACGTCAAAGATTCCAGATACTAAGATGTAAGGAACTAGTTAAAAAGGTGATACATAAGTGTATGCAATGTCATCGTCAGAAGTTGAAAACTCAGACTCAGTTAATGGATCAGTTACCGTCTCCAAGAGTGACTTTAGTGAGACCTTTTTTACAAACCAGAGTAGATTATGCAGGCCCATATACTATCAAGGCACATCAGCAACGCAATTCGAAACTCATTAAAGGCTACCTAGCAATTTTTGTGTGCATGGCTTCAAAGGCGGTGCATTTTGAGTTAGTCACAAATCTCAGTACTGAGACATTATTAGCAGCTCTATCAAGATTCCATGAGGTGAGAGGAATTTGCAAGGATATTTTTTCTGACAACGGAACCAATTTCGCGGGAGCCAGAAGTCAGTTAGAAGAAATCGTCGAGCTATTCAACTCAGAGACTAATGTATCCAGACTAACAAACTGGGCTGCCGAGCAAATCTCAAGCAAAGCCGCGGTGAAATCTACCAAATTTCATGTCCGACGAGTTATTGGAAACACTACTCTTAATTATGAAGAACTATTAACTCACGACCACTATGTAGAGACGACGACTCTGAGGACCCACTTACACCAGCGCATTTTTTGATCGGGCACCCGATCATTAGCCCCCGAAATAAATTTAACAGACATAAAACAAAATTTATTATCGCGATGGCAATTGCTGCAACAGATGCTCCAACACTTTTGGCAACGGTGGCGACTTGAGTATTTATCATCTCTCAATAAATTTTCGAAATGGAACACGATTAATCACCAACCTAAAGTGAATGACATTGTTATCCTGAAGGATGAAAACGCACCACTAGCGAGATGGCCATTAGCAAAAATTATCGACATACATCCACGTCCAGACAACTATATGTTAGAGTTGTTACTTTAAAAACATTCAAGGGTACATACAAGCGCCCCATCCAACAAATCTGCTTGTTTCCTAACATTGACTCCAGTGAGTCAAGGGAGGCGGAATGTTGAATCAACTACAAGAGAAAATATTTTTTTGACATATTATTGTTTTTATAACAATGTCAACCATTTTTTATTCACCGCTAATTAGATTTATATTATTTGTAAAGTAAAGTTGTTAATTTTTACTTTGTTATGTTGGTAGAATATAAGTTAAATTATTTGTAATTTTTTCGCAACCAAAACCATAAATAAAGAAGTGATAAGTCATTGTGCAGAAGGCTGTGTAAGAGAACAAGCTCGTGTCAAAAATAAATAATAAATTACAACCAATTATACCATACAACCAGTACCTAAGGTTGCATTTTTACACTCCAACGATATATCGCATCAACAGGCCGTTTACGGCCTCTAAGCCATAGATTCTTTTTATGACTTTTAATATAATCAATTCTTGCCAACCGATATTTTTATTCAAACAAAACTGATACGGTAATTCCATAATTTGATCATTCTTTAGATAATCGTAAACCAGATAACCAAATCCAAGTGGCCGCAAAATGATCGTTAACTTCTTTACATTAACACAATCGACGGCTAATCTTTTTGATACACACAATAAATAAGACACAATAAACTAGAAATATAATAAACCACATTTCATTATCCGTCCCATAATGTGTACTTACTGTTAAATATATTTGAACTAAAATTTTGACTAATAAAGGTATAGCTGCTCGTATATTGTTATCGCTTAAAAGTACATAAGACGTAAATCAATAAGCAATTTTTTGTTCAATTGTAAATACTATGATAATAATCTCGTTTTATCAAACACATAAGTTAATTTTATATTTCTTTAAAAATTGTTTTCGTAATTCTTATCTATATGTATAATATGACCGCCCAGGTGGCGCAGTGGTTAAAGCTGCGGCAGTTGGAGCGGGAGGTAATCCGATACGGATTACGTCCATCCGGTTAAGACATGAAACTTCTCATCGAATACTTAGTTCGGTCGCTTTAACCACACAATTCACACTTGGGTGTAAAAAAGTCGCACTTTGCTGAATTTTCCACATACATATATCAAAAATATCCAATATTTATTAAATTTTTTTAATTTATAGGTTCAAATTCTATTCCAAACCTTTTGCCACGCACTCTTCGAGTACTTTTTCAATGTACCGTTGAAAAAACATTCCTCTTGATCGACAGCCAGGATAGTGAATACAACATCTGTCTTCGCTTGGAGTGATATGCCTATTTAGAACAAAAACAATCCACTGCCATACACGTTCTTTAGTGCAACATTGTTGCATATCGTTCTCCTTATCTTCTGTATCAACCCATCCCACACTCGTCAGAGAACAGGAATCTTATCTATTCTTGTTCTGTCCAATTCAAATGCTCTCGAGCAAATTCACGATAGAGATGACGGTGAGTTTCGGTCAATTTCGACTTTACGAACTACTTGGACCCACCGTTCCAGTTGAACCGAATTCAAAAGAAGATTTCACAACAAAGTTGTTATACAAGAAAGTGGTCATTACGCTGTACTGTAGAACAAAGTCGGCCAGATCGTTATTGCTGTCCAGTTTTCCTGATATCTCTGCTACACTCCACGAACTGAGAATCGGCTAACATTTAGTTGCATAGCCACTTCACTATGGTGTTCAAAGTGATTTTGACGAGAGCAGAATGTGTTTATATTAATTAGTGCAATTACTTCTGCGGCTACCTCTAGTGTGGTTTTCATTTCGATGTTCCGGTTGAAGACGTTATTGATAAGGAACCGTTTAGCCTGAGCAAGCGTCGATATGCGTGAATATCGAGCGACATATTTCATGAATTCCTTTAATTCAACATTTAATAAAAAAAACTATCTCCAGAAACGGTCAGGTTGATTGGTGTCGTCATTTGAAGTCTCTTATTTATAGATTTTGTAAAAAAGTTGTTCAAAATTGGTTTGAATGATTGTTCTATGTCGTTCCGTGGTTAACATTCATAAGAGATTATATTTCATCATTAAGGTTTCAAATACTTTTTATTGTATTTCTATTTAAAGTTTAGATATCCAATATGGATAACCCTTTATATGTTTTTTTCCAATAAGTATAGATAATGTCGTTGTCAGCAACACGTTTTTATATCAAAAAGTTTAAATTATATATAACGATTGCTTTATTGCTTAAGTTTTAATGTTAATGGTGGTCTAGTCTAGTACCTCACTAATCTCTAGGATATGAGTCGTTCAAAGAGCACTTCAAACTGTGGCACATTGCATTCCTCTATGACTGCATAAAGAACTAATATACGAAAGATTGCAAGGTCCATGAGTTGTATTCGTGCTGTTTGCTCGGTTAATCAGACAGTTAACGTAATTTTTATATTAATTGCTAAAATGCCTTACTACAGCCCCATACCATACGAACAAAACAAATGAACGGCTATTGTTGAGATAAGTATCTAAATCTAGTTCTGTCCTAACAAGCGCTTGAAGATAAATCTTCTTATGCTCCACCAATGTGAAACAATAACCACAAGGCAAAAAATGAAAGTAAGTCCATGCTTCCATTCAGCTTGAAAAATTTGATAAGTGCTATAGTAATTATATGGTGCAAAGAAGACCGAACTCCAAGTCAGTATGATTAATGTAATCATGAAATTAATTAATGGTAATGTTCAATCTGAATGGAAATACTAGATATGAGCAGAAATGCTTAGAAGGAAGCTAAATCATGTTGAAACAATCGTTAAAAAGTAAGAACTTTGTTTTGAGAGTATTGAAATTGAAGATTTAGAGCTGAAACACACATGGAATGGAAGCCGCACGGTATAGTGGTTTAGTGGTGTATAATACCCACGGAGTATATAATAGGACTAATACTCTCCTTTAATGATACATAGATGTGCCGATGACATCTTCATAATACTGGTTGATTAATAAACGCGTCTACTGAGCTATATGCAAATACCGATTTCCATAGTGATAGCCTAGTATCTGATCAGGTTTTAGTTCGTTATAAGAAAATTCAGCTGAGTCTTTTGATTAGCAGTTTACTCTGGGAATCTTCAGTATTCCTGTACTAATCTTGCATGATCTTTTAAAGATCAAGTACCAATCTTTCTAAAAGAATCAACTGTCTTTTAAGAAAAAACCTGGTTGTAATTCTGATAGCATAAGAATTATTGTTGTGATGATCGAGCGTAATCGGATGCACACTTAACCAACTTTATCACATCACCTTAAGTGACTGATGAATCATTCCAATGAAATAATAATCAGTTCTTGCGAAGAGTGCAGAAGTAGTAATACGCTGCGTTTATGTACATATATTTTATATCTAACAATTCCAATCATTTAATAGTTCAAACTAACCAATAATTCCCAAACCGGTAGAAAGAAGACCGGTAAGACCTTTTAAAGTTTGGGTGATAGCGTTGATGAGCACAGTGTTGCTAGTATTAAGTGTATTGTTGGCAAGAGACACAGTGCTATTTAAAACATCCTTGGTAGCGGTTCCAACCGTACCGACAATGGTGCCAGTGGTGGTAAGAGCATCACCCACAATGGCAGTAGCACCTCCGGTTAATGATTGGGGGGCACCGTACACAACCTGCAACATAATATTTATAAATATTTTTTTTTATTTATTTATTTCTGGAATACTTACAGCAGCAACTCCAAGGAGGACTACGAACAAAATTGTATATTGCATTTTAGGTTTGATGTATTTGGCACCGATCTTAAGGTTTGATAAGAACTGAATAATTTTAAATAAGATTATTGAGATTATATATACCCAAATATACATAGTATACTCATAAGGGATCCATGCTTCTATACAAGACAAATAGAATTATTCACTGTTTATGTAGTGTGTCTCTAAGTATGTCATTGTAAAACCGCCTGTCCCAATCGGAGCGAATATCGCGTGCGTATGTCAATATTATCAAAAATATCTAACAAACGTGTTTACATCCAACTGTCCAAATTATAATTAATAAGAACGCACTCTCCACTTGGTAAACGAGTTGGATGTCAATAAATAAGTACTAAATACCTGAAATGTAAATTTATACAGATGTTTCTAGAAAAATGTTGAACAGAGAGTGTACAATCTGCTAAATTTACGTATATTTGTACAGTATGAGTAGATGTGTAAATAAAAAGTTTGGGTATATATATACGCATAATGATAACTATTCAGCTATCAGTCAGTGAAAAAAAACCAAATCTAAGATGCAAAACACAATTTTGTTTATTGTGCTCCTCGGAGTTGCTGCTGTTAGTATTCAAAAAATAAATTGATAATAAAATAAATTATAAATATTAGTTTGTAGGTCGTGTATGGTGCCCCCCAATCATTAACTGGAGGAGCTACGGCAATTGTGGGTGATACTCTCATCGGTGGTACGGTTGGAACCGCTAACATGGATGTTTTAAACAATCCTGTGTCTTTTGCCACCAATACACTTAATACCGGCAAAACAATGCACGTCAAAGCTTACCCACAAACGTTGAAAGCAATTACCGGTCTTATTACAACCGGTTTGGGAATTTTAGGCTGAACTAAATAATTATATTATATTGATTATGTTTGCGATGTTGTAAATATTTGAAATTTTATTTTATTGATTTCTTAAATCGTGTTATCGAAGAACTCGATTTCCACTATAGAATTACTGCTCTTTTTGAAAAAAAAAAAATTAAACACAGTCAAGGGAAGTAATACTTTTTTGACAGCCGTGATGACCAACAATTTTTTCGCGGTGTTGTGGTTTGCTTCTTCTTCGGTGCAAAATCGGAAAAGTTTTGCCCCCAAATCGCGCTTATACCAACTTAAAAGCGATTCTGCTATTTACTTATCTCCTTGTCTCGGCGACATCTTGATTTTATTCTTTGAGACAACGCGTTTGTATCTAATACTGCTTATTGGTTTTCGTACAAAATAATGCCTCTTAACAGTTTGAGTCTAAATTGTACTTGAACGAATAAAATTTGGGGAAAAATTCTTACGGGGGTTGGAGACCACCACTTATGAAATTTAATGGCCTATCTGATGTGTTATCCGAACTTGAGTCCAAATCTCTGGTAATGGCCGATAATGGCCTTTAAACAGTTTGAGTCAAAATTATCCTTGAACGAATAAAATTTGGGAAAAAATTATTACGAGAGACACATAATTTTTTTTCTACAATGACTTAAACTTAAAAAAAATATGTGTTTTGTTTTATATCACAAAACCACTGACTCGCTTGACTCCCAAAACTGAACTCCCGCATGGGTGCAAAATTTTTCTTTTATAGCCATCTATCACCCGTTATCAATTATGTCATTGCAAATTTATTTTTATTTCATTTTGTTTTGGTTGCAAATTTTTAAAATTTCGAGAAAAATCGAGAATTTGGAAAAATAGATTTTGTGTTTGTTTCCAGAGATTTTCAACTTAAGATTTTTAAATTAACTGTAGCGATCACTCGTTACAAATCGTGCGGACGACCTGCCCCTGAGATGGGTCTTAGCCGGGCTTTTTGATAGATGGATTGATTTTTCTCTACTTTATCAAACAATTCGTATAGGTTTACCCGCATAGTATAAGAATTTTGTTAATATCGATAGGTATACGCTTTATAGTTTAACATCTTTTAAATGATAAATTCCCATTGGTTTTCCTTTACTGTCAGAAACCTCAGAAGAAACATTACCTATTAGTTTGGAAACGATACCTTTAATAAACTTCGGAACAAGTTTCGCAGCAAACTTTTCTGCAGCATTACTTTGTTTAAAGTTGCGTACATACACAGGTTGCCCAATGGCAATCTTCGGAAGACGACTTCGCAAGTTATAATTAGATTGATTTTAGGTAAATGCTTTTTCTAAATTTTATTTGTTGTAACATCAAGATAGTTACCTGTCAGCTGTTGAGTTTCCGTAAGGACTTTATAAATTGAACCATGTAAGATGGCATGTTGTCCAAAAACAACAAAATGGGGTGAAAATCCAGTAGAGTTATGTACCGAATTCCTTAGTGCATGAGTGATTGCCGGGAGACTTACATCCCATACTTTCTGATCGGTTTTTAAATATGAACTTAATGCAGCTAGCAGCGTACGATTGACTCGCTCGGAGGCATTTGCTTGGGGAGAGTACTTATGCGTATAAATGTGTCGTGTCCCACACTTAGCACATACATTTTCCACGAGCTTTGATTCAAATTGACGACCATCACATCACTATCACTTCCGGGACCCCGAATACAAGAAACACATGAGTTTTTAAAGAACTTTACTACTTCGATTGCAGTTGCCTGACGAACTGCCTGGGTCAACACAAACTTAGATAAATGATCCACCACGACCAGTATAGAGGTATTTCTATTTTTAGTTCTGGGATACGGACCCAGAAAATCTAAATATATCCGCTGCCAAGGTCTCGAAGTCATGGGCAGCATACCAAGAGGAGGTCGAATACATTGGTTTACGGCTTTATTTTCTTTACATGCCTCACAAGAAGAAACAAACTTCCGAACATCATCAGTTAAAGAGGGCCAATAGAAATATCTTTTTAAAATCTCGCTTGTTTTCTTAATTCCTAGATGTCCTGATGAGGGTGGTAAATGTGCGGATTGAATTAAAATGGGACGAAGCGCTTGTGGTCCAACCAGTTTCCCATAAGGAATGTCAGTTTGAGTATGCGTGGAAGAATAGGGTTTGATATTTATATAAACTTTCCCATTTACTGTTTGGGTGTTATTTTTCCCGATACTATTTTCTAACGCAAGAAGCATAGTAATATACTCCTGAGAACTGAATTCGGGACCATCTAAATTAATATTTAATGGTTGATCAGACAAAGAAAACTCATCCATGTGAACCCTCGATAATGCATCAGGTACATTATTTTGAGATCCCTTCCGATACTCTATCTTGTAACAAATTGCTCGGTTAAAAATAATTAGTTAGTTCTAAACAGAAAAAAAAATTTAAAACAAGAAAAGAAGAAAATGGAAAAGAATAAAAGTAACTTAGAAAGTTTTGAAATCCCTGCCACGTAATTTTTTTTAGTACTAAGGTAAAAGTTCGACGTGGATGGATGGTATTGGTTTATCGTAACATCAAGCTTTTCCCCTGAATTTTTATAATCTTATAAATACACGAATTTTCGGACACTCGGGGTCAGTAAAAATTATTTTTTGGCAGAAATACACAAATCGAGTCGTAAATGTAATATATATAGTATTCATATTTTCATTTTTTTTGTTATGTTCCTTATTGGATTGTGTTGGACTTTAAAATTTAAAAAAAACTCAAACAAAAAAAAAATTTATCAAAAAAATAGTACATTATAAAATTTATTAAGAGAATGAAAAAGAAACTTAAAATTTATGCTAAGAAAAAAAAATGTTAATTAGTTAATATGTTAATATGTTAAGTATAAAAAAAAAAAACAATATATAATAGTGAACCTAGAAAAAAAAAATATATAAAAAGAAAAAAAATAAACAAGAAAAAGTGTAAAACTGTGAACCTTTGAATTGATCATGTTGTTATAGAAAAACCGCGTGCTTGGTGAGTCAAGTACTAATATGTGAAAAATAAATTAAAGAGAAACAAAACAAATATCATGAATGAATATCGATAAGTACAGTAGTTCAAGAAAATTTTATAATAAGTACAGTTGGTGTAATGAATATTTATTCTAATACAACTTTAAAAACATTAATAAATCAAAAACAAAAATCTAAATAAATAAATAATAATATACAACATATATTTGTGCACAAATTAAAAAAAAATTGAGAGACTGATAAATTAAAATAATACAAATTAGAATAAATTGAATTAAAATAATACAACAGCGCTGCAACCACGTTTTTTAGTTAAGTTTTTTTTTATATATAATTAAATTTTTTTTTCTATACAAATATATCTTTTTGGGGAAAAATATGGTGTTGGGTTTAAGTTAAGGTTTATTAGTATTAATTTTATTTTGAGCCAAATTATTATATTATGTAAAAGTTTTTTTTTTGAATTTCTCTAATTTTTGAGTTTATTTATTAATAAATTCGGTCCAATGGTAATTTCTTTGTTTTCATTTTCTAAATTTTGGGATTTTCTTTTATGAATTCGATTTGAATGGTTTATCTACTATTTGTAGTTCGAAATTCATGTATTTAAAAGTGGATTGAAAAGTATATGTGAAGATGAAGTAAATCGTGTGTAGAACGAGGTATAGGGTGAGTTGATATGCTGCTATAGGTGAGTATTCCTGTTCTGCTCCTGTCAGTTCCTTCCTTTTCTTTCTTCGTCCCATGTGGTTTAACTAGCGGTCTTTCATCTTCGGAAACCCCACCCCAATCCCTGAGCTTTAGCCGGCAAACCAAAACCCACCCGAAGCTCTGAAAGGCTGTATAATAATTTCGGTAACGATGGGCATTGAACAGAAAATGTTTTTTTTTTCTAATGTCCCTCGCAATTCGTTACAGATGGCGCCCAAGCAAAATGGCTTCCCTTCCTTCCTTCCTTTTTCTTATTTGACTAAATCCTTTTCCGGTTTTCGTTTATATTCAAACTTAAACATTATTTATTTTGTATGCGCGATTGTTTATCCAGTTATACTGTTGATTCATCGTTAGTTTCCGTACAAAATTTATTTTTCTTACAATTTCATCCCAAATCTTAAATTCCAAATTTACATATTTATTTTTTTTTTCTTTTCTTTTAATAACTTACTAAATTGTTTCGCCGCATTATTTCTAGCTGTCTTAGCTATCGATTTTAATGGCAGCATGTATAGTTTATAAAGTTATTATTTAAATTCATGTCTTCGCAATAGTGTCTACTTATATAAGTATTGATTGTGTTGTTCGAAACTATGACATAAATTCATTAATTTTTTTTTTTTACTTTTCAATTGAGTATATCATCGCACTTATGTCCAATATTAGATTGTTGATTCAAGTGTTCGTAGTGTGGTATATTTGTTAGAAATATTTTATTCCTTTACTTTTTTCTCTCTCTATCCTATCCTTAGTCCTTGCAGAACTGGAACATACTGAACCTTGTAGTGGCTCAACAAATAACACCTATACTTCGTTCTTATACTAAATTTGAATACAAAAAAAAAAAAAAAAATATTTTAGATACTAAATTTAATTTTCTTGGAAATATTCATTTCAATAATTTTTTTTTGGATCGATACCGTTCGTATAATTCTAAATTAACTTTTATATTGAACTAGTTATCTTAATTTTCTAAATATTTTTATTTTTTTTTATTTTATTTTTTATTTTTTTTTTTTTTAAATTATATTTACTAAATATTGAAACACGATGATAGATCCAACGTTACTGGAATCAGATGAATTCATAGTCGAGTGTGAAATTCGTAAGATTCAAGGATCGTTATTTTATCAGCTTAATGAACTTAAAACTTCCCTGACCAATGAGGTCAACCAACCAATTCAACTTTTAGCACATTCAAAAGCATGTAAAAATCCTCGACAAGAAATTATTACATGCTCAAATAAATTAAAACAAATAAGAACTTCATTAGAAAGTATAGCGTTAAGTGAAGAATCAACTGATCGTGTTCAAAATTTGATTATTCTGGATTCGCGAATATTGCATATTAATGGTCGATTACAACGAATTAGTGCATCGAAGACCGTAAGAACACAAACTGCAAAGCTTTTAGAACTTTCAAATGTTATTCTAGATTTGGTGGATGATCTCAAGAAGCCAGATGCAGATTTAGAGAAATCGATTCGATCCCTTCAAGAAATTCAGTTAGGAACACTTCACGAAAACTCTAATGAAGAGAGTCAAGACTCTGCAGATGAAAATGCATCTGTAAAGTATGTGAACCACCCAACTTCAAGTAAAAATTTTCAAATTGAAAACACTCCACCGTCCGTTAATTTAGCTACTACTAGTAAAATTGTGCAACAAACAAATTTTTCCACGCATCCTACTCAGCCAACGGGTAGTGAAAATACACGAAAGGCAAGTTCTCCAACATACATAAATCCACCTTGGTCTGAGATGGAAAATGAACTTTCGATGGTGTTGGATGAATTATCTAAACGAGTCAAACAGCTGCCTTACATACCTAAGGTTATACCTAAGGAATTCCCAGATAATATCAAAGAGTCTAATAACGATTTAATGGACAATAGGCATAACGATGTACCCTACACATATCCTATTCAAACTGAAAAAATTGTTTACCCTAGTAACTATCCTTTAACCCAAGAAAAGGTTGTGCCAATCGCAGTCCATAAATGGAACATTCAATTTGATGGTTCTCCAATGGGTTTAAGCATAGAACGTTTTATATTTCGAGTTGAACATCTTGCTCACTCTCATAATGTACTAATAGATCGGCTAGTACATGATTTAGGTTTCCTGCTCAAAGGTGTAGCACTCGAGTTTTATTGGCATTTTCTTGAGCGAACCAGAATGGTAACTTGGCCAGAATTAAGAAAAGCTCTTTTAGATCGGTTTAAAGATAGGCGTACCGATATTGATATCAGACGAGAACTGGACGCACGTAAACAGAAAACAAAAGAGACTTTTGTTGAATTCTATAACGAAATGATGACACTAGCAATGGCGTTGCAAACACCTCTGCCGGATCCGGAATTTATTAATATTTTAATGCAAAATATGCGACAAGGATTACAACTTACACTTGCCGGGAAATCATTTCGGACTGTTTCAAAACTGGTAAGTCGTTGCATAGCTACCGAAGATTCATGGCGTCGTTTAAATTACACTCCAGAGCAAACTACTTCACATCAAAGAAGAAATATCAACGAACTATCACTAGACCAACAAGATGATTATACTAATGATAGATATCCAATAGTTTCATCAGTGCAAACTCCACAGAAGACTTTTATAGCTTCGAACGTACCTCAAAGACGTTATGTCCCTACAAATGAGAATCAATCTAATCGCTTGACTAATGATTTCATATGTTGGAATTGTAACATAGGTGGTCATGGGTATATAGATTGTCCTTTGCCTTTACAACGTATGTTTTGCTTTGGTTGTGGATATCCAAATGTCCTTAAACCGCATTGTGCTAAGTGCACTCCGGGAAATTTCAACACGGGAGTGAGATCAGGAGGCCCTCATTTCCGCCAAATATTAAACCGAGTCTCCAAACCTCACAATTCAACCGAGAATACGACCAATACTCAACTAGATTCACGAGATTCGAAACACCAGAAATATTAAAAACACCTATACTTCTAACGAATCTTCTCGTTACAAACCCAAGAGTTGTGCGAGCTTTACAATATTTTAAAAATCGTCGTCGTTTACGATCAACTATTTCCTCATCAATTATAAATACGACTAATGATAGACGACCATATGCAGAAGTTGAAATTTGCGGAGTTAAATTTTGTGGTTTGCTTGATAGTGGTGCTACAGTCAGCATACTTGGTTCGGATTCTGATAAATTTCTCGAAAATTCTAAAGCTCATATACATTCTCTCTCATCTCACGTTTTTACGGCAAGTGGAGCAAAACAAAGGATAATTGGTTACGTATACGTTCCTATCAAATACAACAATGTCGAACGGAAAATGAAAATTTTTATAGTTCCTAGTTTACAACAACCTCTATACTTAGGAATCGACTTCTGGCATGAGTTTGGGTTAAAGCCCATCATTGTTAGTTCACCTGTCATTAATTCCATTTCCGATCCACTTAGTTCAAATAAGATGTCTTTGACTCCTACTCAAACCCAACAACTTGCCACAGTAATCGAACAGGTTCCTAGTTCCACAAAATTCGGCTTAGGACGTACCCATCTTTTGTCACACACCATAGATGTAGGAGATGCTCCTCCGATAAAGCAACGACACTATTCTGTTTCACCAGCAGTGCAGGCCGAAATGTATAATGAATTGGATCGGATGCTTCACCTTGGAGTAATAGAGGAGAGTAACTCGGCATGGTGTTCGCCAATGAGCATGGTTCGAAAATCGAATGGTAAAGCAAGGCTTTGTTTGGATGCCAGAAAAGTTAATGTTTGCACTCGCAAAGATGCGTATCCATTACCACTTATAGATGGGCTCCTAGGACGGCTCGATAAAACCCGTTTCATATCTGGAATAGACCTTAAAGATGCGTTTTGGCAAATCCCACTGGATCCTTCATCACGAGATAAAACTGCATTTGCCGTACCCGGACGATCCTTGTATCAGTTTGTAGTCATGCCGTTTGGGTTGTGCAATGCACCTCAAACCATGTGCAGACTGATGCATAGGGTTATCCCTTATCATCTCCATGAACGCATCTTTGTCTACCTTGACGATCTATTGGTAACTTCATCTTCCTTTGAAGAACACTTATCTCTTTTACGAGATGTAGCTTCCCGTTTGAAAGCAGCTGGGCTCACAATTAATATCGAAAAAAGTCAGTTCTGTATGAAGCAGCTTGATTACCTAGGTTACGTTATTAGTGATGGATGTGTGAGTGCAAATCCTGAAAAGATTCGAGCTATTTCTGATTTTCCACGACCAAAGACGGTTCGTCAGATAAGAAGATTTTTGGGGGTAACAGGTTGGTATAGGAGATTTATTAGTAATTATTCAACTTTAGCCGCTCCACTTACTGACTTGCTGAAGAAAACTAAAAAATTTCAATGGAACAAGGATGCTGATGAATCCTTCAATTCTTTAAAAACAGCTCTAATATCAGCTCCAGTTCTAGTTAATCCTAATTTTTCGAAGCATTTTTATATTCAGTGCGACGCAAGTACAACAGGAGTAGGGAGCGTCTTATTTCAGAAAGGAGATGATGGTTCAGAGAACCCTATCGCATATATGTCCCAAAAATTGAACTTGAATGCCTGGCCGCCGTTTTAAGTATTAAAAAGTTCCGTGCATATGTCGAGGGATTTCCCTTTACCATCATCACCGACCATTCCAGCTTAAAATGGCTTATGTCACAAAAAGACATCTCTGGCAGATTAGCCAGATGGAGTATGAAACTTCAAGGTTTTGATTTCAACATTGAACACTGCAAAGGTAGTAACAACTCCGTACCCGATGCACTTTCACGTATTCACTCCGAAGAGGTCCACACTATAGATTTATCAAATATTCCTGATTCAGAGATACAACCGTTACACATAGACCTATCGTCGTCAGCCTTTTCTGATTCAAGCTATACCAAACTGATTCAAGCTGTTAATTCTAATTCTCAAAAATTCAATTTAACCGTTCGTGATGGTAAAGTTTACATTAATACATCACCTGGAATCTTATATTTAGACTCTGTTCATCCTAATTAGAAATTAATAGTGCCTGATTCGTTAACATTTTCTTTAGTTAAACAAGCTCATAATGGTCCTTCATCTGCGCACTTGGGAATAGCTAAAACTCTGGAGCGGTTGAAACGACATTATTACTGGTCGACCATGTATCACGATGTTAAAAAGCACATCTCTTCATGCGCAACGTGTAAAATGTGTAAGAGTCAAAATTGTATCTTGCGAACATCCATGGGTCAACAAATAGTAGAGTTCAGACCATGGCAACGAATTTACGTTGATTTCTTAGGACCTTATCCGAGATCAAAGAAAGGTAATACCCACATAATTGTCATTTTGGATCACTATTCCAGATTTGTGCATGTCAAAGCGATTCGACAAGCAACCGCCTCTGTTTTAGTGGAGTGTTTGGAGCGTGAAGTATTCTTAACCTTTGGCGTGCCAGAATGTTTGGTCTCTGATAATGGGAGACAATTCGACTCTGGATTGATGAAAGGTCTGTTAACGAAATATAACATTAAACATATGTTCACACCGAAGTACTCGCCACAATCTAATTCTTCTGAACGAGTTAACCGATCAATCTTGGCAGCCATACGCTCGTATATTGGTGAAAACCACCAAAATTGGGATGCACATTTGAGCGAAATTGTGTCCGCATTAAATAATGTTGTTCACAACTCAACTGGTCACAATCCACACTTTCTTGTGTTCGGACAACATTTTGTATCACACGGCTCAAACTATGCCTTGTTGCGTGAACTTGAGAAGTTAAGTTTAAATAGCTTACAAGTTTCCTTCAAATCGGAATTGTTATCTGATGCACAACAATCTGTGTTATCTCATTTGAAATCGGCATATCAAAAGAGTGCCAAACGATATAATCTACGAAGCAGGCCGCACCACTTTGTCCAAGGACAACCTGTTTATGTTCGTAATTTCACTTTAAGTGATGCAGCAAATAAGTACTCTGCTAAATTAGCTCCAAAATTTCTAAAAGCAAAAATCATCAAACCAGTTGGTACAGAGGCTTATGAGGTAGCTAACGAAAACGGAAAACCTTTAGGCATATACCATACAAAAGATATTTGTATTTAAATCAAGAGATTTCACTTTTGTTCGAACCGATCACCAACTTGTTATTTTTTTTTTATATTTTTATTGTTTTGTTGCCCGGCTTAAAGAGACATCTCACGGGTGTAGGTCGTCCCCACGATTGTAACAAATTGCTCGGTTAAAAATAATTAGTTAGTTCTAAACAGAAAAAAAAATTTAAAACAAGAAAAGAAGAAAATGGAAAAGAATAAAAGTAACTTAGAAAGTTTTGAAATCCCTGCCACGTAATTTTTTTTAGTACTAAGGTAAAAGTTCGACGTGGATGGATGGTATTGGTTTATCGTAACATCAAGCTTTTCCCCTGAATTTTTATAATCTTATAAATACACGAATTTTCGGACACTCGGGGTCAGTAAAAATTATTTTTTGGCAGAAATACACAAATCGAGTCGTAAATGTAATATATATAGTATTCATATTTTCATTTTTTTTGTTATGTTCCTTATTGGATTGTGTTGGACTTTAAAATTTAAAAAAAACTCAAACAAAAAAAAAATTTATCAAAAAAATAGTACATTATAAAATTTATTAAGAGAATGAAAAAGAAACTTAAAATTTATGCTAAGAAAAAAAAATGTTAATTAGTTAATATGTTAATATGTTAAGTATAAAAAAAAAAAACAATATATAATAGTGAACCTAGAAAAAAAAAATATATAAAAAGAAAAAAAATAAACAAGAAAAAGTGTAAAACTGTGAACCTTTGAATTG